>CM042245.1:9122723-10322723 GCA_023566225.1 Romanogobio albipinnatus
GCGACATGGAAATGAGATGGAGGCTTTGAGGTTACGTGATAGACCCACTCCATCACCTCGTGTTCGTTCGTTAGGGCCATCAGCTAGATTGTCAATAGGAGATTCTGCGCAGACCCCTAACAATAGTTCCTCTGATTCCCCTTCCGAGTCGCAATCTGATTTTGACGTCAGCAAATATATTAGACTCGTGCCGCCATTTAGAGAGACCGAAGTAGACTCATACTTTACAGCGTTTGAACGAGTCGCTGCAAAGCTCCGGTGGCCTAAGGATATGTGGGCTCTACTTCTACAATGTAATTTGACAGGTAAAGCGCAAGAAGTTTCAGCTACGTTACCCATTGAACAATCTCTCAGTTATGACGTAATGAAGGCTGCTGTGCTGCGAGCATATGAATTGGTGCCAGAAGCTTATCGGCAAAAGTTTAGATCTCACGCAAAAACAGCCAGACAAACTTATGTTGAATTTGCACGAGAGAAAAAGTCACTTTTTGAGAAATGGTGTGTTTCTAGTAAGATCACTACTTTTGATCAGCTCCAGGAGTTAATCTTGTTGGAGGATTTTAAAGCTTGTGTCCCAGACAATGTTGTTGTCCATTTGAATGAACAAAAAGTGCAAGCTCTGGCGGATGCTGCGGTTATAGCGGATGAGTTTGTTTTGACGCACTGTAACGTATTTTCTTCTACACGTCAGGCTAAAAGTCAGTTTTCAGTTAAGGAGAGCTCCGAACCATTTCAGGTTTCTGCTCATGTTGCCAAATCAGAGATGTCTGTTGGCGGTAGACGTAAATCCAGTCCTAAGCGTACAGGGGACAAGCGGGTCTGTTTTTATTGTCTTGATCCAAGTCATTTAATTTCAGAGTGTAAGGCTTGGAAACAGAAAAGTGTCTCTTCCAAGCCCAAGAATGTAGCTCTGGTACAATCAGTACCAGAGCTAAATGATTTGGATGCTGTTGCTTACCAACCTTTTCTCTCTTTTGGCTCAGTGTCCCTTTTGCCTGATTCAGAGAACCAGCAGCAAGTAAGGATTCTGAGGGACACAGGAGCGGTACAGTCACTGATTTTGGAGATGTTACCCTTTTCAGCCGAGTCATATACTGGTAGTGATGTATTAATTCGTGGATGTGAAATGGGATGTGTTAATGTTCCCCTCCATAAGGTATACTTGAAGTCTGACCTTGTCACAGGACCAGTTACACTGGGTGTGTGCTCACGGTTACCTGTAGATGGCGTCAGTCTTATCCTGGGAAATGAGCTTTTTGTAGACCTATTGTAGTACACAATCCTAGTGTTGGGTTGTCTGATCTTTCTGCCCAGTTTTCTGCAGCATTTCCTGCCTGTGTTGTGACACGTGCACAGTCAAAGAAATTTGAAAACATGGTGGACTTGTCAGACACTGTTCTTTTCTCTGAGCCTGAGAAATGTGAGTTGAGTGATGTGACTGAATTTGTTCCAGAACCTATGGAGTCGAAGGCCTTACCAAATCGTTCTCTAAAAGTTTGTAAAGAAGACTTGACTGCTGCTCAGATGTTTGATCCTTCCCTAGCTCCTTGCATCGACGCTGTGGTGGACCTTAATCAAGTGCCAGATGCTACAGTAGCTTATTTTTGGGAGGATGGAGTATTAATGCGCAAGTGGAGGCCTTCGCATTCTGACCTGAATTGGCAAGAGGTTCATCAAATTGTACTACCTTCTGATTATCGTTCACAAGTTTTACAACTAGCTCATGAGAACGCCTTGTCAGGACACTTAGGGGTGACAAAAACCTTCCATCGTGTTTCCAAATATTTTTTCTGGCCTGGGTTAAAGTCATCTGTGTCCAAATTTGTGCGCTCCTGTCCTACTTGTCAATTAGCAGGTAACCCAAATCAAATTGTTCCGCCAGCTCCACTTCACCCGATACCAGTTCTTGGGGAACCGTTTGAACGACTAATCATTGACTGTGTAGGGCCCTTGCCAAAATCAAAGTCAGGTCACCAGTATATTCTGACTATCATGTGTGCCGCGACCCGTTACCCTGAGGCAGTGCCACTCCGCACTCTTAAAGCTCGGACAGTTGTTCAAGAGCTCATTAAGTTCTGCTCCACTTTTGGCCTACCAAAGGTGATCCAGTCAGATCGAGGCACTAATTTTACCTCTAAAGTATTTTCACAGATGTTGAATGAGTTGGGTATCAAGCACCAATTGGCCAGTGCTTACCACCCGGAATCCCAAGGTGCATTGGAGCGATTCCATCAGACCCTCAAGTCGATGCTCCGGAAGTTTTGTATTGAAACTGGTAAAGAGTGGGTTGAAGGTTTACCCTTGATTATGTTTGCTGCAAGAGAGAGTGTCCAGGAATCACTGGGATTCAGTCCGGCAGAGCTGGTGTTTGGGCACACCGTAAGAGGTCCTCTTAAGTTGATCAGTGAACAGTTTTTGTCGTCAAAGAGTTCTTCACCTATGTCTATCCTTGACTATGTCAGTTCCTTTCGTGAACGACTTCACAAAGCCTGTGAGATTGCAAAAGCTCATCTTGCTAACTCCCAGACCAACATGAAAATGCAGTATGATCGTAAAAGTGTGAGACGTACTTTTGAGCCTGGTGATTCTGTGCTTATTCTGCTTCCTGTACCTGGCTCCGCATTGCAGGCTAGGTTCGTTGGACCTTATGCAGTAGAAAGAAAGCTAAGTGATACCAACTATGTGATCTGCACGCCAGATCGGAAGCGTAAAAGCAGGCTATGTCATGTGAAAATGTTAAAGGCTTATGTTGCACGAAATGGGGATACAGTGAATTCCCATAAGCCAGTACCTGTGTCGACCATAGTTTTGCCTCCAGCATATTACCCTGAGGAGGATGGGTTGGTGGCAAGAGATGCTCAAACTTCTTGTGCCCGCTTGCAGAATTCTCCTGTTTTGGCTAACTTGGAGTCCTGCCTTTCTCATTTGCCTGCAAGTGAGTTTGAAGCCATTAGCAGTTTGATTTGTAAATACCCTACCCTTTACGCTGATGTGCCGTCTCAAACTACCGTACTATGTCATGATATTGATGTAGGAGACAATCAACCAATTAAGCAACACCCCTATCGAGTAAACCCAAGGAAACGTGACTTTATGAAATCTGAGGTTCAGTATCTACTTGATCATGGTTTAGCTGTGCCTAGTCAAAGTCCATGGAGTTCCCCTTGTCTATTGGTCCCCAAATCTGACGCCACTTTCAGATTTTGTACGGACTACCGCAAAATCAATGCTGTGACCAAACCAGATTCCTTTCCACTTCCAAGGATGGAAGATTGTGTAGACCGGGTTGGTAGTGCACGTTATGTCACTAAATTAGACTTGTTAAAAGGGTACTGGCAAGTGCCCTTAACACCTCGTGCTTCAGAAATATCAGCATTTGTAACCCCTGATAATTTCCTGCAATACTCTGTCATGGCTTTTGGCATGCGAAATGCACCTTCCACCTTTCAAAGACTCATGAACCGAGTATTGTCAGGATTACAGAATACTGAAGTCTATTTGGATGATGTTGTGGTGTACTCCAACTCATGGGAAGATCACTTGTTCAAGTTGGATGAAGTGTTTGGACGGTTAGCTGATGCTTCACTGACCTTAAACTTGGCGAAATGTGAATTTGCTAAAGCTGTAGTTGTATACCTTGGGAAATGTGTGGGACAGGGTCAAGTGCGACCAGTAGAGGCTAAGGTTTCTGCAATTGTTAAATTTCCTACACCGTCTAATAAGCGTGAGTTGAGGCGCTTCTTAGGAATGGCCGGATACTATCGTGGCTTCTGCCGAAACTTTGCTGCCATTGTTTCACCTCTTACTGACCTCCCAAGTACATCTAGGAAGTTTGTGTGGACATCAGAATGTACAAGTGCTTTCAATGCTGCTAAGGACCTTCTTTGTACTGCTCCTGTTCTCTCTGCTCCCAATTTTGCATCACCTTTCAAGTTACAGGTGGACGCCAGCGCTACGGGAGCTGGGGCAGTTCTGCTGCAGGAAGATCCAGTGGGATTTGAACATCTTGTATCTTTTTTCTCTAAGAAATTTTCTAAATGTCAACAGAATTACAGCACAATTGAGAAGGAGGCATTGGCTTTATTGCTGTCACTCCAACATTTTGAGGTGTACCTGGGTGGAAGTCCTAACCCTATTACTGTCTATACTGATCATAACCCCTTGGTGTTTCTTTTGAGAATGTCCAATGCTAACCAACGCCTGATTCGCTGGTCTCTTATTGTGCAAGAATATAACATTGATATACGACACAAAAAGGGAGTTGACAACGTTGTTGCAGACGCTTTGTCTAGAACTTATGCTCCAGATAACTAAGACGTGTTTGTTATTTTGTGTATTATGTATTACAACCTTCTGGTTGTAATCTTTTGTGGTGAGGGTGTTACGTCCAAGGACGTATTTGTATTTGTTTTTGTGTTTTCTTCCCCTTCTCCTATTTTCTCTCTATTTCCTGTAAGCAGGAAGTAATGGCTGCCACCTGACTCCAATAAGTGATTGATCTGCTGTGATTGGAGTAGGAGAGGAGACTGTGGGGATTTAAGCAGTACCTTTCCACTGAGCAGGGTGTGTGTGTGTGGAGGGCTGCTCTGTGAGGCTTCGCTTCTCAACTTTAATGTTATTAGTTTTCTTTCTTTTCTTTAAAGAGAACCCTTGTTGATTGAGTTTTTCATTGTGTTAATGTTCTTGTGGTAACTGGCGCCTACGACAAGAGAACCCTTAAGTTATTCTGTTTGTACCTACTTTTGTAATGGTTTGTTATCTATTACGTTTATATTGTTAACTATTTGGGGAAAGGATTAGTAGAGAGGTGGGTGCCATTTTCTTTGTATTCTGTTTTCTCCTGTTTAGGCTAGCTAGGGAGTTAGTGTATTTGTTTTTCTTTTCTTTGGTAGTTTAGTTAGTTTCTCCCTAATAGTAGTTAGAGGTTTTATGTTTGTTGTTTTGGCCTTGCCCCCTCTTGAAGCCTCAATCCTCCCATACTACAATAAAAGATCTTAATTGTTACAGTGAGTTGTTTTGTTGAAGCATTAGTGTTGAGAACTGAACCTTGCTGCTTCCACACATCACACCAATCCTATTCTGTTATAAGTTCCTTTTAACCCTAGACTAACTAGGGACGTAACACATAGTCAGATGATTTTATTTAGTTTTGCTGAAACCATGTGAAGTTTTTGGGCTTGTTAATGGACTGTCTCTTCACAGCTTTCCCTGGTGAAAAAAAAGTATACTTTATTGTATTTCAAGTATATTCTCTTTTTCAATAGTATATTATAAATATACTAACAAAAATTGTACCATCTTTAAACATATAAAAAGTATATTAGCATCATATTTTCACAATGTAACTTTTAATGCACTTTAAAATAATTGTATTTTAGCATATTTTAGAAAAATATATTTTAGAAAAATATACTTAAAATGAAAGTTCAGTGTACTTTTTAAAAGTGTACTTATTTGAACATTACTTTAAATATATTTTTAGTATATTTTAAACTGTGCTCAAATTTGTCATTCTAACAATGCACTGAAAGCACATTTTAAAAATGCATATTAAATATCCTTAATTTGTATATTATATTTAAATTTATAGTATGTATATTTAAAGATAAATTTGATGTTTAAGGTTATTTATTCATGCTTAAGTTTTATAATTAAGCATGAATAAATAAGTGTTCAAATATGACTAATGCATTAAAAGCCCATTTTAAATATATGCAGTGTACAAGCCCTACTGTAGTTGTGCTTTAAGTGTAAATATGTTTAATGAGTTTACACTGGCAGAGAAGAATCACAGATCTATATTAAACCAACAGCACACTAAAATATAACGCAAGAAAATATGAGTTGAGTATTATCGGAATTCAAATGTCTCTTCAACTTGGTCTGTGACCAATCAGATTGTGTTGTTCACCGCCTGCAGCCAATCAGAGGCTGAGCTGCTGTTTGTCTGTCTGACGCTCCTCCCTCATCTCGCACTCACGAACTTTGCAGCTTTTCCTTGATGGCGACGACAAACTGGTTCGGAATAAAATGGCCTAACGTTACGCGATGATTGGAGAACTGGAGAAAAAGTCCTGCTGTTTGGAGGTCAGTAATAAGTAAGACTAATGTAAACGTGAATAAAAGTTGTATGAACGCTGTTTGACCTTATGTCTTGTATATTCTGTGTACAGATGCTGTTTCTTCACCAGTTTTTGCTGTCAACTGCCTCTTATGTGCAAGCGGCCATCAGACGCAAGTGTGAAATTGAGCAGCTCATCAGAAAAGTGAATATAATGTGTCATTTATATTTGTGTATAGAGGGTCAGTGGAATTGGTCCAATAATGTTATTTTTAATCTTCCAGTGTTGTTTTAATGAAAAACATAGTCAGATGATTTTGTTTAGTTTTGCTGAAACCATGTGAAGTTTTTGGGCTTGTTAATGGACTGTCTCTTCACAGCTTTGGTAGCTCATTTAAACTACTGTACTGTGTGACATTATGTCATTCAAAGTATATTGTACAATGTATAGCTAAGTAATAATACATTATATTGTTATTGACTACAAAGTGTATATTTTTTGTATTTAGGAAAGGTAAAGTAAATAAACCTGTAAAAATATATATATTCATAGTATATTGCTTGTGTGTTTTGAAGACACTGGTAATTAATTTGTAATGTACTTAAAACACAAATAAATATACTTATAATAAAATAAAGTACACTTAACACAAATAAAATATACTTATAACACAAATAAATATACTTATAACACAAATAAAGTATACTTATAACACAAATAAAGTATACTTATAACACAAATAAATATACTTATAATAAAATAAAGTATACTTAAAACACAAATAAAGCACATTTACTATCACTAATCAAGCATGTAATTAGTCTATACTTAAAGCATACTAAGTATACTTAAAGTTGTTCCAATTTAGCACATAAAAGTACACTAAATACACTTCAAATTATACTTTAATACAACTTATTTACAACTAAAATATACTTAGTACAAAATTAGTTGTTTCAAAATAACACATTTCAATTTAACTAATCATTAACACACTTCAAGTATACTGAGAATTAGTCTTTCTCAAGTATACTTAGCATACTTTTTTTTCACTAGGGTTAACATGGCTTCCAGTTCGACCTTGTCCATTAGTGTTGATTTGCCTGTTGAGTTGCCGTCTTAATTCTCTTTTTCGCTTCCTTGGCGACTCTGTTACATATCCTCGAGAATAAGAGTGATCCTCCATCAGCAACAGACTTTCAAAAAGGCTTTCAGGTTTTCATATAGCAGTCTCAAGCTATCCCCCTCTTCACATTCGACACGGTGCCATCGAGTGTTAAAACGCGAAAGGCGAAGCTTAAATTTACGGGTATGTCCCTCTTTGGCTAATGTACTTTCAAGATGGAGGGGCAACATGGCGACCCCCATTCGAACCCCTTACCCGTATGTATTTTCAATGGCATATTATAAACTTATTATAAACTTATAAACTTTATTACTTGAAAGAAGTAAATATAAATTAATGAGCACATATATTTTTGAAAGAACTAAGTGTTTTTAGCTAAGAATAAACTAAAAAAGTTACACAGTGTAGCTTTAACTTCACATATTTCACATAAACCTGTTGGATGCTTACTTATTAAGTGTATTGTACTATTCAATCTTGTATGCCCAAATCTTAATCTTGTAATCATATTCTCTTCATTCCTACTCCCACCTGATTTTCTTTTTTCTAATAAGCTTAGATCAACCTCTGGTTGGGGCATAACCCATAATGGTACTGGAGATAAAGGAATTGAAGCATATCCAACCTCTTCTAATCTCATATCTCTAACTAATTTCCCCACACTCCATCCAAAACCATTGCCCTCTCTCTTCTAATATTCCCAACTAGGACTCATTACTTTTGTTGTTGGGTGATCCTCACTCTGTCCGCTTAAATTTGCCCAATAAGATGGCATTGATTGCTGTCTTCTTATCTGCAAAGGCATTTCACCCTTCTCTACATGAAGATCAGAAACTGGAGAAGTTAGATATGCTCTGCAGCAAATTCTTTGTGCTTGAGACTGAATTCTTTCTAGTTTAATTAAATTAGATTTATTTGCAGAACCATATACAATACAACAATAAACCATTATACAGGGTTTCCGCGGAGTCATAAAAAGTCATAAAAAGTCTTAAATTTAATAATACAAATTTTAGGCCATAAAAAGTCATAAAAACATCCGGATTTTCCATACATGGTCATAAATTACATTTAGCCACGTCTTAAATTGATATGCTCATTCATTCATTGGTTCCACCATCGCCTTTTCCCCCTGAAAATGCGGTGGCATTCATTCGTTTCGCCTGTTGTAGTTCTGTCTGAGGAATCTGGGTGGTATCACAGCGTTCCAGGTAGTCGGACTTGTCGGAATGGACTTTCACAGAAACCCGCGCAACCTCACAAGAGTCTCCTCAGCTTATTACTGAATATGTCATTGAGTCACTGCTTAGTTTTACTGAAATTATGGCTGGGCATTAAACGATACCGGAACAAAACTCATTTGAACCGTGCGCCACATGGACCATTTATCCGCTCGGCTCAAAGTCCAAACGGCAGCGCAGCGCGTTTACTCTGATCGGTCTCGGTCACAAGATCCAGTGAGAATCGCTTGAATTCAGCGAAGAATACAAATGTCTCAGTGATTTAAACCAGTTTAAAGGCAGATGAAACAGCGCTAGTAGTTAGTATACTACACCAAATGTCAAAATTTGATTGATTGACAGGTGGGCGGGGCTTCCGGTATAGGGGGCGGGACTTCCGGTGTAGGCGGGACTTCCTGTATAGGCGGGACTTCCTGTATAGGCGGGACTTCCTGTATAGGCGGGGCTTCCTGTATAGGCGGGGCTTCCTGTATAGGCGGGACTTCCTGTTTAATAAATCATGTGATTGACATTAGGTTTTGATGTTTTTGACAGTTGGTTTTTGACCTATTGTCATAATAAATCATATGATTGACATTAGGTTTTGATGTTTTTGACAGTTGGTTTTTGACCTATTGTCATAATAAATCATATGATTGACAGTTGGTTTTGATGTCTTTGATGACTTTGACAGTTGGTTTTGATGTCTTTGATGACTTTGACAGTTGGTTTTTGATGTCTTTGATGACTTTGACAGTTGGTTTTGATGTCTTTGATGACTTTGACAGTTGGTTTTGATGGTTTATGACATTAGGTTTTTTTGTTTTGATGAATTTGACAGTTGGTTTTTTTGTTTTGAATGCGGTATAATAAATCATGTTATTGACAGAAGGTTTTATCTTTTGAAGTCGCTGTTATCAGAAAATTCCCCGCGCATCCCAGAGCAGTGTATATAAATGGGGCCATTGTGAAGTCCGTCTCCCCCAAACATCTGTTCTTTTAAAACAATATAAGCCTTACAAATGCAATCAGTTAAATGTTTAAACAATGAAATAAAAAAATCAGCTTACATGTACAATCAGTGACATGTTTATTAAAGAGTTAAAGAAAAAAATAAAACAGGTTATGAATGTATAAAACAAAAATCATCTCACGGCCCTCTGCCTTCTTTTTTCATACACACACAGAAGCGTTCACCTTGAGCGCGTCTCTCAAAAACAGGAAGGCGCGCATCTATGTATGTGCGTGTGTCTGTGTGTAACAGGCACGGTCTTTATTTTTTTCCAATTACAATCTTTTTCGATAGCAGCTCTCCGCGCAGGGAGTCGTCCTGTGTGTGTGTGTGTGTGTGTGTGTGTGTGTGTGTGTGTGTGTGTGTGTACGCGCCACCTCTGACATCTTCCCTCGCATTCCAGCGATTCCAGTGACAGGTTCTTCTCATGCGGAGAGATATAACACATGTAGCCGTATATTGTATGCATTGAACCTATTTCTTCATTATATCCTATTTGTATGTAAAATGATAAAAAGCAAATATTTGAACCTGTATCAAACTAAACAACAAGAACAAAGTTAGCAAATGTCTTTCCAGAGCCAATGTTGTTCGTACTCATTTTATTTCCAAGCCTAATCTTGAAAGTTTAAATTAGATCTAAATTAAATATTTAAAGTTTTAATAAAATCGTATCTTCTTAATCTTCCTATAACAGCGATGTATCCAGCATCTGACGCACCATACTGGATGATTTCTGCTTAAACTCATCATAAACCATCATTTTTATATATACCTCATTTATACAAATAGTCAAGCAGGTCTTGATTAATATAACATCCTATGATTTTTAAATCCAGCATAAAGTGGTCCTCTGTGGTCAATGACACAGTACACTGTAACCCTATACTGTAAATTTACAGGGAATTCCTCACAGTATTGTACTGTATTTCCATAAAGCAGTAATATACTGTATCTTTTACAGCACATCTGTGAATATACAGCACTTTTCTGTATTCAGCCCGCTAAATTCATAATACAGTATCACACTGTAAAGACATTGAATTGTGGGATTGATTTCTTTCGCGCTCATTTTAGATCAGATGCGAACAGAACAGACAGCAAACTCAACTTGTCAGCGGCACTCAACTGAACAGAATCATTAATCCTGTAATCATGTTTAAACCCGTGTATATCTGTGAATATGTGAGCAGTTTTTACGTTTTTTTTGTGTGTGCTTTGGTTGAATCAGTTCGCGTTTCAAAACATTACGTTAGTTGCCTGTGACGACGCAGCAGAAAATGGAGGACGTTTAACATTACATGAAGACGGGAGGAAAAAAATGTGTCATCTGTAGAAGACGATGAGGAGTTTAGAGCTTAAGAAGATGGAAAATTGTTCGACTGAGTATTGATACGGTAAGCCAACTACGTTTTGCGTTCGCATTTTGACATTGTTTACACGAATGGTTTGATTTTGAGAACGCAATTTGTTACCGCGCAAACAATCTGTTCTCACCTCTTTACCAAGATAAGTTAATGCAATATTTCACATAATATTCAACATTTACCATGTCATTTGTGTGACCTGCTTTTGACCCTTATTTTCTTCCCTCCGTTTCAGGCTTGTATTATAAACCGAAGACGGTCCAGTGCATGTAAACAAGCAGCGCAACGTAAGTGCTTAGTAAGTTCACATCAGTGCTAGTTATAGTTTGTAAACAAAAATGCTATGGTTTAAGTTCTGTGATCGTGCTTTTGAATCATTGTCAGCATTTTGCCAGCACATGAAAATCCATAGTCATGTTCCTAATACTTCTTTCAAATGTGGTATTCCATAATTTAAGCAAACCAACGATGACGTTCGGAGCATACCCTCCAGAGGAGAAGTTAGATGGTGTTATCCTTCAAGCAGATGTAAGTAAGGATTATTCAACAAATCTCATTCATCTGTAATGTTTTATGTTTACTCATATTTGTGCTGTCCTTTTTAAAAATTGTTTCAGGAATTTGCAAATCCATCTGATGTCCAACAAACTGTACATTTGCCAGAGAGTCCACGCCTTATATTTCTTGGTATGTAAAAATTAAAGTGGTAGTTTCACCCTAAATTGAAAAGCAAGTTATCATTTACTCACCCCACTGCAATTTATTATTTTTTTATTCATTAATATTTTTGTGTTGTTTCCAGTCCAGATGTCTATTAAATGCTTCTTCATGTAAGCATTTTTAGATAAGTTAAGTATTGTCTTGTTTTCTGAAGAAAAAAAAAAACATTAAGTGAGTTTATGCTTAAAAGCATCAGAGTTCTTTTAATAGTTATGCAGAACTGTGAATAGACAACTACATAGAACATTCTTTTAATTATTCATTTATTTTATTTTTCATTTACAGGTCAGTCTCTGAGCAACCAGCGCTGGATGTCAAGTTGTGTGTGAAGGAGCACAGCCCAACTTCATCACTGGCCTGGCAGCGCTGTTTGTCTCCTTCTATAACTTCAACTTGCAGTACAAGGAAGAGGCCAGCATGCACCCTTGAGTTTGTTCAGAGGTTTGTCATTAGCATATTTGCCATTAATATATTTTAGATTGAATTGTCACTAACCTCATCTTGACAGCATATGTTAAGGACTTCATTTTTTGTTCACAAACGTTTTGTACAGCTGACTACAGGGATGAACAACATGGTCCTGGTTTCACAGACAGGGCTTATTTTAAAGGGATTGTTCACCCAAAAATTTAAATCCACCCATGTTTTACTCACCCTTAAAGGGTCAGTTCACCCAAAAAATGAAAATTCTGTCATCATTTACTTGCCCTCAAGTTGTTCCAAACCTATATGAGTTTCTTTGTTCTTCTGAACACAAAAGAAGATATTTTGAAGAATGTTTAATCAAGCAGATAGAGCAACCATTGACTACCATATTAGGGGAAAAAATACTATGGTTGTCAATGGTTGCTCTCTCTGCTTGGTTACAAACATTCTTTAAAATATATTCTTTTGTGTTCAGCAGAACAAAGAAACTCATACAGGTTTGGAACAACTTGAGGGCGAGTAAATAATGACAGAATTTTCATTTTTGGGTGAACTAACCCTTTAAGTCATCCGGTGTGTATATGAATTTCTACTTTCAGAGAAACACAATCGGAGTTAAATTAAATAATGTCCTGCAAATCCAAGCTTTATAATGGCAGTGAATGGCTGGTTCAGAGTTGAAGTCCCAAAACAGTGCATTCATTTATTATAAAAGTGCTCCGGGGGTTAATAAATCGACATGCCTTGTGGGTCAAAGTTCACTCTTTTGGCGCAAATCAATGTTTAGGGCAGTCTGCATGATGCAAGTTATTACAGTTAATGTTTTAAATATGTATATTTTTCTTACACAAATGCATCAATTCATTTAGAAACCCTTTATTAACCCCCGAAGCTGTCTGGATTACTTAAATATTGGATGGATGCACTGTTTTAGGTCATCAACTTTAAACCAGCCATTCACTGCCATTATAAAGCTGGTAAGAGCCAGAACATTATTTAATATAACTTCTATTGTACTCGTCTAAAAGAAAAAAGTCATATACACATAGGATGGCTTGAGGGTGAGTAAATCATGGGCTAATTTTCATTTTTGACTGACCTATCCTTTTATGCTAGGTGTAGACCTTAGTAAAATTAGGGTATTTAAGCACCTTTTATAAAAATGTCATTTTTTTAAAATTACTGGTGTGCATCTTGAGACAAAACAATGGCACGGACATTTTAAGATATGTCAGTGCAGTGCAAGTTGTGTTCAGTTAAGACCGCTCAAACATACATTTTAAATGATGTTTAATATTATCATGTAGTATTGCAATTGAGTTAAAGTATTGAAGTCATAAGGGATTCTGGCAATGTGCTGCATTTATGGCTGCATTTCCAATGATACTTAGATGGGACCTGATTAACGACCTGATGAGGGGATGATATTGTTAAGCTGTGCAGTGTAACCAGTGCAGAATTATTTTTTTAATTGATCACAACATTCAACATTGCATCTTTTCATGTTGTTTAATTTTATCCAAACAGACTAGTCGTTAAAACAGATAGCTGGTGACTTTCTGTCTGTCTTTCTGTCTGTAACATTTAATCTATAAATTTAATAATTTTTTCTTCTTCTGTGTTTTTAGACGTTTTCTTGACATCAATCCAGAACGTGGATCAAAAACAAAGAAAGGAAAAGTAACTTCAAAGAAAACTGGCCATGTTGTGCCAAAAAAGAACATTTCAGGCAATTTTATCTTAATCTTTTTTTTTTTTAATAAATGTTTTAAACCCCAAAGAATGTTGTTTTCTATTTCCTATTGTGACTACTGTTATGAAACTTTAAAGTATAATATTTCTAATTATGTATTTTTAAAAAGTATTGATGTAGAGAACAGTTTAATACTGTAAAATTATGTGATATTACAGTAGGATACAGTATTTGATAATTACAGCACAGTACTGTAAATGCTGTTTACAGTAGCTGTCCTGTAAAAATACAGTAAGTGGCTGGCAACCCAGCTGCCAGTATTTTACTGTAAATTTACAGCATAAAATTTTACAGTACAGTACTGTAAATACTGTTTACAGAAGTTGTTCTGTAAAAATACAGTAAGTGGCTGGCAACCCAGCTGCCAGTATTTTACTGTAAATTTACAGCGAAAAGTTTTACAGTGTAGAAGTAAAGTTTGTCTTGAGTGAATATTTAATTTTACTCGTCTTATGTCTAAGCATGATCTTACTTTAAATTTTAACTGGTTATATTTTACACTACTAATATTACACTACTAATATTTGACATTTTGTGGAAGCCATGATCTAGGATAGCATGTACAAGTTGCATATGATTTTACTTTTCTTGTGTCTTCCAAACTGGCCTTTATCATTGAGGAAACATACCCTTTACTGAAAATATACTATCGGTTATCTACTCAAAATACGGTGAATTTTACAAATGTAGCCTTTTGTTGATGAGACAGTTTGTCTGTTGACCAGCATGAACAGACTACATGTTCTTTCTAGGAATTATGTGTGCACAAAAACTCTGTAAATTCAAGAGGCCTAGAGTAAGAAAACAGCGACATTGTTTAAGAAAAGATGTCATACTGCATACAGAAAATCCAATTTATTGTGATAGGTATTTTCCCCCCGCCATAGTCTTAGTTATATTATTATCAATATCACTGATCGCATTTTATTTGTCGGACTGTATATGGTTTTAGGTGAAGATTCCGATCTTGTTGTTGTCGGTGTAAGTGATCACTTGTGTGATGAATTCACTTTAAGCATATTTTTAATTGTATGACTAAACTTTTGTTGTTTTCTTTTGACAAACCTACATTTCAAACGATTGACCTCCTGTGTTTCACAGCCACGGGGAAAACATATTGTTTTGTAATACTCATTAAACCTAATCTTGGCAAATTTTTCTCACCTAGAACACAAAACTTGTACTGTTTTACACATTTTGACTATTTAACTATTTTTGTAGGTATCGTGTCATTTTAGAGGATTTACTAAAAGTTTAAATGCGCCAGAATCACAATGTTTGTAAATGATGTGGTTTTTTTTGTTGTTGTTTTTTTTTTACTCCACTAGATTGATCATATTTAGTCAGATTTCAGATGACGGTTTTTTCCAAGCATAATCTTTATACAACAATTATCCGTGCACAATTTAATTTAAGAAAAGAGACATTTAGCTATAATTAAAACATAATACAGAAATCATCTCTTCTGCTCTATTGTAAAAGTTTGCAAAGTTGATTTTTGCCACCGCCAGTAGATGACAGTTTTACATTTTGTTTCTTTGTACAGTTTTTAGATGACGACTACTCTTTGAGCACAGTCAAACAAAATACAACATATGAAAATTAAACTATGATGTTCTCTCAGATCGTCTTTCTGCTCTATCTAGGAAGTGTTCACAAGCCAAGACATTTACAACTACTGTGGTTAAAACACACCCGTCTATTACAGTTAGTTACAACATTTGAGAATGATGTGGTCCCCCTTTTTTATAATATGCAAACTTCAATAAAAAGTAACCTTGATAAGTAGTCATTCTAAGTAAAAAAGATTCAGGCTGTTTTAGTTTCCCCACGCTCCAATAGGGATCTGCCTTTTAGGTTTGATCCATGAAACGGGAACAAAAACAACATTACAATGTGTCTTCATGGTTGTCTCAATAATTATTCAATAACCGGTGGAATTGTTTAACATCTCTTAATTTTTTACAATTTTTAATATATGTTCAACTTAAATATTAGTTTTTAGTCATTTACAAAGGTGTCATGCGCACTGTCTTATATATAATCATGATATTGTTACATGCTCTGGGTTGTTGGCACCTCTAGGTGGTAAAACTTAGCAGTAAATGAGAGACGTGATTAGGCTGTTACTCAAGCGGTCCTCTGTGACGTCTTTTAATAAAACATCTCAGCGTCATCAAGGCAAACTCATTAACGGTATGCAGTGAAATAAATATAAACATACAAAACTTTATGGTAATGAATAGGCAAGAATGAATATCTAGAATGAATACTACCTCATGCGCTTATTATTTTTTGCTTAAAGTTTATTTGTTCAAGTTTTTTTTTCTGAAACAGTGTTTTACCACTTTATTTTTTAAACATCACCATTCTTCTTTGTCTGTAATTGTAATTATGTGCATGTTTGTTATCCCCTTTCCACTAAAACTACGTTTCCAACATTTAGCTGTAATGCTAGCGACCAAATTATGTTCTTCACATCTCGTTTCGTATAGAGCATTTGGTTGATTTAATCAGATGATGCATTAAACCAGCGTATTCATCATTTACATAGTATTTATACTACCATAAATATATGTCTGGGTGTATAGAATGGTCAGACACAATCATGACATCAAGTTAAGTGATTCAGCATTTTATTTCAACAGTGTATTGTTGAATATACGAACATTAATTGAAGTATTGAAGAAAATGATAGAATGGCATTACATACATAAAGTAAAACATTAATAATGACATTACAGATGATCTAGCCAGAAAAGAAAATCTCTGCAGACTATCATGTTTTTCTCTAGTATGTAGTTGACCAGCGTTTCAACCAATTCATTAATGTCAGTTCTCATTTTTTGACACCAGGGATATACATAGATCTGATACATATGTACACATACAGAGTACTTCGGTAACTCCTAACTCATCGCTACAATCATACATCACATCCAAAACCTTTCTGAGGATTACACAGATAGGTTGTTTACTCTTAAACAAGCTTGTCACATCAGGCAATGAATTTGTCAGGTCTCTTATGCCGTCCATTTCATTTTTGAGATTTGTTACACGTTTGGTACCCCCCGCACAATCATTATTTGAACCACATGCATCGTCAATGATTTTACGCATCAAGCCAACCATCTGACCTCGAAAATTATCTTTAAACATACCGCCTAACATGGCTTTAACATGGCACTCCTTCCCCACGGAGCATGTGCACGCCGGAGGGTACTTGCGCACATCATCACCAGAGCTCAACGGGCAGTCGCTCCCCATCAGCTTTTGCGTAGCCATTCCAGAAATCCGCACCGTTGAAGATGTCTTCTTCAGAAGAGTATACGGTGCAGTTGATGCTGAAAGATTCTAATAGTCCCTGGAATCTCCGGTGTGTCCTTTGTCCACAATTGTCCAGGCCTTGTGGGTTAACGTTCTGAAGTTTGGGGTTTTTGGGGTCTGATCCCTCAAAATGCGAGTAAAAGAAGCGAGCTTTTCGGCAGGCTCAGACAAACAGGAATGTTGACTTTGAGGTCAATATAACAGCCAGACAATCTTCCTTCAACTTCTGATGCTGCAGTAGCACAGAAATCTGTGCTGATGTAGTCGTCAAACCTAGGCTAGTAGCTAGATCCCTTTCGGTTAGGAACCCAGATTGCTTGCGTTAACCGAGCACTATGTGTAGAGTTTATCAGGACTGCCGTTTTGGGAGACTCCCTTAACCCCGCCCCTGTTGTGAGGGGGTGTATGGGGGTTGTCGTCAGGAAGTCATAAAAGCTAAGTAAAAACTACACTCTTTTTAAACCGCTAACAAGTATTTACCACACCTACATCATAGTTAAACTTCAGCCAAAAACCATATTTTGTTAAATACAAAATCTACCTTTCAAAATATAACTAATGTAATCAAAACAGAACAAACCCGATTCAAAATTGAATCATTCTGTCAAACTCTAGAACATAGTGCACAATGACAAATACTAACAATTGATGGTATTATGAGACCTGCATTTCAGTTCTACCTGCAGACAATATGCATTCCATTGCTATATATATATATATATATATATATATATATATATATATATATATATATATATATATATATATATATATATATATATATATATATATATATATATATATATATATATCGTTTCTTTTATTGTAAGTCATTCTACAATTTTGTTGAATGTGTCCTATTAAGTATTGACTCGTTCACTTTTAGATAGTATGTTGCCAAGAATGCACATATTTTTCCTTCTCTCCTCTATCTCTCCTTACACCCATTGTCCTGATCCTAATACTCCTCTCCTCCATCTACTCCTCTCCCTCCATTCCTCTGTACACTGTAAAACTTATATGATCAATAAGTTATGACAGCATATGTTTTTACATTGCGTTAACTAATCAGAATAAATTAAGCAATTTTCAACTTTTATTAATTACACTAGATTTTTATTTTAAAGTACTTGAATATTTAAAGCAATAGTTTGCTATTTTACTGGTAAGTTCAAGTAATGGAAATAACTTCAACAATGATTTTTAACACCATGTTTTACAAGATAAAATATTTCAAAGATATGCTACATAAATGCTTAAGTTGTTTCGGTCTTTGTTTTATATATCTTCACAACAATGAAAAATGGTTTAGATTAGATTTTCTCAAAAAATATTTGTGCATAAACTTGCAAACAACTATGCACATTTTACACATATGGATATTAAATAAATCTACTTAACTATGTGAAGTAAAATTAACAAAGTGGACAAGTAAATATAACTTGGCCTGTTACAATTATATAGAGTAATTTTTACTTACAAATCTGATGTAATTAATATAATTACACAAAATCATTTGCTCTTTAAATACATTTTACATGCAGTGCTGGTCATTATTTTAAATGTAAAATGTTACTCTTATAATGTGACAAAATAATACTGTGACAATATGCAGTTAATTCTCCTTAGAAGAAATAACAAGCACTTACAGAAACCTATAATGCTTATAATCACTTTAAAGGTTTAAGCAACTTGAGCAATGATAAACATCCGCGTTCAATAACATATTAAACACATATTAGAACTCTAAAATTAGCAGTTCTATGCATAGATAATCTCAGTATCAAAACATCTGAAAACCTTTTAAACGAGCAAAAAATAAATTTGTAAGAAATGTGTGAATGTAAACATATTTTTCAAAACAGTTATAAAATGATGGCATCCTTCATTACCATCTATGTTGTTTTAATACAGCGTAAGAGATGCGCAAATGTAAACGTAAAGGCTGCACGCAATGAGCCTTTTGGATGTCACAGGGTACAGGTTTTCTCAAGGTAAGAACGTACTTTAGGAGAAAGCTTAAGTCCATCAAGGGCCAGAAACAGTTTCTTGAAGAATAAAAGGGGACAATCACTTGTTATTATTTTATGAGCATGTCTGAGCCAGCTACAAACAGTATATTACACCGCTTGCTACCCTTTAGGAGGTAAATATGGATTTTTTACGATTTTAAAAAGGCTTGTCAAAACACTACATACAATTCACACATCTACACACATAAGTAGCAGAACACCTCAGTTCTTTTACAAAATGAAACACTTCTTTCAGATTTTACAATAATTTAACAAAACCCAATTTTGACAGCGTAGGGCACACACACGGTCCATACACTCTGATTCTGTTTGGTTCATTTACACTCTGCTGTTCTCAATCTTAAACAATTGTTCCATTTCTAATTTTCTACGGATATAATTTGGGTTTGATTTTCGAAAGTTTTGTTAGAGTAAAGTATGTGAATTTACATTTACATTTACATTTAGTCATTTAGCAGACGCTTTTATCCAAAGCGACTTACAAATGAGAGCAATAGAAGCAACTAGAACAGTCAAAGGCTACAGTATGCAAGTGCTGTAACAAGTCTCAGTTAATCTAACACAGAACGTTGTCTGTGTGGGGACTTTTTTTTTTTTTTTTTTTTTAAATAAATTAGACAGACAAAAATGAATAGAATGTTAAGTGCTATTCTTGATTGGTCAGGTGCTGCTGGAAAAGACGTGTCTTTAGCTGTTTTTTGAAAATGGCTACAGACTCGGCTGCTCGAATTGAGATAGGTAGGTCATTCCACCAGGTGGGGGCAGTCCAGGAAAAGGTCCGTGAGAGTGATTTCATGCCTCTTTGGTATGGCACCACAAGGCGTCGTTCACTGGCAGAACGTAAGCTCCTGGAGGGTGTGTAAGTCTGAACAAGCGAGTTTAGGTACATTGGTGCAGAGCCAATGGTTGCTTTGTAGGCGAGCACCAGTGTCTTGAATTTGATGCGAGCTGCTATTGGCAGCCAGTGGAGATTGATGAAGAGAGGCGTGACGTGCGCTCTCTTCGGCTCGTTAAAGATCACCCTCGCCGCTGCATTCTGGATCAGTTGCAAGGGTTTGATAGTGCATGCCGGAAGGCCCGCTAGAAGAGCATTACAGTAGTCCAGTCTGGAGAGAACAAGAGCTTGGACCAGGAGTTGTGTGGCCTGCTCTGATAGGAAGGGTCTGATCCTCCTAATATTGTATAACGCAAATCTGCAGGACCGGGTTGTTGCAGTGATGTGGTCAGTGAATTTTAGCTGATCATCAATCACAACTCCAAGGTTCCTGGCTGTCCTGGACGGAGTTATGGTTGATGATCCTAGCTGAATGGAGAGATTATGATGAAGAGCTGGGTTGGCTGAGACCACAAGCAGTTCTGTCTTTGCAAGGTTGAGTTGCAGGTGATGCTCCTTCATCCAGGCAGAAATGTCTGTTAGGCAGGCAGCGGTACGAACACCAACCGTGGGATCATCTGGTTGAAATGAGAAGTAGAGTTGAGTGTCGTCGGCATAGCAGTGATAGGAAAAACCATGTTTCTGAATGGCAGATCCCAGTGATGACATGTAGATGGAGAAGAGAAGTGGTCCAAGCACTGAGCCCTGTGGAACTCCAGTGGCTAGATGATGTGACTTAGACACTTCACCTCTCCATGACACCCTGAAGGACCTACCTGAGAGGTAGGACTTGAGCCACTGGAGAGCAGTTCCTGAGATGCCCATCTTCATGAGAGTTGACAAGAGGATCTGGTGGTTAACTGTGTCAAAAGCAGCAGACAAATCTAGTAAGATAAGTACTGTGGATTTGGAAGCCGCTCTTGCCTGTCTCAGTGCCTCCGTAACCGAGAGTAGGGCAGTCTCAGTTGAGTGGCCGCTTTTGAAGCCTGATTGGTTGATATCCAGGAGGTTGTTCTGTTCAAGAAACGTAGAGAGCTGGTTAAAAACAACTCGCTCGAGTGTCTTTGCAATGAAAGGCAGAAGGGATACCGGTCTGTAGTTTTCTAAAAGTGCTGGGTTCAGAGAGGGTTTCTTAAGCAGTGGGGTTACCCGAGCCTGCTTGAATGCTGTGGGGAAGGTCCCAGTGTGAAGAGAGGTGTTGACAATGTGAGTGAGTGCAGGAGTAACAGAAGAAGAAATGGCCTGAAGGAGGTGAGTGGGGATAGGGTCAAGCGGACAGGTAGTGGGGTGGTTGGAAAGGATGAGTTTGGAGACTTCAGCTTCAGAGAGCAGCGAAAAAGAGGGGAGAGTATGTGTGATGGTTGTTGAGATGTGCGTGTCAGTTTGTGGTGTGGAGAATTGGCTGCTGATGGAGGATGTTTTTTGTGTGAAAAATGATGCAAAGTCGTCAGCTGCAAGAGTCGTTGAAGGAGGGGGGGGAGGAGGACAAAGGAGCGAAGAGAACGTTCTGAAAAGTGCACGAGAGTCGGAGCAGTTGTTGATTTTGTTGTGGTAGTATGTAGTTTTAGCAGTGGAGACGTTAGCAGAGAAAGAAGCAAGGAGAGCCTGATACAGGGTCAGGTCAGTAGCATTTTTAGTTTTGCGCCACTTCCTCTCTGCCGCCCGGAGCCCAGAGCGATGTTCGTGGAGAACATCAGACAGCCAGGGGGCAGAGGGAGTGGTGCGGGCTAGCCTGGTTAAAACGGGACAGAGGTTGTCTAAGCAAGATGTTAGAGTGGAGCAAAGAGTGTCAGTAGCACTGTTAGTGTCCAGTGCTGAGAACTGAGCAGGTGGAGGGAGTGAGGAGGAAACCATAGTGGATAGACGGGAGGGAGAGAGTGAGCGTAGATTACGCCGAAAGGTGATCAGCGGAGGAGTGTGTGTTGTGTCAGGAGTTAGTAGGAGGTTGAGAGTGATGAGAAAGTGATCTGAGGTGTGCAATGGAGTAACTAAAGTGTCATCTGTGGAGCAGTAGCGTGTGTAGATAAGGTCCAGATGGTTACCTGATTTGTGAGTAGCTGTAGTTGATACTCGCTTAAGGTCGAATGAGGTCAGAAGAGTGGTGAAGTCTGTAGCTTGGGGTTTATCAAGGTGAATGTTGAAGTCACCGAGCAGTACCAGAGGAGTGCCATCTTCAGGGAAGTGGGAGAGTAAAATATCCAATTCCTCCAAGAAGTTACCCAGTTGGCCTGGAGGGCGATAAATAACTACAACATGGATTTTAGCAGGGTGAGTGATAGTGATTGAGTGTGATTCAAACGAGCAGTTGCCAGATAGAGAAGGAATGGGCTCAAATTTCCAATCCTTTGAGATGAGCAAACCAGTACCTCCGCCCCTCCCAATCGGGCGAGAGGTGTGTGAAAAAGAGAAATTATTTGAGAGAGCTGCAGGAGTGGCAGTGTCTTCTGGTTTGATCCAGGTCTCCGTTAGAGCCATGAGACCGAGATGTGAATGAGCGGAAATAGATGAAATAAAGTCTGCTTTGTTTACAGCAGACTGGCAATTCCAGAGACCAATTGGAATGGACATTAATGTAGCAGAGGAAATAGGTACAGTACGCAGATTATTAGGATTACGGCGTCTAGAATGTACTGAGCGTGACTTACGGGTGTGTGTGATAATGGTATGGATTTGGAAGCACATAGTGAATACGGGTCAGAGAAATAAACAGATAAAAACAAGCTAAACACAAAAGTGGACAAAGTAGAAGGAAAGCTATACTTAAGTGCCTTGTCAGTGTCCTTGCTCGAGTGGAGTCGCGCAGAGTAGAGTCGATGTCTTTACACTCGACGGTCTTCACACGAGGAGGGCTTCACACAAGGGCTGCCGCTTCCGCTGCCGCGGAGTACTACTCAATTTATTCTCACATTAAGTGTCGTTAGTGAATACAGCTGGCTACGCCCAGTGAAACGCTAGGTCGCACGTGTTGTTAACAAACGACAATACAAACAAACTGCCAGCTACCCCACACAGACAACGTTCTAAATAGCAGCTGAACTACAGATCAAATGAGGAAAATGAAAACAGTACTCACACTAGTAGTTCTCCCTGATGTTCGATGCTTCTCTCTGACTCAATGTAAACAGTGAACGCTCTTTATAGTGCTGGCTTAAGGCCACGCCCAGTGAAACGCTAGGTCGCACGTGTTGTTAACAAACGACAATACAAACAAACTGCCAGCTACCCCACACAGACAACGTTCTAAATAGCAGCTGAACTACAGATCAAATGAGGAAAATGAAAACAGTACTCACACTAGTAGTTCTCCCTGATGTTCGATGCTTCTCTCTGACTCAATGTAAACAGTGAACGCTCTTTATAGTGCTGGCTTAAGGCCACGCCCAGTGAAACGCTAGGTCGCACGTGTTGTTAACAAACGACAATACAAACAAACTGCCAGCTACCCCACACAGACAACGTTCTAAATAGCAGCTGAACTACAGATCAAATGAGGAAAATGAAAACAGTACTCACACTAGTAGTTCTCCCTGATGTTCGATGCTTCTCTCTGACTCAATGTAAACAGTGAACGCTCTTTATAGTGCTGGCTTAAGGCCACGCCCAGTGAAACGCTAGGTCGCACGTGTTGTTAACAAACGACAATACAAACAAACTGCCAGCTACCCCACACAGACAACGTTCTAAATAGCAGCTGAACTACAGATCAAATGAGGAAAATGAAAACAGTACTCACACTAGTAGTTCTCCCTGATGTTCGATGCTTCTCTCTGACTCAATGTAAACAGTGAACGCTCTTTATAGTGCTGGCTTAAGGCCACGCCCAGTGAAACGCTAGGTCGCACGTGTTGTTAACAAACGACAATACAAACAAACTGCCAGCTACCCCACACAGACAACGTTCTAAATAGCAGCTGAACTACAGATCAAATGAGGAAAATGAAAAAAGTACTCACACTAGTAGTTCTCCCTGATGTTCGATGCTTCTCTCAGAATATATATACTGTGAATATATTGAACAAACAGTAAACATAAGACCAGTACTGCATATTGACGAAAATATATATTTCTCTCCACATTGTAAAATCATTCGATTCATTCATGCCTTTCAACTCTCTCAATGTCAACCCATGGGTACTCAGTATGGCATCTGATAAAGTTAGTCCCCAGTCTTCTTTGTCCACATCCCACGTCTGCCTCTTCCTACTCACTATACCCCTCTTCCCCTCTCTACCCCTCGTCCTCGATGGGCTCCCCCCTCGCATCCTCACTCTTTCTCTTACTACAACGTTTCCTTCCATTTTTGTTGAAGACAGGTAAACTAACCTGTTGCCCTTTTATAGTGCTTACCCCTGATTGTAGAGTTTACAATTAAGCACCTAAGTGTCTACACACCTGATGTTTGAACATTTGGTTTATAGGGGTGATATTTTGGAAAACAGTGCCTTGAAATGGGAAAGAAGTGACATCAGGTTCGATTTCGGTGTCTAATATTGAGTGTTTAGGGTTTTGCAAAACACTGTGTGTAGTGTTATGCAAAAACTAATCACAGAATGTGATTATAGTTCTGCATATCTGGGCTGAGGTTTTGCTCATTGAGTGTCAGTTTAAATAATTGTGCCATGCATGTCATTTTAGTGTGTTAACAATTGGAAAAATTGTAATATTAATAAAATAATCATCTTAAATGATTCTAACACTATTTTAACAAGATAATATATTTCAGAGATCTGCTTATCAGTTGTTTCAGTCTTTGTTTTATATATTTTTCAATACGTTTGAGCTGCTGCTGTTGTTTCAGAAGTAGAGGCTTTATACTATATTTGGAACATTAGGTCTTCATTTGTGTCTTACCGTGTTTAACCATTTGTAAATATGACCAAAAGAATCTATGAATTTGGTATTGGGTAAGCTCGAATGAAAAAAATTAAACAATTTTAGAATTGTGTTAACTGATTGTATATTGTGTCGAAACAACAGAATGATGTTGTGCTAATTGTAATTAGTTTAAAAATGTGACTATAGATTGGATGAAAAAAAAAAAACATACAATTGTGGATTGTTCGAATTCATAACATGTATTTAAAAAGTAGATGGATGGAATTTTTTTTTTTGCTCAGATTTTAAGGTAACTTATATACCAAAGATAATGTTAAGATGTTCAGTTAAATACTTTCATTGACATTGGCATATTAATATGGTTCAAGTAATATTAAGACGCAATGTACATATTGTATGAAACAGATTAATAATAATTTAAATGTTTTTCCAGTATATACAAACACTTTTAAACAATATTCTACAATTTGAATAAGACATTATGTTGTCTGGTAACAGATTTTTAGAGGCGAGTGAAATTCAATCACAGTTAAACAAATTCATAGTTTTTACGGTTGGTGCGGTGCAGCAGGGATGAATCAGAATCGGACTTCCAACAATAGACAGGTTTATTCAGCGAGGGGATAACACATCAACCAAACACACAATACCAACCATAGTAAACATATCAATAAGAATAGACATGGGGTACAGGGAAGTGAGTCCAATATAATGGGAGTGCAGGGGATCCGGGGGGGTGCGGGAGAGAGGATGACGAAGTGAGTTCAGTTGTAGGACAGGGAGGATCATGGGAAACTGAGTCTAGGACAACCGTGGCTTGTAACAATTGTACATTACAATATAATTGTACAAATAGTGTTTTTACCAGAATGCATGTTCCTATTCAATACTTATTAAGACATATCACCATGACTTTAAATGAATTAAACTCAACTCCGCTTAAAAAGCATGTCAATTGCTGAAAAGACGGTGTGCAACATAGGCATGTCGCTCCATAAGAGGACAAGACTCTTTGTACAACATTCAAAAGGGTAGTCCTCTGGAATTGGGTAGTCATTATCAGAGTCTGAGTCGCTGCTGCTTTGAAGCCAATACTTCGAATTTCGAATTTCGGCCTCCTCGTAGCATTTACGCCGCTTAAGTCGGGTTTGTTCATGTAGCGTTTTGTTCCTGCAGGTTGATATGAGTACACAATCATCAGGCTTTGGTTCCTCACTGTCCTTTGTCACCTTGTACCTCACATTTGGTGTCACTCCATCCCATTCGTTGATGTAAAAGGTTTTACTAGCAAGCCCATTAAGATCGCTCCAAACACGATTGTAGAAAAATGACCAGTCTTTAGCGGGAAAAACCACACAAGGTGTCTCCGATGTCTCCAATTGTTCAAAAAATTCCACAGCGTAGAGCTTGACCGTCTGTGCTGTCTTGTCAAAAACAAATCCGCCAATATAAACACCACCTAGCAGAAATTCCTGTTTCACAGAATCTTCATCTTCATGAATAAACTTGGTCAAATGGATCCTCTGTTTTTTCTGCTGTGTGTAAGGAAGGTTTTCTTCCGTTTCAACAGAAGTTCTTCTTGTCAGTGTTACACCCATCACAGATGTTTCAGAAGTTTCAGGAGTAGCCATTGTAACACTAGAGTTGTAGACCGTATCCTAACTTCTTTAAACACCAAATTCAGTGGGTAGGACCTGTAGCTTCGTGGTGGTTAGAGATAATATGACGTCTTAAATAGTCATAAAACACCACCTACTTTAACACACACGATGTGCGATTATTCATGTCACAGCTTCTAACCCTTGTTCTTTGAAATGGTATTACACAATCAAAATAAAATGTTTTCTTCCCCATTCAAAAACATTTAAGTTAGTATAAATGATGAATATGCTGGTTTAATGCATCATCTGATTAAATCAACCAAATGCTCTATACGAAACAAGAGATGTGAAGAACATAATTTGGTCGCTAGCATTACAGCTAAATGTTGGAAACGTAGTTTTAGTGGAAAAGGGGATAACAAACATGCACATAATTACAATTACAGACAAAGAAGAATGGTGATGTTTAAAAAATAAAGTGTTAAAACACTGTTTCAGAAAAAAAACTTGAACAAATAAACTTTAAGCAAAATATAATAAGCGCATGAGGTAGTATTCATTCTAGATATTCATTCTTGCCTATTCATTACCATAAAGTTTTGTATGTTTATATTTATTTCACTGCATACCGTTAATGAGTTTGCCTTGATGACGCTGAGATGTTTTATTAAAAGACGTCACAGAGGACCGCTTGAGTAACAACCTAATCACGTCTCTCATTTACTGCTAAGTTTTACCACCTAGAGGTGCCAACAACCCAGAGCATGTAACAATATCATAATTATATATAAGACAGTGCGCATGACACCTTTGTAAATGACTAAAAACTAATATTTAAGTTGAACATATATTAAAAATTGTAAAAAATTAAGAGATGTTAAACAATTCCACCGGTTATTGAATAATTATTGAGACAACCATGAAGACACATTGTAATGTTGTTTTTGTTCCCGTTTCATGGATCAAACCTAAAAGGCAGATCCCTATTGGAGCGTGGGGAAACTAAAACAGCCTGAATCTTTTTTACTTAGAATGACTACTTATCAAGGTTACTTTTTATTGAAGTTTGCATATTATAAAAAGGGGAACCACATCATTCTCAAATGTTGTAACTAACTGTAATAGACGGGTGTGTTTTAACCACAGTAGTTGTAAATGTCTTGGCTTGTGAACACTTCCTAGATAGAGCAGAAAGACGATCTGAGAGAACATCATAGTTTAATTTTCATATGTTGTATTTTGTTTGACTGTGCTCAAAGAGTAGTCGTCATCTAAAAACTGTACATAGAAACAAAATGTAAAACTGTCATCTACTGGCGGTGGCAAAAATCAACTTTGCAAACTTTTACAATAGAGCAGAAGAGATGATTTCTGTATTATGTTTTAATTATAGCTAAATGTCTCTTTTCTTAAATTAAATTGTGCACGGATAATTGTTGTATAAAGATTATGCTTGGAAAAAACCGTCATCTGAAATCTGACTAAATATGATCAATCTAGTGGAGTAAAAAAACAAAAAAAACAAAAAAAAAAAACATCATTTACAAACATTGTGATTCTGGCGCATTTAAACTTTTAGTAAATCCTCTAAAATGACACGATACCTACAAAAATAGTTAAAGGGGTGGTAAAGCACACTCTTTCGAAGGCTTGATTGTGTTTGTGGGGTGCACTGTAACATGTGTTCATGCTTCGTTTTTAAAAAAATGCAGTATTTTTCATATATTTGACCTTTATTCTACACTGCTCTGTCCCTCCTTGTAAAAACGGTCTGATGGTTTCCGGATTCTGTGAAGCCAGTCCCTCAAAAATACGCAATGGGCTCTGATTGGTTAGCTGGCCCAGTGTGTTGTGATTCGCTAACCGCCTAGTGTACGTTTCTCGAAAGCGTCACACCCCTTACCTCTACAGGTAGCCTCAGGCTTTGTGTACGCTAGCGTCAATAAAACAATACCAAGAGCCCGAATCAGACCCAGACAATTTTAGTGAAGATGACCGAGCAGAACCTGTTCAGTCCTCAAGAGTAAAGACTGCAGATCTATAGTGATCGCTACTGAATGGCACCGTTACTTTTGTATTTTTAGAACGATTTGCCTAATATCTGTCGCAAGAACGGACATTAAACATAGTAGCCAAATCAAACACAGAACCATGTTTAGCATGCCTGTAGATAAACAATACATAAAAGCTCTAATCAAAGAATCATTTACACGAATGCCAAGTTCGCTGTTGAGATTTTAAACAGTTTGTAACGTTAGGGGTTTGTCGGATAACGTTAAGTATGAATGAGCATTTAACAAACTGGTTTGCAGAGCCAAACAGCGCTGTCATGTTTACTTCCTTGCTACAACGTAGGCTACAATTAACAACACAAACTATTACAGGAAAACACATCGACGAAAAATAAATCCTACTTACAGGTTGTGGCCCGTACTCGCGAAGATTGTGGAAGCTTTCCTCCGCGAATGTGCCGCGGTAGCCGCGCGTGCCCGCCTGTCTCGTGCAGCTGACCTCGTGCAGCTGAAGGCTCATGTATTGCAAATACAGATGAATATAGTCCATTATGTCACATTTTCCGATCTTCTCCTCCGACCCCTGTCTGTCTCGTGCTTTGATTTATGATGGGCAGCATATATCCGATGCAAATGCGATCGTGTTCCCCTCATGTCTCTTACACACATGAATATGACGTTGTATGTTAAACGCACTGCAACGCACCCCCGTCCCTAGGAAGGCTGAAGAAAGTGGAAAGTGGAATCCGGATGAAAATAACAGCGTTTCGTCGGCATTGTCAACAGCACTCCAGCCTACCACAACAACTATTCCCCGCAGCGATACAAAATGGCCCCCCCTTATTTCATATTCTCGGAGGAGGGGTTTATGTAAATATTGGGACTGCTGATGTCAGCACACCCTGGAGGAATGTGTAGTAGTCCCTACTGGCCGTTTGCTGTAGTCCTTAGAAATCGATTTCTTTAAAAGCAAATATCTCCCTTTGCTTTAAACTTTGAACGTTGTAACTTTGAAGATGTTGTTTATGCTCAAACAGCAACATTACACACTAGCTAAAGTTAGAAAAGTGAAATCGTGGTTTACCACCCCTTTAAATAGTCAAAATGTGTAAAACAGTACAAGTTTTGTGTTCTAGGTGAGAAAAATTTGCCAAGATTAGGTTTAATGAGTATTACAAAACAATATGTATTCCCCGTGGCTGTGAAACACAGGAGGTCAATCGTTTGAAATGTAGGTTTGTCAAAAGAAAACAACAAAAGTTTAGTCATACAATTAAAAATATGCTTAAAGTGAATTCATCACACAAGTGATCACTTACACCGACAACAACAAGATCGGAATCTTCACCTAAAACCATATACAGTCCGACAAATAAAATGCGATCAGTGATATTGATAATAATATAACTAAGACTATGGCGGGGGGAAAATACCTATCACAATAAATTGGATTTTCTGTATGCAGTATGACATCTTTTCTTAAACAATGTCGCTGTTTTCTTACTCTAGGCCTCTTGAATTTACAGAGTTTTTGTGCACACATAATTCCTAGAAAGAACATGTAGTCTGTTCATGCTGGTCAACAGACAAACTGTCTCATCAACAAAAGGCTACATTTGTAAATTCACCGTATTTTTTTTTGCAGATAACCGATAGTATATTTTCAGTAAAGGGTATGTTTCCGCAATGATAAAGGCCAGTTTGGAAGACAGAAGAAAAGTAAAATCATATGCAACTTGTACATGCAATCCTAGATCATGGCTTCCATAAAATGTCAAATATTAGTAGTGTAATATTAGTAGTGTAAAATATAACCAGTTAATATTTAAAGTAAGATCATGCTTAGACATAAGACGAGTAAAATTAAATATTCACTCAAGACAAACTTTACTTCTACTGTGTCATTGACCACAGAGGACCAGCTGGTCTTCAAATCATCCCATCACCCTTCACCCTTCCCTGAAGCTATCACTAATGATTGTGTGGGGATTTTCTTAAAGATTTAGAATAAGATTGTTTTAAAACAAATGAAATGTATTGAAACAAATTCTGTTTATTTGTGACAAACTTTGTTAACATGTTTCATTGCATGGGGTTCATACATGGTTAAGCGTTATTACTCAAGACCGGCTTGAATCTTTAATATTTAAAATTATGTACTGGGCTCTGTTTAGTAAAAATTATGGTTTATGATGGATTTAAGCACAAAATCATCGGGCATCAGATGCTATCTTTATATTTCAGTCTTCTGGGAAGATTAAGAAGATACGATTTTATTAAAACTTTAAATATTTAATTTAGATCTAATTTAAACTTTTAAGATTAGGCTTGGAAATAAAATGAGTACGAACAACATTGGCTCTGGAAAGGCGAAAAGCGAGAGAGAGAGAGAGAAAGAGAGAGAGAGAGAGAGAGAGAGAGAGAGAGAGAGAGAGAGAGAGAGAGAGAGAGAGAGAAAGATTTTATACAGTGCATTTCCTTTTGTAAGTTAATCATTCAATGTATTTACATTGTTGTATGTAATATATATATATATATTTAATCTACCTAAAACTACAATGTTTGATTACCTGTGTTTCAGTTTTAGCAAGATTATCATTATTATTGAGTGTAATATATATTTCCACCTACAATGTCTGAGGCGATGCCAAACGCAACACACTAACATAAAAGTAATGGAACATTCTCTGTTTAGTAAAAACGGTCCTTTATGCTGGATTTAAAAATCATAGGATGTTATATTAATCAAGACCTGCTTGACTATTTGTATAAATGAGGTATATATAAAAATGATGGTTTATGATGAGTTTAAGCAGAAATCATCCAGTATGGTGCGTCAGATGCTGGATACATCGCTGTTATAGGAAGATTAAGAAGATACGATTTTATTAAAACTTTAAATATTTAATTTAGATCTAATTTAAACTTTCAAGATTAGGCTTGGAAATAAAATGAGTACGAACAACATTGGCTCTGGAAAGACATTTGCTAACTTTGTTCTTGTTGTTTAGTTTGATACAGGTTCAAATATTTGCTTTTTATCATTTTACATACAAATAGGATATAATGAAGAAATAGGTTCAATGCATACAATATACGGTTACATGTGTTATATCTCTCCGCATGAGAAGAACCTGTCACTGGAATCGCTGGAATGCGAGGGAAGATGTCAGAGGTGGCGCGTACATACATACACACACACACACACACACACACACACCCCTGAGTCTTCAAAAACTCAAACTTTGAATCATACATGACACGTCCGTGAACTGTAAAACATCTGAGCAGTGCGGTAACATATTTTACGCCGAACTGTCACAATCAGGACGACTCCCTACGGATGTACTACTGCTAAAAGATTGTAATTGGAAAAAATAAAGACCGTGCCTGTTACACACAGACACACGCACATACATAGATGCGCGCCTCCCTGTTTTTGAGAGACGCGCTCAAGGTGAACGCTTCTGTGTGTGTATGAAAAAAGAAGGCAGAGGGCCGTGAGATGATTTTTGTTTTATACATTCATAACCTGTTTTATTTTTTTCTTTAACTCTTTAATAAACATGTCACTGATTGTACATGTAAGCTGATTTTTTTATTTCATTGTTTAAACATTTAACTGATTGCATTTGTAAGGCTTATATTGTTTTAAAAGAACAGATGTTTGGGGGAGACGGACTTCACAATGGCCCCATTTATATACACTGCTCTGGGATGCGCGGGGAATTTTCTGATAACAGCGACTTCAAAAGATAAAACCTTCTGTCAATAACATGATTTATTATACCGCATTCAAAAACAAAAAACCAACTGTCAAATTCATCAAAACAAAAAAACCTAATGTCAAAAACCATCAAAACCAACTGTCAAAGTCATCAAAGACATCAAAACCAACTGTCAAAACATCAAAAACTTACTGTCAATCATATGATTTATTATGACAATAGGTCAAAAACCAACTGTCAAAAACATCAAAACCTAATGTCAATCACATGATTTATTAAACAGGAAGTCCCGCCTATACAGGAAGTCCCGCCTATACAGGAAGTCCCGCCTATACAGGAAGTCCCGCCTACACCGGATGTCCCGCCTACACCGGAAGCCCCGCCTACACCGGAAGTCCCGCCCCCTATACCGGAAGCCCCGCCCACCTGTCAATCAATCAAATTTTGACAGTTGGTATAGTATACTTACTACTATGAACTGCACTTATAAAGCATTTATTTATCTTTGTTAATGTTAATTTCAACATTTACTAATGCATTATTCAAATATTGTTAACATTAGTAAATGCACTGTGAACTAACATGAACAAACCATGAACAGCTGGATTTTTATTAACTAATGTTAAAGCTACACTGTGTGATATTTTCCCCCATCTAGCGGTGAAAAGGTATATGACCATCCAGTAAATATTAGGTTCTGTTCCTCCCAATTCCGATTTCGTTTTAACTCCTACGGTGGCTGTTTTAGTCCAAGATTAACATGGCTTCCAGTTCAATCCAGACACGGTGCCATCGAGTGTTAAAACGCGAAAGGCGAAGCTTGAATTTACGGGTATGTCCCTCTTTGGATAATGTACTTTCAAGATGGAGGGGCAACATGGCGACCCCCATTCGAACCCCTTACCCGTATGTATTTTCAATGGCATATTATAAACTTACGAGAATACTTTATAACTTGAAATAAGTAAATATACATTAATGAGCACTTATATTTTTGAAAGAACTAAGTGTTTTTAGCTAAGAATAAACTAAAAAAGTTACACAGTGTAGCTTTAACAAAGATTAACTAATGCTGAACAGAGGTGTTGTTCATGGTTAGTTCATGTTAACTAATGCATTAACTAATGTTAACTAATACAACCTTATTGTAAAGTATTACCTAATAATTTCATATCGCCTTGTAAAAATAAATAAAACACCGAACGGTATCTATTGACTCAGATTAAACTCTTAAAACAAACCTTTCTTCAGCAGAATCACAACAGATGCAGGAGCGCGGCGCAGCCTTATGACGTCACATGTCCACACCAAAATAAAAGTCCCGTTCACACTCTGCTGTCTACAATCACAGGAGTGCAGAGAAATGTCTGCCTATTTTTTGTCAGGTAATACCTGTATTAAAAATGTAAGTTGTGACAAATGTGATTAAAAACATGCTAAAAAGAGTGTGAGTTCACAAAGCAGAGTTCATACATGTGTCCGAATTATGTGTTTTTACCAATATGTAAAAATGTGAGTCTGAAAATAGTTATAATATGTGTTAGCTATAAAATAAAATGTAAAAACAAAATATACATCTTTCAAAAATCAGTATTAGTAAAAGAAGCAGTAAACATTTCAAGTATAAATGTAATTCATTTAATACCAAAAAATATCACTAAAAGGTTTAAGTCCAATTAAAAATATATTTCACAGAATTGTAATGAAATCGAAAGGCAAGTCTTCAATGATATATATATATATATATATATATATATATATATATATATATATATATATATATATATATATATATATATATATATATAAAATTATGAATAAATGATAAATAATTATTGTATTGCATTGTATTAATGTGTTTTCCTGAAAGTAGATTTAAAGATTAATTTATAAAGTAGCAAACACAATACAAATGATTGTGAAATAGTGTTTGAGTTCATTTTGACTGAGCTCATCTGCTGTAAGTAAATGTGTTCATGTTTCATTATTCACTCTGTTCACTTTCATGACTCTTTTTAACGTAGGCTTGAAAATGTAACATGAAAACTGAATGGTTGTAATTCCTGAATGTTTTAGTGTACAGGTCTGAGTTTGGTCTCTGTTGAAGAAAACACTGAGCAGATTATTAATAACATAATTATTGAAGCTTACTGTAATGAAAATATAAACACAACACACACTGAAATCGTGCTGAGCGGGGGCACCGGCGATTTGACAGCAAAGCACGCGTCCTTAACGTGCGCTTTGGGGTCAAGGAAAACGCACATTTCCGACGTTAAGAACGCATGCTTATAAGGTAAATCACGCGTCGAGGACACGCGCTGAGTCGGACAATGCGCATGTTAACGTGTAGGCTAAACAGGTAAACCAAACAGGCAGTGCAAACTTGTGTTTGAAGTATCCAAACAGACGAAAAGAACGTGCCCTTTCCTTAGTGTTCTCAAAATTACATGCTCACTTTTTAGGGCACACCTCTTATAAAGTAAAGTTACATATTGTTGACCACCTTTTAAGTAATTACACTATTTACCACGATACACAATGGCTGTTATAAGAATGAAATGAAATCAGTATCAACAAAATCCATCTTACCATTTATCAAAATCCACTTACACTGTAATTACAATTGCCAAAATTATGTAATGAGAATTTTAGATTTATGTCTTAAATATAATATTTTAATTATAGAAATATGAAATGTTGGGAAAAGGTCATTATTCCAGGCCTATGAAACTATAAAACTGCCAGTAGCCTATAGTTGTCACGATTCGATTCAATTCAATTCAATTCATTTAAAATTTATTTGTATAGCGCTTTTCACAATACACATTGTTTCAAAGCAGCTTTACAGAAAGTGCGTTTCATAGATGAACAGTAAAAATGTTAGAAAGACAATGTGAAAGAATAATGTTCGAAAAAGTTAATCAATTGGCTGGATACAAACTGGAGCTGACGAACTATTTACCTCGGGACTAGTGTCCCGAGATAACAACAGAAAAGCAGATGGGAAATAATTAGCGTAGCTGCTGTTCAGAATATTATATTAATAATTTTGATCCGATTTAACTGTAGTATAAAGGGTAATTATAATGTGAATGCTTGGCTAAAGAGATGCGTCTTTAATCTAGTTTTAAACTGGGACAGCGAGTCTGAACCTCAAACAATATCAGGCAGACTATTCCAGAGTTTAGGAGCTAAATGTGAAAAAGCCCTCCCTCCTTTAGTGGACTTAGATATCCTAGGAATGACCAGAAGCCTAGAGTTTAGTGACCTTAAAGAGCACGATGGATTGTAGGGCGATAGAAGATCCGTTAGATACACTGGAGCTAAACCATTTAGGGCTTTATAGGCCAGTAGCAATACTTTGTAATTGATACGGAACTTAATAGGTAACCAGTGTAGAGATGATAAAATTGGTGTTATATGATCATATTTTCTTGACCTAGTAAGAACTCTAGCAGCTGCGTTTTGGACTAACTGTAGTTTGTTTATTGAGGATGCAGGACAACCAGCTAATAAAGCATTACAGTAATCTAATCTCGAGGTCATGAATGCATGCACTAACTTTTCTGCATCAGGAATAGATAGCATGTTACGTAGCTTAGCAATGTTTCTAAGGTGGAAAAATGCCGTTCTTGTAACATATGAAATATGATTTTCGAATGTCAGGTTGCGGTCTAATATAACACCCAGGTCTTTTACTGTAGTTGATAAAGTGACAGGACATCCTTCCAAGGTAAAATTGTATTGTGAGAGGTTTTGTGGGCAGTTTTTTGGACCAATAAGTAATACCTCCGTTTTATCTGAATTTAATAGCAGAAAATTACACGTCATCGAGTATTTAATATCTTCAACACACGCTGTCAGTTTAGATAATTTAGCGTTTTCATCCGGTCGTGATGAAATATATAATTGAGTGTCATCAGCATAACAGTGGAAATTAATTCCATGTTTTCTTATAATATTACCAAGTGGCAGCATATATATTGAGAATAGCAGAGGGCCTAATACGGATCCTTGCGGCACCCCATAGTCTACTGACATCATCTTGGATTTTTCAGCATTTAGACAGACAAAATGGTAGCGGTCTGATAAGTACGATCTAAACCAGTTTAATGCCTGTCCCTGAACACCAGTATAATTTTGAAGTCGATCTATGAGTATTTTATGATCTATAGTATCGAACGCAGCACTAAGATCGAGTAGAACTAGTATTGAGATACAGCCTTGGTCAGAAGCTAGAAGTAAATCATTTGTGATTTTAACGAGCGCAGTTTCTGTGCTATGATGCGGCCTGAATCCTGATTGAAATTTTTCATAGATATCATTTTCTTGCAAGAAAGAGCACAATTGAGCGGACACAACTTTTTCTAGTATTTTAGACATAAATGGCAGATTTGAAATTGGTCTGTAATTTGCTAGGTTATTATGATCTAATTGTGGCTTCTTAATGAGAGGTTTTATGACTGCCAGCTTGAATATTCTTGGAACATGACCTAAAGATAAAGACGAGTTAATAATATTGAGAAGAGGCTCTTCCACTACAGGTAACAACTCTTTCAGTAGTTTAGTGGGTATTGGATCTAATAAACATGTTGTTGGTTTAGATGCAATGATAAGTTTATTTAGCTCTTCCTGTCCTATAGTTGTAAAGCGGTGTAGTAGTTCTTGAGGGGCGATAGTTGCGGTTGAATCATAAGACATCATTAAAGATTGTACATTTACAATTTTGTTTCTGATGCTTTCTATTTTCTCAGTGAAGAAATTCATAAAATCATTACTACTAAACTGTAATGGAATATTTTGCTCAGGCGATGCTTGTTTATTTGTTAGTCTAGCCACGGTGTTAAATAAAAACCTTGGGTTATTTTGATTATTTTCTATTAGTTTGCGGAGATGCTCAGCCCTGGCTGCTTTTAGGGCCTTTTTATAACGTGACATACTATCTTTCCACGCGATTCTAAAGACCTCTAAATTAGTTTGTTTCCATTTACGCTCTAAGTTACGAGTTTCTCTTTTGATAACATGTGTAGCACTGTTGTACCATGGTGCTTTAGTTTTCTCTCTAACCTTTTTTAATCTAATTGGTGCAACAATTTCTAATGTGCTAGAGAAAATGGTGCTCATACTGCTAGTCATTTCCTCTAGTTCATCTGTTTGTTTGGGTTCACTGAGCAGCTGAGACAGATCAGGTTAGCTATTTGAGAATCTATCTATAGTGGTTGGAATGATTGTTCTGCCTGGTCGATAACGTGGCGCAACATGACAGATTTCAGCATTATGCAAGTTACCATGTAATGGTCAGTGACATCATCACTTTGCGGTATAATATCTATATCGGTTGGGTTGGTTCCATGTGATATAATTAAATCTAGTGTGTGATTAAGATGATGAGTGGGACCAGTGACGTTTTGCTTGATCCCAAAGGAGTTTAATAGATCTGTAAACGCAGCCCCTAATGCATCATTTGTGTTATCTACGTGTATGTTAAAATCTCAAACAATTAATGCTTTATCGACGTTGACCAATAGATCTGAGAGAAAGTCTGCAAACTCTTTTAAGAAATCTGCATAGGGCCCTGGAGGTCTATACACAGTAGCCAAGGCTAGAGATAATACGGATTTCTTTCTTACATCTAAGAGCGTAACATTTAGCACTAGTACTTCAAACGAGTTAAACCTGTGACCTGTTTTCTGAGTAACATTAAGAATATCTCTATAGATTGTTGCAACACCGCCGCCACGACCAATCAGACGGGGCTCATGCTTATAACAGTATCCTGGCGGAGTAGACTCATTTAGACCGAAATAATCATTTGTGCCCATAGTGTCATATGCTAACGCTATCGCGTCCACTAGCCATCTGGCTAGGTTTTGTTTGGTGACCGGAAGTTCCTTAGTTCGGTCACCAAAACTTACAAAGAGCTGCTCCGACTGTCTAAAGTGGGAGGACCGCTCAATATATGCTCTAAGCGACCTAACAGGGCCGAGCAGGTGTAACTGTCTCTCATCCTCCGAAGTGGGGAGGGCAGAGAGAGTGATTACCTGTGCTTTGAACGGTGTTGAAAGCACTTTAGGTACATAACCATGCCCTGGTTTGAGGATGACTTTAGAATCGCCTGGGCCAATTCTAAACATGATGCGTTCACAGATAACGCTTGAATGTCACTGACACGCTTAACAGATGCCAGTGCTAGTAGCAGGGCAGTTTTCAGCGAAAGTGGCTTTAATTCAGCCGTCTGCAGCGGCTCGAAGGGAGGTCTTTTTAGTGCTCTTAGGACCAATGAAGGTCCCAGGATGGCACCGTAGGAGGGAGAAGGGGGTTAAGCCTCCTGGCTCCTTTTAAGAATTTTATGACCATGGTGTGTCTGCGTACTGATTGGCCAGCTATAGGCGTATGAGATGCGGCGATAGCTGCCGTGTAGACTTTGAGTGTGGATGGAGTGTGTCCTGCATCCAACATCTCTTATAGAAAAACAAGAATTGTGATATCTCGCATGACACTGGGTTATAGTTCCTGACTGAACACCAGTCAGAGAACACTGACCATTTAAGGGCAGAGAGACGTCTAGTAGACGGAGCTCTAGCTTCACTGATGGTGCTCAAGACACTCACTGGGAGGTTCTTGAGCCCCCCTTGAGTTGCCAAACATGTAACGCCCACAATTTTGGGGTGGGGGTGCCGGATTGTCCCGTTCGCCTCAGAAAGGAGATCTTTCCTTAGGGGAACTGGCCATGGGGCTGCTGATAGTAACTGAATCAACTCGGGAAACCTGATGTGGGTTCGCCAGAGTGGAGCCACTAGCAGGACTGTGTGCTCTCATTCCCTGATCCTTTTTAAAATCTGGGGAATGAGCGGTACTGGTGGAAAAGCATAAAGTATGCAGCTGGGCCATTCGTGGGCCAGCGCATCCTTGCTCTTGAAAAATAGATTGGGCAATGACAGTTGTCTTCGGAGGCGAAGAGGTCGACCTCTGCCCTCCCAAAAACACTCCATATCATTTGAACCGTTTAGGAATGGAGGCCCCATTAACCCAGGGACACGAGGCCCCTGGAGAGAATGTCTGTTCCCTGGTTCAGTCTGCCTGGCACATGCACTGCTTTCAGTGAATGTAATTTGCCTTTTGCCCATAGGAGGAGATGTCTGACCTGTTGGTTGAGCCATCTCGACCTGAGCCCGCCTTGGCGGTATATATTGGAGACCACAGTCATGTTGTCCGTGCAGACTAGAACATGGTGACCTGAGAGACGTGGTAAAAAAGTCTTGAGGGCTAGCACTACTGCCAGTATTTCTAGGCAGTTATGTGCAACCGTGACTCCGTGCTCGACCATGAGCCGAAGGCCGGTTTGCCCTCGTACAGAGCGCCCCAACCCGAGTTGGAGGTGTCCGTGGTGACCACCATCCATCTGGAAACTGTTCCCAAGTGACCACGGGGCCAGGGCTTTGACACAGCCGTGGTCCACTTTGATCCAAAGCTGGCCTGAATGCCATGCTTGGGAAGGAAGCCGTGATTTCAGCCAGTACTGCAGGGGGCGCATGTGCATCATACCCAGCGGAAGTACTGGAGAAGCTTTTACCATTAGGCCTAGCATTCTCTGAAATTTTTTAGGGGTGTGTTGGTTCCCATTTTGAATGAACATGCAAGCTGCTGTGTAGTCAGAGCGCGTTCGTCCGATAGCCATGCCCTCATTTGGGCTGAGTCTAAAATTGTTCCCAGGAAGGAGGTTCTCTGCCTGGGAAGCAATGAGCTCTTGGCTGTATTTATTCTGAGACCCAGGCATTCTAGATGGCTGAGTAGCACAAATTTTTCAGATTTATTTCTTCCTCTGACTGGGCCAGTATGAGCCAGTCGTCGAGGTAGTTCAGAATGCGCATTCCCGCTTGTCTTAAGGGGGAGAGAGCTGCATCCATGCACCTCATGAAAGTGCGGAGGGCCAGGGACAGGCCAAATGGCAGGACTGTGTACTGATAAGCCTTCCCGTCGAACGCGAATCTCAAAAGACTCGCCTTTATGGCGGTAGAATGCAGGGAACACGCATTAAGCAGACTCGTAGTTTACAATCATTGCATGAAAAAACATTCAGAACAGTATGTTTTTCTCCCTGACCGGAACAAAAAACGGGCCGTGAGGAGACTCAGAGTCTTTTGGGAGGCGGACCGGCTTGGGCGGGACTCAAACCTCCTCTCTTCCTGATCAGCCTGTCAGGGCTGCTTTCTGTGTTCAGTTTTGTCAGCATTCTGAAAGCCATTTGATAAGGGCCCTGTTCAGATGTCCGCCGGTTGGTTTGTGTTTGTGACACTGTGCGGACAGCACTTATGTGTAGCGGAGCACACTTGTAGTGGGCGCGCGCTAAAGAGCGAAAATCTGTGAGAACAGTGCTTATGTGCAAGGTGCACGTATTTTAGTAAGGTCGTTGTTAAAACAGCATTGGTGTACAGGCGAGCATGTTTGACAACAGGCTAGTTGACTGCAATATTTACATCTCCAGTCGCCTGAACTGAGGGGATTGAGAGAATGTAAAGGAAGTCTGTGGTGGTAATCCAGCCACAGCAGGACTTTTGAGTGGTTCTATAGCGCTGAATTAACAGTGCATAGGGGTACACCCTATGTAGGGGACACACTGCCTGCAGTCATAACAGAGGAAAAAACTCTTAATTGTTTATTAGGATCGCCGTTAATACAACGTTTTGTGTACAGGCGTGCATGTTTTATAACAGGCTCGTTTACTGTAATGGTGAACCTCTCCAGTCACCTGAATAGGGGACTGAGAGAAGTGGTGGAGTGCTTGGCCACCATTCACTAAATTGAGACTCACTGAGAAACCTGTGAGAGCGGGGCTCGAACCGGCAACCCTGTGTGCAAAAGTGCACCGTAACAGCAGAGGGCGTGGCTATGACGTAAGTCGCGCTCTCAACTGTGTTTTGGTATGTAGGGTGTGCGTGCTTCATAACAGGCTCGTTTACTACACTGTTGAACCTCTTCAGTCGCCTGAATAGGGGACTGAGAGAAGTGGTGGAGTGCTTGGCCGCCATTCACTAAATTGAGACTCAATGAGAAACTTGTGAGAGCGGGGCTCGAACCAGCAACCCTGTGTGCGAAAGTGCACGTAACAGCAGAGGGCGTGGCTATGACGTAAGTCGCGCTCTCGGCGGTGTTTTGGTATGTAGGGTGTGCGTGCTTCATAACAGGCTCGTTTACTACACTGTTGAACCTCTTCAGTCGCCTGAATAGGGGACTGAGAGAAGTGGTGGAGTGCTTGGCCGCCATTCACTAAATTGAGACTCAATGAGAAACCTGTGAGAGCGGGGCTCGAACCAGCAACCCTGTGTGCGAAAGTGCACGTAACAGCAGAGGGCGTGGCTATGACGTAAGTCGCGCTCTCGGCGGTGTTTTGGTTTGTAGGGGGGGCGTGCTTCATAACAGGCTCGTTTACTACACTGTTGAACCTCTCCAGTCGCCTGAATAGGGGACTGAGAGAAGTGGTGGAGTGCTTGGCCGCCATTCACTTAATTGAGACTCCATGAGAAACCTGTGAGAGCTGGGCTCGAACCAGCAACCCTGTGTGCGAAAGTGCACGTAACAGCAGAGGGCGTGGCTATGATGTAAGTCGCGCTCTCGACGGTGTTTTGGTTTTGTAGTGTGGGCATGCTTCATAACAGGCTCGTTTACTACATTGTTGAACCTCTCTAGTCGTCTGAATAGAACTGAGAGAAGTGATAGAGAGTGAAAAAGGCGCAGGGCTTGGCCGCCATTATGCGCTAGACAGCAATGACGTAAGTCACGCTCTCGATAGTGAGCGCGCGCTGAGAGAGAGAGAGAGGGAGCACGCGCTGCCGCTGTAGAAAACGGAGTCTGTAACGGCCGCGCTCTCAATATCTCCAGCAGTCTGAGAGCGAGTAATGCGGGAAGCTCCGGCATTAGTTCGCTCGTCCACTCTGGCATTCTCTGTCCGCGGCGCTTCTTAGCGCGGCCCAAGTGAGAGAAAAACAAAAAACAAAAAACAAAAACAAAAGAAGAGCGAGATGTTGGTAATCGTGCGGATTCGTCTTCCTCATTGCCGCAAAATGAGACCAGGTCCTCGGCGTCTAGCGGAGGGAGCAGGTCCGATCAAGAGAACGTCACAGGGGAAACGTCTCTCTGAGGCGAAGACGAGGCACGCGGGCACTGGGCCGACGTGAACTCGCTAGCCTCGGTATAAGCAACCCTCTGGCTCCGTCGTTCTTTCCCGCCGAGGCTCGGACGGGAAAAGGGGAATGAGAGAGCGCGAGGGGCGGGGTCGCGTCCTGAAGAGAGAGCTATCCGCGAACGGAGGGAGGAAATGGGCATACCCTCGCAGTGAGAGCAGCCAGACCCGGCGAGAGTAGCGTCCGCGTGGGCCTTGCCCAGACAGATCACGCACCCGTCGTGGTTATCCTCCTAGTGCAGGTAAGTACTGCACATGACACACAATATGTTTTTCTCAGTATTGTACAGAAAGGATACACCGTAGTGTTTCACCAAAGAGCGCAGGGGAAAGGCGTGACAGCTCGCGGGATCGCTGGCGATTTGAGCGCGCTGAAAAATACAGCAGGCCGCTGACTCTCGCAGGACGTCCGGGCTGGCTAGCTCGCTATTCCGCTGCAGGCTCGTCAATTCACGGTGAAAAGTGGTGTAGTTCGAGTTTATCAGCGAGGACCATAGATCGTCGCTGAAGGAGATTAATCTGACGTTTTTGACAGTTACAGCGTATTTTATATGCCCCTTTCGCGGGCTCTTGCGCTCAGCTTCGCGGGCTTTGTGCCCTTTGGTTCGCTCAGATTACGCTGTTCTGCCATTGGTTCATGCAGTTCCCACTGGCCAGCCAATAGCGTGCGAGATGTCTCGACACTGTTTTGACTGGGCAGTAGCACTGCGTGATTTTACAATTACTTCAGTATATTCGAGAGTAGGAGAACCTACCCATACAGCGTCTTAAGACGCAGTACGAACTGACCATTCGAAAGGGAACCGCCTTAGGTGTGAACGATCTAATGTTTAGAAGACCTAGTTTTAGAAATTGTTTTTGTTCACTAATATTGAGATTTTCTGGTTTAATCACAGTTAGATTTTTCCTAGATCCTACAGTAGATTTAATGTTTGACCTCACTAAACGAGGAATAGACACAGTTTCTATATAATGTTCTACATTGGTACTTATGTCAATTAAGTTAGGACAGCAACCCAGAACAGATTCCAATTATTTACAAAGAGCAGCTTCTGTTCATTACACCATGACATTAACCATTCATTTAGAGCAAATAATCTACTGAACTTTTCATGTCCTAGTCGGTACGTGGGAAGGGGTCCAGACACGATGATCGTTGCTTCAGGCGATGTTCTGCGCACCGTCTCTACCAGACTCTTGTAGTCCTTCTTCAGAACCTCCGTCTGCCGCAGCCTGGTGTCTTTCGTTCCCGCGTGCAACATGACAGCTCCGATGCGCTCGTCACCGTTCAGGATCTCGGGAACCTGTGCAGCGACATCGAGAACACGAGCACCAGGAAAGCAGTGAGTGATTACCTTGCCTTTACCTGAGGTAGCGTGGACATGCCGGAAGATGGAAGTACCGACGACCACAGCGTCGCGTTCAGTCTCGCGAAGAGGGGAGAAGCGGTTCCGGGTGGAGATCTCGAAGACCGGGAGGGGCGGAGAGGTCCTAGCTCTGGTCCTGGCTCGCGTCTTCCGCTGTGGAAAAACCCACGGTCCCCGGTGCTGTGTCGGTGCCGGAGTGAACGAAACCAGGGATGATGATCGCGTCCTGGGTGCTTGTGTCCTGTGCAAAGAAACACACGGAGTAGACGAGGTCGGAGTCAAGCGGTTACTAACCACTGACTTGTGCGCATCGGCGCGTGATGTTTCAAGCGCTGATCGTCGCTCTCTCAGCACGGCTTGTCTGTCTAGTAGGTCGCGAATCTGCTTCTCCAACGACTCCAACTCCAACTGCACCGAATGCAGCTCGAACGTGTCCTCGCCTGCATTTAAAGGTAACATTAGACACACATCCGAGTTATTCGCCATTGTAGCAGATGTGCTACTATGGCGAATTGTACGTTTCAGTGGTGACGAGTGTAAATAAGTTACCACGCGTGCAATGCTAGCGGGCTACGGCAGAAGTTCGGATATAAGTAGCAATATTAAAGCAATCCGATTGTTTTTTATAGAGAATCGTATCGGAGATATATTCACACGCTGTAAATAATAGAAAATATTCGTTTGTAAGCGAGTGTTAAGGAGAAAATCAATGATTATGAATCAATTCGACGGAGCTCTAACACCAGCAACGCGCTCACAACCCGCGCATGCGCAAAAAGTCTGAGCAGTGCAAGTCTGCAGCCTTTTTTGAGGGCTTAAATACACAGACTACTGATGAAAAGACAAGGGACACCTGTGAACAATGATCAAACAATGATCCGATCAGGGGTGTGTTTCCTGTACAACGGCATAACTCACTGCTTAACTACCATAGTATGATGCATCGCTGAAGAAATCAACTAGCTAGTCACGACTGTTTCCCCAAACCGTATTGTCGGAGTAATAACTTATTTTAATGAATCCGTTTAAGGTTGAATTAATGCTAGATTTTTTGCTATAAATTATGAGCATGGCATCTGAGGACTAATTCAACATTTTCTCAGTTATTTTGCTTTATTTCCAGATTCAATCATGGGCTCGTCCTTATGTACTAGAGCATGTACGCACATGCGCACTCTTTAAAGTGATGACCATGCCCAAAATGGCCATGCCTAAGTCTATAGTGTTTAAGAATTTCTGACTGCTTTATCACTTGCCACAATATTTACACTGAACTGACAAACACACAAGAGTAAAAACACAATGATGAAAATCAATAGATGTTGCATTCCCATAAATGAGCATTCAGATCTAACAGAGCAACTCATTTACATTTAAAGGGGTCATGAACTGAAGAATAAAGCTAACCAATCTGAGCCCATTGCGCGTTTCTGAGGGAGGGGCTTCATAGAACCAGGAAGCTATCCGGACGTTTTTCAGAGAAGGGACACAGCGGCGTAGAATAAAGGTCAATTATGTGAAAAATAAGGTGTTAAAAAATAAAAAATGAAGCATGAACACATGTTAGACTGCACCCCATAAACACAATCAAGCCTTCGAAAAAAGCTGCTCAACCGCCCCTTTAATGTGGAAAAACACAGTTGCTGCATATTTGCAGAGACTGAAATTAAAAAACGATGCTGCGCCTTTTATTGGATCCGACAGGAATGGCGCAACACACTCCTACGAGTAAAACAGTTCCCCATGCGTCATTATTGCTTTGTTATAGATTGTTTGATATGCACTGATCATGTGTGCGGGTCTAAAATCACCAGTGATTTCTGAGATATAAGGATTCATGTACAGTCAGAGATGTTCTGTCTCAAAATCCTTCATTGCTGTTTATGTGTCAGTAAATCAAACCAGTGACAAATCAGTCGACTTCACATTGTTTCTCTTAGTAGGAGGAAAATAATCATCCATAGTTTTTAAAATTGTGATTAAATTCTCTATAGAAAGTGATGAAAGAACGCTCCCTTTAATGGCTGGAGCTGTCGATCAAACAGCACAAGTTTATCAGTGACTGAGTTCTTCTGGACAAAACTCCCATTATCATCAACCAATCTCTTATTTACATTGTGTCACATTGTGCACTGTTAGTTATGATGAAAGCATTTGTGAGAGTGCAGAAATCAACTCTCAATAACGAGACCACTGCATTCATGCCCTCAATAGGCTCATTGCTAGGCTGCGATGTGATCACTTGTTAGGGGATCATAGCAATGGGCATTTACACTCAAGTCATTTCTAGAAGTGTTATTGACATTATGCCAGAGCGGCCCTGCTCTCTGTCTGCCATTGGCTGTGATGTTTGATTACTGTCATATTTACTAGGAAATAGTAGGCAACTAGGGACTTCATTTAATTCATAAAAACAACCATATTATTATTTTATTTCATTTCTATGAAAAGATTTCCCACAAATGATGTGTTGTGTATTTTCTGGTAATCAAATGAAGACATAAGACATTCATTTAATTTATCATTTAATTAATTTATTTTTAATTGTCTCGTGGCTCTGGAGATGACGTTTGTGCGTTCCTGTCTTCATATGAGACGGCAGAGATGGAAACTTGCGACCGACACGCACGATTCTCAGAGAGAGAGAGTGTGTGTGTGTGTGTGTGTGTGTGTGTGGGGTAAATTAAACCGCATGTCTGCTCCATTCATTCGCACAGATATACGCAGGACATGCAGGATTCATATTTAAATGCTCTTTTTGCGGTTTAATATTCACAGACACTAGTCTATATCAGTGCCCTTAAAAGTGCCGAGTTCGGTACCCAGCCCTAGTCAACAGTAGGGTTGGGTATCGTTTGGGGTTTTTACGATACCGGTGCCAAACCGATACTTTTAAAACAGTCCCGCTGCCTAAACGGTGTCTGAACCGATACTTAAAAAAAAGAAGGGCCACAAAACGACGGTGGATGACATTAAAGAAAGCCTTTTATTGAAAAACAATACTTTAAATTAAACAATTTGTTAAAAGTTTAAAGTATACTTAAATATATAAATATAAATAGATACAAAACACAATTTACTCAACAAATTGACAGTAAAACCTGAGCCCCCTAACACAACTACAACAGGCCTGATTTAACACTCAATCACAGTTACAGTAATAACAGCTCGTCTGTATTCTTGCTCTGCTACTGTAAAACATCACTAATCGGCCAAAGAAAGTGTGCATTAACACGCATGCGCAGAGAACTAACAATGCTCTTAACTGACTTTCTGAATTAATTCACATAGCTTGGTTCAAAACACATGCAATTCCCATAAAACCAATTCTTTCTTTTTTTAAATTAAAATCAAAAACTAAATGTAATTTAGAGCAGCAGCTCGCTTGTCAACAGGGACACACGGCTCCTGAACACCTAAACAATGCCCAAACACAAATGTAAATTCACAGATGAATTGGAGAGAAAGATCCTGTGTTGTAATCTCGGTCTGGATCCGTGTGAAGCCGAATGCATGACCTGCAAACATGACCAACTTTATTTTAACCGATGGCCATGAAAAAACACTGTCATGTAAAAGGTTTTAAAAACGTCACTTTTTAATGTTTGTTGTTATTCTATTGTTGAGGCCAAACGTTGAATGGAAAGGCAGTATTACTGTATGCTGTAAAGTTCAATAACAGTTGCATGGCTGTGAATACATTTGTCAAATATTTGTGTAATAAATATCCATATATTAAAGTTCAGTCCCAGCCATTCTTTCCCAGTTTGAGCTGATGAATCTCGACATGCTCATCCTGGAATATGGCTCTGATGTGTCTCACTGCATGATTGTTGAAGAAATGAAAAGCTACACACTCCATCAATTAGTGTTAGAAGAACATATACCATAATAATCCCTGCAATAAGGATCCAATCACAGCCTCTGAAGCATCTGCAGTGGTGCCGCCCACATTCCTCCAGCATTCCATTAGAATGTCCAGCAGTGCTGATCTCTCTATTGTGATGTCACAGTCAGAACACTAGAACTGAAGCTGCAGGAGTCCTGGAGCCCATCGCTTTCTGCAGAGTCTCGGTGTAAAGTCATTCTTCTGCTGTGCTTGTGTTTGATGAGAGTTTACAACGGCTTGTGATACTGGAGTTCAATCAGAGCATTACAGAGAACTGGCCTTTGCACTGCACCTAGCAAACACCCAAGTACCCTAACAACCGCCTAGCAACCACCCTAGCAACCACCTGAGTCCCCTAGCAATTGCCTAGCAACCACCCGAGCACCCTAGCAACCGCCTAGCAACCGCAAGAGTACGCTAGCACCCGGTAGCAACCACCCTAGTACCCTAGCAACCATCCTAGCAAATACCCTAGCAACCACCCGAGTACCCTAGCAACCACCTGAGTACCCTAGCAACCGCATAACAACCACTCTAGTACCCTAGCAACCACCCTAGCAACCACCAGTATACCTTAACAACCACATAGCAACCACCCTAGTACCCTAACAACCGCCTAGCAACCACCTGAGTACCCTAGCAACCGCCTAGCAACCACCCAAGTACCCTAGCAACCACGTAGCAACCACCCAAGTACACTAACAACCACGTAGCAACCACCCGAGTACCCTAACAATCGCCTTGCAACCACCCGAGCACCCTAGCAACTGCCTAGCAAACCATCCGAGTACCCTAGCAACCACCCGAGTACCCTAGCAACCGAATAACAACCACCTTAGTGCCCTAGCAACCACCCATGTACCTTAGCAACTGCTTAGCAACTACCAGTGTACCTTAGCAAACGCGTACCAACCACCCAAGAACCCTAGCAACCGCCTAACAACCACCCTAGCAACCACCTGAGTACCCTAGCAACCACCTGAGTACCCTAGCAACCGCCTAGTAACCACCCTAGCAACCACCCGAGTACCCTAGCAACCGCATAGCAACCACCTGAGTACCCTAGCAACCACCCGTGTACCTTAACAACCACGTAGCAACCACCCGAGTACCCTAGCAACCGCATAACAACCACCCTAGTACCCACCCATGTACCCTACTAACCGCCTAGCAACCACCAGTGTACCTTAGCAACCGCATAGCAACCACCCATGTACCCTAGTACCCGCCCCAGCAACCACCCGTGTACATTAGCAACCGCGTAGCAACCACCCTAGCAACCCCCCGAGTACCCTAGCAACCAACCTAGCAACCACCAGTATACCTTAGCAACCACATAGCAACCACCCTAGTACCCTAGCAACCGCCAAGCAACCGCCTGAGTACCCTAGCAACCACCCTAGCAACCACCCGAGTACCCTAGCAACCGCATAACAACCACTCTAGTACCCTAGCAACCACCCTAGCAACCACCAGTATACATTAACAACCACATAGCAACCACCCTAGTACCCTAACAACCGCCTAGCAACCACCTGAGTACCCTAGCAACCACCTAGCAACCACCCAAGTACCCTAGCAACCACGTAGCAACCACCCAAGTACCCTAACAACCGCGTAGCAACCACCCGAGTACCCTAGCAACCACGTAACAACCACCCTAGTACCCTAGCAACTGCCCTAGCAACCACCTGTGTACCTTAGCAACTACCCAAGTACCCTAGCAACCGCATAACAACCACCCTAGTACCCTAGCAACTGCCCTAGCAACCACCCATGTACCTTAGCAACTACTCAAGTACCCTAGCAACCGCATAACAACCACCCTAGTACCCTAGCAACCACCCGAGTACCATAGCAACCACCCTAGCAACACTCGAGTACCCTAGCAACCTTGTAACAACCACCTTAGCAACCACCTGAGTACCCTAGTAACCGTCTAGCAACCACCCGAGTATCCTAGCAACCACGTAGCAACCACCCGAGTACCCTAGCAACCGCATAGCAACCACCGAGTACCCTAGCAACCACCCGAGTACCATAGCAACCACCCTAGCAACACTCGAGTACCCTAGCAACCTTGTAACAACCACCCTAGCAACCACATGAGTACCCTAGTAACCGTCTAGCAACCACCTGAGTACCCTAGCAACCGCCTAGCGACCACCCTAGCAACCCCCCGAGTACCCTAGCAACCAACCTAGCAACCACCAGTATACCTTAGCAACCACATAGCAACCACCCTAGTACCCTAGCAACCGCCAAGCAACCACCCGAGTACCCTAGCAACCGCATAACAACCACTCTAGTACCCTAGCAACCACCCTAGCAACCACCAGTATACCTTAACAACCACATAGCAACCACCCTAGTACCCTAACAACCGCCTAGCAACCACCTGAGTACCCTAGCAACCACCCAAGTACCCTAGCAACCACGTAGCAACCACCCAAGTACACTAACAACCGCGTAGCAACCACCCGAGTACCCTAGCAACCACGTAACAACCACCCTAGTACCCTAGCAACTGCCCTAGCAACCACCTGTGTACCTTAGCAACTACCCAAGTACCCTAGCAACCGCATAAAAACCACCCTAGTACCCTAGCAACTGCCCTAGCAACCACCCATGTACCTTAGCAACTACTCAAGTACCCTAGCAACCGCATAACAACCACCCTAGTATCCTAGCAACCACCCGAGTACCATAGCAACCACCCTAGCAACACTCGAGTACCCTAGCAACCTTGTAACAACCACCCTAGCAACCACCCGAGTACCCTAGCAACTGCATAGCAACCATCTTAGCTACCACCCGAGTACCCTAGCAACCACCCTAGCAACCATCTGAGTACCCTAGCAACCGTGTAGCAACCACCCAAGTACCCTAGCAACCGCGTAGCAACCACGCTAGCAACCACCCGAGTATCCTAGCAACCACGTAGCAACCACCCGAGTACCGTAGCAACAGAGAAACACTATAATCAGTAAACATACATTGAAGGGATAGTTCTGTTGTGAATTAATTAGAGTAATAATATTATTGTTTAATTAATTGTTTTCAATAATAACAGAAACAGTTTAGATTGCTGTTTATTAGGTTGTTCAGCTTTAAGAAAAGTCTACCCATAATGCTTAGGGTAGAGCGAGAGCGCGCAGAAGCGAAAAAGAGAGATATGAGACTGATTCAGTGTGTGTGCGCTGCAACAGCTTGTAATCCTGTAAAGAAATTTCAGTAAACAGTTCGTTTTATTTTATTTCAAGTCGTCAGTGGTCATTATTGCTTTGCTAAGAAGAAAAGACACGACAAGTTCACCTAAAAATGAAAATTAGCCCATGATTTACTCTCCCTCAAGTCATCATAGATTGAGCATGATTTCAGCCGACTGACTGATCCCTGATCAGTGCCCTGACTACTGACCAGAGGAGCTGACCGAGACGCAGCCTTATTATCCTGTCGCCCCCTCTAGTGGACAGCATTAAGTGTTACGGCCCTCAGTGCTCAGATAACACAGATCAATGGGAGTTTTTGGGAAAGTAAGTCTGACCATTTAGAAAAGATATAAGCGAGTCAGACCATCCAGAGTCAATTTCTCATAATAATAATAATAATAATAATAATAATCATCATCATCATAATAATAATAATCATCTTTAAATATATGCTGGCTTTATTAAGCAAACATAATAAAGAAAACTCAGAAAAATTGACCAATTCAGTATGTAAAAAAAACTTTATAGTTTTATAAAAAAAAAAAAAAAAAATTGTCATTATTAAAGGGATAGTTCACCCAAAAATTGCAAACAAAAAAACCTGCAAAAAGCATATTTGATAATAATGAAGTGAATTGCATACAAAGGCCTATGGAGTAAGGTGTGAAGTAAGGTTTGTTTTTTCCAAACAAAAATTATTCTAGGGCCATCTCATATTGGAAAGCTGTTGGATGCTAGTTGTCCTTGAATGGCAGGAGCATCTGTGTTTCCTGAAGCAGGTGATGAAGGGATGTTGGGTTAAAGAAATCAGCTGCTGCTATGGAAAATGGGATGCGACTGTCCAACAAGAACACAGCTCTGATCCTAGCATGGGTGCGGGCTGATGTCTTTCTGCACACGTCGTCCATATGCAATATGTAAAACTTTGCTTTTAAAAATATCATCCTTGTGTGCGCTTTGTTGTGTACACATGTAGCAACAACCCTGCTCACAGGGTGTTTTGTGAAGGACATGTGTACATATGGGGTGTTGGCGTACAGTTGGACAAAGGTGACATCTGAGTACTTCTGTTCCCCTTGGAAAACGTCTAAGAGCACTCTGTCCAGAGTGATGCTGTCTTGGTCCAAATTGGATTGAAATGAGCTGCCTCTGGTTTACCTTATGAGGTGTACAAAGATCCCCTGTGGCCCACCACCTCCTGCAGGCCATAGCGGGACCACAGAAGCTCTACCCTGGGGTCCTTTGATGACAAAGTACATGCAGCATGGCATGAGTTTCATTTTACGCCATCGCTTTTTACCAGAGTCACAATGTTGAGTATTTTTTTCTTTTGCCCAAACTTGCTGATGAATATCATCTTTTGTGTGGGGTCATGGTCAACCTGGTGGATGGCCTCCATCAACATCCCCAGAATGAAGGCCTGGTCATCCCCCACGATGTTCATTCTGTTCAAATCGTTCAAGTTTGTTTTGAAGATGGTGGGATGCTCCAAGTCTTCTCTTGACAAAGCTGATGCAAAGACATTGAAAACATTGCTGCTACTTCAGTGTGAAACACTGGGTGTGGATGTTGGATTTCTGCTGTGATGACGCACATATTAACTTAGACTTAGACTTAGACTTAGACAGACTTTATTGTCATCCAGCTGCACATTTTGCAATATACAGTTGAACGAAATTTCGTTGCAAGGCTCTGAGCATAAAAGACATATACATAGAAAAAAAATATAAAATTAATTTATAAAAACAATTCTAATTCTAACTAGATCACATATAAATAACAGCAGGGTATATTACAGTAAAAAGACAAATAAAATAATACTTAGTGCAAAATACAAGGGTTCACTTAAGTGACTAGTATCATATGTTTGAGGAAGAAGGATTTAGTGTGAGTTTAGCAGTCTTATGGCATGGGGAATGAAACTGTTATAAAATCTGGTTGTTCTGCATTTGAAGCTGCAGAACCTCTTCCCAGAGGGCAGCCGGGAGAACAGTCCATGACTGGGGTGGAAAGGGTCCTTTAAAATCGACTGAGCCCTGGTCAGGCAGCGGCTGCCAGCAGTGTCATTGATGGAGGGAAGTGCTGTCCCTATGATTTTTTCCGCAGTCCTCACCACTCTCTGTACACATTTCCGGTCTGAGGCGTTGCAGGACCCAAACCAGACAGAGATGCAGCTGGTCAGTATGCTCTCTATTGTGCCTCTGTAAAAAGTGGTGAGGATAGGAGGGGGGAGGTTTGCCCCTCTCATCCGACGCAAAAAGTGCACACGCTGCTGTGCTCTTTTCACAAGAGCAGAGGTGTTGAGGGACCAGGTCAAAGTGTCTGTGATCTGCACCCCCAAGAATTTGATGCTGCTCACCTGCTCCACTGTGGCGTTGTTGATGAGGAGGGGGGTGTGACTTGGCTGTTTTTTCCTGAAGTCGACGACAATCTCTCTTGTTTTGTCGACATTCAGGATTAGATTGTTTGTTTCACACCATTTCGCCAGATGTTTTACCTCCTCTCTGTAGGCCAATTCATTATTGTCTCTGATGAGACCCACCACTGTCGTGTCGTCCGCATACTTAATGATATGGTTTGTACTGTACCTGGCACGACAGTCATGGGTCATCATGGTGAAGAGCAGTGGGCTCAGTACGCAGCCCTGGGGGGAGCCGGTGCTAAGGGAGATGACGCTGGAGGTGTTTTTTCCAACCCTCACGGACTGTGATCTGTCTGTAAGGAAATCCAGCAGCCAGTTACACAGAGTGGTATTAAGTCCAAGGGGGGCCAGTTTACTAACCAGATTCTGGGGAATGATTGTATTAAATGCGGAGCTGAAGTCCAGAAACAGCATTCGCACGTGGGTGTTGTTCTTTTCCAGATGTTCCAAGCTCAGGTGGATTACAGAGGAAACGGCATCCTCTGTGGAGCGGTTGGTCCGATATGCAAACTGTAACGGGTCAAAAGTAGGGGGGAGTTTGGAGATGATGTGATCCTTCACCAGCCTCTCGAAGCACTTCATGATTATGGGAGTAAGTGCGACGGGGCGGTAATCATTCAATGATGAAATTGTATGTTTTTTGGGCACTGGTATGATGGTAGCAGTCTTGAAACAGGATGGAACGATAGCATAGGTCAGCGAGATGTTAAATATGTCCGTGAGGACATAAGCCAGCTGGTCCGCACAGTCTTTGAGCACCCGTCCCTGTATGTTATCGGGGCCTGCTGCTTTCCGTGCGTTCAGTTTTTTCAGCATCCTCCGGACATCAGCTTTCTCCAATCTAAGCGCTTGTTCGTCTGGGTGCGGTATGGATTTCTTCACAGAAGTGTTATTGAGTGATTCAAACCGACCAAAGTAGTTATTGAGTACGTTGAGGAAATCTATGTTGTCCTCACAAGGTAGGGGAGCAGCCTTATAATCTGTGATAGTCCGGATACCTTGCCACATACGTTTGGTATTTGTCGGATAGTGGAAGAATCCCTGGATTTTTTGACCATATGCACGCTTCGCTGTTCTGATGGTACGGTTTAGGTTAGCTCTGGCTGACCTGAGCGCCTCTCTGTCCCCACACTTGAACGCTGCATTTCGTACCCTCAGTATTGCACGTACCTCATTGGTCATCCAGGGTTTCTGATTACCCCTTGTGATGACGGTCTTAGTAACAGAGACATCCTCCATGCATTTCTGGATGTATGCAGACACGGATTCAGCATACTCCTCTATGTTGATGTATTGATTTTCAGTTGCAGCTTCCTTGAACATGCCCCAGTCCGTGCACTCAAAACAGTCCTGTAATGCTGACACAGATCCTGCAGGCCAGACCCTCACCTGCTTCTCAGTGGGTTTCCCTCGGATGAGCAGGGGCCTGTATGCAGGAATCAGCAACACAGAAAGGTGATCTGATGAGCCAAGGTGGGGGCGGGGTGCTGCCTTGTATGCTGCCCCAATGTTTGTGTAGGCTCTGTCTAGTGTGTTTGAGCCTCTGGTTGCAAAGTTCACATACTGATGGAAATGGGGGAGAACTGTCTTCATATTGGCCTGGTTGAAATCCCCAGCCACAATAAAAACACCCTCTGGATTTATAGTTTGTAAGTCACTGATGGAGCGGTAGAGCACACTCAAAGCCTCCTTGGTATTAGCACTGGGTGGAATGTAAACAGCAGTGATGATGACGGTGGTAAATTCCCTGGGCAGATAAAAGGGTCTACATTTTATAGTCAAAAACTCGATGTCCGGAGAACAATGACTTGAGACCACCTTGGCATTATTACACCAACTGTTGTTGTTGTAGATGCAAACACCACCGCCCCGGGTTTTACCACTGAGAGCGCAGCTCCTGTCCGACCGGAATGTTGTTAGCCCCTCTATACTAACAGCCTCGTCAGAAATGGAGGAGTTTAACCATGTCTCAGTCAGAATTATGACACAGCAGTCTCTCATCTCACGATTTGTAGTTAAATCCAGCTTCAAGTAATCCACTTTGTTCTCCAGGGAGCGGACATTAGCGAGCAAGATAGATGGGAGCGGCGTCCTACAAGGGTTAGCCTTGAGCTTAGCTGTTAGCCCTCCGCGGCTACCACGTTTCCGCTTCCTATCACACCGTCTTCGTCTCCTCTGGGTACGGCCCGAGCTGATGGGAACTCCCGCTGCGTCATCGGCCGCTGGGTCTTTCTTGCATAGAAGTCCGAGGCAGTTTAATGTGTGCAGAGTTGTACTATCCAGTGCCGTTAATATGCAGTATACGCGTAGTTCTAGGATAAACTGCTGATCGTATATTAGTCTACCCTTCTTACACTGAGCGTTCATTACTAATTTAGCTGGTGTATTAAGAAGGAAACTGCCATCAACAAAGGCCAAGGTGTGGCCGAATGTCTTCTTGAAGGCAGAAACTTTGGCAGCGCTGCACTGTTTTAGAGGGAGGTGTTTCTTCAACGAGTGCCAGTGATTCTGTAGATTCACGCCTGTGACCTTGGCCAACATCAGGTAATGGATAGGACATACGACGCTTTGAGATCACTGAGCTCGCATATCTGATTGTATGCTTGGCGTCTTTCACAGCGGCAGGGAAGAGGGGGATGTAGACATCCTCGTCCCTGAGGAAACTCTCAACATCAGTGTGTCTGTAGAAAGGATCAAGTAAGTTTTTGGTATTTTCTTCAGATGCTTCATGGAGGACATCTCCGTATATTAAAGATTAACTATTAATGATGGGGGGGGGTTTGCCATGATCAAGTGGCAGGAAGTGGAGGTGGCAGTACCTACCAAAGTACAGAAAAACTCTGAATTAGTGTTGACAATCAGGATAAAGCAGAAAAAACAGCCACAAGTGGTCAAATATTAAAGTGTCGACTAATTGCCAAAATGCAAAGGAACCATGAAAAGCAATGATTTTGTTCAAAGATGAGAGAAATATGGAAATTAGAAGCTCAAACAGGAGTTAAAAAGTACAAAAAAACAATCAGGAGAGGCCAAACGTCAATGAGAGGCCAAGATTCTGTCAAGACCACTGGAATTCTGAGAAAAAATGTCAAGAAAAACCTCCATGAGAGGCAAAGTTTGCTTGAAAAGTACAAAAGGAGCGCTGGAGAACGTGTCAAAAAAGCAAAGGAACCATGAAAAGTCCTTCATAGTGTTAGAAACATCTAACAAGAACAAAAATCAAGACTCAAGTAGAATAAGCCAGACAAGCATGTAGGTCAAAGGTCAAGAAGGTCATCTAAAGCGGGTCAGCTCTAGAGTCCAGAAAAGCAGTCTGAATTCTGAATTAAATAACAAATACAAATAACTGAATAATTGGTAATGATTAAGGTTATAAGTAAAATATTTGGTATTTAAAACAACATAATGCAATGCAATTATGATTTCAAAGAGTATAGGGTTAATTCAGGTTGATTGGGACACTTTTTCCACAGTCGTTTCAATTGCAAACATTTTCTGAATCATTTGATTTTCTAAACTATCCACACAATACTCAAATATCATTTAGAGTTTTGGTTAATTTATCAGACAGGCGTGCAATGCATGATTGGCATCACTATTGTTGGCTATATTTGTTTATTTATTAAATAAGAAGTAAAATTAAGATACAAATTATACAAAAAAAAAACACTTTAAAGAAAGGCTTTCTACAAAACAAAACTTGAAGACAAAATCATTTGACAAACTGTGATGTCTTCTGATATATTGCACATCTGAGGTGTCCTTTATTACTTGTGCTGTTCACTTTTCACAATCAACATATATTAAATTAAAAAATAACATTATGCTATAATATTTAAACATCAATATGAAACAAAATATGTTTTAATGGCTAATGAACACAAAACATTTGACTGGTATTATATTTATAGCATCTGAGCAGAAATGTCTGTGCAAAAGCTTTATTGATGTGACACTAGGATATTTTACAATAAACACTACAAAACAGGCCAAAGAAATCTTGTCTAAACAGTCTTACCTCTATCTTAGTTTGCAGCAGGATTCATATTTAAACTGTCTTTTTGCATTTAAAATTCACAGAAACTAACAGAATAAACTTACCTTAAACTTACAATCGGCTGGCATTTACTCTTAGAAATAAACAGATTTTCTGTTTAGATTATTCCTCCTCACCGTGTCTCAAAACGATGTAGTGTTGGTGTGTTTGAGTTGAGGAGTTGACTCTGCTCTAATGGATCGCGTCAGATTTGAATCTCGAAGGAACACGCGCTCCGTGGGCGTGGTCGCAATACCGGATAATGAAGAGGCTCGCGAATGACGGACATGTCTCTCTTTTCAAACAGATTACATAAACAGAGAATATTTGTTTTCATTTTGAGTTACATTATTTAAAACCTGACATTTCAACGTGTCTTTAGACATATGTCTCATGTTTGTGTGGTAAGTTTTTACTGAGCTACACACTTGTAGTTTTGATGTTAGTATTTATTTTTGATAAATGCATTATTAGAATAAACTGCAGTGCTTCATTATGCAGTGAATAATGAACTGTTTTGCCAACATAAGAGTGTGTTTAGTTTGCTGTATTAGAGTCATTCCACGAAACGGGTGCCATTTCCACTTTGCAATTTTCAGAATTTTCAGTAAAAACAAACTTTTTTTTTAAAACTACAACTTAAAAGATATGTTAATCCTCCCAAAAAACATATTTTCCCACCTCAGGCACAAAATGCTTATTAATATTATCGTTTTTATTTATGCTAGGGAGCCCTTAGCCCCGTTACAGACGATATGTACGCCATTAGCGTAGTAAGACAATAAATATATTTTTAAATTCTAATGTTTTCCTAATAGCAAAATGTCCCTTTTTTGGAAATTAAAAATAGAAACTCTGTAATTTAATCCATTTTTATTTTATTTTTTTATTTTAGGTTTTTAATCTTGAAATATGAATTTGACATTTCAATGACCTCATGTTTGTACTGAAAAAAACGAAATTAAAATATACATTTTACACATTTATTTGATTAGTCCACACATCAAGAACATCATTCAACATAAAAGTTTATGGAAAAGAAAATGAAATGATACATAAATTTAAACAAAATGACCCTGTGACCACTTGGTGGGTTTTCATTGTTGATGGCACTGGTGGTATCTGGCCTGGCATCCTTTCCATTGCCTGCTCCACTTCTTCGGATGCTACATAAAACAACTTAACGCCGGCTTCACACCGCACGCGCAAACAGTGCGTTGGCAGGGCAGGAGCGTTGCGTATGGAGAGCAGGAGCCGCGCGTCCCCGTTGTGCATTCACACTGGCAGTGTTTGTCTCGCGCAACTGAACCATGGATCGAGTATTGCAAATACAGACGAATATTGTCTGTCTCGTGCTTTGATTTATGATGGGCAACATATATCTGCTGCAAATGCGACCGTGTTCCCCTCTGTCTCATACATACATACTGTATAACATGTTGTATATAAGTAGTTCACATGATAAATGTAATATTAAAGTGAAGATATGCTTCTAGTTTTAATCATTTAAACAGGCTTTTGAAGTTTGGGCAAAAACTTCTGGCAGTGTTGTGTTTTCGTGTATTTTATTTTATTTTTTCACAGCGCTGATGTCATATGGTGATCGTGAAACACACAGGACACTTGACTACCTGATTTCATGGTGAAATGTGTTCTTTTCATGTTAATCAGATCAGTTTTGATCAAGAACAATCCACTGTGGCTTTAATTCAGTGTGAGCAGCGCGGCAAAAATAGACTCGGCACTGAAACGATCGCCGCACAGCTGCTTCTGCTCTGCTCCTGATACGCACCGCCTCTGCGTGCGGTGTGAATGCTCTAATCTGTTAACATGGGCGCCGAGAAAAATACGCGCTGCTTACGCCCTGCTAACGCGTGCAGTGTGAAACCGGCCTTAACAGTTGTAGATGTCTCTGTGATGGCCTTATATAGCTTATGGGCATCGGGTATTAGAGCTTAGATCGGGCTCAAAAAATCAAACCCGACCCTACCCGAGCTTGTGCACGTTGTGTCCGAGCCCGGCCCGACACATTAACTGTAATTATGAGCCCGAACCCGATTTAAACCCGACCATTTTTTTATACATCGGCGTTCTGAGAACGAGCCTGTAATGAGCGAAGCGGACGGATGTGACGCTCAGCTCAATAATCCGCTCTATGCAGGCGCGCGCTCATGAACCCTCACTGGTAAAACAGCGCTCGCTCAAATCCTGCTCAGACATGACATGCATCTGTACTAAAGGCCTACTTGATGTAGCAATTAAATATGTATTTTGTTTAATATTTATGTTTAAATATTATAATGTTATTTTCAAATTTCATCTGATTATGAAAAGTGCAAAGATGCGAGTGGGTCAGAAATTATTTTGTTTAATATTAAGTTTCGTTTTGTATGAAGCCCTTCTTTAAAATTAATTTCGTTTTGTATAAATTGTATCTTAATTTTAATCAAGGTTTCGTCAGCCAATTGCTTGGATTTAATAAATAACAAGCAAATAGAGTAATAGCAGATTATAAGGGTGAGATGAAGTCGCGCCGATCACATGCATTGCACATGAGCTGGAGTGCATCTCATAAATAAACCAAACTCAGCAGCTACTGCCTCACAGACATGAGAAATATGTGTATAGAAAGCTTGAAATGTCTACTGTTCTTTAACTTCTAGTTAAGAAAAGAAATAGACTAGTTAAGCAATGCGCAGTGTTAACGCGAGCAGCTCATGACTGGCGTCTCGGAGTGTTTCTGAATGCTGCGCTTCATCACTGCGTGTGCTGTGAGTTTAACACGCATTTTTAGAATAATCCTGACTTGTGCAACTTTGTACACATTTGTTTCTTAGTTGTAGTATTACTTTGCTAAAAATATATATTATTTCTGATTATGGCATAGCTTTCTGCCCACCCAATTAGGCTAATAAAGTAATGATAAAAAAAAAAACACAAACGATCAAGGGCCCGGCCCGACCCGGTCCAAGGATAGTGCCGGGAAATCTCGGGTTCGGGTCAAGTTCGGGCTCGGGCAGAGAATCTAAACTCTATCGGGTATGTCGCAGCCATTGGTCACCAGCTTTACCGCTGTTCTTTTCAAGACTCCCCCAACACTGTCAGGGCTTGCCATGGCTTGCCTCAAAAAAATTCCATGTTCCACCTTTCAGACCTCGTCTTGCGAGCTCTGTGCTGAAGAGGAAGATTTAATTAAGGAAGAAGTTCACTTTCTGTTTGTAATGGGTACATGGTCCATCACTCAGAAAGTGTAGAACAGATACATGTGTGTATGTGGCTTGTAGATAATTCAGCACCGGATTCATGTCTTCCCATATAGCTGGGGGGCTTTTGTGTTTGGAGGGTGACACTGTGCTACAACAGATGGGCTCTTTTTTTCCACCTATGTACAAAACACCAGTGTGCTGAGTAGCTTGTCGGTGCGAGGAGCCAGAGTGGACAGCTTGAATCTCTGAGCTGTATTTACATGTGTAATTTTCAGAGAAGTCAATGTGAATCACTGCCTCCTCTTTTGACAGGTTCCTTTTCAAATCTCCGCAGTAGGAGTACTGTTGATTTATGTTGAAAGTGTGTCTTTTGAATTTATGAAGAAGAGTGTGGAATAACTCCACAAGATTGTCTTGGGTTTCCTCCATTGTTTTCTTCACTGTGATCTTGACAGTGGCAGGACCCTCCCTCGCATCTTCCCTTGCTTTCTCTGCTGTTGCCCATTGAGTGAATGCAACCTTTGTTGAGCCATCAAATGTGGAGAGCTGAACAGTTTTGTCTTGGCATTTCTCACACTCATCATACATGCACATTTGCAGCAAAAATGTAAAAGTGGCTATCAGTTACGTGGGTTTGTTGTGTGTGACGCCACCGCTGTACTGACTGACTCGTATTGAACAGATTATAAGAGTAGAGATAACAAATAAATAACTTGCAAAACTGGAGAAGCACAAGAAAAATGAGAGAAAGCCGCACTGCGATAAACTCAATAAAGATGCCAGGGACCGTTATTTGGAGAAATTGTCATCCATTCAGAACATAGATCCATATGAGCGGATGAAGTAAGTTGGAGCGCTGACCCTGCATTGCTCCCTCCATCCTCATACCTCGACATTGTCAACTATCTTGTTTATGGTATAAGTGCATATACCAGTGAACAATTTAAAAATTATAAATCTCTTGAAGCCCACGGACATTTCACCAATGGCTGGGTACAGGATTTATTTACATTGTTTTTAATTGCCGAAACATGCACACATGTTGCAGCTTTGCTTTTCAAGTTGGAAGCAGTAGTCAGGTGCAGAGAGACAACAACAGTGACTGGCCAACCTGCCTACTGGATGATACCAAGTAACATCACCAAGGTGAGAGCGGAGGCAGGACACAGGATAGACTTTACTTCTGCAAAAGCAAAAAGAAAGAGTCTTAATAATCTTCTGGATGGTGAGGTGGCGAGCACACCTACCTTAAGGACCTCATTGAACACATGTAAGTTCAATACTGCTACACAGGAGCAGTGGGATTCATATATTGCACAACTGCAGAAAGTATCTCCAAAAGCTGCAATTGTGTCAACTTTGCCTGGTTATTGTGATGCTTTTACAGACCCAGTACAGCCGTTCTCAGCACCAGATTCACTGCACAGTCTACGTGTTAAAAAAATGGATGGCAGTGAACAGTGAACCCTGACTACGTTGGTCCAAAGTGCAAAATGAGGGGTTACAATAATGGCCCTTGAATTTTATGACTAAAAATGTTTTGCCTATTCTTTTCCAATTGTTTTGCGTCCAAATCACGTGACTTTTAAGATTCCGCCCTTGAGAACAAAAAACATGCCGGACATTTCTTTCACTTTTAGTGAAAAAATCTATATTTTGAGTCAGTTTGTGCATACAAATAAGTTTTGATTACATTTGTAGCGAGAAATATTAATTCTATTTTCATAATAGAATGTACATAATCACTCGCTTGCTCATTGTTGCAAAGATTTTTCAGATCTCGCCAGAATAATGTGAAACTGAAACGTTTTGGTTGCTATGGACAATGCTATCGCTTAGCATAGCTGTGGCCCCAGATTCCACATACTCTCCCTTGTGATTTCGCTCCGTCTGACGGATCAAACCCCCACCCACTATATGTCTGAGGTTGATTTGCTGATCAACACATTAATCCGTGGCAGTGGGAGAAACTAATGTTGACAAAGTGACGAGTTACGATCGGTCCGCTGTGTTTGATTTTGAAATCTACCGGATCCTCTGTGCATTTAACTTCCTGTGTGGTGCGATCTCATTGATGGGTGTTGATGCATCAAGGCCCTACGAAAAAGAAGAAGAAAGAAACGAGAGAAAATAAGCAGGAAAAGGTAAACAAGGAGGAAAAGGAAGAGTGGAAAAAAAACTTGACCAAGCTAAACAAATGAATCACCTTGACCCCGAAGAGGCCATATTCCTAGTTGATGCGTTCCTGGATGAGTGCAAGGTAAATAACATCATCTCAGTGGTGGAAAAAGCATACTAATTACATGCTAATTACAAGGGCTAAGACCATAATAGACTCTGAGGTATAGCAGGGAAGAAGTATCAAGGTGCAAAACTGAAAACACTCCAAACATAGTGGAACTATACAGTACCTGATTCAATGTCTTTATTCAAATGCAAGTTATAGTGCTGAGCTGAGCTGAGCTGAGTTCACACGTTAGAGCCAGTGAGAGTTTAATTCAATATTCTGTCAAAACGTTTCACTTTCTTTTCTTTTCTTTTCTTTACTGTATAAAGGGTTTTCTAGATCTGTCAGTACAGGACAGGACCACAACCGTTAGACTGAATTTTTACAATGTAATATTATAACATTTGTTTTATAATGAGATGTTTATAGGTGGCGATAACCTTGGTGGGTTGTGGTTTATTCTGTGGCTCAATTGTTTATTTAGGTGGATCAGCATGGACACACTAAAGGAGGGTCAAAACAATCCACAAAGCTGAGTGTTTGGCTTGACGAGGACAAAGATGGTCAACCTCTGCTAAAAAGATGTCGAGCTGGGGAGAAACGAAAGTGAGATTCAGCTACTGGTTGGTTTTTTGTTTGTGTTTCATCATTAGTTGCACGCATTGTTCATTGAGCAAGTTCTAAATGGATATTCATATTTTTGCAGTTTCTTCAGCAAGCGTTAAAAGGGTGTCCTGTGCTCCGTCTACCAGCACAACTGAAGACTATGACCATCGAAAATTTAGTTTTTTTCCCCATAATACTTGTTTCCTCATTTGTTATGTGGTAATTGCCCAGATTTGCCATTGCCTTCTTACCTTTTCATTTTAATACTCCCTCATTCAAGATGTCCGAGTCCTCTCGGGAAGTGGTGCTGAACAACCTCTCCCCTCACACTGGTGGGACCGGCAAACTTCCTCTCTGGAGAATTGGACAGTAATGAGGCCCTTCATGGTGAACAATATGTTCTCATCTGAGAAGCCCAAGGAGGGGTTTTCCATCATTGTGGACACAAGGCTGCAGTAGTGATGTGTAGGGACTGTTTACCGCGATCACTCTACTGCACAGCCTGTGACCTTTCCACACATGAGGCCTTGGTGCTTCATGACAGAGCATCCATGATGGAACTTCATGACAGAAATCCATATTTTGTTTGATAGAAACAACACCCTCCCTGTTGAGTTTGTGGTTACATTTACTCTAATATGTAAACTAATTCTGTATGTTACCAATCGTTCCTCCCTGCTGCAACTGCTCCACTGGGAACACAAGCTTTTCCAAGGGAAAGCCAGTTATTTTAATTGGAATGAATGGTAACAATTTTTTTTCTTCATATTGTGTTTTTTGTTTCTTGTGAACAAGAGATAATTGTTTTTCTCTGAAATTTCAGGAAGACACAACCTCTTCCTTCCATCAGTAAACTGCTCCTGTGGAAAAACCTTGCCAGTGACCATAAGTGATCTGGTTGAAAGTGGTTACTGGACAGCCACTGTCAATTTTGAGAATTTGGGGATTTCAAATGTCAAAGTCAGCCAATCACAGGAGTGGGCTTTACACTGAGGTCTTACAGCAGACACGCCCCTTCAAACAGAGCGTTCAAATCAGAGGCTAAAATCAGGGAAGGAAAAATGACTTTTATTTCTAAATTATGACAATTTTGTAACTAAAGAAAACATACTAACATTATTAGGGCACACCAGGAAACATTATAAAATAATAAAATAATCCATGCCATGGGATATTTAAGGCAGATAAACCTGACTGCCATAATTGAGAGACATATGTTGGACATAATCACCAATTTATTCTGAGCAACGATTTCCTTTTTCTTTACATTGAATTTTGATTAGATGTTGACATTGGGATGCTAAAGTAACACACATTGGTTAAAGGCATTTACAAAAGTCCACAGACTTGGGAGGTCTTTCATGACCAAATTTTCAAGACTTTCAGGGTGCGTTCACACTTGTCATGTTTGGTTGGATTAAAACGAACTCTGGTGCGCTTGCTCGTTTAGTGCGGTTCATTTGAACATATGTGAACGCTGCCATCCGAACCCTGGTGCGCACCAAACAAGCGGACCGAGACCGCTAAAAAGATGGGTCACGGTCCGCTTCCAAACAAACTCTGGTGCGGTTCGATTGATATATGAACGCAACACGGACCAAAGACATGTAAACGAACCAAAAACAGGACGTGATGTCACAAGATGCGACGCTACAAGTCAGCTGATTTGATGACGCGGAGAGATCGGTGTATCCAAAATGAGTAGAGGGCAAACGTGGAGCAACGAGGAGGTGAAGCGCCTCATCAATATAAGCAGATCTTCGTTTCTGCATATAACGGAGGAAATCCTGCTGCTGTTCTGAATGTTTTGAACATGTTATGAGCTCTTCGTGAGTTCTGGTAAAAATAAAACTATAGGTACACGCATAAAATTATGGTGTTTAATCCAGCACACAGCATTGTTTTGAATGTTTGGTAAGCAAGGTCTGTCGTGAAATATACGTCATAAAAGCCGGCCAATCAGGTTGTGACCGTATCCCTATGCCTTTGGTTCTGTAACTTTAGGTTCGATGTTAAAAATGCCAGCGTGAACGCTAAGCGGACCAGGACCATATGTTTTGTTTTTGGTCCGGACCAAACTACAAGTGTGAACGCACCCTTATTGTGCAGCAAATTGCAGAGGTCTTTTACAATGGATACCTTCAGAGCAGAGGTATATGATTTCAAATGAATGGCTACATTGTAGGTAATGCATATTCAAACCTTAACCAAAATATTTCCATAGGCAGGTCATTTACTGTTATCAGGTTACTGTAAGTTTATAAACCTACTGAATGAAGGGGTGGCTTGCTGTTCCTCATTGCCCTTAAAGGGAGAGTTCACCCAAAAATGAAAATGTGATGTTTTTCTGCCTACCCCCAGGGCATCCAAGATGTAGGTGTCTTTGTTTCTTCAGTAGAATACAAATGAAGATTTTTAACTCCTACTGTTGCCGTCTGTCAGTCGTATAATGCATGTGAATGGGGTCTAATTCTATAAGAGTAAAAATAAACATGCACAGACAACTTCAAATTAAACCCTGCGGCTCGTGGCAACACATTGATTTATGCTATTATTTCACCTCATATCAGACGATTGTCATCAGCTCTCCAGACTGCCATAACTTCCTGCGAATAATGTCAAAATACCTGCACGGTCATATGGGGATTTGAACTGTACTCGGCTAGATGTGAACTTTGAATTGGAACAGTTCTTGGGCAGCGACTGATGACGTTTCACAAGAACACAAGAACAGACGAGACACATATTGAGAAACGGTCTAAGGTGACAGTGAGGGACGAGACCGCATCTGCTGGGACATAATGGCATCCGCAGCTGACAGGTGTAACAGGAATCATGGGAGTGTCGTCTTCACCTCCACAGCCAATGGGAAGGAATCAGACGAACTCGGGCAGAAATCATGATCATGGATGAGAGAATATAGTAAAGTTTTATAAAATATATACAGATAATAAAAGAGATGACAGTTGCATGTATTGGTGAAATACATATTTAAATACATATTGTTCAACAAAAATATTAGGAAACTACTAAAGACTGAGAGACTTTGTCCAAAAGATCAAACTGTTTTGGTGAAGAAACCATTTATACCAGATATAAATTAAATGCAAATAATGACAAATGTGCTAAAAATAAACTTAAGAGTTCATATATGTGTCAATATTGAAATGCACATAAATTTTATTTTCTTCTGATATTAAAAATGTGGACATATAAAGTTCAACTACAGATATCTGCATATATCCAGACCGCAGCACCAAATTCAAGGGCTATTGAAATTATCATTTAAGTTTGTTATACTATTTATAGCTTTTTATGGCTTTAAATTTGAACACATTTTTTAAGGACCCACAGAAACCCTGTTATTTGCTTGTGAAGTTATGGCATTTCCTCATTAATTTTATTTTTAATGAATGTTTTCTATATTGTATATATAAACAGTAAACGTTTAAGTTGGGTACTGTGTCTTGATTAAGACTAATTTAACATGTTTATCTCTCAATGTGAACTGCATTATTAACTTATCATTGTGTTATTAACTGTATTTCAATAATACATTCAACTCTGAATTTCGTCATCTTTTCTTATTTTTATTCATATGTATTTCTATGTAAATTTCTATACACTTTTGTGATTTTAGACACAGCTGCATGTGACCGGGACTTTTATTTTGGTCTTGGTGTATGACGTCATAAGGCTGCGCCGCGCTCCTGCATCTGTTTTGATTCAGCTGAAGAGAGGTTTGTGTTTTAAACGTTTAAAGTGTTTAAAGCAAAGCAGAATGAATTATATATTATTAAATGTAACATTGCTTTATCTAACATTTATCAGCGTTGTGTGAGTAAAGTAACAGAATAAACTCATGAGTAACAGAAGGAGCGGCTCATTTCTCTCTTTATCATGAATCAGTTCAAACATGAGTTCAGTCTCTGGAGAGAGAACCGGAGCTTTAGACTCTCCGAGTCAATTGAACCGATTGATTCACAACCAGTGTTGGGGAAAGTTACTTTGAAAAGTAATGCATTACAATATTGCGTTACTCCCTTAAAAAGTAACTAATTGAGTTACTTAGTTACTTTTTAAGAAAAGTAATGCGTTACGTTACTTTTGCGTTACTTTTTCTCACCTGGGCAGGGCTTGTTTTTTTGTTTTGTTTTTTAATAGCAAAAAAAGTTATATTTTTGTGAAAATGTAAAGACCTCTTCATACCAAAATTGAACTAATACGCCTCAGGCTGAGGTAAAAATGTGCTGCCATTCTGGATAATGGAAGAGTAGAACGCAGGAGCGAAAAAGTTTTACCAATAAAAACAAAAAATCTAGTAATATTTGCTCATGGTTTAACTGAATCATCGAAGGTAAGTAGCAAGACATTGGTCAATAAAGGTAGATTAAATGTATAAAAATATTTTTTATATTTAACATTTATATATTTGAGGTTTGCATAGTATTCTGATTTTGCATTTGACTGATTTTATTAATTTTGAGGAGGACAGAATCTTTATTGTGCAAGTGAGATAAATAAATGCTCACATTTAGTCTAGAACTACAATAACACATTTACACACAACGCTTCTGCACTTACTCTCAATTTTTCTCAACATGAGGACAGGAGAGCTGTCAGTCAAATAAATGTGAAAATGTAACTTGAGTTACTTTTTTCAAAAAGTAACTCAGATATTTTGTTGTAAATTTGAAAAGTAATGCGTTACTTTACTAGTTACTTGAAAAAGTAATATTATTACGTAACTCAAGTTACTTGTAATGCGTTACCCCCAACACTGTTCACAACAAATGATTCAGTGATTTATCTAACATTTATCAGTGTTGTGTGAGTAAAGTAACAGAATAAACTCATGAGTAACAGAAGGAGCGGCTCATTTCTCTCTTTATCATGAATCAGTTCAAACATGAGTTCAGTCTCTGGAGAGAGAACCGGAGCTTTAGACTCTCCGAGTCAATTGAACCGATTGATTCACAACAAATGATTCAGTGATTTATCTATCATGTATCAGCGTTGTGTGAGTAAAGTAACAGAATAAACTCATGAGTAACAGAAGGAGCGGCTCATTTCTCTCTTTATCATGAATCAGTTCAAACATGAGTTCAGTCTCTGGAGAGAGAACCGGAGCTTTAGACTCTCCGAGTCAATTGAACCGATTGATTCACAACAAATGATTCAGTGATTTATCTAACATTTATCAGTGTTGTGTGAGTAAAGTAACAGAATAAACTCATGAGTAACAGAAGGAGCGGCTCATTTCTCTCTTTATCATGAATCAGTTCAAACATGAGTTCAGTCTCTGGAGAGAGAACCGGAGCTTTAGACTCTCCGAGTCAATTGAACCGATTGATTCACAACAAATGATTCAGTGATTTATCTATCATGTATCAGCGTTGTGTGAGTAAAGTAACAGAATAAACTCATGAGTAACAGAAGGAGCGGCTCATTTCTCTCTTTATCATGAATCAGTTCAAACATGAGTTCAGTCTCTGGAGAGAGAACCGGAGCTTTAGACTCTCCGAGTCAATTGAACCGATTGATTCACAACAAATGATTCAGTAATTCGAAGTGCTATATTTCTATTTATATCTCGATTTCTACAAATCATTAAATAGCTAAACTAATATATTGAGGGTTTGTATAATTAGCATTCTTTTTATAATTTTTTTTGTGTTAGATTTGAGTGTTTTTGTCTCATCAGGTCATTTAGGTCCATTAACTGAACTACTGAACTAGAGCCGATTGAGACACTCAGAAATTTTGTGTGGATTTGTTTCAGTTAATTATTCTCATCTTAAACAGGACAGAGTTTTCCAACACAAAGAAAAACTCCTGGAGAAGCGACTGAGATCCATGTGATGCTATTATAAAGATGGCGTTTATTAAAGAGGAGCTTGAAGACATAAATATGGTTTTTATTAAAGAGGAGAATGAAGACGTGAAGATAGAAGAAACATTGAGAGTGAAACATGAAGAAACTGAGGAACAAACAGAGAAAGAGGAGAGAGAAGACGTGAAGATTGAAGAAACATTGAGAGTGAAACATGAAGAAACTGAGGAACACACAGAGAAAGAGGAGAGAGAAGACATGAAGATTGAAGAAACATTGAGAGTGAAACATGAAGAAACTGAGGAACAAACAGAGAAAGAGGAGAGAGAAGACGTGAAGATTGAAGAAACATTGAGAGTGAAACATGAAGAAACTGAGGAACAAACAGAGAAAGAGGAGAGAGAAGACATGAAGATTGAAGAAACATTGAGAGTGAAACATGAAGAAACTGAGGAACAAACAGAGAAAGAGGAGAGAGAAGACGTGAAGATTGAAGAAACATTGAGAGTGAAACATGAAGAAACTGAGGAACAAACAGAGAAAGAGGAGAGAGAAGACATGAAGATTGAAGAAACATTGAGAGTGAAACATGAAGAAACTGAGGAACAAACAGAGAAAGAGGAGAGAGAAGACGTGAAGATTGAAGAAACATTGAGAGTGAAACATGAAGAAGCTGAGGAACAAACAGAGAAAGAGGAGAGAGAAGACATGAAGATTGAAGAAACATTGAGAGTGAAACATGAAGAAACTGAGGAACAAACAGAGAAAGAGGAGAGAGAAGACATGAAGATAGAAGAAACATTGAGAGTGAAACATGAAGAAACTGAGGAACAAACAGGTTGGTTAAATTCTCAAAGCTGAACTCTGAAAGCTGATATTTTTTAAGAATGTCGTATGAACGTCCTGATTAAAGCACTATTATTTGACATGGAGCATTAATTTATGTCACTTAATTATACTAGATAACAGTATCTAACAAAATCTGTATTTTGCATAAAGCAAAGCATTAAATGTGACTGATCAGCTTTACATTTGTTGTCTATAAGGGATTTTTTTCTCATCCTCAAAAGCGCTCTCTGTTTAGCTAACATGTTATAATACAGAACATTTTGTTCATAATCCACAATGTCATTGGTGACAGAAATGGGCATTGATATAGGGATTATGAGTAGCCTGACGTCGTCATACTCAATTCTAGTCAGAATTTCTAGAAGAAAAAGATGAGTGTAAACGATCTTTGCCGGTGTTGTAAAAAAGAATTTAAGGATACACAGAGTACTTACCAACACGATCATCATTTCTGAGAGAAATAGTAAAGATGAATGCATATATACGAACAAGTTCTCCGTTTAGGATTAGAACAAATTCAACCCAAGCGCCTTTGATGACGTGGATGATTACGTTACTGTTTATCATCTGTCCATCATCGTCTAAAGCCCGCCCTGACAATTTCATTGTTCCGAACAGCTTCTGTTCGGGCATAATTACTTCTCTACGGATTAAGTCCAGACCGAACTGCCTGAGCTCAAATGTTGTGGGCGGGGCTAAATTCAGATGGCATCCAGGCTAGATTATGAGTGTAATCTGGACAAAAGTTTAGCGGGGGAAGTGTGTAAACGTTTGAAGTAAAACACTAAGTCCTGCACATGGAAGAGTGAACCGCTAGTATTTAATGAAATGAGTGAAAATTTTGAGCTTGTCATTTGTGGTACGGCTGCAGGTCAGGAATATCAATAGGCACGAGCGGATCGTAGATAGAGATGAAATGGTTTGAAAGTTTTAAAAACATTTTTATGGTTATCAGTATATTCACGTTTTTAATAAAATGGGCTGTAAATGTTCAAAAAGTACTGATACAAACTGCAATCATTTGACCCAGATTTATATTAAACGAACAAATGAAATTAGTAGTGTGTGTGTGTGTGTGTGTGTGTGTGTGTGTGTGTGTGTGTGTGTGTGTGTGTGTGTGTGTGTGTGTGTGTGTGTGTGTGTGTGTGTGTGTGTGTGTGTGTGAGATTTAGTGTTTGTTTGATATTTTGCGAGTTCTCTGAGCATTTCCCCCAGACGATTCCTGGGACATTAAATATGCAAATATTATCCAATCATTCAATGATTCATTATGATGTTTTTGAATGTAAAAACCACGCAAACGTCATAAGTTGACCTCAGACAACAGTATAACAAAATGTAAAAAAAACAGTTCATGACCCCTTTAATGCATGCATCATCTCATAAGCTTTCAATTCCCATTATCTTAAATGAACTTGTTAGTGATTAATTTCTACAAGATTTCTACAAGCAATTGTTAGCAATAATGCACCAACAAATATTTTATTCCCATCAGAGGTAAAATTTAGTCGATGTTTAATGTAATGTAAGAACATTACAACCATTTCATGTAGTGAACCACAACCATGAAGATAAAAAATCTATTTTATTATTTCATACTCTTATTATTAATGCATCATCAGTGTTTTTGAAAAATAAAATAATCCATCATATGTTATTACAGAAATGTGTCATTTCGCCAACGAAACAAAACTTTTGAAGAAAAGGAACTTTTTCTTTAAATAAATGTTCATTAAAAGCAGCCTACTTCAGAGTTACCATAGAATCGCAAATTTTAATAATTGTGTGGCGATCGGGTGTGTATACCTAAATCAGTGAAAATCATAGGTGTGGGTGGATGATTTAAGCACCAGATTCAGGTGACGTTAGAGCTGAGCCGTGTGCATAGCGATGGTTCATTATTAGCGTTTATATTTATTCCTTTAGTCAATCTTTTTGTCCAATAGAGATCACAGATCCGAGTTGTCGCTCATTCCGTTACCACAGCTGATGGGAGGGGGCATATACTTTTAGGAGTGAAATGAGGTACAGAGGTGATGTTCCAGTGGCAGTCCTGAAAGCCAACGGCTAAACCTCAAATTTCGAGATCAGGATAGGTGTAAACCAAATTAGATGTAACTTTTACGACTAGTCTAATCAGTCTATACAACTGGTCACTGGACCAGTGATGTTGTTCAACTGACCAGTAGAGCTTTTGCAGGGATTACGAGGATCTCCATCTTCACAAGGTTGAGTTTGACATGACGCACTTCATCCAAGCTGAGATGTCAAATAAAGCTGTAAATTGTCTGCCCAACTGTATTAGGATATGCCTTGTGTCTTCATGATCATGGCCAGTGAGGTTGTGGAAATAGAGAAACAAAGGACTAAATTAGCTGTGATTGGATGATATGACTCAGGCTCCCCTCCTCTCTTTGCAAGATCTGCTTGTGACTGAAGCCACCCATCTAGTAATAGTCAGACTACAGATCACAACCTGTGATGCCTAAGTCAGAGGATCTGGTGGTTTACAGTGTCAACAGACCGGTCCAGTAGAATAAGGACAGATGATTTGTAGTTCACTTTTGCCAGCCAAAGTTTTGTAAAGTAACAGGGATTTCACGTGGAACCGTCACAACTTTGCCGTCATTATGTTAAGCCCGCCCACCGACTCTATACACGATGTGATTGGCCTGACTAGAGTTTGGTTTTTCAAGCTCGCAAGTCAACGGAGAGTTGCTAGACGCCCTGGCTACAAATTACATTTGCTGCCGCTAGGGTGCGTCTAGATTTCTAGGCTAACAATATAATCCTTATTCAGTGAATAAAGATTACTTATTAAATTAAAAGGACGTAAAAATGATTGCACAGCCACCAGATATTTGGCAATGTGCACTAAGTAGGTTATGTAAATCACCATTAAATAAAAAAAGAGGAAGTAGAATGGCATGCTTTTTTTAGCGTCTGTTTCCATGGTGAATCATTGATTAGTTACTCTGTTGAGAATGTCTTGTGTGTTAACCGGGAACATACTCTGAGTTGTCTTAACTTACTCCGGGACTCGTTTTTGGAACCAGCATACCTCGAGTAAGCAAGTTTTGGGTTAATCAACCGAGAGTTCAAAGTATATGTGATGGTAAGTTAACCTTGCTTTCTGAAATACCCTGTCCCTCCGCACTCTGTCCACCTTTCCCCCAGTGCGACACCATTGGGAATAGGATCTAGTTAATTTTGATACTTTACATGTCTAAATGTTTTGTTGTCTGTTGCTTTGTGCCATTTAATTGGTGTTGATTTCCATTTGTCTCTTTTCACCTTAGACCTGATGGTGCTGAAAAAGGAGAGTGAAGCACTGAATGAAATTGAAGAGAAAGATCAATATAAGAATCATGAATTCATAACAAGAGAAAAAACTTTTTATTGCTCACAGACTGGAAAGACATTGTCACGAAAAAGGGCTAAAAAGAAGAGAACTAGAAGTAATTTCACCTGCCAACAATGTGGAAACAGATTCACTCTACAAAAAGACCTTAACAGGCACATGAGAGTTCACACTGGAGAGAAGCCTTACGTGTGCCCTCAGTGCGGAAGGACTTTCAATCAACATGGACACCTTAAAGTCCATGAAAGAATTCACACTGGAGAAAAGCCGTTCATCTGCCAACAGTGTGGAAAAAGTTTCAACCGAAAAGAAAACCTTAACCGGCACTTGAGAGTTCACACTGGAGAGAAGCCTTTCACCTGCGGACGGTGTGGGAAGAGTTTCACTAAAAAACATTTTGCAGACCACATAAGGATTCACTCTGGAGAAAAGCCGTTCACCTGCCAACAGTGTGGAAAAAGTTTCAACCGAAAAGGAAACCTTAACAGGCACATGAGAGTTCACACTGGAGAGAAGCCTTACACCTGCAGACGGTGTGGGAAGAGTTTCAACCGGAAAGGAAGCCTTAACAAGCACATGAGAGTTCACTCTGGAGAGAAGCCTTACACCTGCCAACAGTGTGGAAAAAGTTTCAACCGGAAAGGAAGCCTTAGCAAGCACATGAAAGTTCACACTGGAGAGAAGCCTTACATGTGCCCTCAGAGTGGAAGGACTTTCAATCAACATGAAACCTTTAAAGTCCACATGAGACTTCACTCTGGAGAGCAACTCTACACATGTCCTCATTGTGGAAAGAGATTCAATCAAAAACAACACTTTGAAGAACACATAAGGATTCACACTGGAGAGAAGCCGTTCACCTGCCAACAATGTGGAAAAAATTTCAACCGAAAAGGAAGCCTTAACAGGCACATGAGAGTCCACACTGGAGAGAAGCCGTTCACATGTGGTGGGAAAAGTATTAAGTATAAAATAGCCCTGAAGTACCACATGAGTATTCATGAATTAGAGAACTAGTTTTATATGTCATCAGTGCGGAATTAATTTCACAGACAGGAAACAGAGACTGTATAATGTGCTGATTATTGTTATAGTACTAAATTCCTGAATTCCCAATTAATGTCCAGTGACTGCGAGAGAAGTAAAGAAGCCAGATTCAAGAATCAGATTCAATGCATTGATTAGTAAAATGAAGGTCGAAAGAAGTTTCACCAACAAAGGGAATTTTTTTTAACAGACTGGATAAATTTGATAAATGTTTGCCTTTTACTTTTTTATTTAACGATTTAAAACACAAGCATTGATGTTTTACCACAGTTTTATATTAAAAAGTGATACAGTGGTAATAATTAGTTTGTGTCAGGATTGCAAAGTAATCATGCAGAAATAAAGTGGATTTTACAAAAGAGGGAGGACACACTTATTCATGTCTAGGTCACGTCTGTTTCTGTTTATTTGTAGTCACAGGACAGCACAAAACTCTTTATTTATTCCTGTAGAATTGAAAATAATCAAAATATATTTGAAAATGAACAAAGACATTTGCTTTACTGTTTCAACCCCCATCTTTCTTACCAGAAGGGCCATTTGGATTTCCTAAAGACAGAGGTGTTGATAGTCATTGTGGCAAGCAGGACGAGGCAGAGGGACCGTGAGAATGGGGCGAGTGATAATGAGCGCCACCTGTGCACCGCACCGGTCTCGGGTCTCACGGAGCTTAGGCGCATAAAAGGAGGAGTGGTGACAGTGAAGGACGAGAGAGGACCAGGCCTGGACTTTACGTTGTTTTGCCGCTTTTACTTTCAATTTGTTTGTTTTATGGATTAAAGTCTTTTAAACGTTTGCCGGTTCCCGCCTCCTCCTTCCATGAACAAAGAACTTCATTACAGTCATCAAGGCCTGTAGGTCAAAACGTGTGTCACACCTTTACAACCAGGGTTCCTACACAGTTATGGAAAAGTATGGCATTTGATTTGAGTATATTCCAGGTCTGGAAAAGTATGAAAAAAATTAATCAGAGTATGTAAAAATATTTGTCCCTGTTTAGTTTTTCTAAAATATAACTGATCAACAGTGAGAATTTGAGCTGGTCTGGCTTCGAAAATTACTATAAAGTTTAGCTGGAAGTCTAGAAAGCTGAAGAACCCAATAATGGGATAATGACTTGAGTTATATAGTGTTGGTGACTAATGCTGCCTTCACGCACTATCGGAATTATCGTAAATACGAATTTCCAAGGTAAAAATTGCACATGAACACCCTCTGATGTCGTGTTTACAACTGGGAAATTCTGAAATTTTGACTCCCAAATTCCTGTGATGGGCGTTTCATAAGCTTTAAACATAGAACTACTGCTGTGACAGATTTATTAGTTTTTCCCCCCCAAAACAGCTAGATCGTCTTGTCTTGTCATTAATGTAGTGCATATTTACATGTATGAGCAGAAATCTAGTATAATGTATGTTTTATACACAGCGAAAACAGCCTGCATTTGACCGAAATTACAGAATCGGCAGAAAGTGGACAGCATCGTAAATGTTTATGGTTGTCAGTGCATGTGACATTCCAGAGCCTATAATTTTGGTTTTAATAAGATTTCCCAATAAATAGGCAAGAATAAACCTGGTGACCTCCACGATTCCTTTTCCATTCCGACAACAAAGAATTTGAACGCAACAAGCTCGTAATCACGACTTCTGAAGTGGGAAGTAGCACATTTCTGATAGCATGTGAAGGTAGCATAAGATAAAGGCCATTGCTTGTGGGAATATGGAGGATTTGCAGTTGTCACATCAGCAGCGTCTGGCAAGTTTATCAAATGATCATCACATCTGTGCGTTCAGAATACTATTGCGTTTTATTCATGTGACACGGCGTGAGTGTTGTTTCTCTCTAGTGCATCACTTTTGCATGTATTTACTGTTATCTTTGATATTTTATAGTGTGTCAGTGTTATAAAGTTAAAGTTGTGTATTTCCATTTCGTCTCAATATTCGGGGCCATTGAATCAATGGGCGCATTCGCGTCACGCAATCAAATAAGCAACACCTGCAACACTGTATTTTAGTGTCTTTTGACCTTTGTTAATGAATGCTTCAGCTTCACTCAAACACGCAACAGATAATGGGAGCGCATAATCATTTAAGTGCAACTTCAAATCACGATTAAAGTATCAATTCGATGTGTTAGAGGTGAATATATGCAGGTTTTAAAGCGTTTTATGTTGCTTATCATTCAAGCATGTTGTCAGTTTGAGAGAGCCAATGCATGCTGTAAACGTGAGTGGATCTGCAGAGAGAATAAATATTCAATGGTGACTGTACTGTAGAAAACTATTGAATGTAATGCTGAAAATGTTAAATAACACTATATGGTTTGGAATTGGAGTGACAATGCCTTCTAATAATTGAATACATTTAAATGTATAGTGTAGCAAACATTATTATAATGGAGAATATGTCACTGATTGCATTTTTATTTTAAAGAAAATATTATTTTAAAAACAATGACAGGATATCTTTTAATTACATTAATTAATAATTGGACTGTAACAATTCAAATAAAATCAGTATAAACAAAATTAGCAGAGAAGCCGCATCTGAAGAGGCATTTAGACATAGACTGTCTCAGCTGGCATGAACACAGTTACACTGCTACAATTGCTCAATTAATGTGATTAATGTTTTAAATATTATTTAGAATATAGACGTTTCATTGGACGCACGCATGTTGCCACGGTTACGCGCCTGGCCCGAAGTTAACTTCCGTTCTGTGTTTGTTTATCGGTCTGGCTAGTGGATAGTATTCCGCACTTCTCAGTAGAAACACATTTCTTACTTATTATTCTTGGATAACATGATATAAATATTAACGATCAAGCAGAGAGAATATGACACCAGCGCAAAAACAGTGTGTGCGACTCATCAAAAAGACTTGAATGCTTCATAAATATCCAGTCTGACTGCATATGAGATCGGCGTCTAATGTCATTCAGACTGTATGTCTAATGTAATTTACTTATTTATTTAGCTTGTAATCAGAAATAATCTACTCTAGAGGTAACTTATTCTGGCTGTGTTTACACTTGGCATTAACATGTGATCACCGTGATCCGATCAATCGGATGGGCTCATCAGTCGATCAGGACACAGCACGTTTACATTTGTTCACATCAAGAGGATGCTATCCGGATAACTGAACGGATTTATGTTTCCTTCAAAATATTTAAATTAGGTATGTAATAGGCCTTTATCATGGAGTTTAAAACAACTTTCGCTTTATCCTCTATTAATGGCAGTGTTCATAGAGCACAGGATTTTTGTGATGCATTCATATACAATCAATCAAATAGAGAACTTTATCTAAAAGTTTAAGTTTCCCAACATTAATATTATATTATAAAACATTTTATTCTGACGCATTGGATGATTGAAAGGTGCAAGCATTTATATAGGCTACCGTACAGAAAAAGGCATTACACTGTCTTTTAAGCAGCGTTACTCTAAGTGTGGGGCGCGCCCCACTGGTGGGGAATAGAGACATGACAAGTGGGGTGCGACAAACGGGAGGAAATTTGGTCATTTTTGAGCCCATCTCTATTACCCTTTTGAGCGGCCCCACATGTGGGATTTTTATTTCTGTGCCCCTGAGAGTACGGTCCCAAATGTGGGATTTAGTATGTTCAGTGACGTGAGAACTGCCAGATTCAAACTGTGCTTTCAAACATGACGGCGCTCATCTCACGTTATAGATCAAAATCAAGATCATTTATGAAGGTTTTTAAATGGCAAAACACACTCACTTACACATATTTGAGAATTGGATTATTAGATAGTTGATGACATGGTAAGCAAGTTTGTCAATATTTCGAATAAAAAAAGGAAAGTAGATAGATCGATCATACAGCGCTATTTAGGCTGCGGTGAGTCTAGTGACAAGCATGACTCTTCGCCATTGAGGGGAAACGTTCTAAAATAACGGTCGCCTTAAAAAAAAAAATTCACTCTGGGGAGGTCAGCGAGAATATTTTAAACATACGCATGGAAAGGTTAAAAATGTGATGTTAATCAAATAAATATTAACAGGTAAACTTAAAGCCTTATTACCATTTTGTTGGGGCGATTGGGGACAGGTGAGGCTCGGAACCCTTCCTTACCTCCAAAGTGGCAGAAAAAGTTTGAGAAACACTGCTTTAAAGCGTTAGTTCACCCAAAAATGTGAATTCTGTCATTATTACTGACCCTCATGTCGTTCCATAAGTTCATCTTCAGAACACAAAAGATGATATTTTTCTTCTTCTCTAAGGTCTTACGGGTTGGGATCGACATGAAGGTGAGTAATTAATGACAGAATTTTCAGTTTTGGCTGAACTAACCCTTTAAGGGGGTCATTTCCCCCACTCTATATTGCAGACAGAAATGGGAGATTGGGGAATACATTACTAATGTATTAATTAAATATTTGTTTAGTTCTCCCCAAAGCTCTCTCTATTTTGCTGTAGATCATTAAACTGTTACGCTGCCTCAGAAGTCTGTCTGAAATTAGTTTTGTGAGGTGCCTTCATGCACAAATGCTACCTTACAAGTCATCGTCTGATAAGGCAACGAGGCAACGCTGCTGTTACGGGTGTACGTGCAGCAGAGAAGAGGAGAGTCGGGACTTCCACAAAGACAGGTATTTATTCACAAGAGCGTTGGACAGAACACAAAACTGCAGAAACACAACTAGTACACATACCGGGGATAACGTGTAGACATAACGGAGACCAGACAAGGAATGAATGAACACAAGGGAACTAAGTACAAACACTAAGGACTACTAACGAAGGGCACAGGTGATACAGATGAGGGTTACTAAACACAGCTGAACAGAACTAGACTAACGAGGGAAACCAAGGGAACAGAGAAAGTGGCGGGAAACATAAACAAAGGAACATGTGACCAATGCAAACAACACGACAGAAACACAGATCTGTAACATAACGCCCCCCTCCCGGTAGGCGCGTCCTCGCGCCGTAGAAGTCCAAATGGGAGGGAGGGTGGGCACCCTGGAGTCCTGGGGGCAGGAGCCCTGGTGTCTGACTGGCTGGGGGGCCTCCAGGGTGGAGCCGTGGGCGACCATGGCAGGTCAGGATTCTGGGGCGGCCGTGGTGGGTCAGGAGACCTGGGCGGGTCCGGAGCCTTGGGCAGAGCAGGAGACCTGGGCGGGTCCGGAGCCTTGGGCAGAGCAGGAGACCTGGGCGGGTCCGGAGCCTTGGGCGGAGCAGGAGTCTTAGGGCGCCTAGGCCAAACCAGAACCCCACCCACATGTGTACCACCCACATGTCTCCCACCCACAGGTACATGCCCCCCCCCAGGGGGTGGAGACTGGAGACTTCAGGGGTGGAGTGGAGGGCTCATGGAAAGGGGTGGTCTCGTGGGTTGGAGTGGCCTTGGGGAAGCCTGGAGCGGGCTCGTGGAAGGCTGGAGCGGGCTCGTGGAAGGCTGGAGCGGGCTCGTGGAAGGCTGGAGCAGAGTCCAGGAGGGCTGGAGCGGAGTCCAGGAGGGCTGGAGCGGAGTCCAGCCAGGAAGTCCATGAGGGCTGGAGCAGAGTCCAGGAGGGCTGGAGCGGAGTCCAGGAGGTCCATGAGGGCTGGAGCAGAGTCCAGGAAGTCCAGGAGGGCTGGAGCGGAGTCCAGGAAGTCCAGGAGGGCTGGAGCGGAGTCCAGGAGGGCTGGAGCGGAGTCCAGGAAGTCCAGGAGGGCTGGAGCAGAGTTCAGGAGGGCTGGAGCGGAGTCCAGGAGACACGGAGCAGTAGGATCGCTCCCAAAGTCAATCAACCGATGCTCTAGTGGATCTGCCATAGCTGCGGCCGTCACGACCTGAGACCGGGGCTTAGCGGCAGCTCTCCTCTTCCGCCTGGGCTTGGGGACAGGCAGGACCTTCCCGGCAGGCCCACTGGAGGGATATGTGGAGGAAACTGGCTGCGGGTGAACTGACCAGGCAGCGTGCTTTTCTGAGGGGACCGGACGAGGAAGACACACATTCTTAGGAACCTCTTCTACGATCTCGAACTCAGAACAATTTAAGGACAATATCAGATTGATTGTCTCGACTAGGGAAAAGGAACAGGCAGGTTCCAGGAATCGAATAGTGTCCTCGTCCAGGCCCATCAGAAAAAACGCGTTAAGCGGTGCATCTGGCCAGTTCACCAGATAAGCAAGTTCAGAGAATTCCTCCACATACCTCTCCAGTGGCTGACCCTTCTGCCTAATCCCCCAGAGGCGATCCTCCGCCGAACTGCCTTCCTCAGGTGACACTGGAGAGAGCGGATACAGGAAAATACCCATCTTCAGAGAAGTCCCTTTGCTGTTTGGGTCTGGTCTTCTGTTACGGGTGTATGTGCAGCAGAGAAGAGGAGATTCGGGACTTCCACAAAGACAGGTATTTATTCACAAGAGTGTTGAACAGAACAAAAAACTGCAGAAACACAACTAGTACACATACCAGGGATAACGTGTAGACATAACGGAGACCAGACAAGGAATGAATGAACACGAGGGAACTAAATACAAACACTAAGGACTACTAACGAAGGGCACAGGTGATACAGATGAGGGTAACTAAACACAGCTGAACAGAACTAGACTAACGAGGGAAACCAAGGGAACAGAGAAAGTGGCGGGAAACATAGACAAAGGAACATGTGACCAATGCAAACAACACGACAGAAACACAGATCTGTAACAGCTGCAACATTTTGCAACATTTTTTCAAGCACAGTTTTTTCCGCAACATTTTTTCAAGTGCAGCGCTGCCTTCCCGGGATGCTTTGTGGGCACATTAAAGTTGCTTGATGTCACCCATAGGAATAAAGTGGAGTGTGGCGCGACAGAAGTATCGGATGGACAAGTGGATCCGTACCATTAACATGGAAATCACTCGCTCCAGACGCTCAAGTCGCGGTCGGTGTGAACGCAGCATGAAAGGATGTGTGGTCATATTTCACCTTTTACAAATGTTCTGGGGGAAACATAATCGAGGATGGTCACCCTGTCTGCAGAACATGCAAAACAAAAGTTGCTGCTATAGGGGGAAACACTTCAAATCAAGTCGTCTTCGTGACCATCACACACTGATATATAGTGAACAAAAGGCAAGTGGACTTTGAACTCAATACCAAAACTACATCTGGGAAACAAGTTTTGAGTTGAAATATTTTATCTCACTCACTTGAAATGAACGTGACGCTTCTGCGAAGAAAAGTTTCAGAAAAGAAAAGTGGATTTGAGCCAAAGACGAACGTTGACGAACAAGACTATTAAGGGTGACATTTAAGGGATAATAATTTATATTCATTGTACACTTATTACACAGATTTTCTTTACCACACACATATTAACGGGGACATATTGAATTAAGATTAATGTTTTAAATCTTACCTGTTTATAAAGCCATGTTGTACAGTGTACAAAACAATCGTCCAGATAAGAGGATGACAAGAAGTTATAGTAATAATTATAGTAATATTAATATCGAAGTCCTCTGATTTCATTTTCAATACAATCAAAAACAGAGACGCAAGACGCAAGTTGCATTTGAATGAAACGAGAGAGTGCGTCAGTGGATGTGCGTTGCTATTGACGACATCATTTGGGTCACTATAATCAGGAAATGAAATGTTCATACCGTTTCATCCCCAACTACTACCATCAGAATGGAGACTTCTGTTTTGTTCCATGGCAGTAAAAGGGTTACTCTAAAGCCAGAAAACATGACCACCGAGAAAATATTGTTTATATTCCAGGTAGGCATCTTTGTGATAATTGTATTTTTTAGATCTATTGTATTTGAAAAAAAACGATACTGACATTGTGGCTAATCCAGCTTGCTGGTTGGCTAGACCAAAGTGTGTGCATAAATAACAAAGCAAACCTAAAAACCTGTCATAGGTACAAAAGCAAAGTGTGTACTTGACGGGTGTGGTAAAGTTGGTTTTGTGTTGGACATTCAATCTTTTCTTCAGCATTAAATGATATATAATCCCATAATAGTTGTGGATGATGCTGTATCTCGTTCATATCACATTGTAAAGCATAATATCAAAAGATAATCCTAATTTTATTCAATGATGTAATTGTTTTAAGAATTAGAAGTGAAAAAGTCCTCACAATGATCCCCACTTGGGACATAGTTAGGGAGTGTCTCAAAAGAGCAAAATCCACAACAAAGTTGGTTAAAAATGTACATTATTCCATTTAACACTAAAATGTGATCCTTTTACATTTGTAGTTGATGTTAGTAAATAGATTAAGTATAAATTAAGACATATTTTAATTATATATGATTTATATATCTGTTATAAATATGTAAGTAAACTGAATGTCTTTATGAAATAAATCTATTTAACTGTGGTGGTTTTATCTAAAGAGTTAAAATCACATACAATGTATTTATACATACATGCAGCATATGATACACAAATTTGTATAACTATTATGTTATTCATTTTTTAAATCTATATAACTTCTTGGTCATGTGATCAGATAATGTCACACCAGTATTATAATATTATTTTTTTAATATAATTTTTCTCTTGGTGCGTCCACTAGTCAGCATCGTCAACTTCATTTTTGCAGCCGGTAATGACAAAGAAAAAACCTAGTTTATAAATAAACAATTAAATTGTCTCCTTGCTATTTTTGACACATTCATAAATATTACTTTTGCTGTTCTTTTTGGCAAGCTTTATGCGTAAAAAAAGTTATAGTCATGATTCATTGATACTTAGAAATAACTATATGTTAAAAGTAGTGTTTATCTAATATTATGTATTTAGTGCAAATTGCAGCTCTTCGCAAGAAGGAGTTGACTTGCTCCACCTCTTCTCCAATTGTAAGACCAGCTCCCTCTAGGTTTCTTCCAGACCATTTTATCTACAAAAAACAAAAACAAAACAAACAATGGCTGTTCAAATAAAAGTACATGTCCATACCACAAAAATATCATTAATATAATTTAATGCAAAGAAAGAATCTTACCTCACAACCCCACATTACTTTTGAGAGGGCGTTTTGAAGGAACAGGGGATACGCAAATATTTCCCCTCTGAACATATTTAGGCCTTATAAAAGTCCTCCATGTCGGCACAGCATTCTCAAGGCCTTCCTTATCAATCTTTGATGTCGACTTTTTTGCAGACTCCTTGGCTGCTGTCCAGTGAGAAGAGCCACACACCCCTTTACCTGTGGCCTACAAGATATTACAATAAAATAATTATTAATATTTCAATAATGGTAGCTGGACTGGAATAAACAATATGACAATAAGTTAAGAGTTATTACATGCTTGGTCTTTTCATTAACATATCTCACAAAGGAGGAAACATTTTCATCTTCATTATAAATGTTCCATCGAAGTAGCCCTTCTCTGTGTTTAATTTTATTGGGAAAGAGAAACATGATATAGACAGTTAAGTAGTACAATAAAAAATAAAGAAAATACATACCCATGTGCATTATGGAACCTGTACAGCTTCCTGTTACCATCCACTGAGATGCTACGCATTGACGGACTGCACGCAGGACATTTAAATGGCTGTACACCACAAAGCCTCTCAACCTCATGCTGGGTAAAGGTATGTCCACTCCAGCAAGGCTTTCTCGAATGTGTCTCCACATATTTTACCACTCTGTTGAATTAACCAAACCAATCAATCACTTTAAAGAACAAACATCTTGTTAACAATATACACTGAATGACAATTCAAGCATTCCAAGGATCCCTTGACGTGAAAGACCTGGAGCAAAAAGTTTTAAATCCAGAAAAGACCTAAAAGGCCAGCCTCATACACAGTCTCAAAATGTATAGAGGCTGGCCAGTACCCAGACTTGAGGAGATCACTGAGCCCCACTGCCCATGTTTTCCCACAGCATGAGCTCTCCAGTGATGGAAGGGTGAGATTGTACCGTCCGGCAAAACAATGATAACAAACTCCTTAGCAAAAGATTCATAAGCAAGGTAAAATGAAATATAATCTACTGTAATATGTTTATTAAATATATGATAATATATCATAACTATTTTAAATATATATTATAATTATACACTAATGAACAGCCTTTTAAAATGTACAGACTGAAAAGAATGATGGGACACATGAAAACATACCCTGTTTAGAGAACCAATGGCCTCTGAATGTCTCTTCACTGCAGTGATTGGACACAATGGCTTGAAGAACCCATGGGCCATAGAGTCTCTGTTATGGAGAGGTATGTGCTGATGAACATCTCCACCACACACGACAGAGACTCAATGACATCCAAGGGCAGAGGAGTTGCATGGGTAAGTGTAAAACGATGGATTTTTTGGAACCTCTGACACACTTATATGAAGGCTTTCATTCTGTTTGATTATATCCTTTACTATGGCAATGTCAGTGTCGATTTTGATACGGAATTGCAAAACACAATCTGAGAAATGCACATTTTCTGCTCTTTTGAACTTGATGAGAGAAGTGATTCTCCATTTGATTGGTGAGATTCTTTTGGAAGCATTTCTGAAAGTCTTTTGACAACCTGCTGTAAAGGTCGATCTGGTTTTCTAACCAATCGTTTCAAACCACCTGGGTAATTCTCAAATGCCGATATATTATCATGAGGGCCGAATGCTATATATACCCCTCTGCAAAATGGATAACCTGGTGGACATTGAAAACGACTGCGTCTTTGCTAAACAATCTAATGTAATGTGTTAAAAATGACAAAATAGCCTTGTTAGCAAATTCAAACATTGAGTCAGAGAGGCCAGGACTAAGCAGCAGAAACATGCCGACAGAAAAGAGAAGAAAGTTGTCATACATTTTGCATTCAATACATCCTTTTAAAACAACAGGACCAGTATATAACATGAAGTGGTGGAACTCTGTGGCCTTCCATCTCTCCACATCTGTCAAAGAACGAGGCTTCCTGGCAAACTCTTGAGGCATAAAAGAACGGAGAGCAACAAGTCTGTCAGAAATCTCTGTTATAAATTGGGATGACAACCTTGTTCTAAGCCATTTCCCTTTCATCCACATTTGAATGAATCTCCTTGTCACTCCAAGACAGCAGCTGTGCATGTAGTCTAACGGGAATTGGGTTACCATTTTTACTAGTCCGGTCAAGAGGCTTAAACTATTATTCAAATGGTGTTCTTCATTTGTCATAATTTCATAATCCATGTCAGTAGCCAACGCAGTGGAGCATCCATTTCAGGATATGTCATTTTATTAGACCATACTCCAGTCTAGGAACATTTGTCACAACCAAAATAGCCATTGTGAGACTTGACATTTTTGATGAATGCTCCTGCAGGGGCGTCACAAATAAAGGAGGAGACAACAACTTTAAAATGCGTACCATTCTTTACAATGCCTTCACGCAAAACCACTTTTTAATTCTGCAATGAAATCTCTCAAATACTCCCAGACTGAGCTCGGTTTACTATTGCCACAGAACAAACCAATTACAAATGGAGATTGTGTTTTATAACAGTCAACTGTTGCAAGAATTGGCCAAAATTGTGTTCTGGAGCTTTTGAAAAGGGGAATGCCATCAATATTAAACTGCAAAGAAAGAGTTTTCACATTTTTAGGAATATTGGAGATCCGACTTAACATGTTTTGCAAGCCGTTTACCAGGCCAAAATGGTAATATTCTCCATTGCAAATGTTTACTATGGGTACCTTTGCCTGTGTACCAAGAAGAGCCCTTGCATCCTTGGGCAAATCAGGAAATTATGATCTTATGATTGCCAATAATGCTGTTAGAGCTACTAGAGGGATGCAAAAAGATGTGGCCTTGTTTGCAGTTAAGTTTGCAAATGATTAAGTGAATTGTTGCTCCTGCGGTCAGATTCTGCAGTTGGTTGGATACTACCAGGATCAGAGAGATTGTCAGAATCACTGAAGAAATCAGTCTCTGTGTTTTTTTTTTCCAGATCACATGAGTTCTCATGTGAGGGCGAAAGAGAGGAAACAATATTACAAGAAGACGAGTGATCACTAATTTTAGAGTCTTGACCTTTGTGACCATTAGCACTAGATTCCTCAGTGTTTTCAGTTTGTGTTTTGTATTCATCCAAAATCTCTTTTTCCATCTGTTGTACACTGGCTAAAGTCTTTCTTCTTTTAGTCCAATAAGACATTGTGATATGTGTATGTGTGTATTATTGTCAGTATTATATACATGTATTGGGCTATATACAGATGTATATGTACAGGCATCTCCAGCAGCCAGGGACTTTCACCAGCAGATGTCAGTGCAGTGGCATCTCCAGCAGCCTTTATTTTAAAAAACTGCATTTCAACAAATAACATTATATAGCTACCACAGTACTATCATTCATGTGTAAGCAATTTATCATAAATTGTGAGGTTCTAATTCTGCATTATATCAGAGAAAGCTGAAATTGTTCAGTGCTCTCTGTGATTTTAGACTCAGCAGTGAACGGGACTTTTATTTTGGTATTCAAGTATGATGTCATAATCCCACGCTCCTGCATCTGTTGTGATTCTGCTGAAGAAAGGTTTGTGTTTTAAGTGTTTAAAGTGAAGTAGAATGAATGATATATTATTAAATGTAACATTGCATTGCTTTATCTGACATTTATCAGTGTTGTGTGAGTAAAGTAACAGAATAAACTCATGAGTAACAGAAGGAGCAGCTCATTTAGCTCTTTATCATGAATCAGTTTAGGGCTGCAGCTATTGATTATTTTAGTAATCGAGTATTCTACCAATTATTCCATCGATTTATTGAGTAGTCAGATAATAAGTACTTTTTATTTATTAAAGAGCTATACTAAATATACAAGAGAAAATAAGACGGGTATCTTAAAATGATGAACTAATTTGTTTCCTTTTTAAGAGAAAATAGCCTGAAATAGCATACATTAATATCTGTGAAAACTAAACCAATTTAGTGCATTCAATTGCCATATTATATTCAAAATGCAAATGCAAATATATAATTAAAAAAATCATAAATAAAAATCAATTTCAAATTACTTAAAAAAGGTAAACATAGTACTACCTAAAACTAAACTACAACCTATAAATCAAAATAATAGTAATATAAATAATCATAATGCCTAAACATTGCATTTATGTTGTGCAACTTAAACATTCAAGCTTCAGCTCAGGCATGACACAAGCCTTTACTGTCTTCTGAAGGCTACAGGTTTGTGTCTTTTGTAAGAAGCAAAAAATATTGGACAGGAAGGAAACAAGAACAAGAACAAGAGTAGAGATGGGCAGACTAGAGAAATGCGCGGATCAGCTCTAACGCCACCGAATGCGCTGTTAAAAACAAACCATCACCTGCACCTGTGATTTTCTCTGATTTAGATCTGCACCCGAACGTCACGTTACAATTATTCAAATTCTCAGTGTTAAGCGCAATGCTATCGTAACATATTAGCTACACTGAAGTAGGTTGCTTTAAAAAATCTTCTTTGGCGAAATTACATTTCTTAAAGCTGCTGTCCGTAACTTTTTTTGTGTTCAAGATTTACAAAAAATATATAATGAGAATGTACAACATGAATCCATTATCCAAACCATGTTTTTGTCTTACCATGAATCATTATGGTACACTTATAATGCGTGTTTATTAGGAGTATTTCAGACGGGTCTAGTAGGAACCGCTGCGGAGGAGCACAGTCCCTGCGTGACTCGCCATAGACATAAACAGAGAGAAGTAGCTCCAGCTGCAATGTTCTTCCACAAGACACATGCAGTTCTGTTTATTAACCGCTGGAGAGCATAAAGTTAAGGACTGTAGTTTTAAAAAACCTAAACCAGGGTCGACAACTTATACAGCACACGGAGGAGTACCCGCTGGAACGTGAGCAAAAGCGAGAGATGTGTTTGTATTTAATTCAGATAAATACATCGCACATACAGATCTACATTTTGAGTTCATCATTCATCATAGTAACAGCTTGTTTTATTAAGTTAGGAGCTATAAATACGATTAAAGTGTGTTTCGAGTTGCTCGTAACTCTTCAGCTGACGAGCGAACTGCCGCAAATTGAAAAACTGAAATGTTCAGTGTCGCATCCTGAAGCTCAACACACAGTTGTTTTCATTTAAAAATACCAAGACTAAATGATATCACCAGTGCTGATGCCACTCTCTCTCGCATTGCAGTCTTTGATCTTGAAATGAGCTGAAAACGAAAGTTAAAGAATGACACACATTCATTACACGTCTTTATTAAAATCAACACATTAATGATTTATCTCTCATCCACCCGCAATTTTTGGAATGTTACTTTTTATTACTTTGCCCATCTGACCCACAGGTATAACTGCCATCCGTGCATACTCCGAGTCCTTACACAAAATTGTCTTTCTGCAACATGACCGTGTAGTTAAATGGACTAAACAAAGCTTTTGATTTTTTTGAATTTGAGTAACTGATTTTACCTAAATCAGTTTAAACGTGAATTCAGTCTCTGGCGAGTGACGAGAGAACCAGAGCTTTCGACTCTCCGAGTCCGAATCAATTGATTCGCAACAATTTCGAAGTGCTCTATTTCTATCTCGATTTCTACAAATCATTTATTAGCTAATCTGCCTAATATATCAAGGGTATGTGCAATTTGCATTCTTGTATTTGTTTTGAGTGTTGTCTAATCAGATAATTTAGGTCCAGTCACCGAACTACTGAACTAGAGCTGATTGAGACACGCTCAGAGATTTAGTTTGATTTTATTTTTCTTAATTTTTCTCATCTTAAACAGGACAAAGACACAGAAAAAACTCCAAATGAAGCGACTGAGATCCACGTGACCCACTATTATAAAGGTGTTTATTAAAGAGGAGAGTGAAGATATAAAGATGCCATTTATTAAAGAGGAGAGTGAAGACATGAAGATTGAAGAAACATTCAGAGTGAAACATGAAGAAACTGGGGGACAAACAGGTCGGTTTCATTCTCAAAGATTCAAGAAGATCCTTTTTAAAATGTTCAATGGTGAAAATGACAAAAAAAATTCTGGCTCTGGCTGGCAACATTTTTTGAAAATATCACTGACGGGAATCAAATTAATATGATTGTTAAAAAAATCCAATATAGTGAATAATGTCAGACAAGAGTGAATGAACACCAGTAAACTGAAGCGCTTTGGATGAACTCAACCAAACGCATCCTATATGAGACTAATCAGATATATACAACAAAATCATCATATCTTACATCTTCAGAAAAGGATGTGAATGCACATGTGAACTCAACCTTTGTAGTCAAAATGTGCAGCTCTTGTTAGATGAGCTCTTCCCGTAACTATGTTATAAACATTTGAGTCACTTTGAATTGAACTCAGATCCTTTTGGTCCAAATCCAAGTAGTAATGTGGTCTCAGACCTCTTTTTGTTCATACTGTAGCTTTTTGGATTTAGTCCAGTTCAGTGTTTGATGGCAGACCCTATAGCCTCCAAAATCTGATCCCATTCAATTACATTTTATGTGCCCCACTAACCAAAATATTTATTTGTTAAGAATATTATCATCCTCATTATTTTAAACAAAATTGCTACAACTTAACTTTGAACTTGGAATATTCCTGTAAGTTGTTCATCTTTTGCACAAAAATATAAATGTTGTTGCAATACTGAATTCATATTCTTGCATTATATCACATATCCACCTTTGGAAATCTGTTTATTTTGGATTTTTTTTTATTTTGGCAATGACATCAGCATTGTTACTCTGTGACTACAAGGATATTTTCCCACTAAAAAACAAAAACAAATTTGCAATAGTTGTAGTTTTACTATCCTTAAAACATGGAAACCCAAACTAAATCAGCTGCTCTTTTGCTTTAAAAAAAAAATACTGTTTAAATGCACTGATATGTACCCTTTAATTTTAAAAAGCCTATATGTATTGGTACTATTATTACAAAAAGGTATGCACTGCATGTTCTCACTAAATTACTCCCAAATGTAGGAGTGTTGCCTATTATAACAGTAGAATAAGTAACCCTTCGTTCTAAAATAATTACAGAATAAATAATTTGTACAGTTTCCTGGTTATTACATTTTACATTTATGCATTTGGCAGACGCTTTTATTCAAAGCGACTTACATTGCATTCAAGGTACACATTTTACATTTTGTCAGTTCTTGCTTTCCCTGGGAATCGAACCCATGACCTTGGCGTTGCTAGTGCCATGCTCTACTGTTTGAGCTACAGGAAAGCTTATTACCCCTTTATTCCAAACTTTACATATTGTTCTTTTATACACTGTAAAAAAAAAAAAGCTGTAAAAAGAGGCCAAAATTTTGACAGTAAAATGCTGCTTTCCATTAAAACAGTAATATACTGTAAAACAATGCATTCTGGTTAATATTTGTTGTTTATGAGAAAGTAGACTACTATAATATACCGTGAATTTACAGCGCTCAACACTCAAAGGCTGTGTTCCAAATCACACCCTATACCCTCATTCTCTATTCCCTACATTAGTTTAATAATATAGTCCACGTGACAGTGAATTCAGACACTGATGAACACCTGCTGTTAACAAGAATCACTGAAGGGAAGAAAAAACAACAAGAACTACAACTGACTTCCAGACACAGCTTAGATTAAACCAACTGAAGATAAAAGCCATTATAGAGTCAATACATATCTTAAGATTTATTATACAACTAAACAAAACAGCATTATTAGCATAAATTCAATCTGTTCTTCATATAATATGATTGTGTCTCATCCGAAAACATGGACTAATCTGCTCAATTCATATGGATTAGTGTTACGATCTCTTTATGAACTTTTGAAGCATCAAAGTTTCAGTTGCGTAGGTGTCAATGGAGGGACAGAAATCTCTCAGATCTTAACAAAAATGTCTTAATTTGTGTTCTGAAGATGAACGAAAGTCTTGGAACAACATGAGGGTGAGTAAATGATGACAGAATTTTCCCTTTTGGGTGAATCACAACACAACTGGACATTTATACACACAACTACACATTCGTACTAGACATACACATACAAACCAACAACTGGAGAAGTCTTACAAACATACAAAAACAACTAAAACATCTTTCAAGTAAAACTGAGACATTCTTTCCAATCCAAACTAGACATACGTACATTCAAACATCATTACTGCAAGTTCACTGTACTCTACTGAAAAGACTTTGTACTTTTGGTGACGTCTTGTGCTGATCAAGCTGCAAGAGTATTTTCTGGAACACCTCAAAAGTAAATCAAAGGGGTTTTGGATAAGTCAGGTTGATGATGTATATCATAGCCAGAAGCAGAGCACATGCTGATGTAATATAGCCTTCCAGGAACAAGGTTGGCTACCCCTGCTCTAGAAGATTTTTTTTTAAATAAAAGGTTTAACTGTCAGCTTGACATTTTGAGACATGGCCTAAAGCAAGTGAAGAGTTGGCAATATTGAGAAGGCTTCTCAGATTACATGTACCATCTCTTATAGTAGCTTAGTGGGTATAAGATCTAGTTGTGTGTTGGTTTTGATGCTTCTCATCTATAAATGTTATGGTGTCTGTTGCTTTGTGCCATTAAAGCGGGGTTAACTTTTATTTGTCTTTTTAGACCTGATGGCACTGAAAGAGGAGACTGAAGAACTGAATGAAATGGAAGAAAAAGATCAATATAAGAATCATAATGATTTCATAACTAGAGAAAAATTGTTCAGTTGCTTACAGACTGAAAAGACTTCCTCGCGAAAAAAAGCTCAAAAGGCAGGGAATAGAAGTCACTTCTTTTGCCAACAGTGTGGGAAGAGTTTCAAAAGAAAAGGAAATCTTAAAGCCCACTTAAGAATTCACTCTGGAGAGCAACCCTACACATGCCCTCAGTGTGGAAAGGGTTTTATTAAAATAGGACACTTTGAAGACCACATAAGGATTCACACTGGAGAGAAACCTTTCACCTGCCAACAGTGTGGAAAAAGTTTCAACCAAAAAGGAAACCTTCATAAGCACATGAGAACTCACACTAGAGAAAAGCCTTGTACATACCCTCAGTGTGGAAAGACTACCATTCGAGACAGAAACCTAAAAGTTCACAAGCGAGTTTACACTGGAATGAAGCCTTTCATCTGCCAACAGTGTGGAAAAGGATTTACTCAAAAAGGAAGCCTTAACAGGCACATGGGAATTCACAATGGAGAGCCTTACAACTGCCAACAGTGTGGAAAGAGTTTCAATCAAAAAGGACAGCTTAGACTCCACTTGAGAATCCATTCTGGAGAGAAACCCTACTTGTGTGTCCAGTGTGGAAAGAGTTTCAATCAAATAGGACACTTTGAAGACCATATGAGAATTCACACTGGAGAGAAGCCGTTCCCCTGCCAACAGTGTGGAAAGAGTTTCAACCAGAAAGGAATCCTTCACAGGCACACGAGAATACACACTGGAGAGAAGCGATTTGAGTGAAAAGACTTTCAAATATAAAGGGACACTTAATCACCACATGAGGATTCATGTATGAGAGAACTGTTTTATGTCTTCAGTGTGGAATGAGTTTCACTGACAGGAATCATCTTAGGAATCATGTAATAACACCAGAATTAAGCTTTTCATGAGCCATCAACGTGGAAAGATACAAAAATAAATATAATAGATGGATATTATGATATATATAGACAAGGTTCTTTTTTTTCTTTGATCAGGGGTTAAAAGAGGTTTGTTTATAATACCTGAGCAGTGCACTTGCTGAACATCCCCATTGCCGTCAGGAGCTGTGGGGATTAACTTTAGCATTAGTATTACATTTATTAATGACAAGGTGAAGTGGAGTGGTAATTACCTGGTCTTATTCATAAATTGGTTGAAGACTATGTAGCCACTGTCTGTTTTCAGCTTTTTTAACAAATGTGAAACAACTAAAATAGAAGTCACATTAATTGTAAGTAGTGTTTAATTTACTCTCACTGCATATTGATGCTCTGTTTACCATTTGATGAAACTATCATAGTTGGTTTAATGAAGCCCAAGTGCCGTCTACAGGCCTACTATGTGAAATGTGGGCTGTTAAAAACACATGAAATGATGATGTGAGAGCCGGATTTTGATAATTATGCAAAATAGTAGAGTATAAAAGTAAAATGTCAAGCTTCTGGCGGACCACCTTCCATATTCGACTTACAAAGAAGTGTATCGCCTCTCACAGTTCAAAATGCATACACTACATCCGATATCATCGCCGCGCCAGTTACGTTTTTTTCATTTACATTTAGTCATTTATCAGACGCTTTTATCCAAAGCGACTTATAAATGAGTGCAATAGAAGCAACTAGGACAGTCAAGGGGCAACAATATGCAAGTGCTGTAACAGTCTCAGTTAATCTAGAACAGAGCACATAGGATTTGTTTTTTGTTTTTATATATTATTAAATAGACAAACAGAAAATTAATAGAGTGATAAGTACTATTCTTGATTGGTCAGGTGCAGCTGGAAAAGATGTGTTTTTAGATGTTTCTTGAAATGGCTACAGACTCGGCTGCTCAAATTGAGATAGGCAGGTCATTTCACCAGGTGGGAACGGTCCAGGAAAAGATCTGTGAGAGTGATTTCATGCCTCTTTGGTATGGTACCACAAGGCGTTGTTCATTTACAGAACGTAAGCTCCTGGAGGGTGTGTAAGTCTGAACAAGCGAGTTTAGGTATATTGGTGCAGAGCCAGTGGTTGCTTTGTAGGCGAGCACCAGTGCCTTGAAGAGAGGCGTGACCTGCGCTCTCTTCGGCTCGTTAAAGACCACCCTCGCTGCTGCATTCTGGATCAGTTGCAAGGGTTTGATAGTGCATGCCGGAAGGCCCGCTAGAAGAACATTGCAGTAGTCCAGTCTGCAGAGAACAAGAGCTTGGACCTAGAGTTGTGTGGCCTGCTCTGATAGGAAGGATCGAATCTTCCTAATGTTGTATAGTGTAAATCTGCAGGACCGGGTTGTTGCAGTAATGTGTTCAGTGAATTTTAGCTGATCATCAATTACAACTCCAAGGTTCCTGGCTGTCCTGGACGGAGTAATGGTTGATGAACCTAGCTGAATGGAGAGATTGTGATGAAGTGCTGGGTGCTGTCTTTGCAAGGTTGAGTTGCAGGTGATGTTCCTTCATCCAGGCAGAAATGTCTGTTAGGCAGGCAGCGATACGAACACCAACCGTAGGATCATCTGGTTTAAATTAGACGTAGAGTTGAGTGTCGTCGGCATAGCAGTGATAGGAAAAGCCATGTTTTTGAATGACAGATCCTAGTGATGACATGTAAATGGAGAAGAGAAGTGGTCCAAGCACTGATCCCTGGGGAACTCCATAGCTAGATGATGTGACTTAGACACTTCACCTCTCCATGACACCCTGAAGAACCTACCTGAGAGGTAAGACCACTGGAGAGCAGTTCCTGAGATGCCCATCGTCATGAGAGTTGACAGAAGGATCTGGTGGTTAACTGTGTCAAAAGCAGCAGACAAATCCAGTAAGATAAGTACTGTGGATTTGGAAGCTGCTCTTGCCTGTCTCAGTGCCTCTGTAACCGAGAGCAGAGCAGTCTCAGTTGAGTGGCCGCTTTTAAAGCCAGATTGGTTGTTGTCCAGGAGGTTGTTCTGTTCAAGAAACATAGAGAGCTGGTTGAACACAACTCGCTCAAGTGTCTTTGCAATAAAAGGCAGAAGGGATACCGGTCTGTAATTTTCTAAAAGTGCAGGGTTCAGAGAGGGTTTCTTAAGCAGTGGGATTATTCGAGCCTGCTTAAATGCTGTGGGGAAGGTCCCGGTGTGAAGAGAGGTGTTAACAATGTGAGTGAGTGCAGGAGTAACAGAAGAAGAAATGGCCTGAAGGAGGTGGGTGGGGATAGGGTCAAGCAGACAGGTAGTGGGGTGATTGGAAAGGATGAGTTTAGAGACTTTTGCTTCGGAGAGCAGAGAGAAGGAGGGGAGTGTGTGTGTTGGTTGTTGAGATGTGCGTGTCAGTTTGTGGAGTGGAGAATTGGCTGCTGATGGAGGAGGTTTTATTTGTGAAAAATGATGCAAAGTCGTCAGCTGTAAGCGTTGATGAAGGAGGGGGGGGGGGCAAATGAGCGAAGAGAATGTTTTGAAAAGTGTGCAAGAGTCAGAGCAGTTGTTGATTTTGTTGTGATAGTATGTAGTTTTAGCAGTGGAGACATTAGCAGAGAAAGAAGCGAGAAGACACTGACAGTCGATTACCTGGTAATGCAGCATGCTTTGTAGCTTTCAAAAAGATGTAGTGCCACTAGTTGATTGCAGTTCATGCATGTTTGATGCAAAGCATCCCCCTCTCTCACACTGTCATCCTAAAATGCAAATTACATAGAATATAAAGGAGAACATAGAAATATTACACACAAATAAGAAACTGGCATAGCTTACCTTTTGAATATCCCCATTCAGTGGGAGATCACATTGCAGAGGAACAATATAAGCAACTGCTTTGTTAAGATTGCTTCTCTCCTTTAAATAGTTTATTGAATATCCTTGGGGCGGCATAGCTATATCTATAAGATGTCTGCTCCTGCAGCAAACCATTATTTTTAAGCCTCCAGTCTGCGTCAATAGAGGAAAAGCCTCCTAAAGTGTCAAAATAAACTGTTAGTGCTGGGGGCAAAGCAGTGGCAGATCCAGCAGCCGACCCCATCAGACCAGTCAGTCCAGCAGTGGGACCAGTGAGTCCAACAGTAGGACCAGTCAGACCAGCAGTAGGACCAGTCAGTCCAGCAGTAGGACCAGTCAGTCCAGCTGTCGGCCCAGTCAGTCCAGCAGTAGGACCAGTCAGACCAGCAGTAGGACCAGTCAGTCCAGCAGTAGGACCAGTCAGTCCAGCTGTCGGCCCAGTCAGTCCAGCAGTGGGACCAGTCAGTCCAGCAGTGGGACCAGTCAGTCCAGCAGTCAGACCAGTGAGTCCAGCAGTCAGACCAGTGAGTCCAGCAGTCGGACCAGTCAGTCCAGCTGTCAGACCAGTCAGTCCAGTGAGTCCAGCAGTCAGACCAGTGAGTCCAGCAGTCAGACCAGTGAGTCCAGCAGTCAGACCAATGAGTCCAGCAGTCGGACCAGTCAGTCCAGCTGTCAGACCAGTCAGTCCAGCAGTAAAACCAGTGAGTCCAGCAGTCAGCCCAGTCAGTCCAGCAGTAGGACCAGTCAGTCCAGCTGTCAGCCCAGTCAGTCCAGCAGTCGGACCAGTCAGTCCAGCTGTCAGCCCAGTCAGTCCAGCAGTCAGCCCAGTCAGTCCAGCAGTAGGACCAGTCAGTCCAGCTGTCAGCCCAGTCAGTCCAGCAGTCGGACCAGTCAGTCCAGCAGTCGGACCAGTCAGTCCAGCTGTCAGACCAGTCAGTCCAGCAGTCAGACCAGTGAGTCCAGCAGTCAAACCAGTGAGTCCAGCAGTCAAACCAGTGAGTCCAGCAGTCAGCCCAGTCAGTCCAGCAGTCGGACCAGTCAGTCCAGCTGTCGGTCCAGTCAGTCCAGCAGTCACTTGTGCATTCTGTAGAGCAGGTATGCTTGAGGGTGCTGTTAATGGTCTTGGTGATCGTTTACTCTTGTTTGGCCCTGAGAATTTGACCCAGTTCCATTATAAGTGCAGATGCCCTGTATCAATGAACAAATAAAATGCAAAGACAAAAATCAAATGTAGCTGTGAGCATCAATCATTGGGGTCCAAACACTTTAAGTTCATGTGTTAAAAGGTACTATGTTTTATTTAAGAAGCATTGAAGCACTTATTGATGGAAAAGTCACTTCACAGCCAATTTACAGCATTATTTTTTAGCCTCCAGTCTGCGTCAATAGAGGAAAAGCCTCCTAAAGTGTCAAAATAAACTGTTAGTGCTGGGGGCAAAGCAGTGGCAGATCCAGCAGCCGACCCCATCAGACCAGTCAGTCCAGCAGTGGGACCAGTCAGTCCAGCAGTGGGACCAGTCAGTCCAGCAGTAGGACCAGTCAGTCCAGCAGTAGGACCAGTCAGTCCAGCAGTCAGCCCAGTCAGTCCAGCAGTAGGACCAGTCAGACCAGCAGTAGGACCAGTCAGTCCAGCAGTAGGACCAGTCAGTCCAGCTGTCGGCCCAGCAGTAGGACCAGTCAGTCCAGCAGTAGGACCAGTCAGTCCAGCAGTCAGCCCAGCAGTAGGACCAGTCAGTCCAGCAGTAGGACCAGTCAGTCCAGCTGTCAGCCCAGTCAGTCCAGCAGTCGGACCAGTCAGTCCAGCAGTCAGACCAGTGAGTCCAGCAGTCGGACCAGTCAGTCCAGCTGTCAGACCAGTCAGTCCAGCAGTCAGACCAGTGAGTCCAGCAGTCGGACCAGTGAGTCCAGCAGTCGGACCAGTCAGTCCAGCTGTCAGACCAGTCAGTCCAGCAGTCAGACCAGTTGGTCCAGCAGTCGGACCAGTCAGTCCAGCTGTCAGACCAGTCAAACCAGTGAGTCCAACAGTCAGCCCAGTCAGTCCAGCAGTAGGACCAGTCAGTCCATCGTTTACTCTTGTTTGGCCCTGAGAATTTGACCCAGCTCCATTATAAGTGCAGATGCCCTGTATCAATGAACAAATAAAATGCAAAGACAAAAATCAAATGTAGCTGTGAGCATCAATGGGGTCCAAACACTTTAAGTACATGCGTTAAAAGGTACTATGTTTTATTTAAGAAGCATTGAAGCACTTATTGATGGAAAAGTCACTTCACAGCCAATTTACCAAGAAAAATCATTTTTAATGTTTTTTTAAGATATAGAGCCATCTATGGTCCAATCTCCATAAATGTTTGCATGCTTGTTTAGAATCATACAGTGGAGATCAAAAATAGAGGACAACCTACAATTTCCTAAATTACTAGGTCACTGCTTAGTCCCATCTCAAGTTATCCTACCAGGAGTTAAAGCACAATTTAAGCATATTTCATCAGTTAAATATATTCTGAAGCAAAGCATCAAAATTAGAGAACACTTTCAAATACCTATTAATTCTACTCTGGCACCCAGTGCAATTTCTTTAATTATCTGACAAGCCCTATTTAACTGGCAGCCGAAATTTCAAGTTTTTACTGACTTTGCCAGATGGTCGGACATTATAAAATGAGGGGAACCAGGACAGTTTTGAGGTTGTCCATATGAAGGCCAAAGTTATGACCCTTTAAGCCATAAGTTGCTCATCCCAAATCTGTGGTTTCTAGTATATTGCATCTTTACAATGTCAGTCCCCAAAAAGGCTGATCGTCCACGAAAGACAAATGCAAAGAAGACAGGATAATGCAGAGAATCTCAACGGGTAATCGGTTCAACACTGCAGCTGGAACTGCTTGCCAGTTCAGTGCAGAACAGGATAAGGATCTGTCTCATCATACAGTTTCTCAATGTTTTAGAGAATTTGGACTGTAGGCCAATCTGCAGTGACAAAACTTCTCATCAAAACCTTTGCTGAGTAGCATGTAGTGTGTACAGAGGAGAAAAAAAAGCCAAAGCAGCTACTTGAAGCTGAAAACATTTAAATAATGAACTGGCCAGCCCAGGGTCCTGATCTACACCTGATTGAAAATATATGGACAATCCTTGGTGATACAGTTATGGGTAAGAATCCCACTACAGTCGCACAAATGTGGAAGAGACTGCAAGAAGAGTAGTGTGAGAGACTAGCTGTGGCCGCAGGTATGCTGAAGTCATTCAAAGGAAGGGTCTCTACGCTTCCTACTACTTTTTGACTGCTGTAAAATTCAGAAATTTTAGTTTTTTCAGAAATTTTTTGTGCTACAATCATTGCTGTCGTATATGGCTTACTTGGATCACTGGTTTCCACAATTTAAAAATAAATATATTTATTGATGTGCTGTGCCTTTGTTATTTTGTGGAACATTGTTCTACAAGCATGTCATAGCCACTACTAAAATTCCTTCAAAGTTTGAACGAAGATGATTACATTACTTATGAAAAATCAAGTGTTTATAAATTGTTCTCTAGGTTCTCTAGCCTATTTTCATGAAGTTCCGACTTTTTGTTTAGGAGTAATAGGCTTTTGCATGCACTTGTCCAAACTAGTGATATTTGCGTTTTTAGTTTTTTCCCGGCATTATTTACAGACAGGCGTCCACAGGCAGCTCTGTGTTGTGCTGCTGGAGACGCTGCAGTTCATGCACTGCCCCTCCACTAGCAGAGCTGGAATCTGCTCTTCAACACAACGATACGTTTTAAATTTCAAAGCATCTTTTAACTATTTGACTTAGTTGAAATATTGCCATACACTTTGAAAGTGGAAACACGTTGCTCTATATGTGCTTGCAACTACAGCTAAGCAAGTTTTTGCGTTCAAATGGAAAACGCAAATGCTGAATGCCTCGTCTATAAAACTGCTTGCCATTGTATTTAGGGAGCTGCAAATAGCTCAGTTGTAGGCTATCCGTATGCATACGGTGCTGTTACGAACACTGGTCATAGGATTAAGTAATGCTGGCGTTGTTCTGTGGTATTTGTGGGAGTTTTATTCAGGGACCACCTGGCTGCGGTTTGGACGCGTGTGTGTCTGCAGTGTTTCCCACACATAGCCTAAGTCGCGGTGGTCCGCCACAGAATCAATACCAGCCGTCACAACCTGCGTTTTTTTGCAGCCGCCAAAGCAAATTTTTTCTCCCACTAAAGCCTTATTTGATTGGTGAGTGATGTAGAGACTGACTGCTGAGCTTGTGACAGTTCGCATGTGTTGCTGAGAGAACGGTGCGCGCACTCTCACCCAGGGGTGGACTGGGGCAAAAAGGTGGCCCTGGACTTTCTGGCACAAAACGGCCCATCACACCCGGTCTGCGACACACCTCACCATTAACCCACCAGCTCATTCTACACAGGGAAATTTTAAACACCAAAGCTATTTATAGAAAAATGTGAATTATATTAATTGTTTTATTGAAATGCTTATCATACTGAATGACTGGCATACTTCTTCAGGTTATAATTTGTCTTTCCTGGTGCACGTGGCAGATAGCATTTTTTTATATTCAAATTTTGATTTCTCTTTCTCTTTTCCCTACACTGTAGTTTAATATCATTAAGTGCAATACCTACCATAAAATCAGACCATATACAATTAATGCAATGGTCTAGAAGACTTAGGATGTAGTGCAGAATGTGGACTGTTTTAGGGTGCCTTTCTAGTGGTTATAGTATGTAATCTGTAATTTTATGGAATAGAGCTCAAATAGTGGAAAAGAGTTTAAAATTATATGAAAAATACAGCATATTAAAATGATTTCTGAAGGATCATGTGACACTTACTGAAGTAATGATGCTGAAAAGTCAGCTTTTACAGAAATAAATTACATTTTACAATACATTCTCATAGAAAACAACTAGGCCTATTGAAAATTGTCTTAATATTGGTTGTTTTACTGTATTTTTGATCAAATAAATTCAGCCTTCTTTTTAAAAAGTCTTAATTATTTCAAATTTTTGATGACCAGTGTGTAAAATAATGCATGTGAACTAACTAGCAAATTATATATTTATTTTCATATATGACACTTTTATAGGCTGCTTGAATATGAAAGTTGCCAGTTTTAGCATGATGTATGTTTAGGCTAAGCCTACGTTTCAGAAATATATTTTGAGTACTATGAATAATTTGATAATGATTGTGAAATTACTGAAGAAAGCCTGGAAACAAAGACAAACATTCCCTTTGATATGCTGAAAACTGCGTTAATGTTTCTTTGTGCATTCTGTGACGAATATCGTAAAAGGCATTACAATCTGATTCATTCTAAAAGGTCAGCAGTAGCCTAGTTTACATCCCTGGAAATTAATGTCCGTCGTTTAACATTTTTAAAATTGTTAACAGTCGGGAAATATTGCTGTAGCCCATTGACTCTGCTCGGCTGCTGTGCACAGTAAATCCCGCCTCCTTCAATTTGATTGGATATCGCAAACATTTTGACATTGACGAGCGCTTTTACACCAGGCTATAGATTAGAGTTTTGCCTCAGGTGGGCTGCGCGGGCCATTCGTCTGGGCTGAGGGAAGGATAGGCTACGTAGTTTTACTATAATTTATTCTTCATATTTACGTAGCAACGGGCCGGCCCACATTGTCCAGCGGCCTAACAGGAAAACGACCCGGTATGCCAGATGGCCAGTCCGCCCCTGCTCTCACCGTCTTCAAACTGTCTTGCTCTCCCTCCCTCTCGCATATTAATCAAAATCAATTGAGAATTGACACGATGGTAAACGGTCAGAAGAGCGAAGTTTCACGTGGAGCATTGGGAGATTTTTTCCTGAATTACCGCTGGTGTTGCTCTACAAGAGATTAAGTTAAGTGCAGCTAAGCATTAAATGACTAGGTTGTAAATAGTTTTAAAACGAAGTATTGTACAGTCAGTGTGCACTTTATTATGCTGCTTAAATATTTATTTTCAGTATTTTCAGCACAGAACTCTTTTTCTACCTTACCTGTTTTTACTATTTGTCATTTTTATGATGTAAATTGAGGGAGCAAAAGCAGTATCGGCTCAAGAAAATCGGCAGCCCGTATCGGTCATCGGCTATGGATGATTTTTTTTTTAATCGGTATCGGCATTGGGGGGAGGGGCGATATCGATTTTGATCCTGATTCAGTATCAATTCATATGTATATAGCCTACTTTACTTATAAGGAAACATAAGTTTGCCTTAGCACTATTTTAGCACTATTTGAACCGTTTCTTGGGTTAAATTATATGTGCTGGCATTCATTAATATTCACTTGTGTGTGCTTATAAGTATCATTAACAGGGGCGGAGCACAAGATCCCGGGCCCTATGCATAGGCAGTCCTGATGGGCCCCATGTTTCTGTTCAAATATATTCCAGACTTTAAGGGCCCTCTCTGCCCTTGGGGCCCTGGTAATCAGTACTGGTTTTACCCCCAGTCCAACGCCCCTGATCATTAAACATATTAGGATGTAAGTTATTAACGTTTTAAAATTTCACATTTAAAGAAATCTAGTGTTTGATCATATCTAAATATTTATTAAAATGCAAAACTGCAATACTTTTTTGAGCAACTAGATTAGATACATGCATATTTATTAAAGAGCCATAAAGGAACCAGTGGATAATGGCTTTACAAATGGAAATTATTATTTTTCCAGCCACAAAATGACTCTAATTTGCCTCTTTGAATTGAAATTCTCTATTTTAACCTTAATTACTACACTAATTGTAATATAAATAATACAAATATTAGAAGAAAAATATTTTAAGTGGTCATTAATTGACAATAGCCTAATTATTGCACAAATAGTATTTAGTACCAAAAGATCTCCTCAAAATATTCAATAAATATTATTGAACTAAAATATAGAACATTTAAAGGTGAGACCATTCATACATTTGACCACCAATGAGTGTGAGTGTGAGCGATTAGTAAGGAATACCTGAGGGCTAAATACAAGAAAAACTTTATTAATGAAAACTCTCCATAATAAAATGATCCTGTAAATATGGTTGACTTATAATCAATGTACACTATGCTGGAAGTATTGAGCGCTCCATGAACCACTTGACCGCGCACGGAGATGAGAGAGCATGTCACGACTCCGTTTTTCAACGCCTCTGGCTTTAACTGTGTGCCTCATTAGATTAGATTAGATTAGATTCAACTTTATTGTCATTACACAAGTACAAGTACAAGGCAACGAAATGCAGTTTAGGTCTAACCAGAAGTGCAATAGCAGCAAGTGCAGGATATACAGTGGTTGCGTAAGTGCAGGACATAAAAATTTACTGAATATATATAAATATGTATAAGTAGAGAGATGGTTATTATTATAAGCAGAACTGAATTTACAGATGAATATATACAGTGAATAAATATACAGATGGCTATTACTATAAACAGAATGTACAGGTGAATATGTACTATGAATATAATATACAGATGGCTATTACTTTAAACAGAATGTACAGGTGAATATGTACTATGAATATAATATAATATACAGATGGCTATTACTATAAACAGAATTTTACAGATAGAGGTATACAATAATATGTTAGGCTAATATGAGGAATATAGCAGTGGATTAAGGTAGTGCTATAAATTATGGACAGAGCTATCCGAAAGAAAGTGTAAAAGTGCAGTGGAAAGTGGTTGCATATTACAGTTAGAAGTACGGTGCAAAATACAAATGTAAACAGTGGTACTATAAATACAGTCGGCAGTGCAAATGAGCATAATCCAGTTAAGATATGGTGGTGCAAAATGCATAAGTAAACAGTTGTTACTGTAATAAACAGTCGGTAGTGCAAATAACAAAGTGAATGTAGGTGTGAGGTAGGAGAGTTTGCAGTTTATGAGGGGAGTGGATCAACGGGGGTTCGAGTTCAGTAAAGAGACAGCTCTGGGGAAAAAACTGTTCTTAAGTCTGCTGGTCCTGGTCCGGAGGATCCTGAAACGCCTGCCGGAGGGCAGGAGAGAAAACTGTCTGTGGGCTGGGTGAGAGGAGTCCTTGAGGATGCTGCGAGCTCGATGCAGACAGCGGTTCCTCTGGATGTGCTCGATGGCAGGTAGTGGAGTCCCTGTGATGCGCTGGGCAGTTTTCACCACCCGCTGCAGTGCCTTGCGCTCAGCAACAGAGCAGCTCCCATACCATACTGCCACACAGTTGGTCAGGATGCTTTCTATTGCGCAGCGGTAGAAGTTCACCAGGATAGCCGAGGAGAGCTGATTCTTCCTCAGTGTCCTCAGGAAGAAGAGGCGCTGGTGAGCCTTCTTGACCAGGCTGGAGGTGTTGGTCGTCCACGACATGTCCGCCGAGATGTGGATCCCCAGGAACTTGAAACTGGAGACACGCTCAACAGCCATTCCATTGATGTGGATGGTGTCGTGTGTGCCTCTTGACTCCTTCCTGAAGTCCACGATGAGCTCCTTCGTTTTGGTGGTGTTGAGGAGCAGGTTATTATCAGTGCACCATGTGGCCAGGTGCTGGATCTCCTCCCTATAGGCAGTCTCATCGTTGTTGCTGATGAGACCAATCACCGTAGTGTCGTCCGCAAACTTGACTATGGAATTAGATCCATACACAGGCTTGCAGTCGGAGGTGAAGAGGGAGTAGAGAAACGGACTTAGCACACAGCCCTGTGGTACACCAGTGTTGAGTGTGATGGACGTGGAGCAGGTGGATCCTGATCGAACATTCTGTGGTCTGTCAGTTAGGAAGTCCAAAATCCAGTTACACATTGAAGTGTTGATGCCCAGGTCTCCAAGTTTGGCAATTAACTTGGATGGGATGACAGTGTTGAATGCTGAGCTGAAGTCAACAAACAGCATGCGTGCATAAGTGTTCTTATGGTCCAGATGGGTGACCACAGAGTACAGTGCCATGGAAACGGCATCCTCTGTGCTCCTATTGCTGCGATAGGCAAACTGGTGTGAGTCCAATGTGGATGGTAGAGAGTCTTTTAGGTGTTCCAGGACCAGCCGCTCAAAGCACTTCATAATGATGGGTGTGAGTGCTACAGGGCGGTAGTCATTAGGGCACCTCGGGCTGGAATGTTTCGGCACTGGCACTATGGAAGTGCGTTTAAAGCATGATGGTACAGCTGCTTGGGCGAGAGACAGGTTGAAAATGTCTGTAAAAACCCCAGCGAGCTGCTCCGCACATGCCCTGAGAACACGACCAGGGATGTTGTCTGGTCCAGCAGCCTTGTGCGCGCTGATCCGGCTCAGTGCCTTGCAGACATCTGTGGAGGAGAGTGTGATTGGTGGGTGGTCAGCTGAGGGTTTGAGCTTGGTGGCAGTTTCTCTGTTGTCTCTTTCAAAGCGAGCATAAAAGTAATTTAGCTCGTTCAGGAAGTTGACATCAGTGGCTGCGGGGGTGGAGTGGGTGGGTTTATAATCACTGATGGCCTGAATGCCCTGCCACATGCGTCGAGGGTCAGAGTTGGAAAAGTGTCCCTCTATCTTTAACTTGTAGCAGTGCTTGGCCTTTTTGATGCCCCTCTTCAGGTTTGCTCTGGATGTGCTGTAGGCTTGTGCATCTCCTGATCTGAAGGCAGTATTGCGTGACTTCAGCAGGAGTCGCACTTCCCTGTTCATCCAAGGCTTCTGATTTGGGTATGTGGTGATCTGTTTCTGGGTTGTAACACTGTCAATGGTGGTATTGATATGATCCAATACTGAGGAGGTGTAGGAGTCAATGTCCGTGTGAGCGCCACTGGTGGCTTGAGAAGCAAACATACTCCAGTCTGTGTGTAGAAACCTTTCCTGGAGTGTGGAATCTGCCCCCGCAGGCCACACCTTGATGGTTTTCACTGATGGCTTCACACGGTTGATGAGTCTGTTGTTTACTGATGGCTGCGTGAAGTTCTTTCATAGCAAGCTTGGCATCAGCATCGGGTGGAATATAGGCTGCAGTGATAATGGTTGAAGTGAACTCCCGCGGTAGATAAAACGGTCTACATTTAACCATGAGAAACTCCAGGTTAGCTGAACAATGACTCCCAACAATAGCAGAGTTTGTGCACCAAGCTTTGTTAATATAAATGCACAATCCACCGCCTCTGGTCTTACCGGAGCCATGTAACGTTCTATCCGCCCGGAGTGTGTGGCGTCCCGCTAGCTCAATAGCGGTGTCCGGTATTCCGCTGTTTAACCAGGTTTCCGTGAAGATTAGGACGTTACAGTTCAAAAGTTTCTTACTGTGTGTGATGCTGAGTCGAATCTCCTCCATTTTTTTCACTAGCGACCGTACATTGGCAAGGAAAATGCTGGGTAAAGAGAGCCGATGAGGAGTAAGCGTTAGCTTAGCACGCGTTCCTCCACGCTTCCCCCGCCTTTGTTTACGATCTCTCCTCCGCCTTCTAGCACTTCCGCCCGGCCGGGTAGAGTGCAGAGTCACGGGTGTTCTAGCGATCTCAGGAAGGAGTTGTAGATTGTCCATAAAACTGTCGGAAATTCGCAAACCAATATCCAAAAGCTCAGCGCGGGTGTACGTTGTAAAGGCACAACTGTTCTGTGCGAACAGACCCGAGATGAACAGGAAAAATACCGCAAAATTGCAGAATCTGGAGAGAACCAGAGCCTCGCGATCTACTCGCGCCGCCATCTTGGTTTTTTCAATTTCTCATTGCGGTTGATTGGGTATTAGGGTGGTTGCTAGGGTACTCAGGTGGTTGCTAGGGTGCTCAGGTTGTTGCTACGCGGTTGCTAGGGTATTTGGGTGGTTACTAGGGTACTCAGGTGGTTGCTAGGGTGCTCAGGTTGTTGCTAGGGTGGTTACTAGGGTGCTCAGGTGGTTGCTAGGTGGTTGCTAGGGTGCTCGGGTGGTTGCTTGGGCGGTTGCTAGGGTACTCAGGTGGTTGCTAGGCGGTTGCTAGGGTATTCGGGGGGTTGCTAGGGTACTCAGGTGGTTGCTAGGGTGGTTGCCATGCGGTTGTTAATGTACACGGGTGGTTGCTAGGCGGTTGCTAGGGTACTCGGTTGGTTGCTAGGCAGTTGCTAGGGTACTCAGGTGGTTGCTAGGGTGGTTGCTAGGGTTTTCGGGTGGTTGCTAGGCGGTTGCTAGGGTGCTCAGGTGGTTACTAGGATGGTTGCTATGCAGTTGTTAGGGTATTCGGGTGGTTGCTAGGCAGTTGCTAGGGTACTAGGGTGGCTGCTAGGGTGGTTGCTAGGGCACTCGGGTGGTTGCTAGGGCACTCGGGGTGTTGCTAGGGTACTCGGTTGGTTGCTTGGGTGGTTGCTAGGCGGTTGCTAGGGTACTCAGGTGGTTGCTATGTGGTTGCTAGGGTATTAGGGGGTTGCTAGTTGGTAGCTAGGGTACTTGTGTGGTTGCTAGGCGGTTGCTAGGGTACACAGGTGGTTGCTAGGGTTGGTTGCTAGGGTACTCAGGTGGTTGCTAGGCGGTTGCTAGGGTACTCAGGTGGTTGCTAGGGTGGTTGCTAGGGTACTCAGTTGGTTGCTAGGGTATTTGGGTGGTTGCTAGGGTACTAGGGTGGTTGCTAGGCGGTTCCTAGGGTACTCAGGTGGTTGCTAGGCAGTTGCTAGGGTACTCAGGTGGTTGCTAGGGTGGTTGCTAGGGTACTCGGGTGGTTGCTAGGCGGTTGCTAGGGTGCTCAGGTGGTTACTAGGATGGTTGCTACGCAGTTGCTAGGGTATTCGGGTGGTTGCTAGGCGGTTGCTAGGGTACTAGGGTGGTTGCTAGGCGGTTGCTAGGGTACTCAGGTGGTTGCTAGGCGGTTGTTAGGGTACAAAGGTGGTTGCTAGGGTGGTTGCTAGGGTACTCGGGTGGTTGCTAGGCAGTTGCTAGGGTGCTCAGGTGGTTACTAGGATGGTTGCTATGTGGTTGCTAGGGTATTCGGGTGGTTGCTAGGCGGTTGCTAGGGTACTCAGGTGGTTAATAGGGTACTCAGGTGGTTTGCTAGGCGGTTGCTAAGGTACTCAGGTGGTTGCTAGGCGGTTGCTAGGGTACTTAGGTGGTTGCTAGGATACACAGGTGGTTAATAGGGTGGTTGCTAGGGTACTCGGGTGGTTGCTAGGGTGCTCAGGTGGTTACTAGGATGGATGCTATGCGGTTGCTAGGGTATTCGGGTGGTTGCTAGGCGGTTGCTAGGGTACTATGGTGGTTGCTAGGCGGTTGCTATGGTACTCAGGTGGTTGCTAGGTGACTGCCAGGGTACTCGGTTGGTTGCTAGGCAGTTGCTAGGGTACTCAGGTGGTTGTTAGGGTGGTTGCTAGGGTACTCGGGTGGTTGCTAGGCGGTTGCTAGGGTGCTCAGGTGGTTACTAGGATGGTTGCTACGCAGTTGTTAGGGTATTCGGGTGGTTGCTAGGCAGTTGCTAGGGTACTATGGTGGCTGCTAGGGTGGTTGCTAGGGCACTCTGGGTGTTGCTAGGGTACTCGGTTGGTTGCTTGGGTGGTTGTTAGGCGGTTGCTAGGGTACTCTGGTGGTTGCTATGCGGTTGCTAGGGTATTCGTGGATTGCTAGTTGGTAGCTAGGGTACTTGTGTGGTTGCTAGGCGGTTGCTAGGGTACATAGGTGGTTGCTAGGGTTGGTTGCTAGGTTGCTCAGGTGGTTGCTAGGTGGTTGCTAGGGTGCTTGGGTGGTTGCTAGGGTACTCAGGTGGTTGCTAGGCGGTTGCTAGGGTACTCAGGTGGTTGCTAGGGTACTCAGTTGGTTGCTAGGATGGTTGCTACACGGTTGCTAGGGTATTCGGGTGGTTGCTAGGGTACTAGGGTGGTTGCTAGGCGGTTCCTAGGGTACTCAGGTGGTTGCTAGGCAGTTGCTAGGATACACAGGTGGTTGCTAGGGTACTCGGGTGGTTGCTAGGCGGTTGCTAGGGTGCTCAGGTGGTTACTAGGATGGTTGCTATGCAGTTGCTAGGGTATTCGGGTGGTTGCTAGGCGGTTTCTAGGGTACTAGGGTGGTTGCTAGGCGGTTGCTAGGGTACTTAGGTGGTTGCTAGGGTACTCAGGTGGTTGTTAGGGTACTCAGGTGGTTGCTAGGGTGGTTGCTAGGGTACTCGGGTGGTTGCTAGGCAATTGCTAGGGTGCTCAGGTGGTTATTAGGATGGTTGCTATGCGGTTGCTAGGGTACTCAGGTCGTTAATAGGGTACTCAGGTGGTTTGCTAGGCGGTTGCTAGGGTATTCAGGTGGTTGCTAGGCGGTTTGCTAGGGTACTATGGTGGTTGCTATGGTAGTCAGGTGGTTGTTAGGGTGGTTGCTAGGGTACTCAGGTGGTTGCTAGGGTGGTTGCTAGGGTACTTGGGTGGTTGCTAGGCGGTTGCTAGGGTGCTCAAGTGGTTACTAGGATGGTTGCTATTCGGTTGCTAAGGTATTCAGGTGGTTACTAGGCGGTTGCTAGGGTACTAGGGTGGTTGCTAGGGTGCTCAGCTGGTTACTAGGATGGTTGCTATGCAGTTGCTAGGGTATTCGGGTGGTTGCTAGGGTACTAGGGTGGTTGCTAGGCGGTTGCTAGGGTACTCAGGTGGTTGCTAGGCTGCTCAGGTGGTTGCTAGGCTACTCAGGTGGTTGCTAGGCGGTTGCTAGGATGCTCAGGTGGTTACTAAGATGGTTGCTACGCAGTTGCTAGGGTATTCAGGTGGTTGCTAGGCAGTCGCTAGGGTACTAGGGTGGCTGCTAGGGTGGTTGCTAGGCGGTTGTTAGGGTACTCAGGTGGTTGCTAGGGTGGTTGCTAGGGTACTCGGGTGGTTGCTAGGCAATTGCTAGGCTGCTCAGGTGGTTACTAGGATGGTTGCTATGCGGTTGCTAGGGTACTAGGGTGGTTGCTAGGCGGTTGCTAGGGTACTCAGGTCGTTAATAGGGTACTCAGGTGGTTTGCTAGGCGGTTGCTAGGGTATTCAGGTGGTTTGCTAGGCGGTTTGCTAGGGTACTATGGTGGTTGCTAGGCGGTTGCTATGGTACTCAGGTGGTTGTTAGGGTGGTTGCTAGGGTACTCAGGTGGTTGCTAGGGTGGTTGCTAGGGTACTTGGGTGGTTGCTAGGCGGTTGCTAGGGTGCTCAAGTGGTTACTAGGATGGTTGCTATTCGGTTGCTAAGGTATTCAGGTGGTTACTAGGCGGTTGCTAGGGTACTAGGGTGGTTGCTAGGCGGTTGCTAGGGTACTCAGGTGGTTGCTAGGGTGCTCAGCTGGTTACTAGGATGGTTGCTATGCAGTTGCTAGGGTATTCGGGTGGTTGCTAGGCTACTCAGGTGGTTGCTAGGCGGTTGCTAGGATGCTCAGGTGGTTACTAAGATGGTTGCTACGCAGTTGCTAGGGTATTCAGGTGGTTGCTAGGTGGTTGCTAGGGTACTCGGGTGGTTGCTAGGCAGTTGCTAGGGTGCTCAGGTGGTTACTAGGATGGTTGCTATGCGGTTGTTAGGGTATTCGGGTGGTTGCTAGGCGGTTGCTAGGGTACTAGGGTGGTTGCTAGGCGGTTGCTATGGTACTCAGGTGGTTGCTAGGTGGTTGCCAGGGTACTCAGGTGGTTGTTAGGGTGGTTGCTAGGGTACTCAGGTGGTTGCTAGGGTACTCAGGTGGTTTGCTAGGCGGTTGCTAGGGTACTCAGTTGGTTGCTAGGCGGTTGCTAGGGTACTCAGGTGTCTGCTAGGGTGCTCAGCTGGTTACTAGGATGGTTGCTATGCGGTTGCTAGGGTTTTTGGGTGGTTGCTAGGGTACTAGGGTGGTTGCTAGGCGGTTGCTAGGGTACTCAGGTGGTTGCTAGGTGGTTGCCAGGGTACTCAGGTGGTTGTTAGGGTGGTTGCTAGGGTACTCAGGTGGTTTGCTAGGCGGTTGCTAGGCGGTTGCTAGGGTACTCAGGTGGTTGCTAGGGTACTCAGGTGGTTGCTAGGGTGGTTGCTAGGGTACTCAGGTAGTTGCTAGGCGGTTGCTAGGGTACTCAGATGGTTGCTAGGGTACTCAGGTGGTTGCTAGGCGGTTGCTAGGGTGCTCAGGTGGTTACTAGGATGGTTGCTACGTGGTTGCTAGGGTATTCGGGTGGTTGCTAGGCAGTTGCTAAGGTACTAGGGTGATTGCTAGGCAGTTGGTAGGGTACTCAGGTGGTTGCTAGGCGGTTGCTAGGGTACTCAGGGCGGTTGCTAGGGTACTCAGGTGGTTGCTAGGCGGTTGCTAGGGTACTCGGGTGGTTGCTAGGGTGGTTACTAGGGTACTCGGGTGGTTGCTATGGTACTCAGGTGGTTGCTAGGCGGTTGCCAGGGTACTCAGCTGGTTGCTAGGGTGGTTGCTAGGGTACTCGGGGGGTTGCTAGGTGGTAGCTAGGGCACTCGGGTGGTTGCTAGGCGGTTGCTAGGGTACACAAGTGGCTGCTAAGCTGGTTGCTAGGGTGCTCAGGTGGTTGCTTGATGGTTGCTAGGGTGCTTGGGTGGTTGCTAGTGTACTCAGGTGGTTGCTAAAGTACTCGGGTGGTTGCTAGGCGATTGCTAGGGTGCCCAGGTGGTTACTAGTATGGTTGCTACGCAGTTGCTAGGGTATTCGGGTGGTTGCTAGGCGTTTGCTAGGGTACTAGGGTGGTTGCTAGGCGGTTGCTAGGGTACTCAGGTGGTTGCCAGGTTGGTTGCTAGGGTATTCGGGGGGTTGCTAGGCGGTTGCTAGGGTACTCAGGTGGTTGTTAGGATACTCAGGTGGTTGCTAGGGTACTCGGGTGGTTGCTAGGCGATTGCTAGGGTGCCCAGGTGGTTACTAGGATGGTTGCTACGCGGTTGCTAGGGTATTCGAGTGGTTGCTAGGCGGTTGCTAGGGTACTCGGGTGGTTGCTAGGCGGTTGCTAGAGTACTCAGGTGGTTGCTAGGCGGTTGCTAGAGTACTCAGGTGGTTGCTAGGGTACTCAGGTGGTTTGCTTGACGGTTGCTAGGGTACTCAGGTGGTTGCTAGGCGGTTGCTAGGGTACTCAGGTGGTTGCTAGGATGGTTGCTATGCGGTTGCTAGGGTACTCAGGTGGTTGCTAGGCGGTTGCTAGGGTACACAAGTGGCTGCTAGGCTGGTTGCTAGGGTGCTCAGGTGGTTGCTTGGTGGTTGCTTGGGTGGTTGCTAGTGTACTCAGGTGGTTGCTAGGGTGCTCAGGTGGTTGCTAGGGTGCTTGGGTGGTTGCTAGGGTACTCAGGTGGTTGCTAGGATACTCAGGTGGTTGCTAAGGTACTTGGGTGGTTGCTAGGCGATTGCTAGGGTGCCCAGGTGGTTACTAGTATGGTTGCTACGCAGTTGCTAGGGTATTCGGGTGGTTGCTAGGCATTTGCTAGGATACTAGGGTGGTTGTTAGGCGGTTGCTAGGGTACTCAGGTGGTTGCCAGGGTGGTTGCTAGGGTATTCGGGGGGTTGCTAGGCGGTTGCTAGGGTACTCAGGTGGTTGTTAGGATACTCAGGTGGTTGCTAGGGTACTCGGGTGGTTGCTAGGCGATTGCTAGGGTGCCCAGGTGGTTACTAGGATGGTTGCTACGCGGTTTGCTAGGGTACTAGGGTGGTTGCTAGGCGGTTGCTAGGGTTCTCAGGTGGTTGCTAGGGTACTCAGGTGGTTGCTAGGGTGGTTGCTAGGGTACTCGGGTGGTTGCTAGGCGGTTGCTAGAGTACTCAGTTGGTTGCTAGGGTGGTTGCTATGCGGTAGCTAGGGTATTCGGGTGGTTGCTAGGCGGTTTGCTAGGGTACACAGGTGGTTGCTAGGGTGGTTGCTAGGCGGTTTGCTAGGGTACACAGGTGGTTGCTAGGGTGGTTGCTATGCGGTTGTTAAGGTACACGGGTGGTTGCTAGGCGGTTGCTAGGGTACTCAGTTGGTTCATTGAGAGACGGCGGATTATTCAATCGTGGCTCGACTTGTTTTCCAAGATGGCTCCTGTCTGTATCCGTGTAATGTTCTGTCTTTATAAAGTATCTTCTTATTAAACTGTTCGTCCTCTTACACAGTTCTCAATGCTTCGGTGTGCATGTAGGGACCCTCATTATGCTCCCGTGTTAGTGTGAGGCTATTTTGAGCTTGTTAGTGGAATTAACTAGAGATTTAATTTGATTTATTCTGCGCCCCATAGACTAGAGTTATAAACTCATCTGTTTTAGAGATAAAACTCTATACGTTCGATTCTCATGAAAACGCATCCCAGAGAACCATCTACTCGGTGACCATGTGTTAATTACCCCTAGGGTCATTTTTCAAAAACATGCCATTTCATCAGATATATATTTTAAAACCTAATAAATGTTGAAATAAAGCTTTTAATTTCACTGTAATGTTGAGTGTCTGTAATTAATAAAGAAATGAGATGCATATGGACATCAGTATCAGTTTTAGTGTCAGTGATGCTGGCCTTCATTCATAAAAACATGCCATTACAACACATATTTTAATATCCTGTCTTTAAGTTGTTTCTACATTAATCTGTAGAGAAACTGAGAAATGATTTCAATATAAACTAGAGATGAACTGAATCCAGATGTTTGGGGTTCGGCCGAATCCACTGGTTAAGATTCTGCAGAATCCTCCTCCCGTCCTCAGTCCATTCTCACAGTAACACATTCATGAAGTGAACAACGTCCACAGCAGTGCAGGGATGCTCATGTTGACCTTTACCCGAAAGCAAGAACTTTGATTATTACTATCAGTTAAACGGTTTAAATGGGTTTTGTTTGTTTGTTTGTTTGTTTGTTAGTTTGCTGCATGGCTAAAGAGAAATATGCTGTATGTGTTCTCTCACGGAGCGCGTCGACACGAGACAGGTCTAAGCAGACATATTTCACAAGATGAAGCAATGGGAAAAGCCTGCTGTGTGGGAACATTTCTACAGAAAGGGCAAATCTAGGGAAAATCTGCTCCGCGGTATTAAAATACAGCCTCAGCACAAGCTCCTGACCGGTGGAAAGCAGATGAAAGGCGCTGGCCGCTCTAGCGAGGCGTTATCTCTGTTCCCGGGACATCAGGTCCATCTGAAGCCTTGTTTAAGGCTTTTCCTAGTGTGGTTTTGGTCAAGTTTACTAAAGTAAAGATTGTCACGCATGTTCTTCTCGCCGCTGTTTCCTGATGGTTTATAGATCAATTACCCCGAGTCGCCCTCTGTCGTTTCAGAGAACAGCACAACGGCGAGCGCAGGAGGAGTGTGTGCAGTCAGAAGAGACTCACACTGCGGAGACAGACGAAAGTATAAACCAGGCTTGAGAGGGTGATTTCTGCCGCGGGTTTAACCGTCAACAGGCTGTGCTCCAGACTAACCCACATCACTTAGACATGATACTTTAAAAAAATATAACTATAATAAGTTGTGCATAACTATAATTCACAAGTTCCATTTTCACTTTCTCAGAGCCGACTGCATTTGACAGTCCAGCTAGTAAACACCTTCCCATAATCAACGGCGGCGTCATTACGTCGACTTGCAAGCCTAGGGTTCGGTTCAGTAGAAAAAAATTTGAAGGTTCGGCAGAAACTGAACCCGTCAAAAAGCCCAATATTCATCTGAATCCGATGTTGTCTATGTGAGGCTTTGGTCTGGCAGGAGGATATATGATAACCAGTATAACCTCAACACTTTCAGTGGTTTCCTGCTGGTCCCCTTAAGATAACGGGTATGGAGGACCAAACCTGCAGAAATTAAAAATAAATAAATCAACAAATATATAAATTAATAAATAGACAAATAAATGTGATAATAAGAAAATAAAGGATTAAATTACTTGATAAAATAATTATGATTCAATTTTAATTTTTATTATTTTTTCACCTTAATTTAATATTTATTGCTTTTATAAAAAAAAAATTAAATATTGTAACTTTTATTTATTTGTTAATTAATATATTTATTTTTAGATTTATTTATTTTAACATTTATTTATTCCCACATGTATTTATTTTTAGATTTATTTATTGATTAATTTATTTTTACTTTTCCATGTGCAACATGTGAAATGAGGAGGGCGGTCCTTGTGTAGCTTTAGTGCATCATTGGTTGAGAGCTCAAGGATAGAATCAGGCCAGCGATAGAGAGGAGAGTATTCCAAAAAAAATGGCGGCAAGTAGTAATTCGTTGTCCAAATTGTTACGGGATGTGGCAGATCAGCTGGAGAGTTGTAAGTTATTTTCACATATTTCGTATTATGGCAAAATATTTTCCAGAAATAAAAACACGAAGCTGATGTTAGGTTGATGACACCCAGAGTCAGACACCCAGTGGATGGCTGCTTTCTAGTCTGGCTGTTATATAATGACGAGAAAAAAAAATATTGACTTCAAATAACTGAAATGTTTGCGTTTGTCAACCACCAATTCTATGAAAATCGGAACAATCCAGGTCCTCGTTTCCCTACCATAGACCCACGGCACTTTTGGGAAACGCGGCCCAGGATTTTTCATTTTTTCTTCCCATGATTGTCAACTCTGTTACATACCTGTAAACTATGCGTTTGATGCACAAGTGTTTGTTGTACTTAAATCATAAAATTGTCATAAAGAAAATGTAAAATAAAATATTATAGAAATTAGTGGTTATTGTGCAGTAGTGTATTTGATTTTTTTTGGCCAGCTAAAAGCAAAAATAAGACAAAATAAAACCTGTTAATTTGACAGGTCAGGAAAAAATAGTATTGCAATTGATATTTCTGTCCCCTTCACTTCTAAAATGATGGCCATACTCCTGGTTTATTTACTTTCCAACACTTTCTAGCTGAAGTTGCAAGACTATTTACACCTTACAACAGAGGAGGAAGATTTACAAGACAAACAAGCTTGTCTGTGATGAGCCGTCCAGTATCCTGCAGCTTTAATCACAACTTCTGCTGTCTTGATGACAAAAAAAGCAGATTTGGTACCCAGTCACTGTGCAAAAGACAGATTGTTCTCAGCTGGGTTAGGAGAGAAACGTGTCACATTTAAAGGGATGTAAAAAGCAGCCGATTGGAATGTTAGTTTTGTTTAAAAGTGATGTTTTCTTGAACACATTTGGATTATTAATTCTTATGTCTTTACTGTTAAAGGGAGAAAAAACAAGGAAATTCTGTTATCATTTATTCACCCTCAAGTTTTTGTAAACCTGTGTAAACTTCTTTATTATGCTGAACACAAAGAAGTTATTTGAAGAATGCTTGTCAGTAGGACAAAATACTATGGTACTCAGTGGTGCCCCAAAACGGTTTGCAAATATTCTTTTAAAAACATTCCTTTAAAAATAGTAAGGTTTGTCAGAAGTCATTTTAACATCTTAACATGCAATACAAAAGTTGTCCGGAGCTTTCAAAACTGAACTGAACCGGAAGTCAAAGATAAGTGATAACTGTCAGATTCGTCCTAGCAGGGTTCGACATTAAAAGGGTAGTTCACCCAAAAATGAAAATAATGTCATTTATTACTCACCCTCATGCCGTTCCACACCTGTAAGACCTCCGATCTATTCTTTTATCAAGGCCTACCCTTATAATAATAATAATTTTTATACATAAATTGAAAATGCTAAATCCTCTTGATATCGATAGCTGATGCATTTGATAGGCTCTAGCCTACACCATGGTCTATCGTCGCACTAGGCACGGGGGTATTATTGCGCATATTTCACTCATACAGTGAGAGCAGACAAGTCGCGCTCGACGATCGGACCGCACAGTGTGAGCACATAAATCGTGAGCTTTGGCTTTACATCGCATGCGATCTACTCGTACAGTGTGAGTAGGTAACCTTGCTGAAATCGCAGTGTATGCCCAGCTTAACAGAACCCATTGAATTCCATAGTAGAAAAAAAAAGTAAATGGCTACTGTCAACTGTCTGGTTTCCGACATTCTTCAAAATATCTTCACTTGTGTTCAGCTGAAGAAAGAAACTTATACAGGTTTGAAACAACTTAAAGGGATAGTTCACCCTGAAATGAAGCTTATGCGCAAGTTCTGGCAGGAAGATTCAATGTTTCGTCACTTATCACATTCAGACCTATCCAATCAAGTCATAATTCTCAGAGTATAAAAGATCGGTAATTACACATGTCTGAGTTCACAGATGCTGACGCCAACATTAATTTGCTCGCGCTCAGTTTAAAGAAACCAAAATGTCTAAAGATACGCATATCGTTTGCAATTATTCAGACTCCGACGAAGATATTGTTCCACCATCTCCTCTCACTACACGGCATAGTACACGCATTCTATGTCGTGATTCTTCATGGGCACTATGGACTCCGGAGAGAATCATCAGCACTCTCGAGGCCGCCGGTATAACTATCAGCCAAGGTTTATCGAGAGAGGATCTGCTTATTTTAGCCCAAAACACCTTGGGTAACCCACCTGCTTCAGTTGCTACTACCTCGTCAACACAGGCACCATCAAGCCAGGTCAAACAAGCCAGCAGGAAGAGAACTGCCAAATCATCCTCACCTCGTCCAGCAAAAAGACCCACGCTGCCGGCACAAGCGTCACCTCCTCCTCAGATCTCCGATCCCGCAGACGTGAATTCTCAGCTCATCCAGGCCATCCAAAGTCTTTCACAGACGGTCAAAGGCTTAGAATCGAAGATGGCAAACTTTGAACATTCGCTCGGTAATTCCAACTTCGGCATGAATCCTCTCATGGTTCCTTCAGCAAACCCTCCGGCTTTACCCGTTCTTCACGGATCAAGCAATCCTGCGAGCAGGCCTTCAACATCTTCTACAAGGCCAGCTCATCACCATTCAATTCAGTCGCCGTTTCAAGATGTTTCTGCTCCTCCAGGAAATTCTAACTTCAATCTCTCCACGGCAGCTCCAGCCCAAGTTTTCGGTAGGCGTTTCGTTTCACCAGCCGCCGTTACTGTGTCTCCGCAACTACGATCAAACATTATCCAAGGTAAGGATTAAACTTGGCCTCGTTACTGCTTCCCTCGCCTGCAGCCGACAGGCAAATGGTGGACTGCGGTGACGTGGCAGTCTTCCTAAAAACTTCCGATCCCAGATTACAACGTAATCTTTCGTTTGCTGAGTTCGTCATTGCATTCAGCATTTACAGAGACATTCTGTGTCAAGTGTTTCCTGATCGGAGGGAAGAGTTCGATCTTTACTTAACTATGCTTGCGGATCTCAACCAAAGATACGGGGGCACTTTGTTCTACGAGTATCACAAATCATTCTCAGCAAAATCCGCTTCCTTCATTACCCTTTTCAACACAAGATTAGACTGGTCTGTTACCGACACCGAACTGCTCGTCTGTCATTTCGGCGGCCAAAAAATCTTGGCGTGTACAATTTGTAGCTCTCATGGTCATACTGCATCGTTCTGCTCCAAAACATTCACTAGCAAAGGTCCGCCCGCTGTCCAAGGTGCTGAAAATGTAAGACTTCTTCTTGACGGCAGAGGTCGCCCTATTTCAGAATTCAATGGTGTTTCCATATGCAATAATTTCAATGAATCTGTTTGTTCTTATGCTCTATGTAAATTTGCTCATGTTTGTAGTTTCTGCAAGGATCCGCACCCGAAATCAGTCTGCCCACGCCGGTACAGACCTGCTCTCAGCGGGAAAGCCTCCATTCAGAAAAAATTCTGATTAGGCATCCATCAACGCCTATTAATGTTTCTAATCTTTCACACTACCTCTCCTTTCACCCTGATCCCATATTCGTCGACTATTTAATCACCGGTCTGTCTCAAGGGTTTCGGGTGGGCATCCTTTCCCATCTTACTACGTCCTATGTTGCAAATAACTTGCAATCAGCCATAACAGAACCAAACGTGGTTTCAGCCCTGCTCGACAAAGAAGTAAATAAAGGTTATGTTATCGGCCCCTTAGCCTCTCCTCCTTTTTCTCCTTTTCGCATCAATTCCATCGGAATCACAACTCGCAAATATTCCGGTAAAAAACGTCTCATTTTTGACATGTCTTCTCCGCATTCCAATACTACTGCAAGTGTTAATGAGTGCATACCTCTAACTCCCTTTTCTCTGCATTATGCTTCAGTTGATAACGCCATTCAGCTAATCAAGTTAGCTGGTCAAGGCGCTTGGTTAGCTAAAGCTGACATCACGGACGCTTTTAAGACCATGCCAATTCACCCCGCAGACTGGCCACTTTTCAGGGTCAAATGGAATTCAAAATTCTATTTTGCAGTAAGGTTAACGTTCGGATGCAGAAGCAGTCCTCACATTTTCAATTGCCTTTCCGAAGCATTATGTTGGATCCTGCTGAACGTCTGCAAACTTCCATTCGCTCTGCATTTACTCGACGATTTTTTATTGATTGATTTTCCATCTCCTCAAACTTCAACTCTCGACACGCTTAAACAAGTTTTTAGCGACATAGGCGTTCCTCTTTCAGAAGAGAAAACTTTGGGTCCTTCTACTTCGCTAGAATTCTTAGGCATTTTTCTCGATACGGTCAAAATGCAATCTTCTCTTCCAAACGAAAAACTTATTAGAATTAGATCGTTTTTGGAAATGTTTTCCTCCTTGCACGTCGTATCAAAGCGCGATGTGCTCTCCCTGCTCGGTCACTTTAACTTTGCTATGAGCATAATACCCCAAGGCAGGGCTTTCATTTCTCGGCTGCTAACTCTAGCTTACTCAGTGCCAAAATTAAGCGACCCACTTCAGCTCGAGGAAGGGTGTCTGTCCGATATCAGATTTTGGATCCACTTGTTAAATGATTGGAACGGTATCTCTTTTTTCTATAATGACGTTTTCGAATCATCTGAACAATTACACCTATTTACTGACGCAGCCCCCTCCATCGGCTGCGGGGGATTCTTTCAAGGGCATTGGTTTGCTGAGAAATGGCCTAATGATTTTCCTAAACCAGCTTCCGGCTCCGTTTCATCCGCACTTCACGAAATCTATCCGTAAACCATAGCTAGCGTCATTTGGGGTCCGGCGTGGCCTAGGAAACGCATCATGATGTTTTGTGACAACGAAGCGACAGTTGCCATTATCAATAAAGGTAGATCACCTTGTCAGTCTATCATGCCTTTTCTGAGGAGGTTAATCTGGCAATCCGTCATGTTTAACTTTATTCTCAAAGCTGTACATATTCCTGGTCATTGTAATGTCATTGCTGATGCGCTCTCTCGGTTTCGTTTTCAGGCTTTCAGACGGCTTTGCCCCTCTGCCAACCAGGATCCAACACCCTGTCCTCCACTAGCAGAAGCAATGTTAAATTAGACGATCTGCTCAATTCAGCTCGTCTATATATATCTAAAGGAGTAGCTCCCTCCACACTTAAAACCTATACATCAGCTCGGTCTTCATTTCTAATGTTCTGCTTTTCCTTTCAGATTCCTATATTTCCCATCCTGATCACGACAGTCTGTTCCTTCCTCGTCTACAATCATGATAATCGCAATCTTAAAATTTATTCTATTCGTAGAATGCTTGCAGGTATTCAATTCTACGCAAAGTATTTCAATCCTAATTATCCTAGCCTGTTTTCAGTACCATCCATTCAGTACTTACTCAAAGGCTTAGCCAAATCATCTACGAAAACCGTAGATAAGCGCTTGCCAATCACTTTGCCTTTATTGGAAAGATTAATAATCTCCGTTCGCAATGGTCACTTTTCTCCTTATATTGATATTCTGCTAGAAGCTGTGTTCCTGTTATGGGAAAATTTAATCATAGCTATACATTAAACATTGCGCATGAAATGTTTATTGATTTGCATATTTTCATACAGAACCAGCTTACTAGGTAAAAGGTCATGTATAGATTTGAGCAAGTGCTGCTTTTCTTGTCATGTGTGGAAATTTACAGGAGGAGTGACTTTGTTTGGGAAACTGATAAAAAGCTGAGTGCTGTTATGTCTAGTTAGTGTGCACTCTGCAGACATTGAAGATGGCTGTATGACTGTGACTCATTTCTTGCAAGAAATTAAATCTTTATAAAGACAATTGGGCAGGTTTTGTCTCTTATTCAGTAATGCGGCGTTAGTTTGAAATTTTGCCACGACAGTTGGTGTCAGAAGCGGAGATTCCATGGATGTGCCTTCCGGACCCTGGGAGCGGATGGTGACTGATCATCCTGGACTTTAGAGTCACAGCTCTACCCCGACATATTGAGGGAGAGAGGCCAACCGCTCAGGGGGTCTGGAGGGTCCGACCACTGGAACAAACGAACCCGAGGTGGCAACGGGACGCTTCTGGTAAGAGACAAACTTAAAATTCGGGGAAGAATTTTGAAATTGACAATTGAGTTAAATTGTAAATTGAAAATTGAAATTGGGGTGGATAAACCATAGTGGGGTCTGACTCTGTGGCGAATGCAACGTGGTTGATTAGTTTATGGGATAGAAACTGAAGCCATGTGGGCGAATGCAACGTGATTAAAATTTTGAGAATTTTGAGATATCACGTGGGCGAGGAGACCGTGCTGTAAGCCGGTTTTGGGCTATTGGGAGCCAATAAGAGAGGCCACTATTGGGAGTGTCCGCCCGTCTGGTCTTGGGTGAAGAGATCAGATCTGAACGGAGACGTCCGACAGATTCATTAGCGTACGCTAGAGGGGAAAAGCCACAGAGACAGACAGCCAGTATGGGGAAGTCCCAAAGCAAGCTAGCTGAATATGATACACCAGTATTTTGTCAAATGAGAATTATATGAGAAAAATGCATGCAAGGCAGAGAAGTTAATTAATGATTTCCCAAACGAGGGAACACCAGACTGAAAGAGGTGAATGAGTCAGTTGAAGAGGGGAGATAAACTGAAAAGTTGTTGTGGGAAATGTGTGTGAGAAATGAGAACAAACAATGAAATGTTGGGGGAAAGAGGCAGATAAGAGAGAAAGGAAAATGTTGTCTTATCAGGCAGAAGTCACAGCTGTTTAGAGATCGGCGGTGAGTATGAACGTTGACTAAATTCTGGCTAACATTTTGAGTGATATGATCGGTAATTTGATTAGTCGGTATAAAGATTTTGAGATGGACAAGAGCAAACGCTGTAAGCAGCTCCGCTCTGAAGCCCTGACTTCAAAGAAATTTGCTGGACTGATGAAGGGAATGGGCAGAAATGTTTTTATTGTAATTGGAAAGTTGATCAGCAAGTTGACTGGCTACAAACAAAGAGAGAACAAGAAAATTCAAATTTCTAGATGTTTGTGCATATTCATTAATTTGTAAAAATGGGTGAGGTGCCTTTATACCTGAAGGGAAAATCCCAGAAGTGACTGAGATGTACAATTGAGAAACTAAAAGTAATGTTGATGAAAAAGCAGATAGCACCATAAAATGCAAGACATTGTCTTTGTTATTGGACCGCGAGCGAACTCTGTCCTCAGACAGACTGCCACTTTTGGAGCACACAGGTTGCATTGTTTCATAAGCTAAAGATGAGAGTGTTTAATTGTGCTTAGCGTGGCCATTTTGGACGTAATTGTGTCCGAACACCCATAAGGTGTAGAAAGTTTGGCAAATCAGGCCACCAGACTAAATTCTGTAAACGAAACCCAGTAAAAAGAAAGTAACAGAGATTTACACTCTGTCTATGAAAATGAGATAATAAGATTAACGAAGTCTTTAGTGATTATTTTTGAAGGAAGGATTTGAGATAATTTTAATATGAGGTTAAAATTAAAAATGAAGATGATAAAACATGCTGCAAAGATATATAACTCCTGATTAACCGAGTTTTAAATGAAAAATATAGAATAAATATGTTCTTGCTCTTCTCACTTTTGCAAAACTCTGATAATGATGATTTGACTGAATATTGGGTTGTTGAAATAACTATAGGTGTTAAAATGTTGAAAACCCTAGAAGCTGATGTTTTGGTTTCAAAAGATAAGCTTGTGCTGAGCTGAAATAAACAATTTGTAATCTCAATCCGGCCACCACGTGGCCTAACTTGAGTAACAGAGACTCAATCTGAGTGGAAATTATAGTTTCTGAATTCATTGTGGGGGAAAAATACAAATATGAAATTCTGATCATTTGAAAATGTCAATTCTGCCAAAGGATAGAGTTAAAAGGAAAATGTCTGATGTTTATTTGAAAACAATTTTAATTTCTAGCCAGATCTTACACTGAGCTAGTGTGAGGAGTGAAAAGTTTATGAAAATGCAGTGTACCAGCCCTGAAGGCCTCAGAGTCTCTCTCTCATCCCAGACCAGCTCAAAGCTGATATCTGAGCCTGTGCCACAGATGATAGAAGATATTGATGAGTAAAGGCACAGGCATCATGTGAACATAATAGACAGTTATTTGTTAAGATATAAAAAAGGTGCCATCAAGAGGACAATAAGACATGTTTTAAAAATACAGACTTTTAATGAACTGAAATGTTTGACGAATGTATGATATGACCAGTAACTGTCTGCTCTTAGCCTTCACCATGTACAGAACTGATGGCCTTAGTCACAGATGTAGCAGAACATTAAATTGAATGGACAGGTGTTTTGGCTAAATTCACTAAGAATAATCTAAGCACTGCTATGGAGCAGCTTTGAAGAAGTATGATGGATTTTAGTGATTAAGTTGTGTTATAATTAACCTGTCTCCATTGTTTTTACTAATTTGAAAGCAGACCAGATGGCTCTGGTGACTCTTGAATGCACTTTCCAAAAGGCTCCAGAAAATATTGGATCCTGTTTAGGGTCAAAGATCTCAAAGCGATGACGAGGTTGAGCACGATGTGGTTTCACCGATGACGGGTAAGACTTCCTACGGCCTGACAGGATAGCAACCCAAGCCAGGGAAATCACGATAAGTCGCCTTGGACCCCCTACCAAAAAAAAACAAAAACAAAAACAAAAAAAATATGGAGGAGGGGGTTTTATGTGAGGTGTGTATGAGAGGTGAGGCAGATGTCTGTGAGGCCAGCAGCATCTCTGTTGGGGGGGAAAGCTGTGTTTCGTAGGGGCCAAGGTCAAGACTGGACACAGCAGCCCCTGCCCTAATAATGGCCCCTCTATACCGCTCACCAAATACCGCATAAATTGAGAGTCAGGAAACACCCTGAAGAAAAGAGCTATGATTGGCATTTAAGAGCCAGCGGAGACCATACTGTGATTGTGATTGATAACTGTTTGGAACAGAACAAAATGTATTAGTATCAGTAAAGCTGTATGATATTGAACTAATATGTCTCTATCATAGTCTTAATCCTGCAGGTCATTAGATGGAAGAGGATAATTTGGAGACATGGTGATGGCTTTAAGAGGATGGCTTTTGAAGTTTAAAGAGAAGTTCTGGATAACAGAGGTATCTAAACTAAAGATAACTTGAAACAATTTCACAGTATAACTTATTGGAGATGTTCTAATTTGAATTTCTAAACTTTGTGAAGAATTAATGAATTAAGGGTTAGTGAATTTAACATTATAGTAAAAGTCTTAGAAGACTGTTGAAAAGATAAATCTGGGTGAGAGAGGGAGAGGGAGACTGCTTGAATGGAACCAGGGATTGTACTCTGCCTGCGACTGAGACAAAACAAAAACAATGATATCAGAACAAAACAACCCAACTGACTTTTCTAAAAATAGATTAATAATGAACAGATTTGAAACTGGTTAAGAAACCATGTAAAAGCACATTTTGAGAATGAGCAGTTCATATTTATGTGTCTTGATTGAGTGTAGTGTGCCATTAACCTCTGGAATGAGTGTTTTTATCATCACAGATGGGTTAGTTAAGTGAAACGACAAACGCTAAAGAAGCTGATTATTCTGAGCGAATCTGGTGAAAAGATGATCCAGAACATGGACGAGCTTTAAATGGATTGCTATCCAGCTCAGTCTGTTAATGGTAATTATGACTACTTTGTCATTTATGATGTTGTTTTGAATTAATCTATGGATTAGTGCATATGTTAAAGCGGAATAGTTAAAGATTGCCGTCCATCATGGGTTTAACACCCTTGTATAAATTCAACAGAGGGTAAATTTTATAGACTGGACGGCAGAGACAAGGAGACAAATCAACTAGACTAAATTATCCAGAGACTCCCTAGTATTTATGAAAGGTCGGAGGGCGAACAAAGGGAGAACTTCTAAGAAAGAAAGAGTTTTATTTTATGTTTCCTCTGAATGGAGGCATGACATTAGATGTATATGAAAACTACTATTTATGTATATAGAGAACCACAATTAATGTTAAAGAAGCAAGTGACTTTATGTCTTTCTGTGTGACTGGGATTGAGATAAGAGGAATATAATATTTTGGTTTCTGCAGAGCAGTAGAGATAAGAAACAATAATGATCACATGATGCATCTTTTTGAGAGAGGAATAATGTGACAAGTTAAAACAAGAGAGAAATAGCCCAAAAAGATTGATTTTTTGGTGGAAAATTGATTTATGAACGAGTTATGAACACCCTAACACACTAAGTGTTAATAGACATATATGAATTGAAAAATCATTTTGAAACGGCTTTAAAGAAATGGATGATGACTTATAGAACAAATTTGAATACTTTATAAAGTGATATGGGAGATTATGAAAATTTGCAAGTTCTTGGTAAAGTTATAGCAATTTTGGGTTTAAGTGGCAAGGTGAGGATTTGATGATGAGTGCCACTGCCAAATGACATGAATTAAGAGGTTTAAGATTTTGGGCCAGTTGGAGCGTACGTCTAAAGAGTTTTAATGGACAGGGAATGGAGAAAAGGGTACTTTGAAAAAGAGCCCTGATGAATTGATGTTGAATGGTTTACTGATAACAGGAACTGAAAAGATTTTGATAAAAATTGGATATTGAGTATGATTAAGTATGATGTCACGAGATAAAGATGAGTGAACGAGCTGATTGAATGTAATATGAATTGATAACCATGTCATTTTGATGAAGTGTATTTAACATTAACAAATTTAGATTTATGTTCATTAGTGGTTAAATATGGTGTGGACTATGATTAGTGAGAATGGGTCTGCTGGAAATAGTAAGTTTAACAAAAACAGGGTGGTTTGAAGAATGATGTTGAAACAACTGACTAGAGGAAGGTTGATTGTGAAGCACAGTGAGAAACTGTGGGCATGTAGATAAGAATGTAGCATGAAATCGAGGTAGAGAGCGAAGTGACCCCATTGGCAGACACACAAAAGAGAATCAGTGCATGATGGACATTTGTGCTTTGGAACTGTGCCCTGCATGGGCAGAGGTGTCATCTGAACTGTGAGCAAAGCACAAAATGTAAACTGAAGGATGAAAGAATGTAGACTGAAGGACTGAAGGATGTTTTATGTAGAGACTTAAAGTGCTAAGATGGATTATTATCTATCTTACTTATTTTTATCGTTTAGTTTGAGTTGGACCACTATTATGTTTTGGACCCCAAAAAGGTCTGTTATGATTTTGATTAATTAAGAGAGCAACTGATTGTTTGTTTCTTCATATGTGTTTTCTAAAGTGTGTATTGGGTCTCTGAGGAGTGACTGAGGGTCTGGCCTAGGGATGTGTGATGTGTCACTAAACGCTTGATAGCAACAAGGTGTCGTGTGTTTGGATTTTGTAGGTATCACACACCCCTAACATGCCGGAAGTGCAGTAACAGTGCTTGCTCACTTAGCCCGGCTTCCAGAGATGAAATATGGATTTGTCTTTCGTTTTATAGAATATTTTCAGTATGTTTTGGGGAAACCCTTCTGGTCAAGACTGCAGTTCGTAGCTTGACGGAAGCGTGCAAGCTGCTGGAGGGTAAGAGTGTAACGATGTACACAGACTAGCGTTATGCGTTCGGAGTTGAGCACGATTTTGGGGCGCTGTGGAAACGCAAGAAAATGTTAAAGTCTGATGGGCGCACAATTATGAATGCTGCTTTTGTGTCTAATCTGCTAGACAGAATTTTCTTGACTGGCTAGGTTGCTATCTGTAGAATGCGCAGCGAAACTAACAACAAAGAGTTTATTTCAACAGGAAACTGATGCGAAGGCCGTGGAGGTGCAACAGACGACACAGCCAGAATGTTTTTATTATCTGAAATAACCACGAATGTTTTGCCTTCCTTATAGACTATGCAGTTTTTCAACTCAGGGCGAGAGAAAAGCAGCGATGGGAACAGTGCGACCGCACTGTGCAAAATGACGTCTGGACGGGTAGTGATGTCAAGCCTTGTTTACCCCGAAAATATTTTCGATGATTATGATTAATGGCTGCGTGGGCGATCACGCAGCCAAAGGGGGAATGATACTCAAATGATGGAGGTTTATGAGGAGGTTTTAATATTTGCTGAAAATTTTCGCATCTTGATGCGTACACGAAAATGAGAAAAGGCCTTGAGTAAATCGGAGCCCGTTTGAGACCACCATTCATGGGAATGGAAGGGGGTAAACAATAGCTTACATCAATAGAATTGTGAATTATTGCAAAGAGATGTCTTTTCTGTTGTCTAAGGTCTGTGTGCAGGTAAAATTTGGGGAAACCAGCTGGGACTCCTTCACATGACATCAAACCAGGTGATTTCGTGTTGATAGAGGGCAACAGGAGGAGGAGCTGGAAGGCGAAAAGGTGGCTGGGGCCTTACCAAATCCTCCTAACAACGCATACTGCCGTAAAAGGGACAGAGAGGGCAACGTGGGTACACGCAAGCCACTGCAGAAAGTTTTCCACCAGTAGGAAGGGGAGGAGCGAAACCGGAAGTGAAGAAAGCCATGACGAGGTGCCAGGGGAACAAAGCCTGTACTTTGGCACGGCTGCAGAAACAACAGCTAGAGATAAAGACGAGCTGCTGGCTTTGTCTGCAAATGTCCCATGCCTGCAAAGCAGTACCACTGACTGTTGTAACACTGAATGAAACTGACTGTTTGATCCCGCAGCAAGTGACTGAGATAGTGAGAGCTGCAAAGGACATTGAGCACGGGAAAATCCCAACAAAACATCCAACATCTGACTGCGAGAGGACTGAAGTCAGAGTCTGAGTCAGAATTGACACGAATAATGAAACAACCGAGAATTGTACAGCGGTAGTGACCAATTTTACCTGCCAGTTTAGAAGACCAAATTACACTTCACCTGCAACAGTTTGGGTTTATGGTTAAGCTCATCATTTTATGTCGAGTGTTGGCAGGTTGCTGTTACCCAGCTTTGATGAACGTGGGGACATCTGTGTATTTACCGGGTAATGAAAACAAGAAAAAGGATGGACAGAAGAGAAAGTTAATTCTGTGATAGGGACTTTACCAGATAGAGCAAATGTGGGTTGGTCTATTTTCCTGGGGGTGGGTACAGCAGAATCGATAAACAAGAAAAATGGGTTAGCATGGACTGTACTAGCTATAGCTAATTGCACGGAGCACACTTTAACAATGGTAGACGAGGAAATGAAGCAAATCTGAGATGCAGATATCCAAAACAGACTAGTTTTAGACATGATAACAGCTGAGGAGGAGAGAGTTTGGAAAATGCTTAGGGTATCGTTTCGCTTTCATATTCCAGATTATAGTGACAATGTAACCAATATAATTGAGTACCCTACATGAGACAGGCTGTAAGAAAACTGGAGAGGGAAAAAGCTGATGACTGATGATTTGGTTGGATGACAAATCTGAAGGGATGAGGATATTGGTTATGTTTTAATGTATTGCAGGTTTTTGAAATAGTTGTACTGATTTGTATCAATCATGTATTGATGATATATGAATGTTCTATATCACAATGTATTTTCAATGCATTTCCAGGATGGTTCAACGAGTAGTGAAGTCCAGTGTATCACAACAGATGGTCAAATTAGACATTTATGACGAGTACGACGAATGGATGAACAAATTTAGTGATAGGAGATAGTGACTAGCAAAGAGAAGAATGAAACAAATTAGGGGATTATGTTTTCATTGATTTAAATATGGACGGCCTTTGGAGGCCTCAGATATCTAAATATTATAACCATGTTTTTATTTGCAGTGAAAGGGGGGCTTTAACCACAAAAATCAGCCTATGCATATTTTCTTTCTTCACAAATTCAAGTGATGAGAATAGATTATTGAATTGGATTATTACTATAATTTTTCATTCAGTTTAGATTTTCGTTTTAATCATTTAAAACTTTACTATTACATTTATTCATTTTTCATATTTAGCCTTTTTAACCTTACTATTATGTTTACTTATTTTTGAGTTTTCAGTCATAAATATATATATATACAATGATAAAATTTTTCATTATGGTTTATCAATGATGTGATAAAAAGAGGGGATTGTTATGGGAAAATTTAATCATAGCTATACATTAAACATTGCGCATGAAATGTTTATTGATTTGCATATTTTCATACAGAACCAGCTTACTAGGTAAAAGGTCATGTATAGATTTGAGCAAGTGCTGCTTTTCTTGTCATGTGTGGAAATTTACAGGAGGAGTGACTTTGTTTGGGAAACTGATAAAAAGCTGAGTGCTGTTATGTCTAGTTAGTGTGCACTCTGCAGACATTGAAGATGGCTGTATGACTGTGACTCATTTCTTGCAAGAAATTAAATCTTTATAAAGACAATTGGGCAGGTTTTGTCTCTTATTCAGTAATGCGGCGTTAGTTTGAAATTTTGCCACGACAGTTCCTTTCAGCTTTTTTTGGATTCATGCGTCCAGGAGAATTTACTTCAGGTACTAAGCAGTTCGATCATACTCACGGTCTCTCCTTTTCTGATTTACGGTTCTCACCTAAATTCTTTACTCTTTTTCTTAAGCACTTTAAAACTGACTCTCAAGGTTCTGGTACCACAATAACAATTTTTAAAATGGATAGTAACTTCTGTCCCTTCACTTCTATGGTTAAATATCTTAACGTTCGTCCTAAGACTCCTGACCATTTCCCCCTATTTATTTTACCTAACGGAGCACCTCTCTCTAAGTCCTGGTTTCAGACCCACTTAGCTACTGTTCTTAAAATCTGCAGTCTACCTCCTTCTCTCTATACCGGTCATTCATTCAGGATCGGGGCAGCTACCACAGCTGCAGAACGTGGGATATCTACATCAGCAATCAAGCTGCTGGGCAGATGGTCTTCTTCTGCATTCGAGACTGAAGACTAAGATGTTATTATATAATATAAGTTTCTGTATTATTCTTTACTAATATTCATTATCATTTGTATTGTATCATTCATTATTATTTGTGTTGCATTATTATTTAGTCAGAGTAAGTCTGAGCACATGAAGTGTGAGAGACATGGAGAGGGGATAATTTGTAAAGAATATGTAGCATAAGTTTTCAATTATTCACATGTGACAGAAGTTTTCTGTAAGGAAGTATTGTTGTTGTTTTCCTACCAATGCATATGACATGTCACAAGTTCTCTTTAAGACATATTTTGAACAATGAACAACAAGTTTCTCTATGCATATGTTCAAGGTTATATTGAGCCACGTGAAAGCACGAGGTATAGCATAAACAACCTGTTTTTCTGGTAAACAATTATTTCACTGTTTAAGCAACCTATAAAATCCAACTGGGTGTCCAGGAAGACAGAGGAAGAAGCTGGAATGAAGACCATCCGTCAGAAAATTGTCTTCCTCTCCTATGTCTGACTTACAACAATAAAAAAGAAATCTCTTGGCAAGATAACTGGTGTCCGGTCCTGTGATTTAAACCACAAGGAAAAAGCTTAATTTTTAAGTCAACAGAGACCTATATAAGACCCAATTCCAAAACCGTCCTCGAAGCCCAGCTAGTGCTTTCTAGCAACAATTAAGGTAATCCAATGCAAATACTGGTGGTGGTGTAACGTTTCCATATTTGTATTTTTTTTATCCCGTTCGTCAGTTCACTATTCTAGCTCTCAATGGTACGGTACATGTGGCTATCATGGGCCTTATGGGCTCACCGCGGCATCTCAAATATGTGGTGTCGGCACCATAATGCTAATGTAACCCCTTTTTGTAAAGCCAATATGGCCTCATCTTTTGCGGCCAATTAAGGCCCCATCTCCATGGCCGCTCAAGGCTTAGTCTAGAAGCGGCTGATCAAGGCTTCGTATAAAGCCGTTCAAGGTTTTCATCTTCACGTGGCGATTAAGGCTAGTATAGGCCGTTCAAGGCTTTCATCCACACATGGCTAATTAAGGCCCAGTACACGGCCGTCAAGTCATCAGTCTCTATGCAGCCGATCAAGCCTTAGTATATGGCCGTTCAGGGCTTCGTCTCTACGCGGTGATCAAGACCTAGTATAAGGCTGTTCAAGGCTTTCGTCTTCTCGGGGCTGATCAAGGCCTAGTACATGGCCGTTCAAGGCATTCGTTTCCATGCAGCCGATCAAGGCTAGTCGAGGGCCGATCATAAGCCTTCACGGTTATACTTATCAGGCTCAATTCACGGTTTAATAACCTCTTTCTTTTGATTGTTTCAGGAATCAGAGCATTTACAACGGGTGAGTATACAATTCTTTCACAACTTTTGGGGGTGGGTGGGCCCTGTCCCGGAGGAACTACATCCCTCCTCTAAATTCTAGGGGGTCGGCTGCTCCCCTGCCTTCATCTTCAGGCAGGAAATGCAGAGTCCGTTACCCTCATGACGAGCGTTACGGACGGGGCCTACGCCAAAGAACCTCTAATTCATACTTGCTGGTCTGCTAATAAACTTGCGATGTTATCATACTTCATCTGGTCTCCCGAGTCTTCCTGGTAGAAATGAAGCTTATGCGCAAGTTCTGGCAGGAAGATTCAATGTTACGTCACTTATCACATTCAGACCTATCCAATCAAGTCAGAGTATAAAAGATCGGTAATTACACATGTCTGAGTTCACAGATGCTGACGCCAACATTACCTCCATCCTTCCCACCACCACCAGGTCGGTCCCTGTCTATACCTCCCGGGGGTCGGCTGCTCCCCTGCCTTCATCTTCAGGCAGGAAATGCCGAGTCCATTACCTTCATGACGAGCGTTACGGACGGGGCCTACGCCAAAGAACCTCTAATTCATACTTGCTGGTCTGCTAATAAACTTGCGATGTTATCATACTTCATCTGGTCTCCCGAGTCTTCCTGGTAGAAATTAAAATAAAGCCATCTTTTACTCACCCTGCTATTGTTCTAATGCCCTCATTTCTTCTATCTTTTTTGGACCTTAAAAGCAGAAATTTTAAAAATAGTCCTGCACGCGCTCCTTCCTATAATGGCAGTGGATAGCGACCAGGCTAAAATTATACAAAAGTATCACGCAATGATACAGGGAGACGCGCGCCATATATGGAAAGTGTTCAGGAAGCGCACTAGGTTTTGCGAGAAAGAAACCAAATTATTCAGTCAAAATACTGAGCTCGGCCGTTACTTTGAGTGCGTGCGAGCCGCCAGCAGGCGTCGGTTAAATATGAATTTATGCTTATTCCAAGCCGACATTTTATTTGCAGCATACAATAATTCAACGGACCCCGTGAGCAGCGAATTCCCAGGTTCATATGATCACAAAACTCGCTCCACGTGAATAAATCACCATGGTGGCATGCAAATATATTTTTACAGACGTCTACATGTGAAACAACTGCCGTCCAAATAGGGCTTTAGACTACAAAAAGACAGCTTATCAAACAAAGAAATTACTGTTTCACGAAATGATTGAACATGTGGCCGAGCCCCTAATTTATGTCCCACATGAGTCTAAGAGTATGAGCAGACGCAGCAAATTATAAAAAGTTTATAGAGTGTTGAGCAGAGTCCTGCCACAGCACCACAAGCAACTGAATTACTGTAAAGATTTTTATTTTTACAGATCATGGCACAAAAAAACAAGATATTGTAATTAAAAAAAGGGGGAAATACTGACTTCAGGAGAGAGCAAGGCCAAAATAACTGTAGTGCCTGGACTAAATCACGCTGAGTCGATTCGGCTCTGAGCTACAGAATGCTTTTAGCCTTTTGAAGTTTCAAATTCAAATGAATGCCTGGCTCCTATAAGTCTGAGTTAAATGGCCTCACTGTCTCCTTTTATGACCTGGCCGAAGTAAAGCAGGCCGCACCGTTATCGCCCTGTTGGAACTTCAAACAGATTCCAAACTCTCTTCCCCCTCCCCTGACAGAGTGACCACAGACACACACAGACTCATCTCAGTATACACACATGCATTTTTCACTATTTAGCCTTTAATTAAACTATTCCAGAATGTATATGACATATCCATGTGTAGACGCTTGGTCCTTATAACGTACCATACACGATCCTGATTTGTGTAATGCGAAAGTCATTTTAAATTCTGGTGTTAATCTATAAGGGATGTATTCCTGCTTTTATGCCTTCAAACCGAAGCGTGTTTGGTATATTTCAGCGCCAGTTGATTGCCGAGTGCAACCATTATACTTCATCGACCTAGAACCCAAACAAAATGGCGCCGCCCATTGTCCAAATATATAATGGATGTTTTAAATAACGTGGATCTTTCATGGGTTTTCTACTACATATTTCAGCAAGAGACATCATTTATGTTATATTAAGCCATACAAGTCTCAACACCATGTGTTCCTCCAAACTAGGTGAATATACAAAGAATTCATCAATGTACAAAATAAGAAATTTGACGAGTTCCTTTGTAGAGCTCCTTTCAGCAGCACAACTTCTGATGCTGGGATGATAAAAGTGTTGCTTGTGCAAACAGACTGGAGTTGGCAACAGGCAAATTGTAGATAAGCAATCTAAACAGGCAGAGGTCTAAAGGCAGTAGCAAACAAGACTTTGCAACAAGTGAGTGAACAGAAGATGCTTATATAGACCTATGGCTAATGACACACAGGAGGCAGGAGAGGCAGCGACTTAGCTATGGAGACAAGTCAGATTTTGCTGTAAAACAGCTCTAAAAGACAGCAGTGTCATTATTTAGCTCAAGTCAGTTCAGATCAATACATTTACATTTATGCATTTGGCAGACGCTTTTATCTAAAGCGACTTACAGTGCCCTTATTACAGGGACAATCCCCCTGGAGCAACATGGAGTAAAGTGCCTTGCTCAAGGACACACTGGTGGTGACCGCTGGGATCGAACCAGCAACCTTCTGCATATCAGTTCCATGGTTTAACCCACTGGACCACCATCTCACTTATATAGCAGTGTGACGTTGACAATGTGTGATTCAGCTATAAAGCAGCTCTACAGAAGACAACAGTGCCATCATCCAGTTTATGTGAACCTCAGGATTTGCATTGTATCTGGAAGTCTTTACACAGTGATTGCACGTGAAAGTCTTCTCTCCAATAGTACATGATTCCTAAGGTGTTTCTTGACTGTAAAACTGATTCCACACAAACATTTAAAAGTTCTCTTTCAAGTGAATCCTCATGTGGACTTCAAGATGTCTTTTTTGAGTGAAACTCTTTCCACACGGAGGGCAGGTGTAAGGCTTCTCTCCAGTGTGAACTCTCATGTGGACCTTAAGGTTTCCATGATGATCAAAACTCTTTCCACACTGTTGGCATGTGTAAGGCTTCTCTCCCGTATGAATTCTCATGTGATCTTTAAGGTTTCCATGTCGAGCAAAAGTCCCTCCACACTGTTGGCACGTGTAAGGCTTCTCTCCAGTGTGAAGTCTCATGTGCCTGGTAAGGCTTCCTTTTAGAGTGAAACTTAGTCCACACTGTTGGCAGGTGAAAGAGCTCTCTCCAGTGTGAATTATCATGTGGTAATTAAGGTTTCCTTTTCTGTTGAAACTTCTTCCACACTGTTGGCATGTGTAAGGTTTGTCTCCGGTGTGAATTTTCATGTGGACTATTAGGCTACCTTCTTGATCAAAACTCTGTCCACACAGATGGCATGTGAAAGGCTTCCCTCCAGTGTGAACTCTCATGTGGACTTTAAGGTTTCCATGCCGACTGAATCGCTTTCCACACTGAGGGCATGGGAAAAGCTTCTCTCCAGTGTGAATTCTTGTGTGCCTGTTAAGACTTCCTTTATGAGTGAAACTGTTTCCACAGTGTTGGCAGGTGAATGGACTCTTTCCAGTGTTAACTCTCATGTGAACTTCAAGGCTTCCATCTTGATTGAAACTCTTTCCACACTGAGGGGATCCATTAGGCTTCTCTCCAGTGTGAATTCTCATGTGGACGTTAAGGTTTTCTTGTTGATTGAAACTCTTTCCACACTGAATGCAAGTGAAATAACTTCTAGTTTCTGTCTTTTGAGCTTTTTTTTTGTTTGGAAGTCTTTTCAGTCTGTGAGCATTTAAAAGATTTTTCTCCAGGTATAAAATCATGAAGATTCTCATATTGATCTTTCTCTGCTTTGAGTATTTCCCTCTCCGCTTTCAGCGCCATTAGGTCTAACGTGAAAAAAAAAAAAAAAAACACAAAAAAGTTAACCCCAGTTAAATCGCACAAAGCAACAGACAACAAAACATTTAGACATGTAATGCAACAACATATGCTAGATTCTATAACATCGGTGGCCAAACCTTCTCCTGGAGGTCCACTGTTGCCCTTATACACCTGTCGGAAGTTTCGGAAATTTCCTGAATACATTGGTTAGCTGTTTAATTGAGGTTGGAGCTTAACTTTGCAAGACAGTGGCCCTCCAGAAGCAGGATTGGACATCCCTATCCTATACCCACTATGCTACTGAAAGAGGTGTTACATGTAATCTAAGAATCTCTTTACCAGGGGTTCTCAACTCTGGCCCTCAAGATCCAATTTTCTGCAGAGTTTACCTCCAACCCTATTCAAACACATGAATAAGCTAATCAAGGTCTTCAGAATTACTAGAAAGCTATAGACAGATGAGTTTGATCAATGTTGGAGCCAAACCCTGCAGATGACCTTGAGGACCAGAGTTGAGAACCCCTGCTCTTCACAATACTGCTAACTGAAAGAGGTGTTATACACTGAGTATCGTCATAACGGTCCAATCACAGGTGGAATTACAATTTCCCAATCAGCAAAACCTAAAAGCAAAACACTTGCAAATGCAATCAAGAGAGAGCGGCAGAACAAAACAAGAGAAAACAAAACAATATTACAAAAATGATCACTATACATAACATCCTCACCACTAAAAATCTATATAAATCTACTGTTTTACGGGCCCTGATGCATTTTAAACGAAATTGAAGAACGAACTGATGTGATGTCATATGGAACAAAATCAGGCCAAAACGAACTCCATTTGCAGTTTTTTTCCTGTTTCTCTTGTTCAGTCCTGGAGTGAAAACTTGAACACACTGGAAAGATGCTTTGATGCTTGATTTTAAGTAATCTATTGTATAAAGTGATATATAAATAAACGTGACATGACTTTGAATTGCAGAGCTTGTGCAAAAATATCCACAATGATCAAACACTTTTCTTATCCTTTATTTAAAAAAAGGCTTGCAGTTTTCTTAATTTTGTTGTTTATTAATTTTGTTATTAAGAGGAAAGTGTGCAACACATATTTACATACTCATCAAACGCTGCTCTCAGCAGTGTGGGCGGCATCAGCTGTTCTCTAACAGTATATCACTACTCAAGTATTTCGAACTTTGTTTTAACCTTAAGGCCTGTTCACACCGGGACGATTTTCGCGCGCGTTTATCGCCGACGTTTAACGCCTCGTGACTAAACAATGGCCGCCAATGTGAGTGTTCACACCGACGCGTAAAACGTCAGGCGTAAAAGCGTCATTTTTAAAAAAACGCCTCGGGTTCGTTTTTTTTTTTTGACGCGGCGCGTTAAAAACTGGCCGACCAATCAGATCGGCGCTTTTGTTCACGTGCCTGGAGCTGCTGAAGTTACAGTAAAACACGACTTGGTGGCGCTCAAGCACAAAACGGTCTAGCCGAGCACACATTGGCGAAGAAGACTTCAGCAGCTCCAGCGATGAGGACATTGTTGTTCTGTTGAACGAGGAAAGACAACAGAAAAGACGCAGATTTTGGATACATCCCATAGTTAAAAAAAGAGAAGAACATGGGGAGTTCTATCGACTGATACAAGAGCTAAAAATGTATCATGAACGTTTTCGGGGGTATTTTAGAATGTCCGTCAGCGAGTTCGAAGATTTACTTCTTTTTTTAACTATGGGATGTATCCAAAATCTGCGTCTTTTCTGTTGTCTTTCCTCGTTCAACAGAACAACAATGTCCTCATCGCTGGAGCTGCTGCTGCTGCTTGAGAAATCCATGTTCTAGTATGTGAGAAAGTTATGTGTGTTTCGGCTAACATGTAAATACTCTCTCTCTTCTTCTTCTTCTTCTGTGACAAGGGATGCAGCGAGCGCAGCGCCACCTTGTGTACCGGGCTATTTCTGTTTTTCAATAAGCGCCATCTAATGTAAGGGAGTGAAATTGCACGTTCACTCGGCGCATCGCGAGTGAAAATCGCTTGGGTGTGAACACTCAAGACGCGCCGAAAAACGTCACGAAAAACGCTGGCGATAAACGCGCGCGATATTCGTCCCGGTGTGTACAGGCCTTTAAGCGAAGGATGAAAAGAACTTTGCCATGAGTATATCGGGGCCTTTAACAGAACAGAGGCAAATTCCTGTTAGAATCATGTTCATAAGGTCTTGGAAAGCTGCTGGAGCATTATGAAACCCAAAAGCCAGGACCATATGTTAAAGAAAATGATTGGGAGTGGCAAATGTACAAATTCAGTTAAAATTGTATCCCCATCATAGCACAGAAACTGTGCTTATTAGTTACAAATGACCTGCTTTTGGGATCTGATCATTGCTACAAAAACCAGAGCTCGACATTAAGCCTTGACATGCTTGTCTTTCCGACCCTGTTACATTCGTAATGGAGCTTGTGATGGAATGTCCTTTTTATTTAACATGAATTTATGCATATAGTTCAAGTCAATCAAAAGAAGGGGTTTCTTTTATGCCTACTCTATTTATTTGAATAACTGACAGATTTTTGCTCTGAATCACCTTGTTGGAAAGAAAGTGCATCGTTCACAATCATTCACTGGTCCAAGTAAAAAAGTTGCTTTTCTGTAAATAATTTTTTAGTGTACATTTATTTTATTCTGAAAAACATAATTTTCATCAGTGTTCTATCAGCTCTTACTTAAAGGTGCCCTAGAATGAAAAAATTAAATTTACCTTGCCATGATTAAATAACAAGAGTTCAGTGCATGCAAATCACATACAGTGAGTCTCAAACACCATTGCCTCCTCCTTCATATGTAAATCTTGTTTGTGAAAAACACCACGGAAAAATAGGCAAATCTCAACGTAACTTCCATATGTGTGGAGAAGGTGCGTCTGCCATACGTGTGGAGAACGACTTCCATACGTGTGGAGAACGACTTCCATACGTGTGGAGAACGACTTCCATACGTGTGGAGAAGGTGCGCCTGCCATACGTGTGGAGAAGGTGCGGCTGCCATACATGTGGAGAACGACTTCCATACGTGTGGAGAACGACTTCCATACGTGTGGAGAACGACTTCCATACGTGTGGAGAACGACTTCCATACGTGTGGAGAAGGTGCGCCTGCCATACGTGTGGAGAAGGTGCGTCTGCCATACGTGTGGAGAACGACTTCCATACGTGTGGAGAACGACTACCATACGTGTGGAGAACTTGCATCTGCCATACATGTGGAGAACGTGTGTCTGCCATACGTCTGGAGAATGTGCGTCTGCCATACGTCTGGAGAACGTGCATTTGCCATACATGTGGAGAACGTACATCTGCCATACATGTGGAGAACGTGCATCTGCCATACGTGTGGAGAACGACTTCCATAAGCGTGGAGAACGTGCATTTGCCATACGTGTGTAGAATGTGCGTCTGCCATACGTCTGGAGAACGTGCGTCTACCATACACGTGGAGAAGGTGCGTCTGCCATACGTGTGGAGAGCCTGCGTCTTCCATACGCGTGGAGAACGTGCATTTGCTATACATGTGGAGAACGTGGGTCTGCCATACATGTGGAGAACGTGCATCTGCCATACGTGTGGAGAATGTGCCTCTGCCATACGTCTGGAGAAGGTGCGGCTGCCATACGTGTGGAGAACATACATCTGCCATACATGTGGAGAATGTGCATCTGCCATACATGTGGAGAATGTGCCTCTGCCATACGTCTCGAGAACGTGCGTCTGCCATACGTCTGGAAAACGTGCGTCTACCATACGCGTGGAGAAGGTGCGGCTGCCATATGTGTGGAGAATGTGCAGCTGTCATACGTCTGGAGAACATACATCTGCCATACGTCTGGAGAACGTGCGTCTGCCATACGTGTGGAGAACGTGTGTCTGCCATACGTGTGGAGAACGTGCAGCTGTCATACGTCTGGAGAACGTGCAGCTGTCATACGTCTGGAGAACGTGCTTCTGTCATACGTGTGGAGAACGTGTGTCTGCCATACGTGTGGAGAACGTGCAGCTGTCATACGTCTGGAGAACGTGCAGCTGTCATATGTCTGGAGAACGTGCTTCTGTCATACGTGTGGAGAACGTGTGTCTGCTATACGTATGGAGAACGTGCGTCTGCCATACGTGTGGAGAACGTGCAGCTGTCATACGTCTGGAGAACGTGCAGCTGTCATACGTCTGGAGAACGTGCGTCTGTCATACGTCTGGATAACGTGCGTCTGTCACTTTGCCACTTTATGGCAAAAAAAGCACTTTTTATTTAAAAACAAAAACAAAAACCATGAAATTACCACTATAACCAGTAGGTGGTGGCACAGGAGCACTTATTTGACTTATTAGACATTTCCACGCCTTAATATATGGAAAAGTAGGAAGTCACAAAGTCTCATGAAAAACAAAATCCTTTCTTCAAATTGTGACTGGGTTACACAGAAAACAAGTAAAGAGTGCTCCTTTAAGTTCAGTTTGATACTATAGAAAAACAATATTACATTTAATAAGAGTGGAATATTAAAATGTTCTTTTAAAATGAGGGTTTTTGCACATAACTGTTGTTAATAAAAGTTAATAATAATAATAATAAAAAGTAAATTTTCACTGTTAAATTTCCAATAAACAAACATGTACTATTATTAGTAACAGCACAAAACAATAGTAATTTTATGATTAAAGTATCTTTATGATAAATTTTCCACCATCTATAGAACTTAGTGGCGCTGGTGCCATTGCTCTCAAATGTTAGTCTGGAGCCCTGCCAGTGCATGCGCATTATAACCCAGAGATTGGTACTGCGTATGTGTCTGCGACGTTGCCAAAACACACCCCCATCCAGTACGTATTGGATCTGATCCAGCTCCGTCATTGTACTACAGGCTGCAGCGAGGGCAGTGTTGGGCACTGTTGCTGCGGGCTGTTTTTCATGCCCATGGGTTGAAGCGACCCCAATTATGATATTTAGCCCCAGGAAAGCGAATTTTAGCAGGCAACCCTACCAAAAAACACATATTTTACACCCCAAACATGGAGAACCCCCACTGAAAAGCGATTGGGCTTGTTTTGGGCTAATTTTGAGTAGAAATTGGGCAGGTTCCGTTTCGAAAACCTGGCAACCCTGAGCAGCATGCGGTGAGAGACACATCCGTGCTTCTAAAGGCTGTTGTTTTTTAATAGATAATATATTAATATAATATTCCATACATTATCAGAGCTTGGCAGACAGAATTATTATATTTTTAGACATTAGACTTGATACTTGATCTCATGTTTTCTTAAGGTTTATTGTTGAAATAATCCCTGTGGGTTTAATATGCACTTCATCTCATGTTTGTAAGCTACTTGTGTGCGTCTGAAGTGAAGTGAAGTGTTCTCATTTACATGCATCGAGCATCTCAAACTCCATCTCTGAATGTGCTGCGAGTTTTGATCGCTTATTACGTTCATCTGTTGTTCATCACAATGTGCGCCACTTCATAAACCTACACCAGCACAGGAGAATACATCAATATGTTACTTAACATGCAGCTGTTCATCACGATTTCAAAATAAAAGTTTAAACCTTCACTCTGAGTTTTGACGTCCACATGTTCTTGTTCAATAAATTAAAGAGGCTGCAGGATTTATATCATAAAGAATTGGACAAATATTAAAGATTAAGTGAACATTTGATTTAAATGTCGTTTGGTCAAAATTAAACAAGTATTAGATCTGCTGTAAAGTGTAACAACACCAGACCGTTAGCCCCCTCTGCAGGCATTTGTTATAATACATAATGTACACACAAAGATTGCTTATATTTTGTATATTATGTATTTTAACAGTATTGTTCTATAAAACCATATGATTACTCGCTTTTGATACATTATTTGAACCAAATATTATTGCCTCATTGTTATTGTATATGTATTTTAAGCCATTTTTTTTTTAATTTTTAATTTTAAGTCTTTGCTTAGGTTTAAAAAAAATTATTGATAGTGACAGCCCTACACAAGATAACTGTTTTGTTTAGACAACTTCTGTATTATTTTTCCTAATTGAATGAATGATGTCATAATCAGGTCTGGTCATGTGATCTCAACATGACCCTCTCCATGTAAAATTAAACCAGTTTAATTCATTTCTGTAGAGCTGGACATTTCAATAAGGATCACATGACCGAGTTCAGCTTTGAGAATGAAACCAACCTGTGTGTTCCTCAGTTCCTTCATGTTTCACTCTGAATGTTTCTTCAATCTTCACGTCTTCTCTCTCCTCTTTAATAAACGCCATCTTTATAATAGTGCTTTGTCCTGTTTAAGATGAGAACAATGAACAGGAAAAAAATCATGTAAACTTAATCTCTGGGTGCATCTCAATCAAACCTTCCCTTGCTAACTTCCCTCCGTCTCGTTCACTCGGATGTTCGAGTGCTTATGTTGCACGAGCGCCCACTACTGGCAGAACCCTTGAAATGTATTTAAATTAAACGCCCTAAGCCCTCTGCTATGAAGCTGATTTGTTATTTATAGTTTTCTCTCATAAATTTGTTTACACATTCTATAGGCCTGCTTGTTTGCATGCTTGGGTTGTATAAAAATATAAACAAGTATTAAATATGAAGTGTTGCATGTCAGACATTTCATGCACCTAATGGTCGCAGCTTCAATAACGTAGAGGAAGGAGAACGGCGATCAGACTCTGAGGATGGCTGTGGCAATAGACGACATATTGTGTGTGTATCGATGATAGTCAGAGATATCAACAATAGCTGATGCCTTTGACAATATAGCCAATATTATCAACTTAATATTAAGGCCTACACTTCATTTCATAACGACATCACCACATAATCAACACGGACAAGAGCGTGTGAGGACTGAAGACTTAAGACGAACTTAGCCCCGCCTACAAAAAATTTTGCGCGGGCAGTTCGGTCTGGACTTGATCCATAGAGAAGTAATTATGCCCGAACAGAAATTGTTCGGACCAATGAAATTGTCAATAAACAGTAGCATAATCATCCACGTCATCAAAGGCGCTTGGGTTGAATTCATAGGCGTAATTCTATGGGGGGACAGGGGGACACGTCCCCCCCAATATTCAAAGAAGGACAATTTGTCCCCCCCAATATTTGATCATACTGTATGATTATGCGGGCAATATCGATGTGATTGCAAATACGTCTTTCTTTCCAGCTCCGAAAATATAAAATCCCGGCCGGTCCATTTCCCAAATCCATTCGACTATACACAACCTAAACAAAACCTATTTTTCTCCTGAAATCCATGTCATGTTTTCCCTATACCTTTAGTAGCTCGACGGACAAGTAGCCTGATAAAACGTAATTAACAAAAATAACTAGGGAATCACCAAAATGCAAGAATGATTCTGCGTTCATTACTGTAAGTGGCGATTGACAGTGAATGATAATAATGTATAATGAACTGACGGTAACTAACGTTGCACTGTTGACGCTCGCGCAGCCTCTCGAGGAGAAATCGAAACATATGCACCGCTCACACAGAGAAACTCAGTAACACACTGGGGTAAATATGTAGAAATGTGGAGTTTATTTATATTTATAACATGATACAGTTGCAATGTCACATTACCAAGAGTGCTGTTTTCCTGAATAACATCACGACTGAAAACGTCACGCTGATTTCAAATGACAGCTCCATAAACAATTATTAACATTACGTCACTTACATTTTGATGCAATATTGAGTGTTTTTGTTCTATTTCAGCAGCGAAAATAGTTCCAAAAGATCACAGCAGAACGAGTGTCACCGCAACAGCGTGTTAGTGAATGATTCAGCGTTTTGAATGAATCTATAGAATCAAAGATTCAATGAACTATTCGTAAACGACCGCCTCATTCTTGAATGAATCAGTGTTTGAACAAATCGACTCAATGACTCGCTCATTAAGACGGTCACCTGCTGCCACCTACTGGTGCTTGTAGAAGATTTTATTAGTTAAAAATTAGCAGTTTTAGGCTAATGAAAAGACACTATTATGTTCAAATGTGTGCTGACATCTCAAGTGTGTTCAAATGTGTAATTATGTTTCAAGTGTGCATGGTCAAATGGGTGCTGACTATGGTTAAATGTGTGCTGACTTTGAGAAAGCCCTTTAGAAGGACAAGACAGAATTAGAACTTAGAATGTGGCCATATGTGAGCCAGGTGGGGTGGTTGTTACCATGTTAGGAAGACAACTATGGTATATATATGACAGAAAATTCAAGGAGAAGGAGGGCCGGTGGCTGACGGCCCTCCGGCTTCATTGCTGTGTTTGGTGTGAATAAAGCCTCTTCTGAAATCAATGATCCTTGGTGAAGAAATTTTTATAGATAGAGAATTCTTCAACATGCTTTAGTTTCATCTTTACAACATTTCTTATTTGTATATTCAAAAAATATTTAAAACAATCTCATAACATTATTTAATGCAGTTGTAATTTTTCAGTGTAAATTATTTAATTTTACTGGTAACAGCCAGTGTCGTCTTCTAATTTAATTTATTGATACAATTTAAGAATATAAAAGGAAATCTGAATCATAGCCTATATTTAATAAGATTAGGGGAAAATGCCCTTTATAAAAGGTAAAAATATCACAAATATGCATATGTCAAAGCTGATTGAACACTGGTGAGAATATTGCTTCAGAATAAATGTTATTTACAACACACACACAAAAAAATATTTTGTATTGCCGATTACAGCCGATGTTGTATGTTACAGCCGATGCTGTAATCATTACAGGGTGAGTATACGTTGGTTTGACGATCAGATGTAAGAAAATTCCTTGTTGTGTTACACAATTACAAACATTCAAACTCTGACTTTTATTTTATTTTGATTAAAAAAATCACAACAAGTCCCACAGCTGTCCCCCCCAATGTGTGATTGACAATTTCGCCCTTGGTTGAATTTGTTCTAATCCTAAACGGAGAACTTGCTCGCATATGCATTCACCTTCACTATTTCTCTCAGAAATGATGATGGTGTTGGTAAGTACTCTGTGTATCCTTACATTCTTTTTTACAACACCAGCAAAGATCGTTTACACTCATCTTCTTCTTCTAACGTGACTTATTCCAGCGTGCGCACAGACAGGGTTGCCAAGTTTTTTAGAGATGCTCAGATCAGCATTTTTGGGGCCGATCACCGATTACCGATCACCAAGATCATGATCTGCCGATTGCCGATCACTGCCGATCACAGAATGGCAGGGGAATGGGAATCTTTTATCTATAATCTTGCAGAGTTTGCACCATTTGTAGAAATTAAACTAACTCTAAATTAACTGTATTGAGAAAAAAAACTGTAGAAATAGGCTAGAGTCAAGATCTTGAAGAACCACCAAGTGTTTATTTTAGAAAATGAGATAACTTAAGGATACTGTAGGCCATCTTTCCCAAATAAATGTATATAATAAATGTATATAATTATCTCACCTAAATATTTGATCATGCAGTGCATTTTTGTTTTTAAAGACAAATTTTCAGGTAGGTCTAACATTAGTATTGAGATAAGAAATACTAAAGACATTTAATAAGAAATCAAATGTAAATTTATATTGGTCTTCCCTGAATAAATTAAATTAGATTAATCCTTACACTTAAAGGGGTGGTAAACCACGATTTCACTTTTCTAACTTTAGCTTGTGTGTAATGTTACTGTTTGATCATAAACAACATCTGCAAAGTTACAACGTTCAAAGTTTAAAGCAAAGGGAGATATTTGCTTTTAAAGAAATCAATTTCTAAGGACTACAGCAAACGGCCACTAGGGACTACTACACATTCCTCCAGGGTGTGCTGACATCACCAGTCCCAATATTTACATAAACCCCTCCTCCGAGAATATTAAATAAGAGGGGGGCGAGGCCATTTTGTATTGCTGCGGGGAATAGCTGTTGTGGTAGCCTATAGTTAGTAGGCTGGAGAGTGTTGCTGCCAATGCGACGAAATCAAAGCAGGAGACAGACAGGGGTCAGAGGAGAAGACCGGAAAATGTGACATAATGGACAATATTCGTCTGTATTTGCTATATAGGAGCTGCGGTTCAGATGCACGAGATAAACCAGCCAGTGTAAGCGCTCACAACTCCGAAAACGCCAGATAAAATTTACTATTAGGCACTCTTTATATAAATAAACCACAGATCTGAGCTTTAAACAACTACATTATCGACTGAAAAAGTCTTAAAACTCCGTTTTGTCACACATTAACAGTACATTTTAACAAAAAAAGACGTAAACACAGCCCATGTCAGTCATTTCTCACCGAGACGAGCCGCTGGCTGAAGTCCCTCCTATGACGCGAATTTGCGTCTGTTGTGAAGTGAATCTCACGCGCGAATGAAGCGAGTAAACTCAAAAGGCGGATGACCACGGCTCATCTCACGGAGCAAAGCTTCCACAATCTTCACGAGCGCTATGAAAGCGGGATTCGCACAACGGCTTGTCCTGAAAGATGGATTAAAAAGAAGCTGTTTACGTGCCACAAACTGTAAGTAGGATTTATTTTTCGTCGATGTGTTTTCCTGTAATAGTTTGTGTTGTTAATTGTAGTCTATGTTGTAGCAAGGAAGTACACAGATGGCAACGCTCATTTGGCTCTGCAAACCAGTTTGTTAAATGCTCACTCATATTAACGTTATCCGACAAACACCTAACGTTACAAACTTTTTATAATCTCAACAGCGAACTTGGCATTAGTGTAAATTATTCTTTGATTAGAGCTTTTATGTATTGTTTATCTACAGGCATGCTAAACATGGCTCTGTGTTTGATTTGGCTACTAGTAAAGCCAATGTTTAGTGTTTGTTCTTGCAACAGATATTTGGCAAATCGATCACTATAGATCCGCAGTCTTTACTCTTGAGGACTGAACAGGTTCTGCTCGATCATCTTCACTAAAATTGTCTGGGTCTGATTCTGGCTCTTGGTATGGTTTTATTGACGCTAGCGTACACAAAGCATAGGCTTAGCTTGAGGCTACCGGCGAAGGTAAGGGGCGTGACGTTCTGATAAACGTGCTCTAGGCTAGCCAATCACAACACACTGGGCCAGCTAACCAATCAGAGCCCATTGCGTATTTTTGAGGGACTGGCTTCATAGAATCCGGAAACCATCAGACCGTTTTTACAAGGAGGGACAGAGCAGTGTAGAATAAAGGTAAAATATATGAAAAATAATGCAATTTTTTAAAAACGAAGCATGAACACATGTTACAGTGCACCCCACAAACACAATCAAGCCTTCGAAAGAGTGTGTTTTACCACCCCTTTAAGGTTGCAAAAATTAGTCATTCAAGAGCAGTGAGTGTCATAAAGGTTCATCAAACACCACAAGACAGAGAAACTCAGAGACTGACAGCAGCAGTTTATTCGACAGCTGTCACTTTAAGAGTAAGAGTAAACACGGTTACAGTTACATGCAGTTGCACAAACGTTCACTGCCGAGTCACGACGGGGTTTACGTGCATACTCGTCAAGACGGTAATTTAGTACATACATTTGTGTGTATCTGACCATTTCACCGCAATTTGTTCTCGCAAGCTTTTTGTGAGATGGCCTGTGTGTGTGTGTGTGTGTGTGTGTGTGTGTGTGTGTGTGTGTGTGTGTGTGTGTGTGTGTGTGTGTGTGTGTGTGTGTGTGGGCGCGCGCTCACAGTCTGGAGAGCGCGCGAGTGCTGAGCGGTTTGAACACTGGCAAGACTTAAAAATAAATGCAAATGATAAACTTTAGTGACGATGCGACACTGCCTCGATTGTGCAAGTGGCAAATCCTGTCAACTGTGCAGCTTGATTTTAGTGCAGATGCGATGATATGAAGCCATTTGAGCAGTTTGAAAGGGAGAGAGAGCGCGCGCACGCGGTGATTCACTCGCGCTGTTTGTGAACTTACGCAGTCATTTGAAAACTTTCTGTGAGACGTAAGTTATTTAATAGAAATATGAATTGTACCTCACCTTCAGCATTATAATTATTTTACCCGCGCTGGAAAGAGAATGAAACGGTGTCGCTGCATGCTCTCACGGCAGGTGCGGGTTTTATGTGTCTTCAGCATGAGATCGGTTCATGAGATCGGCCTTTTTAGAGACCGCCGATCAATCATCCCAAAGCGATTATCGGCCGATCGAGAACGGATGCCGATCAATCGGAGCACCCCTAAAGTTTTTACAGCAAAACTCGCCCAATTGCTACTCAAAACTAGCTAAAAATAAGCCCAATAGCTTTCCGGGTGGGGGGTTCCCCGGGAAAAATGGCATTTGGGTAAAATGTGTGTTATTTTGGCTGGACTGCCTGCTAAATTTTGCATTCCTGGGTCTGTATATCACATAATTGGGGTCGCTTCAACCCGCGGACTTGGCAACACAGTGCAGTTGAGTTCTGTTGACATTTGACAACTAACGTTATGCGTCGCTCCGTTGCTCTGATTGGTTGTAGGTCTATCCAATTGAGGTCTTTCCTGGTTCGGTTTAAAAACGCCCCATAATCACAGCCCAATGGAGCAGATCAGACTCAAATTCTGACTAGAATTGAGTATGACGACGTCAGGCTAACATCCCACTGAAAGTTGATCTAAAATCACAAATTGTCAAGAGAGCTTTTTATAGAAGAGACAAACTAGTTGTTCGTGATGAAAATGATATCATTACTCGCATTGTCACATTAACAAAACATTTTAATGACTTACTATAACAAATAATTATTAATAATATGATTATCATTATATAATAAGTCTTTAATAGGCTAGAATAGCACAATAATCATTATAAGATTATAAATCACGTCATTGATGAAAACCAAAAGCAGCTTTATATCAAACACTGACTTTAAAAACTTGATTCTTTTATATTTTCCACTATTGTAAATGTACGGGACACAAGAGAAATATTAAGGCAATGGATTAAGACTGTTGTTGATAAAGCGCTATCGCATGTGTCGAGGTAGTATTGATTAATCTCTCAGATATAATCTTGTGTTCATGTGTGTTGAGGGAGATTCAGCTGTAAATACAGGGACAGAAGTCAAAAGCTGCTCACTTACACTTTCACTTTCTGTTTGACTCATTCCCCATGACAGTAAGTCAATAATTCTACAAAGGAGTAAATAAACCACCAAATAAATAAGTAGTCTTCATTAATTATCACAAGTAAAATATTTTTTATTTAACTAAAGATACAGGGACTGAAATGAGACGTTAATCATGTGTGGATGAGCTTTACTCACAGAAATATGTGTTAGATAAAGCATTACAATGTTTAAAAGCACTCGTTTTACAGTTCATGTAGAATAATATACAGACTACACAGTTATCAGAAAGGTATGCATAGATTTAAACACTTTAAATGATTAAAAACACAAACCTTTCTTCAGCCGAATCACAACAAAGCAGCAGCGCAGGTTGATGACGTCACACCGCACACCAAAATAAAAGTCCCGTTCACACGCTAAAATCACAAAAGCTTGAAACTTGCACTCATAAATTATGTCAAAGGAAAATAATTCGTATTAATTGAGTTGTTTAGTTCAAATTTACCATAACCAATGTGTATTCATGTTTATATGTGAATAAAATGACATGGCTTCAGTAACAGTTTAGCGAGCATGACCTTGCTGGAGAATGTTTTGTTTCACTTTGACTTGGCTCAGAGTTCTTCTGGCTCCAGAAGGATTACACCTGATCAAACAAGAAGCCTAGTCTGTATTACTAGACAGATATGTACTTCATAAGCAAGAATTAAAACCTCAAACTCAGTCTCACTGAAATACGTGGATTGCTTTTTTTCTCCCTGGGTTTCCATGGTAACTCCTGAAATCGGTGATCCATTGAAAATGTCTTTATGTACTCGCTGTAATAGTAATTAGTAGTGAGAAGTACTTCATTCAGACACAAAAAAAAATGAAGTGACTGCATTGTGTTATTGCTTAAATATATATTTCTTACTCTCAATGTGAACTGTACTGTTAACTCACCAGTGTGATATTAAATGTACTTCAATAATACATTCAACTCTGAATTTGGCCATCTTTATAATATATTTTTTCTTAGGTACATTTCTATGCACGTCTGTAATTTTAGACAACAGCCTGTGAACGGGACCTTTATTTTGGTATGTAAGTGTGACGTCATAAGGTCGCGTCGCGCTCCTGCATCTGTGGCGCTTCAGTTGGAGAAAGGTTTGTGTTTTAAGCGTTTAAAGTGTTTAAAGCATTTAAAGTGTTTAAAGCAACACAGAATGAATGATATATTATTAAATGTGACACTGCATTGATTTATTTAACATTTATCAGCGTCGTGTGTGTAAATTAACACAGTGAAACTCATGAGTAACAGAAGTAGCGTCTCATTTCGCTCTTTATTGTGAATCAGTTCAAACTTTAATTCCGTCTCTGACGAGAGAACCGGAGCTTTCGACTCCGAGTCATTTGAATCGATTGATTCAACACAAATGATTCAGTGATTTGAGGCACTCTGTTTCTTTTTTCTATCTCGATTTCTACCAATCATTAAATGGCTAAACTAATATATTCAGGGTCTGTATAATTTGCATTCTTTAATTAATTTGTTGTGTTAGTTTTGAGTGTTTTTGTTTAATCAGGACCCGTGTTTATCACGCCTCTGAGAATTACTCACAAGAACATGCTAAGAATTGACTTAAGTGTAAAAAAAAATCTTGGCTCAAAGCTGTGCATAAAAGTTAGTTATCAAGCATCTCAGTCATACTTTAAGTGAAGTGTAGGACTAAATCTTAAGTGTCAGTCTTAGAGATGATTTACGACACTTTGCTGTGCCACAAACAGGATTTTGGATGACGACATAGGCATGACCAATCACTGAAATCATCACTTTTCAAGAGAATACGTTATGAATGATATATTCAAATTGGAAAAGAAAGATAAACACATTTTCCATCATGTCTTACAAATTACACATTTTAAACCGATGTGCTGTTAACTGATCTGGCTATATATATATATATATGCTAGAGTTTATGATATAATCCAAAAGAATACAGAATTGGTGGGAGGAAGAAGCTCTGCACAACAGTGCTTTTTTTATTTTTTATAATTGGCAACATTAACCGGTCCAGCGCTGAAAAAGATGATGCTCGCTCAGTCCAAACGAGACCGTTTGATTAACCGCTTGTCGTCAAATATTTCAAAACATTTGTCCTTCCTCTCCTGAAAGATTTGCACACGTCTGTCTCCTCAGTGCCATCACAAGCCCTTACTGGCAACTCCTAACCACTTGAGAGACCTCTCGAGCTGTCTTAAATAACTGGGAGAGTAAGAGTGAGACTTAGCTGTAAGAAATGTGTTAACTTGCCTTTATACTTGTGTTTGAAAGTAGGAGTACATTTCATGAATTCTCAGCACTTAAGACTAAAATGGCACTTTGAGAAGTTTGATAAATACGGGCCCAGGTCATTTAGGTCCATTAACCCATTTGTGCCCAATTTCTTTTTCTGAATGGTTTCATGCATATAGTCATGTTAATAGTGTCCTATGTGAACATGTCCTGCATTTATTTTCCCCAGGTTTTTTTTTCTTTAAAATCGTATTTGAATGTGCGGAAAATATGTTGTATGCACCCCTTCGATGTCAAATTAGACTAGGAGGAGAACATTTGTCATGAAAATAAATAAGTAAATAAACGAATGATGAAAAAATTACATCTATATAACAAAAAAATAACAAAACAACAAATAGCCCCATAGTATTTAATGGCTGACTGTAGTAGGTGATTTCATATAATAATGTGAGTGTAAACTCATTACTTGCCTGAATTTCCACATTGTAATGGAATCGTAAGCTACTAGTCATAAAATAAATAAAGAGTCAGAATAAAGAAACTCATACAGGTTTGGAACAACTTGAGGGTCAGTAAATTATGACAATTTTCATTTTTGGGTGAACTATCCCTTTAAGGTCTACTGTACTGTACATGTCAGTTAAAGGGTTACGTTATGTTTTAGTTTCATTATGTTTACATTATGATATTATGAAGGCAAAAAGCACTAAACAAGACCAAAAATCTATTTATTAACCTGTTAACACAGTTTACTCCATTTCCCCATTATAGTACTTACAAGTCATTTGCACACCGGCAACTATAGTCAGGGACGGATTGACAATCTGTGCGTTCTGGAAAAATCCAGAACGGCCGTCCAACCAAGGGCCGTCACCCGGCCGTCGGCAAAAAAAAAAAAAAAAAAGTCTAATAACGCAATATGAACAGCCAACAGCAGGGGCACTAATACGATCACTTATATGCTGCTATGTGCACAAAAAGAAATAGAAATAGTAAAAAAAAAAAAAAATAGTAGTCGAAGAGTCGGCCTATACTAGCCAGTTTGTTGTGATTGGTCCCCGGATTTCCGAAATCAAATCGCTGGCAAAATGGCTAGCAGAAAACGTAAGGAGAAAGGTAAAAGTTAAAGAAAAGAGTGCCAAGTCTCTCGAGACCGATGCAGCAAATTGTAAAAAGCTTACAGAGCTTTTTGGTTGAAGTGCAACTGCCAGCAGCACTACATCGCTTAGCCAGACTTAGACTGTAGAGGACCAGCTGGAAGCTGAGCTTGAGCTTCCACAGCCTGGTCAAGTTAACTTTCACACCAGCAAGAGGTCCTGGTAAGTGCCAAGTAGTAGCAGGACACATTATAATAGGCTGCCTTTATCCCTATCTTAGCGAATTGCATAGTCAGCTAGCTATCAACATGGGTGTGCACGGGGTGGAACGGTATGTGTACTCGTTTTAACCGAATTGTCACGGCCGTCACGGCTCGGTGCATGAATTTACACGGAGAATACACGATATAAAAATAAATAAAACTTGCGTGAAAATTAATGTAATGCGGAACTACTGTTAGAGAGAGACTGTGTGTGTGTGTGTGTGTGTGTGTGTGTGTGTGTGTGTGTGTGTGTGAGAGAGAGAGAGAGAGAGAGAGAGAGAGAGAGAGAGAGAGAGAGAGAGAGAGAGAGAGAGGAGGCCCGGACGCGATGCCGCGATCGAACAGTGGAAACATAAAAACAATACATACTCCGTCATTTTGTTCATACAGGACATCATTCAAACTACAAAGTGTTTGCTTATATTTGTGTACACTCGCAATAAAACAAAACATTGTGCTTTTGTCAAACTGTTACCTACAACTGTCATCTAACCAAAATCTCTCTCTCTCTCTCTCTCTCTCTCTCACTCACTCACTCACTCTCACACACACACACGCACGCACGCACGCACGCACGCACACACACACAGATTAAAAGCAAATTATATGTATCCAACCCCATTTAAAAACAGTCTGTGGGTGTCATCTTTTGGACATTCATCATCGTATTGCATTGGTTTTCATTTCTTTCATTCACTTTGTTGTATTTGAGAGGTTGTAGTGAGCTCACATTTTCTGGTGGAATGAAGACTAAGGTATTGAATTAAACGGGAAAACATCAGGCATGTATTGCTACCACTCTAAACGTGCTAACATACAAGGAAGGGGGCTAAATAATTGACTACATTTTTGTTTAAACAAAAAATCCTAGCTTGCACTTTCTGTCTGTCTTCCAACAGAGTGCAGTTTTTCCTTGTCTTTCATATTTGTGTTTATTATTGTGGAATTGGCAAAGACCTGGTGGTTGTTTGTGAAAGCTTCACAGACAAAATGAATAGGGCCTAGGTTTTGAGATGTCACTTGTTGTGAATACCTTGTCTGATAGTCTGACAGTATTGTGGCGTAGTACATCCTTGCTAGTTTCTGTTGCGCACGGCTAGGGGCGAATGGCCGGATGATGGGCCTATTTGGGAGAAAGTCCAGGGCTGTTTTTTAGCCCCAGTCCGTCCCTGACTATAGTTAACTATAGTATACAAAACACTATAGATCTGTTGTAAGATTTGTTTTATTTGGAGGATTTTTGAGACTTTCACTATTATGTAGAGATATATATGTCAACAAAAAATACTTATTAGTAACATGAAATAACCTTTCTTTGGGAGGGTTGGACTTCGCCATGCTTCCTGGACGTAGGGGTAGGAAGTTGGCAGCCTCATGTGACAGGAAGAAAGTGAATACCTTTTTTTTTTTTTTTTTCTTCTTCTTGAAATCTTGCATGTCATTGAGACATAAAACATGGATAACATCTAGAAAATATTTACAAAAGGAAAATGACAACTATACACTGGGTGGGCTTAAATGTAGGGATGCACCGATATGAACATTTTGGCCGATACCGATAACCGATGATTCTTTATATTTGAAAGCCGATAAATCTAAATACTAATTTTAATAAACTCTGAGAGCCTGATACAAAAACCAAAGGCTCACCATTAAAAGCCATGTCCCAAACACTTCAACATAAATCAAACCTATACAGTACAGTAGCCTATTTGAACCAGTGTAAGATTCCTTACCTTTTCAGATTAATTTTACACTCCTATTACTTTATAAAAAATAAAAAATGTTAACACTTTACAATAAGGTTTAATTTTTGTTAGTATTAGTTAACCAACAATGAATGAACAATACTTCAACAGGATTTATTGATCTTAGTTCATGTTAATCTCAACATATTCAGATCCAAAGTTGTGTCTGTTAACATTAGGTCTGCACTGTGAATGGACTGTTAATAAACACAAACATTTTATTACTAAAATAAACAAAGGTTATTGCTCTCTGTTTGTTTGTGTTAGTTAATGCATTAACAAATGAGACCTTATTTTATAAATTGTTACCAAAAATTATATTGCCTAAAAAATAAAAATAATAAACCTAAATAATGCAAACAAGTTATTGAACAGCATTACTTAGGCTGCATAATAAAGAGTCAGAATGCAAGTGCATGAAATAGCCTCCGCACAGACAATAAGGAAATGGTTTTAATCGTATTGTTGATGGAAATGATACGAGAACAATAAAAGTGCTAGTTCTAAAAAATAACGCTTCTGTGTTTTTGAAAAAAAAAAAAGTTTAACATTACAGTAATAGTAAACATCTCTAATATTAGTCTAGTCTATAAATAATGTTGCTGTTTGAGAGCGCGCTGAAGCTGGAGAGAATTAACAAACAACCATAAACTGAAGCGCTTAGAAGGTTAATTAACAACAAAATAAATATAATATTACAACTTATATTAACACAAAATCACGCATGGTGAAGGCCTATAACTCCTGTGGATGCTCTTCCCGTGTTTGAGAGCACGCGCTGAAACTGAAGATGATCACCGGTACAGTGAAGCACTGCGGGTTATTGACTTAACGAAACGCATGCTATATGACATTAATCAGATGTTTATACTACAAAAACATAATATTACGACTTGCATATGCTTAAAATGACGCGAATGCACAAGCAACCTTGACTGTGCTGGTCAGAATGCGTTGTGGACGCTTCCCACAACAGCGCTGAAACACAACTAAACCCAGAGAATTCACAACGTTTATAACAGAAATATTCTCATTACAGTGTTATGTATAGGACAGTCCCAGTAGTTATGAATGCTGTGCATTTCTGTTTGAAATGCGCGCTGAAGCTAAAGACCGGTACAATGAAGTGCTTTACTGCATCGTTAATTAACTCAACCAAACGCATCCTATATGAGATTACATATACAGAATAATAATAAATATAATATTACAGCTTACAATGGCACAAAAGGCTGTGAATGCACAAGCGAACTTGACTGTGCTTGTCATGAAGGTGTAACTCCGTGGGCGCGCTCTTCCCTCAACAAACGCGCTGAAACACAACGTTCATTTACAGCCGTATTCTCATGATCATTCTCATTATCATTTTATGTAGATTATATTAGACTTGCACTGCATATGTTGCACATAACTGTATTTTCCTTTTCAAAATGATTCCAATCATATTTAGAGCAATTCAAACCCATCATGGTGGACAGCGCGTCTGTCTCAGCTGAAGGAAATAATACATTATCTATCGGCTTGAATAGATCGGTCAAATTTTCTTATTGGACCGATAATGATAACATCAAAAATAATAATTTATCAGCCGATAACGATATGTTGCCGATATATCGTGCATCCCTACTTAAATGTGTTAACTGAACCACTGAACTAGAGCTGATTGAGACACTCAGAGAATTAGTGTGCATTTGTTTCTTTTAATTATTCTCATCTTAAACAGGACAAACGCACAGAAAAAACCCTGGTGAAGCGACTGAGATCTACGTCTACATAAAGATGGCGTTTATTAAAGAGGAGAGTGAAGATGTGAAGATTGAAGAAACATTGAGAGTGAAACATGAAGAAACTGAGGAACAAACAGGTTTGTTTCATTCTCAAAGCTGAACTCAGTCATTTGATCCTTATTCAAATGTCCAGCTCTACAGAAATTAAGGATATTTTTGAAGAATGTCATATGAGTGTCCAGATTAAAGTGCTATTATTTGACATGGAGCGGGTCAGATGTGTTGTGATCACATGACCACACAAACACTAATGCTGTGAAGATCCGACTTCAATTTGTTATTACAACACATTAAATTAGGGAAAAGAATTGAGTAATAGCCTTTTATAATTACTTGTGTGGCATTAAACTCAAAATCTACTTCTGATTTGAAAACCATTAATTTTTGTCACTTAATTATACTAGATAACAGCATCAACAAAATCTGTGTTTTGCATAAAGCAAAGCATGAAATGTGACTTATCAGATTTACATTTGTTTTCTATAAGGGATTTTTTTCTTCTCATCCTCAAAAGCGCACTCTGTTTAGCTATAATGTTGAAATGTAGAAGATTTTGTTCATATTCTACAATGTCATTGGTGACAGATGGTGATCAGATGGTGGTCCAGTGGGTTAAACCACTTAACTGATATGCAGAAAGTTGCTGGTTCGATCCCAGCGGTTACCACCAATGTGTCCTTGAGCAAGGAACTTTACTCCACGTTGCTCCTGCAGAGTTTAGCACCAACCCTGATCAAACACACCTGAATCAGCGAATCAAAGTCTTACTAGGCATACTAGACACCTCCAGCAGGTGCGTTGAGGCAAGCTGGAGCTCCAGGACTGAGTTTGGACACCCCTGGTGTAAACGTTTGAGTCACACAAATTATTCATTATTTTTTTGGTCATCTTTATTTCCTACAAATACAAAAGTAACAGTTACTCTTTTTCCTGTTGGATCTTAATATCCTTCCACCATTTCCTCTTCATCTGTCAGTGGTGCTGGTGTTTTGATGAGTGGCCCGAGATGATCTGTGACAGCCAGTGGGTTGAGATCAGGTTGTGTGGGATGGGTTATCATTGGCTGATCAAAGACCACATGCAACCAAATTAGATGACTAGCAGTTTAGACTAGTCAACCAGCCACTGGTTAATCTATTGAGAGCCCTAGTAAACATGTTTGGATCAATTAAATGATTTTAGGGATTCCTGATGGAATCTGTCTTAAATGTCCCGCCATCACTCGTCCAGTGTAGTTTAGTAGGAAAGGCAAAAGATTACGATAGGATAATACTCTCTTGGCCATAAACAATAAAATCATAATGCTTATCCAACACAATACTTATCCCGGGGTTCTTCAAAGACTTCTAGCTCAGCATCTTCATGTCAGAATGTCTCGCCTGAATTCCCAAAAGCTCATGTGATCCTTTTAAAAGTGATGTCACTGCCTTAGGATGTGAGTAAATGAGTAAGGAGTTATACTTTTGGAGGGAAAGTTTGTGATCCTTTGTATTTTAGTTTTTGATCCTTTGTATTTTGTATTTTATAAATTTGATTGGGTTATGAGGGAAGAACTTTCAAGATTCTTATAATAGTAATGCGTAACAGATTTAGCGAAATAAAATGTAAATGAACGTGCTATACATGTGATCCTCGTTAACTACAGTAAGCAATTCTAAAACATTAAAAAAAAAGAGTGAATTAATCCATAGGCAAAAACAAAATACAAAGGAAAATCAGACATAGTACGTAGGAGGGCGGAGCCAGGCTATGTATTTATAGCATCTGATCAGAAATTTGCAAATAAAATCTTTAATTATTTTACAGTGAGCACTTCCTAATCTGTCCAAAACAGACGTAAGACTGTTTAGACAAGATTTCTTTGGCCTATGACATTTTATGAGATGAGAAATACGCTATATTTGTTATATTATAGAGCCTATAAATGTCAATCTGCAGTTTAATATGTTTGCTAAAACATTTTCAGTATTTATTACACATTTCAGTCGATTTCACTCATCTCAGTATAGTTTGGGAAAACTGTAAGTATGTGTAGTTAGTGAACGTCAGTTCTATTCATTCACACAGAATATACAGAATTCATATTTTAAAAAGTATTTTTGTGGTTTAATATTCACAGACACAAGTCTATATCGCGATTAAAATTACAGAGAATAAATGTAACTGTCACAATCCTCTGCTGGATCTGTTGTTCCTCGAAATGAAACCAACTCTTCTGAGGTAAATTATCCCAGGATTATTCCTCACCACATCTCAAAACAATGTAAAGTATATTAATTTCACTCAACTTGATGTGTTTTACAGAGTTGATGTGGGTTTTAACTTGTTTGCCTCAGAATTAGCCTTTGAATTGAGAGCATGCGCTCCGTGGGCGTGGCCCATTAGCAGATGAGGCAGCACGCGAACAACTGACATCTCTCTCTTTTTAAACAGATTATATAAACAGAGAATGATGTACATAATTTAAAAACCTGACATTTCTTTAGACATATTTCTCATGTTGTGTGTATTCACTAAGTTGCAGTTCATTTTCTGAAGAATATCACAATGGACCTCATTGAGAGAGAGGTTGCAGATTGCACATCATCTTTGTTTTCTTTATTTTTTTATTTTGTTTTTTATTGTGAGTGCCCAAAAATAGAAGTAGAAAATTAACTGATTTGAATGATGTATAAGACTTGCCTGAATAACTAAAATCAATGGGAGTATTTTGAGTCTCTTTCGCACTGATAAGAAAAAAGCAAGTTGGTCATGCCGGACCTCTAGGGGTTAATGCTTTACAAATGTTCTTATGCCTGTTGTGTTGTGCTATTAGTTTAACTTTTGACCTTTTTTTGTCTTAGACCTGATGCCGTTGAAAGAGGAGTGTGAAGTACTAAAGGAAATAGAAGAAAAAGATCAATATGAGAATGATCATGATATCATAACTGAAGAAATATATTTTAGTTGCTCACAGACTGAAAAGACTTTTAAAAAAAGCAGAGAAAAAGCTGAAAATAAAGAAACAAGTTATTTCACCTGCTTTCAGGGTAGAAAGAGTTTGAATCAACATGAAAACATGAGCGTTCACTCTGGAGAGAAACCCTACACGTGCCTTCAGTGTGAAAAGAGTTTCAATCAAAAAGCACACTTTCAAGACCACATGAGAATTCACACTGGAGAGAACCCTTACAGCTGCCAACAATGCGGAAAAAGTTTCAACCGAAAAGGAATCCTTAACAGGCACTTGAGAATTCACACCGGAGAGAAGCCTCACAGCTGCCAACAGTGTGGAAAAGGTTTCAACCGAAAAGGAAACCTTAAAGTCCACATGAGAATTCACACTGGAGAGAAGCTGTACACCTGCCGACGGTGTGGAATAAGTTTTGATCATCATGAAAACCTTAAAGTCCACATGAAATTTCACTCTGGAGAGAAACCCTACATATGCCCTCATTGTGGAAAGAGTTTCAATAATAAAAGTATTCTTAGCATGCACATTAGAATTCACACCGGAGAGAAGCCTTACACCTGCCAACAGTGTGGAAAATGTTTCAACCAAAAAGGAAGTCTTGATCGTCACATGAGAATTCACACAGGAGAGAAACCTTACACATGCCAACAGTGTGGAAAAGGTTTCAACCAAAAAGGAAGTCTTAAAAATCACATGAAAATTCACACTAGCGAGAGCCCTTACACCTGCAGACGGTGTGGAAAGGGTTTTGATCATCATGAAAACCTTAAAGTCCACATGAAAATTCACTCTGAAGAGAAACCCTACACATGCCCTCAGTGTGGAAAGAGTTTCATTCAAAAAGGATACTTTAAAGTCCACTTAAGAGTTCACACTGGAGAGACGCCTTACACCTGTCAACAGTGTGGAAAGAGTTTCAACCGAAAAGAAAGCCTTAACATGCACATGAGAACTCACACAGGAGAGAAGCCGTACACCTGCCCTCAGTGTGGAAAAGATTTCAACTATAAAGGAAGTCTTGATTCCCACATGAGAATTCACACTGGAGAGAAGCCTTTCACCTGCCCTCAGTGTGGAAAGAGTTTCAACAGAAAAGGAAGTCTTGATTGCCACATGAGAATCCACACAGGAGAGAAGCCGTTCATTTGTGGTCTCTGTGGAGAGAGTTTCAGATATAAAGAAACCTTTAAGCACCACACGAGGATTCACTTATGAGAGAACGGTTTTATGTCATCAGTGTGGAATGAGTTTCAGACAGAAAAACCTTAAAGGTGCCATAGAATGCATTGATAGAATATTTTAAATTGTTCTCTGATATCTACACAGAAAATAAACAAAAATACTCCAGATACAGTTTTACATGTCCATTTCCAACCCTAGGATTTGTCCCTAGAATGAAATGGACTGTTTGTGCCCAGTTTGGCTCATTTCAGCACCTCACACAAGTGCAGTTATTCAGCAAACGCAACCGCAAACAGCACCAGCGGCTCGTAAGTCATGACAGAACACAGACCACCTGAATAACACTTAATTGAAAATCTCAAATGGAGAAATGCTTGAGAGAGAGGTCGCCAGATTCACGTTTAAGTAAAATACCTGATAAAATACGTGTTCTTTTAACAGAAAAGCTCTGATTGGAGGATTTAATGACTGAAATCTGGCAACCGGAAGCACAAACACTCGAACGCTCCTCTTTTCCCCCCGACAAAACCAGAGTGCTTTTGTTCAAGTTGTAGCAATTGAGGCAAAATCAGACACATAATCGCTGGTTACATTTACTAATATGTTTTAAATGCTTGTGCTTGGTAACTGACTTTCCCTCAACACAACAGAGAAGGATCCTCGGTTGCCCTGGCAACAATCAGATAAGACGTTTTACGACGTGAAAGAATTTGCAGAGAGCTGAGACTCAGCCTTTCTGAAAATTTCTAATACACCATCTTAAACTATATATATATATATATATATATAAAAAACACTTGAGAAATATATAAACATGTATCCATGATTTGTTTTATAGGGTTTAATCTGTGTTAATTCAATCTCTGTTGGATTGGCTTCAGAATTGCATACTATGGTTAACGATATTCATGTGTACGGCATGTTTGGTGTCTACGAAGTTGAAATATAAAGATCTGAATGATGGGGTATATGATATGTAAATCCTTGTGCAACATATTAGTATTACAAGAGTCTGTATTAGCACCTTATTCTGCAATTGAATCCGGTTTGAAACAACGGGCCATAAATCTTGGACATCCCAACAATCTCATTGGTAAAATCCACCAAAAGGAGGGTGTGACCACCCCCAAGCTATAAAAGGAGAGATCTAAAATTCTTCACTCTCTTTCTTCTGCTCCACGGACACGAAAGGCCCAAACTCTGCACGCCATGTGCAACTTCCTCCACGGAGTCGAAGCAACCACGCAAGCTCATCATTTCTTCTTCAATCGATGCAGAAGAACTTGACTGCCACTTCAATGCCATCGGACAGAACCCACAAACTTTCTCCTGCGATTTCCCCTGGACGGTCTTCTACAGCTCAGGCTAAATGCAAGTAAAGTACAAAACAGAAATCGCTGTGTAGTTAGTAAAACTGTAAACTCTTTGTTCAGACAAAGAAGTTTATTAATGGTGGTTCTTCACAAAGGTTCTAGACTTTCTGCATAACTTCATCAATCTGTTCTGACCCCTTTCCCTCCAGCCACTTTGACCTTACCTCTTGTTATATGTTGTTTATGTCATGTATGTCTACTGTTAGTTATAGTCTTGTTCCGTGATTTAGTTAATAAAGTTTGTGCACAATATATGTTGATCCTGACTCCATTTCTGCAAACATATTGTCCCTTAAATGATCGATCTTGCTATGCGGTCCAAGCGCTTAGGTAAATTCAAAGAAATAATTCATTTTCTTTGGCCATGAAAAATATTAATATAAGAATTAAATTAATAATCAATACTGAACACCTTAGGACGAACTGATTGAATTATTGTAATGTTAATGTAGCTACATCAAGTTAATCTATTTAATTGATTCAAATATTCATAATTAATCATAATGAGTTATGAATAATTATTAATATTTCCCCTCAGAGCTAATTTGCTACATTTATAATAGCAGTAGTTGTAGTTTTTTGAAGTCCATAAAAAATGCATCTGTCCGTCAAATAACTGCTCCACACGGCTCTGGGGGGTTAATAAAGGCCTTCTGAAGTGAATCGATGTATTTGGGAAGAATGTCATATACACCTAGGATGACTTGAGGGTGAGTAAATCATGGGATATTTTTTATTTTTGGGTGAACTATCCTTTTAAAAATGTGGACATATAAAGTCTAAAAACTTGAAAATAGGTATAAAATGTCTAAAAATATGATTGTTGCCTCTGGCTTGGCGTGCTCAGTTGGGGACACTATATTTTTCAACTAAACATCGAAATAAATCTAATTAATAAACTAATTTAACCAAGTAAACTAAATTACTGATCTAATTATTGATCTAAAGCCCACACTGTCACCGTATGGAAATTGAAATGAACTGATGACATCAAATGGCTATACAGCTGAATAAAATTATGCTGCATTATTTTGCTGTGAAACAATCTACATTGTTAAAAGCGCTATATAAATAAAGTTGATTGCCTTTGAATCAGTACATTTATTTTCATGAAATCTTCATAATCTTTCAACAGTTATTGACTTTATTTGGGTCACTTTCCCCATTTTAAAGCCATAAACTAATAAATTACGAGAAACATGATAAAGTAGCCAAAAAAATATTTAGTTTGTTTAATCTGAATTGCTCAGTCTCTTTACGCTCTTAAACAACTTATATCTGCATATATCCAGACCACAGCGCCTCTGTTTATACAGACCCAAATTTAAGGCTTATTAAAATGAAAGTTTGTTATACTATTTGTGACTTTTTCTGGTCTTAAATTTGAACAGAATTTTTAAGGATCCACAGAAACCCTGTTATTTGCTTGTGAAGTTATGGTATTTCCTCATTAATTTAATTTATAATGTGTGTTTTCTATATTGTGTATAAAAATTTAAGTTGTGTACTGTGTCTTGATTTAGAGTAATTTAACATTCTCTCAATATGAACGGTATTATTAAAGCACCATTGTGTTATTAAATGTATTTCAATAATACCTTAAACTTTGTATTTTGTCATCTTTTCTCATTTTTATTAATATAAATTTTCAATGTAAATTTCTCTGCACTTCTGTGATTTTAGACTCAGCAGTGAATGAGACTTTTATTTTGGTCTTGGTGTATGACGTCATAAGGCCGCGCCGCGCTCCTGCATCTGTTTTGATTCGGCTGGAGAAAGGTTTGTGTTTTAAGCGTTTCAGGCGAAGCAGAATGAATGATATATTATTAAATGTAACATTGCATTGCTTTATCTATCATTTATCAGCGTTGTGTGAGTAAAGTAACAGAATAAACTCATGAGTAACAGAAGGAGCGGCTCTTTTCTCTCTTTATCATGAATCAGTTCAAACATGAGTTCAGTCTCTGGGGAGAGAACCGGAGCTTTAGACTCTCCGAGTCAATTGAACCGATTGATTCACAACAAATGATTCAAAGCACTCCATTTCTATTTCTACAAATCATTAAATAGCCAAACTGACTAATATATTTAGGGTCTGAATAATTTGCATTATTTTATTAGTTGTGTTAGAACTACTGAACTAGAGCTGATTGAGACACTCAGAGATTTAATTTTGAGTGTTTTTCTTTCTGTTAATTATTCTCAGCAAGACAAACACAGAAAACCTCCAGGTGAAGTGACTCAGATCCACGTGACACTATTATAAAGATGGAGTTTATTAAAGAGGAGTTTGAAGACGTGAAGATTGAAGAAACATTGAGAGTGAAACATGAAGGAACTGAGGAACACACAGGTTGGTTTCATTCTCAAAGCTGAACTCAGTCATTTGATCATTATTCAAATGGTCCAGCTCTACAAAATTGAATTATATTTTTGAAGAATGTCTAGTTTAATAAAGGATAATTTTTCACATGGAGCGGGTCACCTCATGTGGACAGACACATTGAGATCACATGACCAGACAAACAGTAACACTGACCTTCAAGTGAATCTGTGAAGATCCGACTTCCATTCATTACCACACATTAAATTATGAAAAATAATTCAGTAATAGCCTTTTATAATTTCTTGTGTAACATTAAACCCAAAATCTACTTCTGATTTGAAAAACATTAATTTATGTCACTTAATTATACTAGATAACAGCAGGGTCCGAAATTCACTTTTTGGCTCACCTGCCACGGGGACTGGTAGATGAAAAAATCCACCAGCCAAGCATATTTTTTACCGGCCAGAATAATAAACAGCCTTTTTTTGTGACCTATACATTAATTTCAGTACATTTAATTGAGATAATTAGGTATTATGTTGAATACAAACATAACAAATTGTCCAGAGCAAAATCTGAAATGTATAATTAAAAAAATCTATATATTGATCAAAATGTAATCAACTTTATTTGTAAAGCACTTATAGAAACTGTAGTTGTACAGAGTGCAAAAATGTCAAACAAGTAGGCACACAATGAAGACAAATGAAACATGTCAGATGCAATGAATAAGAGTACATAGAAGTAAAAACAGAGCAACAAATGGTAAGACATAGATGTGAACATGAAACTAGTGCTCATAACAGTACATTTGAAGGTTTTGTAAAACTATCAGATGCTTAATCTAATGAAACTCATCCCACTGCTCACTCTCTACCGCAATTAGGCTTCCCTTTTGCATGGTCCATGAATTCTGACCTCCTACTCCTGACAGAGTCTTGGTGCCACAGCATCACAGCTTTGCTTGGATCATACTCGCTGCATACTGGCGACACACCGAACAACTCATCACGACAGCGTCAGAATCATATTTTAGCCAGACTCTTGAAACTCCATTATCTCCATACCTCCATTCCTCACAAAACTTTCTTTTTTTATATAACTCATCCCCCTTTTCGTCTGTGAGTTTTCGTTTCAAAGGTTGGCTCACTCCCGGTAAATGTCGCCACATATCAGCTAATATGCAGCAGATTAATTTACTGGCACTTTTTGGTAATTTCATGACTTACTAATTAACATGCATTGTTGCATGCTCGTAGTTTATTTTGCGCTTTACTTATAATCAAGTGAGATTGCGTGCGCGCTACGAGCACAATATGGACTGTCTGAGAGGACAGGAAAGTTCTGTAACTAGGCTATTTGTTATACAGATCTGTATTATGCTACTGGTTTTGATTGTGTTGAAACCTTTCTTACAGATAATACATATGATCATTGCGTTTGTCTTACCGAATGTGACATCTTCCGGTCAGCAATTACAGTTTGTCTATGAGATTTTTTTTATTAATGCCGGTGGCGCAGTGTTGCCAGATATTACTACGAAAGACAAGCAAAAACAAACAAACAAACAAACAAACAATATAAATCTGAAATAAGTTTTAAAAAGCTTGTGTTTTGGGAATAAAATAAATATATCACTAACCCTAACATGCAACTTACCACTTTATTAACTTCCTAACGTGTCACGTTAAGTGGGAAAACGAGTATAATTATAAGCCAAAACCACTTATAATAACTGGATCTGGCAACACGGAGGTGGCACCCGCGCCCCAACAAGCTCTCGAGTCCTGTTCACTCTTCTCACAGCGACATGAATCGGCTTTTAGAGAGTCATTTAGAGAGCTTGAAATTTTATTTTTACATATGAAGAAAATGGCAGAGGTCCCTCATAGCTGTGATTGCATTACTATTTTGGTATGAAAATCACCCGCCAGTGTGGCGGATAGCCTTTTGAATTTAGTCGCCAATCTACCCGCATTTGGCGCTTGGCGGGTGTTAATTTCGGACCCTAGATAACAGTATCTAACACAATCTGTATTTTGCATAAAGCAAAGCATGAAATGTGACTGATCAGATTTACATTTGTTGTCTATAAGGGATTTTTTTTTTCATCCTCAAAAGCGCTCTCTGATTAGCCTGACATGATGTACTATAATAATAATAATAATAATAATAATAATAATAATAATACATTTTATTTGTAATGCGCCTTTCTCAAACTCAAGGTGCTACAGCATATACAGAACAAAATACAAGGGAAAAAAATACACAGTAAAACATTTTTTTGCCAGGAACGGTAAGTTTGAGACAGGTCTATAGTTGGACATATCAGCAGTGTCACTCCCAGGCTTTTTAAGAAGTGGCGTCACTGCTGCCATTTTTAGAGCAGAAGAGATGATCCCTGCATTAAGTGAAGCACTGACAATAGCAGCGATATGGGGTACAATAACTGGCAGACAGTTTTTCAAAAGAGTAGTAGGGAGGGGATCAAGTAAGCAGGTAGTTGAATTCATTGACAACACAAGTTTAGAAATAAAGTCAAAATCAACAGCATTGAAACGTGAAAAAACAAGATTAGAAAGATTAGGGGGATGCAACTCAACTTCAGAAGCTTTGTCACAGGCAATAGCATTATAAATGTTCTCCATTTTGGTTGAGAAATAATTGAGAAACTCATTACACTGCTCAGTGGTAGAACAGTTGATGTTACTAGGAGGTTTGATGAGGTTATTGACTGTTCTGAACAAAACTCTGGAATTAGAGATGTTTCTACTAATAATAGTAGAATAATATGCCACCTTTGCAGATTTAAGTGCATTATGATACTCAATCTGATGCTGATCAAACATTGATCTATGAACTTTTAGGCCAGTTTTTCTTTTAGTATTTTCGCTCCAATTGCCTACCTAAAGCCTTCATTTGGTACCAGGTGGATGATCCCTTAAAATAAACAACACGTTTTTTCAGAGGTGCAAACTGTAAAAACAGCAATAAATTGGTCAATAGAGGCCACAACCGGTAAGTCACCAATAGTATGACTAAATTGATCAAGATCAATATCACTGATTTTTCTGAAACAAATAACGCGTTCTTTCACAGTCTGCACAGAAGGAGGGATCAAGTTAAACGTGAGGAGCTTCTGATCACTTATACAAAGGCCTACATCAGTATATTTATTATATTTTATATTTATGCATTTGGGAGACGCTTTTATCCAAAGCGACTTACAGTGCCCTTATTATAGGGACAATCCCCCTGGACAATCCCCCCAAAACTTTCTAAAATATTCATGAAGCTCACAGTAGTGTGGCAATCTAAGTCGTCAACATGAATGTTTAAATCGCCAGTTAAAATAATATCTGGACAGATTGCACTGGCAAGTGTCAAAAACTCAGAATTAGGTTTGGGTGGACGATAGATATTTAACACTAGAACTGGTGAATGGCTATTTAATTTAAATGCCAAGCATTCAGGCAGTGAAACCTCAGTTACTGCGACATCAGATCTATAAATGACAGCGAGACCGCCACCTCTACCGGTGGAACGCAGCCGGTCAATATAAGTGTAGCCAGGCAGAGCACACATCTTTAGATTGAAATAGTCATTTGTCTGATGCCACGTTTCACAGAGGCAAAACAAGTCCAGTTCTTTGTCCACAACAATGTCACAGATTGAAGCCACTTTATTATTTATAGAGCAAGTGTTCAGTTGCGCAAACCTTACTGTGTCGAGGCGGACACCACTGGATGCAGTTGACTTCTGGAGGAAGGAGAAGTTGGCAGGACAGGCACGACATGGAGATGGAGGACGATGATCCAGACGCCTTTGAGACCATACTGACTTCATACCGGCACCGCTTGCATGCAGAATCTGGCGGGAGCCACGATGGACGTATTTTGACCATCTGAGAAGATGAAGCGGGCGCAGTGTTTCCAAGACACGGCTATCAGGAGGTGCAGAGTGACCAAGCTGAAAAAGTTCCGTGGCAGAGTATTTTAGCGGTGAAGTCTGGGCAATCAAAATGTATATTGCCATAAATTCCAAGTAGTCCTAACAATATAGAGGTGAGTAAAATCCAGCGAGGCTGCAAAGGAGCAGCAACAGGTGTAATACAGAGGACAATTAGATAAAAGCCCAGGCCATCAGAAGGCAGCACAGTCGCCACACGAGCAACGTTGGCCGAAACCAGAAACAACAGAACATTAAAATGAACATCAACTTAGAGCAAACTATTTTTGCGTTATGTTGCACTGATGGAGAAGCAGCAGCCACATTGCTCCTGTGTCCTCTCACACCGGAAGCCGCCTGAGCCGTAATGTCAGCCAAGAATCGCTGAAAGCCCTGCAACAAAGGAGCATCTCTCTATTGGGGCTCCAAGATTTTTAGAAGATGTTGTTCATATTCCACAATGTCACTGGAGATTGAAATGAGCATTGAGTTGTGTGTAGCGACTATGATTCTGATAAAATAATAACTCAACGGGGAATTTGAAATAAAAATGAAAGAGACTCGAATTACACTATAATTTATAAATAATTCAGAATTAATGTTTACACCTTAACTTATTCCTCCACCGATATGTAAGAACTTAAAGGGGAGTCTTTTAAAGGGAAACAGGTCTATGTAGCTCAAATGAATGAATTAATGAATTCATAGGGAATTTTGAGAGTCTAATTTACAGCCGAGCAAATGACTCTTCCAACACTCATTTGAACGGGCCGTAGATATAAACTCTACAGCGGATATTAATATCCGTACAATAGTGAAACACTATTTAACAGCCAGGTAACTTAGATCGGCAGTTCAAGACATTAAATTCATAAGCACATAACACAAGAACAGTTATCTTTGACTACAAACGAAACTTTATTGATTACTCCAAACTAATATCTAACATAAACACACACACTCGCACATTCACATGCGTTGCAGAAAGGAAGAAAGTGAGGAAAGAATAAGTTTAAGAAATTATGAAATCCCAAGCAATCTGCATTTATGACACATGACCTGAAGAAACCATTGATCAGTAATTTATCCTCCTATCGTTTCTTAGGCGGGGTTATTAAATTTGATCTAATGCACCACTTCAGCTTGGAATCTAGGAGGTATTACTTGCGTTTGTGTCTCGCAGGTGTTGTCTCTGACAAGGGGGATTCCCTTTTCCTGACTGGAGAGGGGTTCTCTCGGGTCTTTGATCGACGTCTTGGGAAGCCAATCACGTGGCGTGTTGGCGGCTGGATGGAAGTCTTGTGGGCGTTGTTTGAAGTTGAAGCGCGCTGTTAGAGACTCGTTGAGTAACTTTGCGGCGAAACTTAACAGAACAGAGAGAAGAGCAGATGGCCTGAATGAAATCTGTTAACCCATTTTCTCTGATCTTGGTCTGCGACGATCGTCTGATCGTCTCCTTGGCGGATTCTGGAACCGCACTGCGAGCAGCTCTTGACTGAACAACGAACAGCAACGTGAACCCACTGTCTTCGTCTGTGTTCTGAGATTAAACTCAAATATTTGCCCATCCCCTGGATGGGTTCTGGCCAATTAGGGTTCAGGGGTGACTGTGTCTCCACCCCTCCCATAAAATTGGGTTATCTATAGTAATTTAGTTTCCTGCTCTTAAGCAGAGAGTAAATTTAGACCTAATTTCTTACTATAAGGACATGATCAATTCTATAAAGATTTCATTCAGCTCATCTGTTGGGTTATACCCATACGAACACAAAGGTATCAAACACAGTGCCTTTTCATCCACTCATTCAATAGTTACATAATTGCATGACTTGAGAGTGATATACATGCATAATAGTCACGTGTATCAATTGTAACACACTAACAAGCTATATCGAAGGCTATTTGAATGAAAGTCCAATAATCAGTGATCTGATGCAATCCAATATGTAACATTTTCTGGGATTTTGCTTGGAGTTTTAACTGTGTCACGTGGAGTTCATTTACCGGTCATTGAAAAGACAGAGATCTGGTTTGTTTCTTTGTCTTGCGATCACAACAAGTCTTTTGTCCTCTTTGTCTAAGTTTTGGTCAAAAGTCCATAGGAAATCACGTAATTGTAATATAGAAGTGGTAGCTCTGGGCAGAATGGAGCCTCGTGATAGGTGGTCGGTTTCAGGAATCAGTAGACACGAGCCGATTGTGGATAGCACAATTGGCTAGGATTTGCCAGCTGGGCAAATACGTTTTTTTTTTTTTTAAATAATTTTGTATAGACTGAAATGAAAAACTGAGTTGAATGGGCAGTTTGCACCTCAAAACAATAGAGACAATAAACTGAATGGTAGCTCAGAAGAGATGGCAATAAATAACATTTTAGAGAAATCTCAAAATAATCACATTTCATAAAATTCAGAGTTTTAGACTTATCACCCTCAGATTTGAAATATAACATAGACAGACGTGGCTTTAGCTGTAGTGCACTTCTAGATTGCTACAAGGTCAACTTCAATTTTATTTTCATAAAGATATTTCATACAAATAAATTTCTAATAACTTAACAAAACTTTGAAGATTATAGCTATTTTTGTTTATGAAAATAATTATAATTTTGAATTTACAGTAAACTGCCAAGTGTCTGCTTTCAAATGAGACCATACTTTTGTTTTTAGTGCAAAGGATTCATGAACTGTATCAGTTTTAGTCTGAGTATTTCTTACGATTTTTTCATAAGTGGGGATGCAGGCTAAAAGGTTAAAAAATAATTGCATATTAAATCGCAATATTGGTAAAAAAAAAAACAATTAGGATTATTTTCCAAAATCATTCAGCCCTACTTCCAGTGCTCTCCTGCAGAAAGATTTTGGGCCAGGGCGACTCTCGCAGCCAAAATCGGAGATTGGAGGACTGTCATTATCTCATGGAATGCTTAAAGGGGTCATGAATTGAGAAATAAACTTTCTCTTGAGCCTTTGATATATAAAAGTTCATTGTGATATAAAAATATCCTGTACAGATATTCAGGGCTGAAAACTTCCTTGTTAGTCAAAGAATAGCTTTTATAGACACCAGGCCCAGCCGTCAATCTCAGAATATGCCAACTCTTGACGTCCAAGTGTGGTGAAACAATGCCTCAGCATAAGATGAACAACGCCTGATTCTGTAGCCCCGCCCACTGACTCGTGGAGGAAGGACGATCTGACAGATCTCGCTACCAAGTAATAAACTTGTCGAAGATAGCAAGATATTAAGCTGTGCCTGGTTGTGGAAGAACACAGTCGCTGCATAAGCTTCCTTTGGATTCTAATATTAGGAATGTGTGGTTGAACTATTTTTAAAGGTCCCATGGCAGTGCATTTTTCTATTATTTTATAGTGTTTTCTGAGGTGTACTTATATTGTTAGTATGATTTTTACATCATAAAATGTCATAATTTAGAAATAAAAGGCATTTTTTCAATACTAATGTTTGCCCTGTGGCTGAATGCCCTGCTTCAAGAGGCGTGTCTGCTGTGAGACTTCAGTAAAAACGCCCACTGTTGTGATTGGCTGACATCTTTGCATTTTAAATGAGCGGAGGGGGGGTGGTTTAACCAGGCACGAGCCTGCCAGAGACGGATGGACCTGAGTTCACTTCTCATCAGTTCTCAGCATGTCTCAGTTCAGGGTGAACTGTTGTAGTTACTAGAATATACTTCCGGTTATTAGTCTATTTCTAGTCGGAGGGGCTGTCACTCATGTCAGAAAGTTAGTAACTTTAGTAAATTATGGATCAGCGCTGACTCGAGACGCGAACCGTTTAGAACGATTCAGTCCGATTTGGTGAACTGGTTCGGTTCACTAAAAAGAACCGATTCAAAAGAATGATTCGTTCGCGAACCGGACATCATGGAGACGAAGCGATTGCTAACAAAGTTATTTATAGTAACTTCTGAGTTATGAGAGCGCTCAGTCAGCGCGAGTTTATTGTGTTTGTATCTGAGAGTTCTGAATAAACACGAGTCCCAGTCACACAGAGTCCGTCTTCATCATTATTACCAACTTTGTAACACATGCAAAGTACCATTACAGCTGTCGAGATGAACGAGTTAGTAAGTGTTGAGTATAGCATTATTTCTAGATATGTTCCAATCATATGAATAGCGTCAGTGACGCGCATTGAGTAACGTTACACAGCACAAACAAAGACACAACAGCAGTAATCGAATGTAATCCAGTTTATTGTGGGGAAAGCTGGCTAGCCAAGCCCAGATATTCTCACGCTTACCCCCTTCTGCTTAATCTCATGCCGCGTTTGGTGCCTCCGCTGTGGGCCAGATGCAGTACTGGGGGTCGGGGATGTTGGAGGCCGAGCTTCGGCGTGTGTGAAGTTTATCTCTTAAGATGTGACTGCTGATGTTAAACAGAAAAGACTGTATGCACATTTTAGAACCGGTAGACGCGACGAGGACGTACAAAAACACTGACTCACAAGATAGAAAACACGAAAACACCGTTCTGTCGGGAGAGAGAGAAGCCGCTGCGTGTGCACGAATAATAAATAATTAGCTACACATCAGAAATTACTGATCACAGATCAGAAGGAACTGAAGAAAGACTTCTGTTTTCATTTGTACATCCAAACACTGAGAAACTGCCAGCATTCACTCGTTCACAAGTAACGTTAATGATCTCTCGAGCGTTTGCATGGGCGTGCCAGATTCTCTGGGTGGAGGAAAGGGAGGTAACCGTTCCTGCTTGGACGTCAAAACAGGAGGCTTCAGGATTGGCTCGTCTGGCCTGTCATTTTCTCAAAGGCAGAGAGAGACAGCCAGAACTCGGGTTTACACCGATCAACATTTCTATCCACTTGGGGACAATATTCAGGCTAGGGGAACTCATATTAATGTTGAAAAACCTCATAAAATGAAAATTTCATGCCATGGGACCTTTAATGAAGTTCCAGCTCGCGTGGGGAAGACATTGCACGTTTGTTCGCTTCATTTCACAGCGGAATCGTTTGTAAACAAGACACCGGTCGATCTTTTCAGACATATTGAGATTAAAACACAATGCTGTGCCTTCTATATTGGATCCGACAGGAACGGTGCAACACACTTATGTGAGTAAAACATTTTATATGTGATAGTATTGCATTCTTACAGATTGTCCCACTGATTATGTTGCGGAAGTTTTGAACATGTTGATTTGTCTGCAGTGAAGTTTTGCTGATGCATGTGTGTGTGTGTGTGTGTGTGTGTGTGTGTGTGTGTGTGTGTGTGTGTGTGTGTGTGTGTGTGTGTGTGTGTGTGTGTGTGTGTGTGTGTGTTAGTGATGTGAGGTTTGTGGATGTATCCACCGATTGGGCGGGCCAAGTAATAAAAAATAACATTCATATTAATTGCGGGTGGATGGGAGATAAATCATTGTGTTTGTTTGATAAAGACGTTTTGCGAGCCCTGTGGGTGAATCTTTCTCCACATTGGAAGTTTTCAAAACAATTCCCACATCCGTACTGACGGGGGACCCAAAACTCATTATGCAAAACTGTTATCCAATCATAGCCGTGGGCGTTTACTTCCAAGTCTTCAGTGCGGCACTCCTATAAAAACTGAGCATTCTAGGAGAGATGCTCAAAACCAGGGTAGAACATAGCCTATTACTTATTCATTATGATGTTTTTGAATGTAAAAACGATGTGAATGTAATAAGTTGACCTTAGACAACAGTATAAAATTTAAAAAAGCCAGTTCATGACCCCTTTAGCTACCATATAAGATATGTGGCTAAATCTGTCAGGAATAATTTAGAAGAATAAAAAGGTTATTTTGGACACCTCCTGGCCTGTTCGGCAATACTGTTACATGTGCTTCTTTATTTTTTTTAAATTAATGGGCCTGGTCCATTAGCAGTGTAGTTGACAGCACATTCCAAGGCCAAGTTTATGGCCGGGCCCCTCTCTGCCCATAACAGTGGACAAAGGTTTGCTACATTTCGATTGGATCTTGGTGGACTAACACAAACAAACTGTTCAGACAAACCATCAGATAAAGACGCTAGGACAACAGCCAGCTTAGAGGCCAAGAAGAAGACCTTTGGTACCAAGCCCAGGAAGGACAGGACTTCTCATTGGTCATGCAGTTTCTGCCTTTCACCCATCTAGAGACTAATCCCTAATGTCCTGGTCTGTGACTGCCATAAACATTCCTCAGGTCCTCAGCAGTAGTGGGTGAAACAAAGAAAGAACACAATGATCCATCAAAATCCATTCATAACTATGTTTGGAAATCTTTTTCTCAGCCAATTGCAACACTGGAATGGAGAAGCATCAAATTGCAATCTCCTGCTCATCGGAAAGGAATAAAGGTACCCTTTCAACAAACACTCCTTGTTCTGGGTCTCTCCGAGAGAGAGAGAGAGAGAGAGAGAGAGAGAGAGAGAGAGAGAGAGAGAGAGAGAGAGAGAGATGAACAGTTTACCAAGTTCTGAGTCTATCCTGCGAGGATGAGACTGTGACAGAACAACCAAGTTCTGAGTCTCCCCTTTAGAGAGACATAACAGATACACAGCAATATTCTGAGCCTCTGGTTCATCCAGAGAGACAACAAAACCCAAGGATCTGAGTCTACAGCTTGTGAGGCAGCAAAAGATATGACCACGATCTGAGCCTCCAGCCTGTGAGGAAAGAGAAATTAACAACACTACGTTCAGAGTTTTAGTGCAGCGAGTCGACTAAGGCACGTCTCGATTCTCCATGCCAGAGAGACCAAAGCGGATTGACCAAGTCCTGAGTGTCTCAGGAGAGCAAACCTATTACTTCAAGGTTCCTTTGTCTGCGTGTTCCAGATTGTCAAGGACCTTCTGCACCTACTTCAGAGCCTCATCTGCATGTTCCAGATTTTAGGACCATTTGGTGCTCCAGGAGATCAACCTCCCACAGATCTTCATTATCAAGGCTGTTGAAACGGATTCCAGCTCCTTTCCCACTGCATTGTCTCCCAGTACAACCAGTGGAAGAAGTCACCGCCATCGGACTGCTTACTCAACCAAGTGGAACGTAAATATCACTTAACCAAACCATGGCATTGTTGTATATTATCAGTATATGATTTTCTAATTTACATTAGAGGTAATTTAACTGATGCTAGTTAATAACAAATAATATTTTGTTTATTTGTTTGATGCGTAATAAGGTCCTTCACCTTATTTTCAGAGAAACAACAGTTTATCTTTCCATAATATAACACAACTCTTCCATAGCCACACTCAACTTAATCACATGTATTTTATGCATCTTGTGCACTTTATTTCTTTATCATTCATTTTCTTCATTCAGTAGTTGTGTTAGTTATTCTTGTTTATCTTTTGTTAATAAAATTGATTTTATTACACTTCTTTGTGTCTTCTTTGTGCTGATAATACAAAAGAGGCTCTACAAGTTAGAAATTTCACCAATCTTTCAGATAAATCAGCTGACCAACTCTCCCCACTTTACATTCAATCTAAAATGATTGAACAGCCTCCTGAGTGGAGTGTTCTCATAGAGCCAAGGTAAAAGACCTTGACTAGTGTCCCAAACTAAGAGAGGGGGAAGGTGGTCATCTGATGTACTCATAACCACACCTTAAGTGACGGGGGATCCAAAAACCACGACGTCAGCACCAATCACTACCTTATTTAGCGTCCTTGGATGGATGAAGGTAAAATCACTGCAGCAGATAATGAGGCAGCACGTGAACGACTGACATCTCTCTCTTTTTAAACAATTACATAAACAGAATATTTGAGTTCTATTTTACATAATTTAAAACCTGACAAATCAACATTTCTTTAGACTTATGTCTCATGTTTGTGTGACGTATTACTAAGTTACAGTTCACTTTCTGAAGAGGATTAGAATGGACTTCATTGAGAGAGAGGCTGCAGATCGCACATCATGTTTGTTTTCTTTATTTTGCAAATAACACAACATTTCGTTTTTATTGTGAGTGCACAAAAATAGAAGTAGAATGATGTATAAGACTTGCCGGAATGACTAAAATCGATGGAGTATTTTGAGTCTCACAAATAAGAAAAAAGCTAGTTGGTCATGCCAGACCTCTAGGGGTTAATGCTTTACATGTACAAATGTTTTGATGCCTGTTGTGTTGTGCTATTAAACTGGGGTTAACTTTTGTATTTTTTTGCCTTAGACCTGATGCCGTTGAAAGAGGAGTGTGAAGTACTAAAGAAAATGGAAGAAAAAGATCAATATGAGAATTATCGTGATAATCAGGGTGGAAAGAGTTTCAATCAACAAGGAAATCTTACACACCACATGAAAATTCACTCTGGAGAGAAACCGTACATGTGCCCTCAGTGTGGAAAGAGTTTCAACCATAAAGGACACTTTCAAGACCACTTAAGAACTCACACTGGAGAGAAGCCATTCACCTGCCAACAGTGTGGAAAAAGTTTCAACCAAAAAGTAATCCTTAACAGGCACATGGGAGTTCACACTGGAGAGAAGCCTTACACCTGCCAACAGTGTGGAAAGAGCTTCAGGCAAAAAGGAAGTCTTGATCGTCACATGAGGATTCACACTGGAGAGAAGCCTTACACTTGCCCACAGTGTGGAAAAGGTTTCAACCGAAAAGGAATTCTTGATCGTCACATGAGAACTCACACTGGAGAGAAGCCTTACACCTGCCAACAGTGTGGAATGAGTTTTGATCATAATGAAAACCTTAAAGACCACATGAGAGTTCATGCTGGAGAGAAACCCTACATGTGCCCTCAGTGTGGAAAGAGTTTCAATCATAAAAGACACTTTCAAGACCACTTAACAATTCACACTGGAGTGAAGCCTTACATCTGCCAAGAATGTGGAAAAGGTTTCAACCATAAAGGAAGTCTTGATTGCCACATGAGAGTTCACACTGGAGAGAAGCTGTTCATCTGCCAACAGTGTGGAAAAGACTTCAACCAAAAAGGAAGTCTTGATTGCCACATGAGAATTCACTCTGGAGTGAAGCCTTACACCTGCCAACAGTGTGGAAAAGATTTCAACCAAAAAGGAAGTCTTGATCGTCACATGAGAATTCACACCGGAGAGAGCCTTTTCACCTGCCAACAGTGTGGAAAAGATTTCAAACAAAAAGGAAATCTTGATTGCCACATGAGAATTCACACTGGAGTGAAGCCATTCATGTGTGATCTCTGTGGAAAGGGTTTTAGATATAAAGAAACCTTTAAGCACCACATGAGGATTCATACTGGAGAGAAGCCGTTCATTTGTGATCTATGTGGAAAGAGTTTCAGACATAAAATCACCTTTAAGCACCACATGAGGATTCACACTGGAGTGAAGCCTTACACATGCCAACAGTGTGGAAAAGATTTCAACCAAAAAGGATGTCTTGATCGTCACATGAGAATTCACACTGGAGAGAGCCGTTTCACCTGCCAACAGTGTGGAAAAGATTTCAAACAAAAAGGAAATCTTGATTCCCACATGAGAGTTCACACTGGAGAGAAGCCGTTCATTTGTGATCTCTGTGGAGAGAGTTTCAGATATAAAGTCACTTTTAAGCACCACATGAGGATTCACTTATGAGAACGGTTTTTATATGTCATCGGTGTGGAATGAGTTTCAGACAGAAAAACCTTAGGCATAAAGTATACTTTGTTTTTTTACGTGTATTCACAGTCAAACGCACATTGTTGCAAGTATACTTCTTTTAACTCGTATGCGTGCATAGGCATTCTGCGCAGTTTTGAGCAATCTCTCACCATTATTTACTACCCATGTAAATATCTTTGTATTCTTTCATTCTAGAGGTGTAAAAATTAGGGTACTTTCTAATCTTTGCACAATCTCTCGTCTGTGTAGCCCTCCATTGTAGCTTGTATGGGTTCTGGTCTGTTCTTTTTATATAGGTTTAATTTGGCTATGTGCACGGTTGCCACCTAGTGGATAAACTAATTACTGCAACACAATAAATAAAAGCGCATGTTACAGTACAGTACACGCATTCTCTTCTGATGACTGAATTTGTTTCACCCACACTGTACACTGACCCTCGCAGACGCATTAAAAGTGAAGTATACTTTGTCCTTTAGGGTTCATGTAATAACCAGAGAGAATAATTTCATGTGGCATCACTGGAATTACTTGGAGAAACAAAGCCAACCTTAAGGTTCACATAAGAGTAACACTAGCCCTCAAGGCCTTTTTGCTTCGGGGCAGGTGAATATCCCAAGTGGTATTTAAATTAACATTATATACATGTGCTGTGCATTTTCCTTTTAGCAACAAAATAAATGCGATGAGAGAACTGCATCAGACCAGTGATGTGGATATGTTAGCACCAGAACTGCAATTCAGCTCCGCACACAGTGAAGTTTAACATCACTAAAGTTAAATACCATCCATAAAATCAGTCCATACAACACAATATTTACAAGACTTGAATATAGTGTAGTAGAATGGTTTTTATGGTGCCTTTCCAGTGATTTATAGTATCTGTCATTTAATTTCCTGTCATGTAAAAATGTTTACGCTTATGAAAAATACAGCATGTTAGAATGATTTCTGATGGATCATGTGACACTGAGGACTGGAGTAATGTTGCTGAAAAATCACAGGAATAAATTGCATTTTACAATTTACAAACAGCCATTTCTTTTCTAAGTGTATTGATATTTCGTATGTGTTTTTATCAAATAAATTCCTCCTTCTTTCAAAAACAATAAAAAAAGACTTAATTATTTAAAACTTTTTATCACCAATGTGTAAAATAATGCATGTGAACTAATTATCAAATTATATTTCTATTTTATTATATGACACTTTTCTAAAACAGGACAGGCTAATTGAATATTAAAGTTGCCAGAAAAATTATGTAAAAAAAAAAAGTTTTGAAATTTTCTTGGAAATTAAAGGGGCTCTATGTAAGTTTGACTCTACTAAAGCATAAAAATACCATATGTTTGTAGATATTTAAGAAACATGCTAAGTTAACATACTTGTTTATCTGAAAAGCAATGCTATTGTCAACTATTCTCCTGTGAAAATGTGCGTTCCATGTGCGAAATTCTGTCTTTGTTTTAGTCTGTGTAACACGCCCACTCTCCGTTTATCCAATTGTATTTTGACAGCCTGGGTTGCCAGTTGGTGGCAAACACGGCATATTTCATTTCAGTTTAGTCCAGTCATGGAAGCTTATCAAAAGGTTTAATTTCAGCTTCATTAGTGTGAGCAAGATTTGTTGTTCAATTTCAGTCTGGTATGCCACATTCGCATGTGGACTCAGAACAGCTACAGAACAGCTATGAAATGTGTGGAGTGGGAGCCAGGTGTACAGATTTGAGTCAGAGTCATTCATCAGAGTAGGAGGCTTGAATGTATCACACTGTGCTGGCTGGTTTACTTAAGTTACACTGTGTTGTCTCTTGATACAACAATGCTCCTTGAAGATGTGGTCTTCCCAATGTGTACCAACAGAAGCAACGTTTTTAGATGTACAGCCGTGGTCATCAACATTTGATTGCATGGGACTGGGGGCAGATGTAAGACTCTCTTCGTCCATTCCAGTATGCTCTTGGTTAACACCAGCTCCTGTAAAAACAGACAAAGCATTACATATTAATGAGGGGCTTCCTCTTCCTGCTTCGCTACTGTTCGGACGCTCTTGCTTACTGCTCCGCGCTTTTGCTCTATCGCTTCTATATTTGATCTCATAATTTCAACTTCAGCAAATCAGCACAGTGCTCAAACGACAAAGCTTGAGTCCAATGATAAAATTAGAAACTCTGTTACTGGATTAATAAACAAAAAGCGGAATATTTCAACCGACCAGCCTCCCACTGCCTTCAGCTTACATTCCGGAGAAGGGAAAACACAGCTGCCTACATTCAAAAGGATAAGAAAATGCCTCTTCTAGAATTTACTTGCTGCACAAACTGCCACAGACTTTCACAAAGGATTGCAGTTCTTGAAACAAAGTTATTTACGGAACCATCCAACCAGACGAATCACACAGCAGAGCTTCATCATGAACGCCGTCTTCACACTGTCGGTGAGTACCATAAATGTAGTGCTACTCAACAGCTAGAGAAACAAGTAACTGATCAACACACTAATCGATGGCACAAACAGGGAGCGAGACCCAAAGGCACTCGAGACATCAGATTGTCACGAGCATCACATATTGCCGCAGTAGCATGCTCTACCCCAGACACAAGGATTACAAACACTTGTTTAATAACACCAAATATACATCTTGAAAACAGATTTGAAGTGTTAATGAATGTGGGTGAGGAATCCCCAAACGCGATGAATGTGACTGAACACAGATCGAATCAGCCCGTAGCTAACACTGATGCTAACAGGCGCTCAAGGTCGAGCAGACAGCGGCCCTCAGCTCAGAGGGCAGCCGAGCCCAGGACTCTGATAGTGGAGGACTCCACAGTCAGAAACATTAGCAGCAGGGATAATACCACATGCTGCCTTCCACAAGCAACAGTTTCTGATGTCAACAGGGAACTTAAGAACATTCTGATGAAACATAAGACTGCAAATCGACTTATCATTCATGTGGGGAAGAACGATATTCAGAGAGAGCAGTCAGAACTCCTTAAGAGGGATTTCAATGAACTTTTTGAAACACTAAGAAAACTGAAAGTTCAGCCGTATATCAGTGGACCACTTCCAGCAAGAGGAACAAATAGGTTCTCACGGCTACTTGGGCTTAATACATGGCTGCAAAAAACCTGCAACATGAAGGGAGTGAACTTTATCGACAACTTTAATCTCTTCTGGAGTCAGAGACAACTGTTTACATCAAATGGCCTCCACCCAAACAAACTCGGTGCAAGAGTGCTAAAGGACAATATTTATTTTTCCATTCATCATCCTTCAGCTGTGTGTGCTAACACACTCAACCTGGATGGCTCACACACTCCAGTACAGAGTATGGACGATCACAGGACTTCATTTCAGCATCTGAATGGACATGCGGTTGATACACCCCACAAGGACAATGATAACACCACGCAGCCACAACAACCACTTCTCATGGACACACTGCCATCTGAGCCCCACCCTCAGGGCTCACCACAGACACACTGCGACGGATTAGAACTGCTCCAAGTGACACAGATCGAGGCACTAAACAGTAACATCTCAGCCCAGACTGTGGAGTCTGTGGAGGCACTGGTAAAAATGGGAACCATCGGGGGTGAGACTGGTGAACTCTTACACCTTATGGGTGGTCTGAGAAACAAGCTGGAAGAAATGTCTAAGTCACTCCATGAACTGGACGATAACATATTGCAGCCTCCGGTAACACCAGAGAAACAGCCCCCCTCATCAGACATGTTATTCCTCTCTACAGCATCCCCGTTTCTGCATCGATCCCCAAAACCACTAAAGACTGTGGGCCCAGCTCGCTCTGCCCCTCCTCCTGTGAGATTTCTCCGATCACAACGCCAGGGCACACACCCTCCTCTATCTGCACCAAAAACAACTGATACCAGCTCTCAGTGACGTGTTCTGGGTCCTCGCAACTTCAACAGCAACCTTATCAAATGTTTACAAAACAAGCGGGAACCCATTGTGCCTGTCTCTGTCCCTATTTCTGTTCTGTTACGTGATAGAAAGACTAAGACCTTCTCAGGCCGTATGGCAAACCCATCTAATCTGCGGCCTGTTCCTTGTCAAACTAAGATTGCTGTGGGGGAAAAATTTAAAATTAATACTATTAAGTTAGCACTTTTAAACATCCGTTCCATTAAAAACAAATCATTTCTAGTCAACGACTTAATAACCACAAACAACCTAGATTTTTTGCTTCTAAATGAAACGTGGCTAGAAGACAGCTGCAGTGCAACAGTCCTCAATGAAACAGCCCCTCCTAACTTTACTTTTATGAGTGTCTGCAGAACGGTTAAGAGAGGGGGAGGTTTAGCCGCTCTTTTTAAAGATGTCTATCAATGTAAGCAAGTATCATTTGGTGACTATTTGTCTCTAGAATATCTGGGCATTGTGCTAAAAGGTGCTCCACGCATCCTGCTTATCATTATTTACAGGCCTCCAAAATATTGCCCAGCTTTTATTGATGAATTTACAGAGCTGTTATCAGCAATCTCATCTGAATATGACTGTTTTGCTATTGCTGGGGATTTTAACATTCACATTGACAATCCCGAATCCAGTTCAACAAAAGATCTCATGACTGTTCTTAACACTTTTGATTTGACACAACATGTGGACCCACACATGATCGTGGACACACTCTAGATTTACTCATCAGTAAGGGTCTAAACATTTCATCGATAGTTATTAAGGATGTGGCACTGTCTGATCATTTCTGTATTTTCTTTGATATATCAATCTCTCCTGCCATTGAATCTAGATCTGTCTCTGTCAAAAAGAGATGCTTAAATGAGAACACTAGTGTGCTGTTTATGAAGGCTATATCTCTAACACCTAGCATATATGCAGACTCTGTTGATTTTCTCCTTGACTCTTTTAACTCAAAAGTTAAGAGTGTAATTGATGATATTGCTCCTGTGAAAGTCAGAAAAAAGAGTGGCAAACAAAAAGCACCATGGAGCAACTCAACAGCAGTGCAATTAATGAAAAGACAATGCAGGAAAGATGAGCGCATGTGGCGAAAGACAAAACTTGTAGTCCATTACAACATCTATAAAGACAGTCTTCGTGCTTTCAATATGGAACTAGGCAAAGCTAGACAGACCTTCTTTTCAAATATTATAAACAGAAACATACACAGAAACAACACGCGCACTCTTTTTGCGACTGTAGAGAGACTAACAAACCCTCCGAGTCACATTCCCAATGAAATGCTCTCAGACACCAAATGCAGTGAGTTTGCTTTCTTCTTCTCCGAGAAAATCAATAATATCAGAAATGCGATCAGCACATCCTTGAGTTGCTCTGGGGTGAGTCAGATCAGACCACAACCTCAGAAAGTAACTATGACTGATTTCGAAGCAATTGATGGTAAAATTTTAGAAGAAACGGTACAGCACCTAAAAACATCAACCTGCGCCCTTGACACACTCCCCACTTCTTTTTTCAAAAGTGTGTTTAACTGTCTAGAAGCAGATCTCCTAGAAGTGGTAAACGCCTCACTTCTTTCTGGGACTTTTCCAAACTCCCTTAAAACCGCAGTAGTTAAGCCGCTCCTGAAAAAGAGAAATCTGGATAACTCCATACTGAGCAACTACAGACCAATCTCAAATCTCCCCTTCATAGGCAAGATCATTGAAAAAGTTGTTTTCAGTCAGCTGAACAAATTCTTGAACTCAAACGGATACTTTGACAATTTTCAATCTGGTTTCCGACCGCATCACAGCACAGAGACAGCGCTCATAAAGATAATAAATGATATTCGCCTCAATACAGATACAGGCAAAACATCAATTCTGGTACTACTCGACCTCAGTGCTGCATTCGACACTGTTGACCACAACATACTTCTTGACAGGCTAGAAAATTGGGTTGGGCTTTCCGGAATGGTCCTCAAATGGTTCAGGTCATACTTAGAAAGGAGAGGTTATTATGTGAGTATAGGTGACCATAAGTCTGAGTGGACATCCATGACATGCGGAGTCCCACAAGGGTCAATTCTTGCACCACTCCTATTCAACCTGTACATGCTCCCGCTGAGCCAAATAATGAAAAATAACAAAATGGCTTACCACAGCTATGCTGACGACACCCAGATCTACTTAGCCCTATCACCTAATGACTACAGCCCCATTGACTCTCTATGTAAATGCATTGAAGAAGTTAACAGTTGGATGTGCCAAAACTTTCTTCAGTTAAACAAAGACAAAACTGAAATCACTACATTTGGAAACAAAGATGAAATTCTCAAGGTGAACGCATATCTTGAGGCTAAAGGTCTAAAATCAAAAGATCAAGTCACGAATCTTGGTGTGATTTTGGAGTCAGACCTGAGTTTCAGTCGTCATGTCAAAGCAATAACTAAATCAGCTTACTATCATCTCAAAAATATTGCAAGAATTAGATGCCTTGTTTCCAGGCAAGACTTAGAGAAACTCGTTCATGCTTTTATCACCAGCAGGGTGGACTATTGTAATGGTCTTCTCACCGGCCTTCCCAAAAAGACCATTAGACAGCTGCAGCTCATACAAAACGCTGCTGCCAGGATCCTGAGCAGAACCAGAAAATATGACCATATCACACCAGTCCTCAGGTCTTTACACTGGCTTCCAGTTACATTTAGGATCAATTTTAAAATACTATTACTTGTATATAAGTCACTCAATGACCTAGGACCTCAATACATTGCAGATATGCTGATTAAGTACAAACCCAACAGATCACTCAGATCATCAGGATCAAGTCAATTAGAAATACAAGGGTTCACTCAAAGCAAGGAGAGTCTGCTTTTAGCTATTATGCCAGCCGTAGCTGGAACCAGCTTCCTGAACAGATCAGATGTGCTCCGACAGTAGCCACTTTCAAATCCAGACTCAAAACACATCTGTTCAGCTGTGCATTTACTGAATGAGCTGTGCTAGTGTACGTCCACCTGATTGCACCTTATCCTGTGCTTTTACTGTGTTAATTTTACTTTTTATTTTATGAATATTTTAACTTTATTTCTGTTTTAATTATACTTTTTATTCATTTATTTTTTATTTTGTTTAAGGCTGACTGGGTGGAAGAGGTTGAGAGACGGGGGAGCGCTAAATCGAAATCCCTCCGGCGCGAGGACGATCCGTTTAGATCTGCTCTGACGGATAGATCTGTATAGCTTTGGTAGTACGAGGAAGGACCGTGTAGATCCGCTCTGACGGTCGAACAAAGTAGAGATAGCCCCGGTGTTCCTGTCCGGGAAGATTTGTCTGTAAGGGTAATGTTTAAATGCACAGTTACCTGACAAGTATTTTTTGAGTACTCCCTCCGGTGCGAGGAAGACCCGTTTAGATCTGCTCTGACGGGTAAAACATCTAGAGAACGCCCTCAAGTTAGGCCAAGAAGATTTGTCTGTAAGGGTACTGTCTAAACGCACAGTTACCTGACAAATATTTTTAAAGTAAACCTGACTCTCCATTTTCTTCCACCCCAGATAGGGGATTTCATCTTTATTTTATATTTTATTTTAATTCCTATTATAACTGTTATACTATGTATATTTTTATTTTATTCACTTATGAATATTTTAACTTCATTTCTGTGTAAAGCACTTTGAATTGCCCCTGTGTATGAAATGTGCTATACAAATAAACTTGCCTTGCCTTGCCTTGCCCTATTATAGCATCTAACATTAGCTGGGTCATTATAAAAATTACAGATTAAAAATTAAAATTGTTAGTCAATTAATGAATTAATAAATAAATAATATGCAGAATTGTGTTTAACACTAATACACTTTTAGATGGCATGTATGAAAGACCAACTGCTGACGTTTTTCCGTCACATTTTGTAAACCAAAATGAGCATACTGATAGGTATTATTTTGATAAAAATATTGTGATTCGAGCTGTAATATGACAAACACTCTCAATCTCATACAGCTGATAAAATAAACAAACAGACCAACACTCTGCAGCCAAAATAGTTCATCAATATTTATGGGTGTGCACATATGGGTAAACCGTTACAAGTACAAAGTCATTTTTGACTACAGGGAAACAGAATAAAAACAACATCTCTTTATATTCATTTAAAAAACTCTCAAAGTGGAGTGTAAAATTGAGTTCAAGTCAGACTCTTTTAAACGATTCATCATACTGAATTTGATACTGAATACTGAATTTGATGCACAGTTTGATACTGAATTCGGAACCGCATATTACTCTTATCATATATTTCTATGGCAGAAATAGTAAGAATACTATGTGGTTCCGAATTTAGCAATAGAGTCAAAATGATTTGTTAACTTAAGCGCCGTTGCTAAAGAGTCAAACGTTAAATGAATCAGATTCCACTTGTGGTTGTCTGATTTTAATCAGGCAGTGAAGACAACGCAGTGTTTTCTTAACACGTAAACTTATGTTTAAGCACACATCATGATAAATTGGTCGCCTGCTCATACTGAAAACACTGTATCTGTGTCATAATGCTGCACTTTGATTGATTATGCAGACCTAGTAACTTAGCATATTTGTTTTGTAAATAACGTTAATGAATAGACTCACCTTCGTCCGGACAAGTTCATTGTCTTCTCCTCTTTCTTAATGGACGATCATATCCTAGCCAAAGTTCAGGATATGGATTTTCCGTTGTTGGTTGTCTGTCCATAAAGTGGAATGAACATACATGGATGTTACGGGGCAGAAATTTCAAATTAGACGCTGCGAGCCATTTTCTTTTGCCCTCGTCGTCGGATGGCATCCTGTACAATTTAAATGGTTTTGGGCATTTACATTCCGCTCTTGTTGTTGGTTTGTGGTCGTAACACTCATGTTCCAGAAGTTTTTTAAGCTTTCTGTAGCTGTTATGACAGCCTTTAACAGCACAAATTCTCCCAGAGCCTCCACTATTCGCCATCACCAGTGTAACGTTGTTTCGCTGATGACAATTACTAAACGGAAGTTCAGAGCATCCTATCGGAAGTAACTAGCCGCTATGGCGCCCCCCACAGAGAAGTGAGGAAAAAGGCGAATAACACAAATCTTCTTAATTTTGTTGTTAATGTATTGTATTGTCTTGTGCTGATGTGTTTTTCTCTTGTTCTTGTATTTGCGCTGGTGATCACGGTCAGCTGTGTGTCTGCGGCACGCTCTCTCACGGCCGCTGCTGATACTGTAACTCGCAGTTGCGGCTCTTTCAATGAAGCGACTGAAATTCTTCCGCGTTTTTTGCGTTGTTTCTGTAGTTTTATACTTCTATAAGTGTTAAATACAGGTTAAACACAGGTTTTTGAGTTTTTACCTCAATCAACAGCAGTACTTTTTGTGAATTAACAGGAGCTCATAACTAGTGCGTCTGTTCAGAACTCACTCACTCACTCGCTCTCTCTCACACACACACACACACACACACACACACACACACACACACACACACACACACACACACACACACACACACACACACACACACACACACACACACACACACACACACACACACACACTCACTCACTCTCTCTCTCCCTCTCACACACACACACACACACACACACTCTCTCTCTCTCTCACACACTGTCTCTCTCATTAGCTAACTACCAACTAACCAGATAACATTAACAAATTGACAAGCACTTACTGGGCAGAATGGCTCTTCAATGTTGCATGTCTTGCAACGCACTGTTCGTCTTTTGCCATCTTGCGAATAATTGTTGAAGCCGAAAGCGATGACCCTCGGTACCCCTCCGGCTGACATGTTGATGTGATATCTGATCTAAGTGGGTGTGGTGTGCGTAAGGTACGAGAGGGCATGACTGATGATAGTGTCGTGATTCAGTCATGACAACGCTATTCTCAGCCTGCGCTCCAGCTGGGTCAACTTTATTTTTTAAAATTATTTATTTATTTTATATTCAAACTGAAAACATGATGTGATTAACACTCAAGTCATTCAAAGTCATCTTGTCTCAAGTCAAGTCCCGAGCCTTTAACTTCCAAGTCCGAGTCAAGTCTCAAGTATTTTATTTTTTGTCAAGTCACAAGTCATAAAAATAGAGACTCGAGTCCAAGTCACCAAGTCACAAGTCCCCATGTCTGCTTTCTGGAACCCCATTTAGCCTCAAACACCATCTGCGTTTATATCGATCATGTTCCACACATTTCTGATTCAACAGATCGTTTTCCTTCTGTTGGTGAGTCACCTGTGATTTCAGCTTATCCACATCCTCCTTAACGCCTTTCAACACCATTGTATTGGTGGCCAAAGACTCCGTAAGTCTGACAATTGCATCAGTGTTCTCTTTCAGTTGGAATTCGAATGCACGCATGTATTCTGAATTCTCGTCAAACTTACGACCGAGACTTTGGATGGCGGCGTATGGAACGCTAGTGGAGATCTCATCCTTTTCCTGCACTGCTTTCACTCGTTTGGGCCCAGGGCTTTTGAGAGGGGTGTGAGGCATTGTCTGCTGTCGAACATCGAACAACATTAAACAGGCGACGCCCCCATCTCCATCAAATCAACAGTTTCCTCCCCTACTACAACCAAAGCTGTCGAGCCATAGACGTGATCTCCAGTTTTTGGTCTCTTGACTCGGACTTGGAAGTTAAAGGCTCGGGACTTGACTTGAGACAAGATGACTTTGAATGACTTGAGGCCATAACGCCTCAGACAGTGCAACACAGAAAGGCAAGAAAAAAAGTCCCACAAAAGCAAAAATTCACCCGAAAGTAGCAACAGAGAACGCAATGCATTAAATAAGCATAAATGCAACAGCCTTAAAACAGAAAAAGACAACCTTTTACAGATAGTTTTCAGAGCCTGAGAAAAGTTTGACTTGTCACTCCGCCATCTTGACACGCCCCCCACTCTGGGGCTTTAAGCTTGGAACATACTCGTCAAGAACAAAGAAATTTGTTCGTTTTCTCGAGGTGGCAAGAACAAGAACAAAGTTCGTTCTGGCCAGGACATTCCATACTTCACGAGAAAAGCAGGTGAGAAAAACATCTCCGTTTCTCCGCATTAACCCCGCCCACTTTAAAATTCTGACCAATCATACAATAGTTCTCGGCATTGGCGTCGGAACCACTGTATGTGCGTGGGACAAGACCCACCCACTTTTTACGATCAATGATATTGGACCCACTCACTTTTATCGTCTCTAACATTCAGCACGTCTGTTTACCTACCCCTAATGGATTAAACACATGTTAGATGCTTTATTTCCACTTTTCTAATATTTTCTTCATTTTTATTGAAAATAAATGCCTTTCCGATCTGATATGTGATGGGAAAAGGGAGAAGATTGAGTTCGGCGAAAGGCGGACTCGAACCGTGGGTCAATTTGTGTCAAAACTAAACGGCGAGCATCTTACCCCTACACTACTGCCACTCTCAATGATACGGCGATTTCCGTAATTGTGTCTTTCCGAACTATACGTTTAGCAAGGACCCACCCACATTTGTTTTGCTTCCGACGCCCATGGTTCTCGGATACCCACAAGAAAAACGTTCTGCTCAGACGATGTGTCGAGAACGAGCTGCGAGAACTCCCAAACCAGGGCTCCGAGAACAAAATGACGTCATCTTGTTCTCGCAGCCCTGGGAGCGAGAACTTTTTTCTCTGTTCTTGCGGAGTATGTTGCGGCCTTTAGTACTGTAGAATTGAAAATAATCAAAGCTATTTGAAAATGAACAAAGACATTTGCTTTACTGTTTCAAACCTCATCTTTCTTACCACAGGGGCCATTTGGATTTCCTAAAGACAGAGGTGTTGATAGTCATCAAGGCCTGTAGGCCTAAACGTGTGTCACACTTTTAGTACCAGGTGTAAGAGACTGTATATGGGAAACAGGTCTATTTAGCTCAAATTAATGAATGAATTGATTAATAGGGAATTAATTAAACTTTATAAAGCGGGCCAAATGGGGACATCCTCCGAACGTCTGCCAGCAAACGTTATAAAGCGGACCAAATGGGGACGTCCTCCAAACGTCCGCCAGAAAACGTTATAAAGCGGACCAAATGGGGACGTCCTCCGAACGTCTGCCAGAAAACGTTATAAAGCGGACAAAATGGGGACATCCTCCGAACGTCTGCCAGCAAACGTTATAAAGCAGACCAAATGGGGACGTCCTCCGAACGTCCCCCAGCAAACGTTATAAAGCAGACCAAATGGGGACATCCTTCAAATGTCCGCCAGCAAACGTTATAAAGCAGACCAAATGGGGACGTCCTCCGAACGTCTGCCAGCGAACTTAACAAAGCAGACCAAATGGGGACGTCCTTCAAACGTCCGCCAGCGAACGTTACAAAGCGGACCAAATGGGGACGTCCTCCAAACATCTGCCAGCAAACGTTATAAACCAGACCAAATGGGGACGTCCTTCAAACGTCTGCCAGCAAACGTTATAAAGCGGACCAAATGGGGACGTCCTCCAAACGTCCGCCAGAAAACGTTATAAAGCGGACCAAATGGGGACGTCCTCCGAACGTCTGCCAGAAAACGTTATAAAGCGGACAAAATGGGGACATCCTCCGAACGTCTGCCAGCAAACGTTATAAAGCAGACCAAATGGGGACGTCCTCCGAACGTCCCCCAGTAAACGTTATAAAGCAGACCAAATGGGGACATCCTTCAAATGTCCGCCAGCAAACGTTATAAAGCAGACCAAATGGGGACGTCCTCCGAACGTCTGCCAGCGAACTTAACAAAGCAGACCAAATGGGGACGTCCTTCAAACGTCCGCCAGCGAACGTTACAAAGCGGACCAAATGGGGACGTCCTTCAAACGTCCGCCAGCGAACGTTACAAAGCGGACCAAATGGGGACGTCCTCCAAACGTCAGACAGCGAACGTTATGGGGACGTCCTCCAAACGTCCAACAGCGAACGTTACAAAGCGGACCAAATGGGGACGTCCTCCAAACGTCCGCCAGCGAACGTTATAAATCGGACCAAATGGGGACATCGTCCGAACGTCTGCCAACGAACGTTAAAAAGCGGACCAAATGGGGACGTCCTCCGAACGTCTGCCAGCGAACTTAACAAAGCAGACCAAATGGGGACGTCCTTCAAACGTCCGCCAGCGAACGTTATAAAGCGGACCAAATGGGGAGGCCTCCAAACATCTGCCAGCGAACGTTATAAACCAGACCAAATGGGGACGTCCTTCAAACGTCCGCCAGCAAACGTCACAAAGCGGACCAAATGGGGACGTCCTCCGAACGTCTGCCAGCGAGCGTTACAAAGCGGACCAAATGGGGACGTCCTCCAAACGTCCGCCAGTGAACGTAACAAAGTGGACCAAATGGGGCCGTCCTTCAAATGTCCGCCAGCAAACGTCACAAAGCGGACCAAATGGGGACGTCCTCCGAACGTCTGCCAGCGAACGTTACAAAGCGGACCAAATGGGGACGTCCTCCAAACGTCCGCCAGTGAACGTAACAAAGTGGAGCAAATGGGGACATCCCAGCTAACAAAAAAAGGTCCCCAGGATGTCCCCTAAATGGCCTCAGCGAACGTCCCCCGGACGTCAATGTGTAGGGGCCTCTTGACGTCCCGCGAACGTCCTCAAAGACGTCCTCCGGACATTCATGAGGACGTTCACAGGACGTCCAGCGGTCATTTGGGACGTTTAGGGGACTTTCACTTTAGCAGCATTTTATTTTATATTTCGGCAAACCAAAGAAAACAGACACATATGAATTGTAAGGAACAAAGTACATTTATTTTAATTGAACAGTTGTAAAGGTGATGTGCTCTTTCCCTGCGCGCGTGTGTGTATGTGTGTGTGTGTGTGTGCGCGCTTCTCTGGTTGTCAGCCGTGGGGTTAGTCCGATGGTCCGATGGCAATTCTTCCACTTGGCTTCTAACCTAAAACAACAAAATGAACACATTCAGTAGTGTTATGATTTTATGTCCAGTATCATCGTTTGTCCATTGAAAAAAAAGACTGTTGACTATTTTGATTTCGATAGACCATGGTCCAAATTAGCCTAATATTATATTCAGCGCATATTGGAAGATAACGGTTGTCCCAATTTGGGCTTTGTCTTTCTACTCAGTATATTTACTGTATAAAGTTCGATATTTAATCCCTATATTTGTCAATATCAGATAATGTCGTCTCATTTCAGCTTAGCATACCGTTATAGCTTCGAAGTGCTAATGGTTAGCAGCTGTAGGCTACTACACGATAGAAAACTTCAGCAAGCGTTTTAAAAGGTACATTTTTCATATTTTAAACATGACAAGATTAACAATGGTTATGGTAGCTAATGTCTACTAATCAAAAATTATAAATACCTTTTCTACCGACGAAAGAGCACTCAAAGCCGCCTCTGAGGAAATCCGGCAGGACCGTTAACTGTCTCTACGCAGCTAAGCGTTGCCATGGATACATGCTGCGCGTGCCTTTAAAGAATGACGTCACTCGGTCAGGTTCATTTGATCGATATTTGCTTGTCTCCCAGTGTGGCTATAGACGGTTTCAACGGCAACAACACACAAAATGTTTTTTTTTGTTATTTGAGCTTGTGCTCTAAGAATTAAGCAGTAAAAATGTGTCCTATAATCGCTTTTCTTGAATAATCGCTTCACCTGACCAGGTAAAATAGGAAAATTATATTTTTCTTACCTGTTATTTCCACTTTCTTTCCAGCAATGTGGTTTTTCATTCTTCACGTTTTCTTTAGCTGCATTCCTCAGTTGAAGTCGATTCATTCTTTTAGAGCTCCTGAGATTCAACCTTATTTCCTTCATGCATGTGTAATACATAATAAATTGTAGCCTATGTTTAATTATATTATTGCAGGGTATTGTGTTTTGATGTTTAAATTACTGCTGAAAACAAACTCGCGATTTGATGATAGTGATACTGGTAAGTGTAACAGGAAAGTTATTTGTAACAGACCTAAAATTCATTCAAATCATATTTTTAGGCCTATAGTTTACTTGCACTAAAATGTTAATTTACAATATATATATATATATATATATATATATATATATATATATATATATATATATATATATATATATATATATGTTGCATACGTTCCATGATCACAGTTAATTTAAGGGATTTTAAGATATAAACAAATCCCCTAATAAAAATCTAATACGGGTTTATTTTAGTTACATTTTTCGTTTGTCTGAGTTGTGTCATGTCTGATGATAAAAAACAATGCATATGGGCGACTGGATTTTGCAAGTGTTGCTATCCCATATGGAAATGGCAGGTGAGGAGAGAAATAACGGTTAGACGTTCGTAAACTGGCCTGGACAAATGTCCTGGGAACGTCCGCCAGCGAACGTTAAGCGGATCAGATCCGAAAGTCCACCAGCGAACGTTACAAAGCGGACCAAATCGGGACGTCCGCCAGCGAACGTATATTATGGGGAAGTCCTCTGAACGTCCGCCAGCGAACGTTATAAAGCGGATCAAATGGGGACGTCCTCCGAACGTCCGCCAGCGAACGTTATAAAGCGGATCAAATGGGGACGTCCTCCGAACGTCCGCCAGCGAACGTTATAAAGCGGATCAAATGGGGACGTCCTCCGAACGTCCGCCAGCGAACGTTACAAAGCGGACCTACTGCGGACCTAAACGGACGTTCGCAACGTCCGGGGGACGTCCCCTGTTTGCTGGGATCCTCCGAACGTCCGCCAGCGAACGTTACAAAGTGGACCTAATGGGGACGTCCTCCGAACGTCCGCCAGCGAACGTTACAAAGCGGACCAAATGGGGACGTCCTCCGAACATCTGTCAGCGAACGTTATAAACCGGACCAAATGGGGAGGTCCTTCAAACGTCCGCCAGCAAATGTTATAAAGCGGACCAAATGGGGACGTCCTTCGAACATCTGCCAGCGAACGTTACAAAGCAGACCAAATGGGGACGTCCTTCAAACGTCCGCCAGCAAACTATATAAAGCGGACCGAATGGGGCCGTCCTTCAAATGTCCACCAGCGAACGTCACAAAGCGGACCAAATGGGGACGTCCTCCGAACGTCTGCCAGCGAACGTCACAAAGCGGACCAAATGGGGACGTCCTCCAAACGTCCGCCAGCGAACGTTACAAAGCAGACCAAATGGGGACGTCCTCCAAACGTCCGACAGCGAACATTATAAAGCAGACCAAATGGGGACGTCCTTCAAACGTACGCCAGCAAACGTTATAAAGCGGACAAAATGGGGACGTCCATCAAACGTCCGCCAGCAAACGTTATAAAGCGGACCAAATGGGGACGTCCTCCAAACATCTGCCAGCGAACGTTATAAACCGGACCAAATGGGGCCGTCCTTCAAATGTCCGCCAGCGAACGTCACAAAGCGGACCAAATGGGGACGTCCTCCGAACGTCTGCCAGCGAACGTTACAAAGCGGACCAAATGGGGACATCCTCCAAACGTCCGCCAGTGAACGTCACAAAGCGGACCAAATGGGGACATCCTCCGAACGTCCGCCAGCGAACGTTACAAAGTGGACCTAATGGGGACGTCCTCCGAACGTCCACCAGCGAACGTTACAAAGCGGACCAAATGGGGACGTCCTCCGAACATCTGTCAGCGAACGTTATAAACCGGACCAAATGGGGAGGTCCTTCAAACGTCCGGCAGCAAATGTTATAAAGCGGACCAAATGGGGACGTCCTTCGAACATCTGCCAGCGAACATTACAAAGCAGACCAAATGGGGACGTCCTTCAAACGTCCGCCAGCGAACATCACAAAGCAGACCAAATGGGGACGTCCTCCGAACGTCTGCCAGCGAACGTCACAAAGCGGACCAAATTGGGACGTCCTCCAAACGTCCGCCAGCGAACGTTACAAAGCAGACCAAATGGGCACGTCCTCCAAACGTCCGACAGAGAACATTATAAAGCAGACCAAATGGGGACGTCCTTCAAACGTACGCCAGCAAACGTTATAAAGCGGACAAAATGGGGACGTCCTTCAAACGTCCGCCAGCAAACGTTATAAAGCGGACCAAATGGGGACGTCCTCCAAACATCTGCCAGCGAACGTTATAAACCAGACCAAATGGGGACGTCCTTCAAACGTCCGCCAGCAAACGTTATAAAGCACACCAAATGGGGACATCCTCCGAACCTCTGCCAGCGAACGTTACAAAGCAGACCAAATGGGGCCGTCCTTCAAATGTCCGCCAGCAAACGTCACAAAGCGGACCAAATGGGGACGTCCTCCGAACGTCTGCCAGCGAACGTTACAAAGCGGACCAAATGGGGACGTCCTCCAAACGTCCGCCAGTGAACGTAACAAAGTGGACCAAATGGGGACATCCTCCGAACGTCCGCCAGCGAACGTTACAAAGTGGACCTAATGGGGACGTCCTCCGAACGTCCGCCAGTGAACGTTACAAAGCGGACCAAATGGGGACGTCCTCCAAACGTCCGCCAGTGAATGTCACAAAGCGGACCAAATGGGGACATCCTCCGAACGTCCGCCAGCGAACATTACAAAGCGGACCAAATGGGGCCGTCCTTCAAATGTCCGCCAGCGAACGTCACAAAGCGGACCAAATGGGGACGTCCTCCGAACGTCTGCCAGCGAACGTCACAAAGCGGACCAAATGGGGACGTCCTCCGAACGTCTGCCAGCGAACGTTACAAAGCGGACCTAATGGGGACGTCCTCCGAACGTCCGCCAGTGAACGTAACGAAGTGGACCAAATGGGGACATCCTCCGAACGTCCGCCAGCGAACGTTACAAAGCAGACCAAATGGGGCCGTCCTTCAAATGTCCGCCAGCAAACGTCACAAAGCGGACCAAATGGGGACGTCCTCCGAACGTCTGCCAGCGAACGTTACAAAGCGGACCAAATGGGGACGTCCTCCAAACGTCCGCCAGTGAACGTAACAAAGTGGACCAAATGGGGACATCCTCCGAACGTCCGCCAGCGAACGTTACAAAGTGGACCTAATGGGGACGTCCTCCGAACGTCCGCCAGCGAACGTTACAAAGCGGACCAAATGGGGACGTCCTCCAAACGTCCGCCAGTGAATGTCACAAAGCGGACCAAATGGGGACATCCTCCGAACGTCCGCCAGCGAACATTACAAAGCGGACCAAATGGGGCCGTCCTTCAAATGTCCGCCAGCGAATGTCACAAAGCGGACCAAATGGGGACGTCCTCCGAACGTCTGCCAGCGAACGTTACAAAGCGGACAAAATGGGGATGTCCTCCAAACGTCCGCCAGTGAACGTTACAAAGCGGACCTAATGGGGACGTCCTCCGAACGTCCGCCAGCGAACGTTACAAAGCGGACCAAATGAGGACATCCTTCGAATGTCTACCAGCGAACGCTACAAAGCGGACCTACTGCGGACAGACCTTCACAACGTTCGGGGGACGTCCCTTGTTTGCTGGGTAAATTATTCATTTTTAGGTATCACTTTAAAAGCTTTTTACAGTATTTTGGTTTGTACATGATTAAAAATCTTATTTCTGTCTTACATCAAGTTTATTGTCATGTCCTGAGGCACTTCGGTGAATTTATACTTAAATTATTAATAAAATGTGCAGTCTCTTTATATATTTGTTTTTGGTCTTTATGTATTCCCTTTAATGTGAAAAATATAAAATAAAAAAAATCTGTATCTTATAAAAGCTGGCCTATAAAGTCCCTCAGTCTGAACTCAACCCCGTCACACCACACATTCTCCACCCATAATAATATAGACTCATATATGACATCATTCCACTGAAAGTGACATCTTTTTTTATTGATATATTTAGCATCAAATTATATAATTATTGGCAGCAGTAATAAAATTAAATGTATTAAATAATAAAAACAAAAAAATATCAAAAACTTCCCACCAGGTGACAATAGAATGTAACTCACCATTAAACAAAACAACAAAAATGAAGAACAAAGATTTCAGTGTGTGTTGTGTTTATATTTTCATTACAGTAAGCTTCAATAATTATGTTATTAACTCAGTGTTTTCTTCAACAGAGACCAAACTCAGACCTGTACACTAAAACATTCAGGAATTACAACCATTTAGATTTGATGTTACATTTTCAAGCCTACGTTAAAAAGAGTCATGAAAGTGAACAGAGTGAATAATGAAACACATTTACTTACAGCAGATGAGCTCAGTCAAAATGAACTCAAACACTATTTCACAATCATTTGTATTGTGTTTGCTACTTTATAAATTAATCTTTAAATCTACTTTCAGGAAAACACATTAATACAATGATTATTTATAATATATTCATAATTATATATATATATATATATATATATATATATATATATATATATATATATATATATATATATATATGTATCATTGAAGACTTGACTTTCGATTTCATTACAATTCTGTGAAATATATTTCACAGATCCACATCACACTATTATAAAGATGGAGTTCATTAAAGAGGAGAGTCAAGACGTGAAGATTGAAGAAACATTGAGAGTGAAACAAGAAGAAACTGAGGAACAAACAGAGAAAGAGGAGAGAGAAGACATGAAGATTGAAGAAACATTGAGAGTGAAACATGAAGAAACTGAGGAACAAACAGAGAAAGAGGAGAGAGAAGACATGAAGATTGAAGAAACATTGAGAGTGAAACATGAAGAGACTGAGGAACAAACAGAGAAAGAGGAGAGAGAAGACATGAAGATTGAAGAAACATTGAGAGTGAAACATGAAGAAACTGAGGAACACACAGAGAAAGAGGAGAGAGAAGACGTGAAGATTGAAGAAACATTGAGAGTGAAACATGAAGAAGCTGAGGAACAAACAGAGAAAGAGGAGAGAGAAGACATGAAGATTGAAGAAACATTGAGAGTGAAACATGAAGAAACTGAGGAACACACAGAGAAAGAGGAGAGAGAAGACGTGAAGATTGAAGAAACATTGAGAGTGAAACATGAAGAAGCTGAGGAACAAACAGAGAAAGAGGAGAGAGAAGACATGAAGATTGAAGAAACATTGAGAGTGAAACAAGAAGAAACTGAGGAACAAACAGAGAAAGAGGAGAGAGAAGACATGAAGATTGAAGAAACATTGAGAGTGAAACATGAAGAAACTGAGGAACAAACAGAGAAAGAGGAGAGAGAAGACATGAAGATTGAAGAAACATTGAGAGTGAAACATGAAGAAACTGAGGAACAAACAGAGAAAGAGGAGAGAGAAGACATGAAGATTGAAGAAACATTGAGAGTGAAACATGAAGAAACTGAGGAACAAATAGAGAAAGAGGAGAGAGAAGACGTGAAGATTGAAGAAACATTGAGAGTGAAACATGAAGAAACTGAGGAACAAACAGAGAAAGAGGAGAGTGAAGACATGAAGATTGAAGAAACATTGAGAGTGAAACATGAAGAAACTGAGGAACAAACAGAGAAAGAGGAGAGTGAAGACGTGAAGATTGAAGAAACATTGAGAGGGAAACAAGAAGAAACTGAGGATCACACAGGTTGGTGTCATTCTCAAAGCTGAACTCATTTGATCCTTATTAAAATCTCCAGCTCTACTTAAAAATATCTCCATTTGCTGCAAAACATTTCATAAAAGATACAAATTTGTATCTAAAATACATTTTCCAAACTACACAAATCGGCTCAATAAAATGTACACTACTTCACACAACACTTGCATTTACACTGATTGCGGTAGGATATTTCTTTCTCTGCTTTTCAATACAAAAGAAAGCAGATTTCCCCTGAAACTGGTCAAAAGATCATTCATATCCAGGGTGACATCTTCAGGAGCTCCTCTGCTGTGTCCGTGTTGACTTCATTGTCACTAATGTCGACTTCTTACGAAATCTTTGGCGAATTGTGATTTGTTCTTTAAATCATTTGTACGCACATTTCAAGCACAAATGTGTGTATGTGTGTGTGTACGCATACTTAGTGAATGAGATTCACTGTTTCTGTGGACAGAAGACACTATGCTTCTGATATTTACACATTAAATTGTATTCGCTACATATGTTGGTTATTTTTATGTCATCGTTTTGTTTTTCTTTTGTTTTGATCTGCTGTGCTCTTTCTCTTGCATCCGTGAGTGATTTTGTTTGGTCGATTGGGGAGTTGTAACTCCACCTGCCAGTGATAGGTCAACCCAAAGTTATAACAAATATATTCTGCTTGCTCCCTGACAAAAGTAAAGTATGAGATTGAGCTCAGTCTATAATTAACATGATCTCCTGGGCCCGGTTTATCAAAAGGTTTAATCCGGATAAAATTGATCCGGATTTAGTAATCCTTTTTTTTTGCGATCCGTGATTACGTAATCCACCTTACTTTTGAGCCAGTTTTTCAAAGCAACATCGGATTGGATCAATCTGATCCGGATAGGAACTTTTCAGGATCACCAAATCTGGATAACCAGTGCTCAAACAGGATAGGAAATCACAATGTAGAACTATAGATATGTAAAGAGCAACAAGTAGAATAGCCAGTGTGGGGTCAATATAAGTTTATTTTTATTTGAAATGAAAACACACACATTTAAAAAAAACTAAAAACAAGAAAAACCCCACCCCATCCTCTTCCAGCAGTCTGCTCATCTGAGACCTACAACACAAACACTGTACATTGAGGATATTTATAACAAGTTTCAAATATGTCCTGTATTGTCCTGCACAACATCGCTACTAAGCGCAATGTCCCTCTCTGTGCTGACAATGATGCACCTGAGTCTCCAACCCTAACCAACCTCCTGCATTCTGCCAGAACGAGCAAACAGGACGTGCAACAAGGGACGCAATACACTATTTCTGATTTGGATTTGTTTTGGATTTCAAAAATCAGTGATTGCCATTCTTTGCATTTTTTTGGTTATTCTGTAATCATTGCATGCATCACTAATAAATATTCTAAAAACAAAAATATTTTCGATTGTGATGAATATATATATATCAATTAGTGACAGAATAAAATGTATTGTTTTTGGTCAATTTTGACAGCTGTGTGGGGGATTATTTTATGAGGCCAAACTCTTTCTACTTTGTTGTAGGCCTATACTGAAAGGCTGAATACGTTAAAGCCTACCTAATCACTGTAGCCTGACGGATGAACAAATAAAATTAAAACCTTATGAATAAATAGGATATGGTGTAAAATACTGCATGATCCAAATATAGTATTATTTGATTTTTAAAGTTTTCATTACATTTTGGGCATGAAATCCACGCTGAATCCACCCTTCTGATGGGATCAGTTTAATCCAGATTTTTTGAAAAACCCATTTGCAAGATTTGATCCAATCCGTTATCCAAAATCCTAGTGGATTACTTTTGAAAAACCGGGCCCTGGAGCAATTAAGGGTTTAACTGCCAACTTGACAGTAGGGATGCAGCGATTTACAGATTCGATTATCTCGATTAACCTCGCTTAAAAACATCACGGTTAATTAACCGTAAAGGCTCAAATGTTTCTTTTGTACGGAACGGAACTGTTGCAACTTATGCAAAACAAAAACAAAGTTACACCAGCGGTGCACCAGTTTTAAGTGTTGTGTTTATGGTAACAGTTCAGGGGCCCGTTCTTCGTACCTCGTTTAATACATCCGAGATGATTTGACAGATCCCAGATCTTTTAATCCTGATAACTGATCTCTGGCTAATTTGGTTCTTCAAACGAATTTGCGGATTGGATTTAAATATCTGGATTAAATGATCTAAGATCACTGCGCGTTCTTGTGTTCCCTGAAGAGGGCAGATGCATCGATACTCGAAACCACGATCAGCAATGCAGCGATTGGCTGGCGTCAAGACAGCAATGTAATGACATCATATAATTAAAAAAGCCACCTGGCAAAAAACTTGGCAAATTACAAAAAAAAACCCACGAATATCTGGACCTTTATAAGGAAACAGCCAAACGACCAAACCAACATAAAAGTTATAACAGATCAATGATAAGTTTTTTTTGTTTGTTTTTTACATGATTACCAATTATTTATATTCACGATTTTTTTACAGTATTTGTACACCCTTTACATTTTTATTTCAATGTTGTAATTCAATTTTAATTCAATTTGAAGCAGATTTGTAATGTGACAGTATTAAAGTTTCTTAAGGGTCAAGATCAAATTCTCTGCATCTCCTGCGCTGCATCAAGCCATCCCATAATATCCGTCATCACTTAAATTAATGCACGGCTCAGAGTAACTGTACAACATGTGTGCAAACCTCCAATAAAATTATAAAGTAATTATTTCATCACAAATAAATCGCTCAATCAAGTGGCTGTGTCTATAGTATTATACACAACGTTATAATATTATATACATTCTCATATACGTATACAATTTAAAATTTGTATATTATTATTATTTCAAATGATTATTATTGCCCCGAGTTCACTCTTGTAATAAAGTAGCAGTGGCTGGGACAGATTTTAAGTATCACCTCAAGATGCAATCTAATCCTGTTTACATGAAATAAGCTGCTCGCGAGCAGGTTTAAGCTTACGGACCTGTTGCTATGACAGCAAGTCCAGGATGAGCGTCGAAGAACCAAACAATCCAAAATCATGCCAAATCGTCAACAATCAAATCCGGCTAACTGAGTTAGCGAGGTACGAAGAACGGGCCCCAGTTTATTCCCCTCATATTGACATGGATATTTACAGAGCAGAGGTCATGTCATGTAGTGTGTGTCGAGAGGCCAGGAGGTTGATAGGAAGGCTCAGTACAACAAAGGGGGTAGTTTCCCAGATGCCAGACGTGATTTATTTACAGCATTTCAAAAATTGTGCAGACAAATAAACTTATTTTGACTTATACTTAAGCTAAAACAAAAGCAAAATGCTGTGAGCAGCAAAATCTAGCACTAAACAATGCCAAATAGCATATCAAACTTCATGTCTCACCTCAGACAAACATTCAAACACTTTGCGCAGTATATAGAATGCAACCTCCCCAAACAAATTCAAACAATGGTTTAAATAGTCAAGTTTCCCGCCAAACCCTAGTGGGATAAACCATTGCCACGGGGTGGAACCTTTCTCTGTAACCGTCAATCACAGAATTACACAGCAAAACATTGTCAGCCAAATACTATAAGTACATGTTCAAAATTAATTTCTTACATCCTCTTCTTATAGTACAAACAAACCCAACATATAAACATAAAACAAACATTTACTCACTTCATAGCACTCACATCTCTCCCCGTGTTGGAAAAATGGTATGACCGATCAGACAGCCAGATCTGGTTACGCGCGCTACCAGATCCCGCCTCCAAACTGCCGGTCTTGAAAGATCAGATCTAACATGTGCTATATTATGCAAATTAACCAAATATAGACTATTTACTGACACTAGCTTGCTGTTATCCTTACCCAACATTAACAAACTAAACCATAAATGTTGGTATTATCCCACCAAACATGTACATCACAGCATAAACATGTTCAAACACACAATAAATTTACCATAGCACTAGGCTGGCACACTAGTGATGATGTCATTGTCCAGGTTCATCATCACAGGTCACCTTTCTTTAATTCCAAAGGGAGAGATGGACTTTTGTCTTTATTATTATTTTGTGCTGTATTATTTGGTTCGTGTGTTATTTCTGGTTCAAAAGGTTAACAAAAAATAACACTTTTAAAATCTAAAGAGTGTTCATGTGATTTTATACATTGTTGTGAAATTTATGAATGCATAATAATCGTGAAACCGTGATTATTTCTTTGACTATAATCGCACCAACAAAATCTACAATCACTGCATCCCTACTTGACAGTTTGTGAGACGTGCCCTAAAGCAAGTAAACTGAGCAATACTGAAAAGGCTTCTCAGATTACATGTAACACATTTCTGTAGCTTGGTGGGTATAAAATGGTTTTAATGGTTCAATTGGTTTTAATGCTTTACATTTATAAATGTTTGGATGTCTGGGGTTAACTATTATCTTTTTTCACCTTAGACTTGATGGCACTGAAACAGGAGAGTGAAGAATGGAATGAAATGGAAGAGGAAGATCAATATAACAATCATCATGATTTCATAACTGGAGAAAACACTTTTAGTTCCTCGCAGACCGAAAAGTCCTCACAAAAAATGTCTCAAAAGACAGGGACTAGATGTAATTTAATCTGCAAACAGTGTGGAAAAAGTTTCAGGCGTAAAGAAAGCCTTGAAGTTCACATGAGAATTCACACTGGAGAGAAGCCGTTCACATACTTTAATTGTGGAAATACTATTGTTCAATACAGGAATCTTAAAGTCCACAAAGGATTTTACACTCGAGAGAAGCCTTACACATGCCAACAGTGTGGAAAGAGTTTCTATGAAAAAGGAAAACTTAACAGGCACATGAGAATTCACACTGGAGAGAAACCCTATACATGCCCTCAGTGTGGAAAGATATTCAATCAGAAAGGACATTTTAATGAACACATGCGAATTCACACTGGAGAGAAGCCGTTCACCTGCAAACATTGTGGAAAAAGTTTTAACCAAAAAGGAATCCTTACCAGGCACATGAGAACTCACACTGGAGAGAAACCGGAAAAGAATTTCGGATATAAAGAAACCTTTGAGTACCACATAAGGATTCATATATGAGAAAATGGTTTTATGTGTCATCAGTGTGGAATAAGTTTCATTGACAGGAATCATTAGGAATCATGTGTTAACTCACACCAGAGAGAATCCTTTTGTTTTCTTTGCTTAGGGGTTAAAAGAAGTTCAAAATACCCAAGCAGCTGACTTGGCAAACATCCAAAGTGGCATTTAGATGAGTATATAAATATGTGCTGCACAATTTCCTTTCAATGCTTTACATCAGGGTTCCTCAAACTCGGTCCTGGAGGGCAACTGTCCTGCAGAGTTTAGCTCCAACGCTGATCCAACTGTGATTTTCTAGGCCCTGCCGAAACCTGTAAAATGATGCCTTCAGAGGACACATTTTAAGGTAGGAAGGCATCAAGGCACGTTCAAATCTAATGTTAGCTTCACTTCCTGTCTCCTGAGATTCCTTCATCTGATCGATTTTTGAAGGTAGCATAGATGTATCCTTCGCTGCCTTTGATATCCCACAATCCTGTGCGTTACATTCTGTGACAGTTGAGCTGGAAAAAAAAGATGGCATCCAAAAGTTGCGTTTGCTGGTCAGTTTGTGTGTAAATGTATGTTTTGTTTTTTTTTACCAACATTTTCCACTTCTGATGTCATTTCTAGTGAGAATTTACTACTGAAGTAATTAAATGTGTTTAGTTCTCACCAAAGCTCTCTATTTGGCTGTAGATCATTTAAACGGTTACACTGCCTTAGAAGTCTGTCCGAAATCAGTTTTGTGAGGTGCCGTCATGCACAAACGCTGCCTGCAGAGTCACTAGCCGCGTTTCCATTACCCTTCAAATTGCGCAAGTTGAAATTGCGAATTGAAAATAAGCCCAATGAAAACGCGTCAATTTCGCGAAAACTTTTTTGTGATATATGGGAGTTTTTACGCTCGCATGAGGTGATTTTTCAGGCAATTCGAAAAAGGACATTTTCGCAAAACTACAATGGAAACAGTTTTTCCGCATTTACAGATCACCTGGTACGGTCATGCATTGCTCTCACATAGGGCCTACATATTCTTTTTTTCCACTCAAGTATGTCTAATAACGAAGATCTTATGTCGTTAAAACGACATATATTTTCTCCTAATAAGGAAAGTGGCGTAACTTTATAATGACGGACCCCGGTGCAACCACAAATGTCATAACTATCTATAGGCCGACTGTAATTAAGACATAAATTCCACAAATGTATTCAAACAGAAAGACGCTATAGTTTCAGCCTTGCTCAAAGACTGAGGAAACAGGCCAGCGCGTCAATCCATTCCAGACGATCTTGGTTTGCTTCTTATTTATTAAATATATAGCCAAATAGTTGATTAAACATTGATCAAAATTAAAATACAATTTATACAAAACAAAATTAATTTTAAAGAAAGACTTTCTAGAAAACACAATTCAATGAAATGCTGGGCTGGAAGCATTATCATACTATTTGGATATGAGATCATCTACTGAAAGGACACCTGCATGTTTTATTGTGCAATTAGCAGAATGGACATTGAATAACAACATTTTCTTGTTTCAAGATAAATTCTATAAACAAATTAAAGGTACAGCTATGGGTGCTTGTTTTGCCCCAAATTATGCACATTTATTTTGGGAAAAGAAATGTGTATTTTCTGACTTTAATCCATATTTAAAGTATGTGAAATGGTGGGGTAGATATATAGATGACATTATATTGATATGGACAGGATCTGAGGCAGATCTGCTAGCTTTTCACACATATTTAAACAATACCAATGTAAATTTGAAGTTGAGTCTAGATTTTTCACACACTCAGATTAATTTTTTGGACATAAAAATCGTTAAAGAAAGTAATGGAGAGTTGCATACCACTATTTTTAGGAAAGAAACTGACAGAAATACCATATTAAGAGCAGACAGCTTTCACCCTTTATGGATGACTGAGAATATTCCTTTTGGCCAGTTCCAGAGGTTGAAAAGAATATGTGATAAGGAAGAAGATTTTAACATCAGGGCACAAGATATGACTCAAAGATTTAAGGAACGAGGATATAAAACTAGTGTGATTAACAGAGCATACAATAAAGTGAGAAACATTAGTAGAGATGAGCTATTACGACAAAAACGTGAATCACAAGATTCTGATAATTCGGTTTATTTCATGACACAGTATAGCACAGAGGCTAATAGAATTAAGAGAATTATTAAAAGTAACTGGGAGATAGTTATGAGTGATCCTTATCTAAGAGAAGTCATGCCTGAATCTCCTTCTATTGCATTCCGGAAAGTACCCACGATTAAAGACAAAATAGTAAGAAGCCATCTTCCCTCTAAGAAATCAAACACCTGGCTAAGTATGAGTACAGGAAATTACATGTGTGGCAACTGTAATCACTGTAATAATATGATTAAGACGAATACATTTAGAGATGTGACTTCAGACTTAGAATTCAAAATTAGATCTTTTATTAATTGCAATACTTCATTCGTGGTGTATAGGTTGGAGTGTCCATGTGGCTGCTTTTACATAGGGAAGACTACAAGAAAATTAAAGACAAGATTATCAGAACATAAAAATGCCATTCGAGTCTGTAACCCTCTATACCCTATGGCTATACACTATAGAGATACAAATCATGGTAGCCCAAGTACACTGAAGATAATCGGCATTGAGCATATTCCTAAATCAATAAGAGGAGGAGATAGGGTTAACAGGCTTTTAAGGAGAGAGTCTTTCTGGATTTATACACTGAAAGCAACTACATTTCCAGGCTTAAACGGAGAGTTAGATTTTGTACCATTTTTGTAATATAATTAAGTTCTTTCTAATAATATGTCACATTATGAATTATTTGATGTTTACGAATTATGTTGAATTTATTATAAGAATTACTTGCTTTATGTATTTCTATGTCTTACTTAATTTCATTGTTGAATATTGTGACGAGTCCACCCAGAGGAATCAGCGTCGCCCTGGCAACAACACACCTGCACATCATCACCATGGGCTGATCGGTCACAGCTGCACCCCATCAGCTCAGAGCTACAAAAGCAGCTACGGATGAGCAGACAGGCAGACTCTGGTCTCGAGCTGAATGCACTGCTGGACTAACCTCTCTTTGTTGTTCTCCCCCAGAAAGCAGCGAGTGACCGACAGCCCACTTCACTGGAGCACGTTTGGACACCCACTTTCACTAGGATTGAGCACCACCACGGGACGAGGATTCACCAGCCACCACGCACCGGCTCACGAACTGTTTTCACCTTTTTCACTCACTGTAATTAAAATCCACCCTCCGGGGCCTTTTCCACTCAACCTGCCTTGTCGTGTGATTCCTCACCCCGTGACATTGGTGGAGAATGCGGGCAGAAGCGTGAGGAATCACCGACAAGTTCACCGCACCCCAAAATCCTAATCTTCTCTGTTTGTTTTTTTTCTGCACGCCAGGACCCGGAAGTAGCGCGCTCGCTCCCCGAAGATGGAGGAAGTGCTACAGCGCCTCGCGGAGGTGAGCATCCGCCAGCAACAGATCGCGGAACATCTCGCCACCCGCCAGGGCAGGACGGAAGACGAACTCACTGCCATCCGTGCTGCCGCCGCCCAGCGCGTTCCGCTACCTGATCCGCGCGCCCAAGCCACCCGCCTACTGCCGAAGATGACGGCGGATGATGACGTGGAGGCTTTCCTACAGGTCTTCGAGACCACTGCCCGGAGCGAGGAGTGGCCAGAGGGCGATTGGGCACGCGCGCTGGCACCTCTACTGACCGGAGAAGCCCAGCGGGCTTATTTTTCACTTCCCCGAGCGATCGCTGAGGATTATGACGAAGTCAAGCGGGAAATCCTGGCGAGGTTGGGGCTCTCATCTATCTGTGCCGCCCAACAGTTTCATGAATGGGAATTCAAGCCTCGTGTGCCAGCCCGTGCCCAAGCCGCCGACCTGAAACGCATCGCGCATCACTGGCTGATGGAAGGTAGTCCCACGGCAGCTCAGGTAGCGGAACGGGTGGTGGTCGATCGCCTCCTCCGTGCTCTTCCCCGTTCCATCCGGCAGGCGGTCGGGATGAGAAACCCGGCCACCACCGCGGACCTCGTGGAGGCGATCGAGCTGGCGGATGCCATCCACCACCGTGAGGCAGGGGAGCGAGCGTTGCCGTTTCCCCAGAGGGTGGTCCAGGAGCGACGGCCGTTCGAGGGCACCTCGCGACCAGTGTGCAGGCCGACGGTTCCCCCGCCGCGAGACGAGCCCATGCCCAGCGCCGAACCCATGCCGCCTCCGCGTGCGTGGCTGGCAGGCTGCATCGTCCACCAGCGGATGCCATCGGGAGCCCCGGAAGCAGACGTGGTGATCGAGGGAAGACACTTCCGAGCCCTGCTGGACTCTGGCAGTACGGTCACCCTTCTCCAGTCACGAGTGTGTGGGCCCCGAAGAGGCGAGAAGAGTTTCCTCCCCATTACGTGTGTGCATGGAGACACTCGCCAAGTGCCAGCCCGTCGAGTCACCATCTCGTCGCCCCAAGGGACCTGGCCGGTGGAAGTCGGCCTGGTAGAGGACCTTCCGGTGGCCGTACTGCTGGGGAGAGACTGGCCGGGCTTCGATGCCCTGCTCGCCGCCGCCACTCAGCCTGTCAGCCAGGAGGGGAACCGTCGAAGACGGAGACGGCCGCGAGGACCCCGCCGCCGACTGGCGCTGCTAGCCTCCGACAGCGGGAGAGATGGTGAGTCCCCCTCCCAATCTACTAATCCGTTCTTTGATGTGTATCAGCAGGCTGCCGGAGGGGGCTCATTCGCCAAGGAACAACGGGAGGACGATCGCCTGAAGCACTGCTGGTCCCAAGTGCGGACCCTCGACGGGAAAGACGTCCTCCCACGGCCCCATCCTCTCCCGCATTTTGTCGTTGAGAAGGGCCTGCTATACTGTGTCGCACAGCGGAGGGGGGAGGAGAAAATTATTAGTTGTTCCTCGGACCAAGACCGAAACCATCCTGGAGTTGGCGCACTCCCATCCGATGGCAGGTCACCTCGGGGCAGCTAACACCACGCAGCGTATCCGCGACCGGTTCCACTGGCCGGGACTGGAGGCCGAGGTGAAGGGGTTCTGCCAGGCCTGTCCGACCTGCCAAGTGAAGTCGCCCAGGACTCCTCCCCCCAGCCCACTCATTCCGCTGCCCATCATCGAGGTGCCCTTCGAACGGATTGGGATGGACATAGTGGGGCCGTTGCCGAAGTCTGCCCGTGGCCACGAACACATCCTGGTCATCGTCGACTATGCCACCCGGTACCCCGAAGCGATTCCCCTCCGCAAGGCCACCGCGAAGAACATCGCCCAGGAGTTGTTTCTGCTGGCCAGCCGGGTTGGCATACCAGCGGAGATACTGACTGACCAGGGTACCCCGTTCATGTCCCGGCTAATGGCGGATCTCTGCAGGCTGCTGCGGGTGAAGCAGTTGAGGACCACAGTCTACCACCCACAGACGGACGGGCTGGTAGAAAGGTTCAACCAGACCCTCAAGCAGATGCTGAGACGCGTGGCGGCGGAGGATAAGCGGGATTGGGACCTTATGTGCTCTTCGGGATCCGCGAAGTACCCCAGGCCTCAACTGGCTTCACCCCCTTCGAGCTTCTCTTCGGCCGCCAACCACGAGGGCTCCTGGACATCGCCCGAGAAGCTTGGGAGCAGCAGCCTGCCCCTCATCGCACCCTCATCGAGCACGTCCGCCAGATGAGGGACCGGATCGACCGGGTGATGCCATTAGTCCGGGAACACCTCAGCAAGGCTCAACAGGCGCAGCAACGCCGGTACGACCGGGCAGCCCAACCACGGGAGTTCCAGCCGGGAGACCGCGTCATGGTCCTGGTCCCCAGCTCTGCCTGCAAATTCCTGGCCACCTGGAAAGGACCCTATACTGTGATTGAAAGAATTGGGCCAGTCACCTATCGTCTGAGACAGCCGGGACGGCGGCAGGCAGAGCAACTCTACCACATAAACCTCCTGAAGAAATGGGTGGGGACCCGGGACCAGGTAGCGGCATTGTGTGTCACCGATCCCGTGGTTGTAGACGTCAACCCCCATCTTTCGGCTGCCCAGAAGGCGGAGCTGCAACACCTGGTCAGTCAGTTCCAGGATGTGTTCTCGACCCAGCCCGGGCAGACCAATGTGGTACAGCACGACGTCCGAACCTCGCCAGGAGTCATCGTCCGGCAACGGCCCTACCGTGTCCCGGAGGCTCGTCGGCAGGCTATTGAGGAAGAGATCCAACAGATGCTGAAGTTGGGGGTAATCGAACCATCCCGGAGCCCGTGGTCCAGCCCCATCGTGATGGTCCCAAAGCCGGATGGCACCCTCCGCTTCTGCAACGACTTCCGACGCCTGAACGAAGTCTCCGAATTCGACGGGTACCCCATGCCTCGGGTCGACGAGCTGCTGGACCGATTGGGAAGGGCCCGGTACATCAGCACCTTGGACCTCACCAAAGGCTATTGGCAGGTACCACTCTCAGAATCCGCTAAACCCAAGACTGCTTTTTCTACCCCCAGTGGCCACTGGCAGTACCGGACCCTTCCCTTCGGCCTGCACGGGGCCCCAGCGACCTTCCAGCGGATGATGGACATCATCTTGCGGCCCCACCAGGCCTACGCGGCGGCCTACATAGATGATGTCGTCATCCACTCCGAGGCATGGGAAGACCACCTGGATCGTCTGCGGAGGGTGCTTTCGGAGCTCCGGCGGGCTGGACTCACTGCCAACCCCCGCAAATGTCACCTCGCCCTCTCCGAGGCCAAGTACCTGGGTTTCCGAGTCGGAAGGGGCCTCATCCAGCCCCAGGAGAAGAAAGTCGAGGCCATCCACTCCGCCCCAAGACCACAGACGAAGACCCAGGTACGGGCCTTTTTGGGGTTGGCAGGGTATTACCGTTGTTTTATCCCCAACTTCTCCTCTCTAGCCGCCCCCCTGACAGACCTGACCAGGAAGGGGCAGCCGGAGAAAGTCTGCTGGACCCCAGCCCTCGAAGAGGCTTTCGCCCGGGTCAAGACAGCCCTGACGTCGTCGCCGGTACTCCGCGCTCCAGACTTCGGTTGCCCCTTCCTGCTGCAGACGGATGCTTCCGACACAGGACTGGGAGCCGTCCTGTCCCAAATCCAGGAAGGCGAGGAGCATCCGATCGTCTACATCAGCAGGAAGCTGTCCCCGGCTGAGACGAGGTACGCCGCCGTCGAGAGGGAGGCCCTGGCCATCAAGTGGGCAGTCCTGGAGCTGAGGTACTATCTGCTAGGCCGCAAGTTCACCCTGGTCACCGACCATGCGCCCCTACAGTGGATGGCCCGCGCCAAGGACACCAACGCCAGGGTGACTCGCTGGTTCCTAGCGCTCCAGGACTTCCACTTTGAGGTACGTCATCGGGCCGGGGCCGCCAACGCGAACGCCGACGGCCTCTCAAGGATATGGACAGCTTATGCAGGTCTGTCAGGGGTCATTCCCCACCCTCCCTTTGTTTCACCCCTACTGTCTCCATATGTTCGCAGGACCAGGACAACGCTTAGGGGGGGGGAATGTGACGAGTCCACCCAGAGGAATCAGCGTCGCCCTGGCAACAACACACCTGCACATCATCACCATGGGCTGATCGGTCACAGCTGCACCCCATCAGCTCAGAGCTACAAAAGCAGCTACGGATGAGCAGACAGGCAGACTCTGGTCTCGAGCTGAATGCACTGCTGGACTAACCTCTCTTTGTTGTTCTCCCCCAGAAAGCAGCGAGTGACCGACAGCCCACTTCACTGGAGCACGTTTGGACACCCACTTTCACTAGGATTGAGCACCACCACGGGACGAGGATTCACCAGCCACCACGCACCGGCTCACGAACTGTTTTCACCTTTTTCACTCACTGTAATTAAAATCCACCCTCCGGGGCCTTTTCCACTCAACCTGCCTTGTCGTGTGATTCCTCACCCCGTGACAATATATACAATATTGATTCGTACTTTTTTGACTTGTATACATCTTTGATATTTATGTGTGTTTTTTTTCTCTCTCTCTCTTTCTCTTTCTTTCTTCCTCTTTCTCTCTCTCTCTCTCTCTCTCTCTCTCTCTCTCTCAGTTTCCTTACACTGAGTGACCAGGTGTCTGTAATTTGATCAATTAATGGCTGATTAAAAATGATATGATATAGCTAATGATATAATATGATAATGATATAGCTTGAGATGTTGTTTGTTATACACACCCTGACGAAGGCATGTAAAGCCGCAACGCGTAGTTTTTTTCCTTTAACTAGTTCCTATAACTTTAACAGACATCCAGTTCAGTTTTTATCTTTTTCTGTCATGCCTCTCAACAATCAGCAGGTGTCGCCATTCTACTTAATCATTTTAAAGGAGGTATAAGTGAATCAGTGACTTTAAATGAGGGTAGATGGATAATTTTGGTTTTCAAATTAGACAATTCCTTCTTTATAGTTTGCAATTTATATAACTATAACAATACAGCTCTAGCAAAAATAATGTTTTTACACCTTTGTATGAAACTTGAAGCCTTTTAAAACAAATATAAGGATGCACACTTGATTATTGGAGGCGATTATAATGATGCTCCAGATGATCTTGTAGATAGAAAACCTATAAAATCTCACATTCAAGATTCAAAAGTACTGCATATATCTGTGAACAACTGGCAATTATAGACGTTTGGCGTTTTTAAACCCTGACATTAACACATTCACCTGGAGCAATGTTACAGTCTAGAATTGATATATGGCTTATATCTCCCTCTTGTCTGCAGTTTGTGTCAGAATCATCACAGCTATGCCCCATTTTCTGATCAGAAATTAATTTCAATCCATTTAGCAGGAACAAAACAACAAAATGGTAATTATATGTGTTTATTGGAAACTAAATAATAATTTATTAAAAGATGATGAATTTTGTGATTTAGTAAAAAAAAAAAAAAAAACATCAAAAAGCATATTTGATAATAATGAAGTGAATTGCACACAAAGATGGGAATTTTTCAAGTTTAAAATGAGAGAAATAGCAATTAAACGAAGTACAGTAATTAAAAATAATAATAAAGCCAAAAATATAAGTATTATGGATAAATTAAACATTTTAATGACTAAGCATAATCTTTCAGAGGAAGAAGAAGCAATAATAAAAAATGGAAAAGGAAATGGATAATATGTTTATTGAAACGGCTTAAGGGGCATTTGTAAGGTCTCGAGCGAAATGGCTGGAAGTTGGAGTTATTTCTTTGCTTGTGTAATGTACTGCTCCGAGAGACACAGGGTGAGGATCCAAATGCAGCTTTACTGAAAGGGTAATCCACAATCATAGTCAAGAGTTCAGGCAAGATCAAAACACAGGCAGGCCGTCCAAACTAACAAACACAACAAGGCAGGGACACTAGGGATGGCTGACGAGAAACTAACGATCCCAAAGCGCAGGTGTTTCGAAACACCCATCTCACGTGACTATGGCTAAATGAAGCTTCAAGTGTTTCATCAGGTGACGAAACTGGGTTTGATTGAAAGGGACGGCAACAAACCACACAGTCACACATCTGTATGAAACTAATTCCCCACAGTTTAAAAGTGAAGTTAATCCATCTTCACCTCGTGGGTTTTTGTGAGAGGAGAGAGATCTTGTGATAGCAGTCATTTTCCCTCATTTGTATGGAAGTTACTTGCTAAAAAATATTTGTGCATGCCAGCAAGTGTCCCTTGTGAGAGGATTTGTTCAAAGGCTGGAGAAATGATATGTTAAAAAAAGAAGTCGGCCCTTCAACAGCAGAGCAAATCATATTTCTGAATAAAAATGTTATGTAATAAATGTGACACATTGTGGCTTTATTTTTATTCATCATTTTTATCAATCATTAATCATTTTTTATGACCAAAAAAACGTATAGTTATCCACAATGAGGAGGCTCCAGGTTAAAAAAACCAAGATCATGTAGTTGTCAGACAGATGTTAATATATATATATATATATTTTTTTATTTCATAAGGTTATTTCAGATCAACACATGCAAGTGACCACTAGGTGTCACCGTAGAGACGGGTGTCGGATTGATTCGAAGCTTTGTAAGGGGTGTTAAAGGTCCCGTTCTTCGTGATCCCACTGTTCAAACTTTAGTTAGTGTGTAATGTTGCTGTTAGAGCATAAATATTACCTGTAAAATTATAAAGCTCAGAGTTCAATGCCAAGCGAGATATTTTATTTAACAGAAGTTCCCTTTCAAAGCCGACAGCGAACGGCTGGCTTGGACTACATCCTGGTACTTCCTTCATAAATGGGTGGGTGTACATTTATGAATTTCATACTTGTTTTTTATATTATGTTATTGTAATTATTTGATGTATAATCTTTGTTCACGGACTGTGATGGCTGAATGTTTGTAAATTGTAACAAATAAATTAAAAAAAGATTAAGGATGGTTTGTTTAGTTTGAGCTGCGAGTAGGAAGAATGTGTAATTATTTAAGTTTCCCCCTTTTCATGCATTTTTTTCTTTATTGTATCAATTACACAAACCAAAATGCCTAACACAATAAAACAGAAACATTGCTCCAATAAAACAATTCATCCTCATGAAGCAAACGGTCTGACATTACTGAAGTAAATCAAAATGCTTTAGTGTTTGTCCACTATATGCTCACGATCATCTTATAATGTATATTCAGCAGAGCTTACATGTCTCTCTGCTGACTCTCACACAACGCTGATGAACTGCACTAGAACCAGCTTTTGCTCTGGTTTGGCCCAATTCTGTCTGTAGTCTACCGGCCCAGTAAAGGGACATCTTGAGTGACCATGAACCTGCTCTCAGCGTGATTACACACACACACAGACACACACGCATACACACACACACACATACACACGCACAGACACACACGTACACACTCTCTGACATCATGGAAAGAGAATGAAACACTCACACACGAGATTAAATCAAAGTCTTCAAAGTTTATTCAGGACAAAAGCAACACTTTCAAAAAATATAATTTATTATGATTTATAATGTGTTTTCTTCATGATAAAGACCCCATGAGCTCTTACTCTAAATGCTTCAATTCAGTGTTCAGTCCAAAGTCTGTTTGAAATTATTACACAAGTGTCTTTGTTCCACCTGTAAGATTATGAGAAGGATCATTTAGTTCACGTGACCATAATTACAGGCAAAATATCATTTATTTATGTGGTTCCTTATCGGAATAAATCCAGATTCAGAAATAATTAACTATTTATTTATTTATTTGCACAGTCGTTCTTTGTGTGTGTGTGTGTGTGTGTGTGTGTGTGTGTTCAGGGTCTGATCTGAAGCTGTTTAACAGCCTAATGTCATTTTTTACACGTGTCAAAAATATCCTTTCATTATTGATGAACCACTATGTACTTTATGGGGGTTTACACACCCTGGCGAGCCTATGATGAAGAAAAACAGATAAAAACATAATCTTACCACAACAAATTCAGACGTTTCAGTCTAGCAGATGTCCATGAACACATTATCAGAAGTGCAGATTCTTGCACTTTCCCATAACTCAGGATATTTTAGCATGTGAAGGAAAAGCACACATATAATGATTAACTCAGTCCAGCGAATGATACGAGCACACATCAGTGGCTCAAGGCTGGAAGATTACGCTGCTGTTTTAACCAATAATCAGAACAAAAGCAGTTGAAGGATGACGAGCATAATTCAGTTTAATATATTTCATCTGACTCCATTAAAGTTGTTGTTCTTTAACCTCTTATTCTTTAACGGTAAAAGTCCACCCCCCAAGATTACTGTTATAAACATGAGCCCCATCTGAAAGGCAAAGGGGGAGGTGCTGCTGTAATTTATAATCATATATTTAGTATTACTCAGAGCCGTCTAGTTTCAAATATAATTATTTTGAAGCGCTGGTGCTTCTAGTGTAGATGATGAATCCCATTTGACATTTGACTGGCTACTGTATACAGGCCACCAGGACACCATACAGACTTTATCACAGAATTTGCTGATTTTCTATCGGACTTTAGTACTAAGACAGAAAGACTGCGAACGCCTCTAGTTTTGTTTTATTCCATAAACACTACCAGTCAAAAGTTTGGAAACTACTATTTTGTACTGTACTTGGTGTACTTCTGCTCACCAAGGCTGCATTTATTTGATCCGAAATACAGCAAAAACTGTGTGTATATATTGTGAAATATTTTTACAATTTAAAATAACTTTTTTGGTAACACTTTACAATAAGGTTTCATTAGTTAACATTATATTAACTAACATGAACTAACCATGAGCAATACATTTGTTCATCTTTGTTAACGATAGTTCATAAAAATGCAGCTGTTCATGTCATGTTTTCACTGTGTTTTGCTTCATTTTTGTGCACGTGAGCCAGAAAGATGTTCAAGGAGACAGATACAGAAAAGCGCATCCTGTTGTTTTCTTAGTTTTCAAAGGCTTGACATTTTGTTGTAATTTTTAATGTACAAAAATTAAGTTGTTTCCACTGCTGAGGGAAAAAATCCAAGTGATCGCGCCGGCGCCTCACACACGAGCACACTATCTCAGTTCTAGCACTGTCAATTTGACATCGCAGCCGGTCCATTATCCAAATAAAATACATGTGTGAGTGACAGAGTTAAAGCCTTTCTTATAGTATGAGGTTACACACCAGTGTGTGTGTGTGTGTGTGTGTGTGTGTGTGTGTGAGTGAGTGACAGAGTTAAAGCCTTTCTTATTGTATGAGGTTACACACCGGTGTGTGTGAGTGACAGAGTTAAAGCCTTTCTTATAGTATGAGGTTACACACCAGTGTGTGTGTGTGTGTGTGTGTGTGTGTGTGAGAGTGAGTGACAGAGTTAAAGCCTTTCTTATTGTATGAGGTTACACACCAGTGTGTGTGTGTGTGTGTGTGTGTGTGTGTGTGTGTGTGTGTGTGTGTGAGTGAGTGACAGAGTTAAAGCCTTTCTTAAAGTATGAGGTTACACACCAGTGTGTGTGTGTGTGTGTGTGTGTGTGTGTGTGTGAGTGAGTGACAGAGTTAAAGCCTTTCTTATTGTATGAGGTTACACACCAGTGTGTGTGTGTGTGTGTGTGTGTGTGTGTGTGTGTGTGTGTGTGTGTGTGTGTGTGTGTGTGTGTGTGTGTGTGTGTGTGTGTGTGAGTGAGAGACAGAGTTAAAGCCTTTCTTATAGTATGAGGTTACACACCAGTGTGTGTGTGTGTGTGTGTGTGTGTGTGTGTGTGTGTGAGTGTGTGTGTGTGTGTGTGTGTGTGTGTGTGTGTGTGTGTGTGTGTGTGTGTGTGTGTGTGTGTGTGTGTGTGTGTGTGACAGAGTTAAAGCCTTTCTTAAAGTATGAGGTTACACACCAGTGTGTGTGTGTGTGTGTGTGTGTGTGTGAGTGAGTGACAGAGTTAAAGCCTTTCTTAAAGTATGAGGTTACACACCAGTGTGTGTGTGTGTGTGTGTGTGTGTGTGAGTGAGTGACAGAGTTAAAGCCTTTCTTATTGTATGAGGTTACACACCAGTGTGTGTGTGTGTGTGTGTGTGTGTGTGTGTGTGTGTGTGTGTGTGTGTGTGTGTGTGTGTGTGTGTGTGTGTGTGTGTGTGTGTGAGTGAGAGACAGAGTTAAAGCCTTTCTTATAGTATGAGGTTACACACCAGTGTGTGTGTGTGTGTGTGTGTGTGTGTGTGTGTGTGTGTGTGTGTGTGTGTGTGTGTGTGTGTGTGTGTGTGTGTGTGTGTGTGTGTGTGTGTGTGTGTGTGTGTGTGTGTGTGTGACAGAGTTAAAGCCTTTCTTAAAGTATGAGGTTACACACCAGTGTGTGTGTGTGTGTGTGTGTGTGTGTGAGTGAGTGACAGAGTTAAAGCCTTTCTTATTGTATGAGGTTACACACCAGTGTGTGTGTGTGTGTGTGTGTGTGTGTGTGTGTGTGTGTGTGTGTGTGTGTGTGTGTGTGTGTGTGTGTGTGTGTGTGTGTGTGTGTGTGTGTGTGTGTGTGTGTGTGTGTGTGTGTGACAGAGTTAAAGCCTTTCTTATAGTTTGAGGTTACACACCGGTGTGTGTGCGTGTGTGTGTGAGTGTGAGTGACAGAGTTAAAGCCTTTCTTATAGTTTGAGGTTACACACCGGTGTGTGTGTGTGTGTGTGTGTGTGTGAGTGACAGAGTTAAAGCCTTTCTTATAGTTTGAGGTTACACACCGGTGTGTGTGTGTGTGTGTGTGTGTGTGTGTGTGTGACAGAGTTAAAGCCTTTCTTAAAGTATGAGGTTACACACCAGTGTGTGTGTGTGTGTGTGTGTGTGTGTGAGTGAGTGACAGAGTTAAAGCCTTTCTTATTGTATGAGGTTACACACCAGTGTGTGTGTGTGTGTGTGTGTGTGTGTGTGTGTGTGTGTGACAGAGTTAAAGCCTTTCTTATAGTTTGAGGTTACACACCGGTGTGTGTGTGTGTGTGTGTGTGTGTGTGTGAGTGACAGAGTTAAAGCCTTTCTTATAGTTTGAGGTTACACACCGGTGTGTGTGTGTGACAGAGTTAAAGCCTTTTTTATAGTTTGAGGTTACACACCGGTGTGTGTGTGTGTGTGTGTGTGTGTGTGTGAGTGACAGAGTTAAAGCCTTTCTTATAGTTTGAGGTTACACACCGGTGTGTGTGTGTGACAGAGTTAAAGCCTTTTTTATAGTATGAGGTTACACACCGGTGTGTGTGACAGAGTTAAAGCCTTTCTTATAGCATGAGGTTACACATCGGTGTGTGTGTGTGTGTGTGTGTGTGTGTGTGTGTGTGTGTGTGCGTGCGTGCGTGCGTGTGTGTGTGTGTGTGTGTGTGTGTGTGAGTGACAGAGTTAAAGCCTTTCTTATAGTATGAGGTTAAAGGTCACCCCTCTCACACCGTTTACAATTTCATTGGGTTTGGGTATTTTTAATCCGATTGAGGTGTTTATATGGAGCATTTTCATTCGGATTGGACTTTTAAACCGATTACAGTGCTCCATGTAAACGCACCTGCTGTCAATACTGGTAACTCCGTTTGTAAGAAAAGCACAATAAAGTATTGATAAAAAAACAAGTAAACTGTAAACCACTTAGCGATTTTGCACAAATTTGACTAGAATCTAAATACACAGCAATGGCAAACAAAGCATAAAACGAGAATAGGAAATAGACGTGCACACTCAAACAGTAGCTTTACAGCTTTTAGACAGAATACTCTACATATGAACCAGAACAGAGCTTTTACAGAAGCACTCTATAAAAACACAATACTTCCAATCTTTATCAAGATAAATTCTTACCATACGCAATAATAAACTCACTGCAACAGTTCACTTCCACCTAATGATACGCACACTCATTTATTTACATTGCTAATGCTGACAACAACTCAAGATGGAAAATTGCAATATTATTCATTTTGTAAATATCTTAAGGTTTTTCCATGGCACTTTTTCTATTTGCTGCTAGTGCTTTAAAAGACTATTGTCTTTTCTTTATATTTTCTTCTCTGTGTTCTGTAAAGCTGTGCAACAATGTTCAAAAGATGATGCACAAATTGACTGAATTGTAATATATATTGCTTTGGATCAAAGCATCTGCCAAATGTATAAATGTTAAACTGGTTGCACTCTCTGGCAGAACCTGTGATTCTACTGTGGGTTTATTCCTAGAACCTTAAAAGAAAATCAGCCATCTTGGTGGAATTTGCCGGAGTTCAAGGACATGAAAAGGCGGACAGTGAACACCTGTGAGGCCTTGAGAAGGATCTTGGAAACTTTGGGAAAGTTACAACTTGTGTCAATATAAAAAAAAGATTAGAACCTAACTTGAGCGGTAAACAACAGGGGTATAAAGGCACATGAGAGGCTGTGGGGATGACAGAGCAAGAGCTGAAGACAGACATCAGTGAAGAATGAAGGGTTTAGTGTGTTTACTGCTGCTGTTGGAAACCTTTGTGTTTGTCTTCCAACAGACGGTCAATGGGGGACTCAATGAGAACAAGATCAGTCAACAGCTCAGCTCTGAGGACAGAAGACAGAATCCACCTCAAACAGACACTTTGAGAGCTGAAGCTTCAACTGACAGCCAACAATACTGCCATCTGTGCTTCCCTGACATCCATGCAGCCCTGAGAGAACTGACCGCCACGGTCACAGAGCAGAAAGAAATCAACAGAGAGCAGAAAGAAAACATCAGAGAACTGACCGCCACGGTCACAGAGCAGAAAGCAAACATCAGAGCTTTAGAGACGCGACTGAGAGATGCTGAACAGGCCGCAGAACAACAGACGATTAGCCTGGAAGAGCTGAAGAAGAAAACTGATGGTACCTCACCAAAACACTCACTCTTTTATCAATAATCCTCAGTGTATATTGTGTAAATTGTGTTATCTATTACAATAATCAGTGTGAATGTAATTTAACAGAATCTTTATTCCTTCACAGAAGCTTCAAATCTTACTCTGAGTCAAGTGGAGGAGTTGAGACAGGAGAACAGAGGTCAATGTGCTTGAGTGATGTTAAATTCAGTGAATACATTCTCAGTGTAATACAGTAATATATCACAATATTGCTTATGTTTTCAACAACAGACAGAGAGATTGCTTTTTCAGCTGGACTGATGGAATCTGGCAGTGGATATGTTGGTCCTTTTACCACTGACATCACACTAACCTACAGGAACGTCTTCACAAACATAGGGAACGCCTACAACCCAATCACAGGTAATTATCAATGAAATGAGTCATAAATATTACAGTGTTAGATCAGAGGAATCTTCACGTCAGAAATATCAAATCCAGCCCCGGATCTTGTCAAAAGATATCCGTTTGTCTGGTGTGTGCAGCAAACCTGTCAACAGAAAGTCTTGTATGGTACTTCATGACTCTGTTAACAGTTTTCTATCAGCCTGAGAGTTTGACTCAGAGAAGAGCAGGAGATGAAGTGATGATGATAAAAAGAGCAAAGTTTTATTGAATAATCTTAGTTGCGTGAGTCTCAATGCTCAGACTTCGTCTGGCCAGTACAATCTCAACAAGTGTTGTTATACAAAGGGGGGGAAATAGAAAATCACTGCTTCACAACATCGTCCTGTGACGATACAAACCTTGAAATGGAGACTTAATCTACATACATGACTAATGATTATAAAATTAAATCGTATAAAAGTAAACACAGTAAATAAACCTGCATGTAGGATTGATCACAGATTGCTTTTGAAAATCTTCAGACCTGATGTTGTGTAATGTGTGTAAGAGAATAAATGAAATGATCTTCCATCTTTTAAAACTATAACACAGTGTTTGGTCATTAAACTGATGAAGCTGATTCTGTGTCTCTTGTTGTTTGATTCAGGTGTTTTCACAGCCCCACTGAGAGGAGCGTACATGTTCAGAGTCTCTGTGCTTGGTATTGGTGGAACTGCAGCAACTGCAGACATTGTTAAAAATGGAAAGCTGGTGGTTATTGCACATGATTATCAGACTCAGGGTGATTTAAACTCCTCGAATGGAGTTGTGCTGATCCTGGAGGTTGGAGATGTTGTCTATGTGAGGCTTCGGTCTGGCAGGAGGATATATGATGATAGCCTGTATAACCACAACACTTTCAGTGGTTTCCTGCTGTTCCCCTTAAGAGACGATGAGCTTTGCAGAATGTGATTCCAGTAACTCTGAACCTTCAGCGAATGATTTAAGATGATAATCATGAAGAATCATTAACATATGAACCTGCATTAATGAGGAATAATGTGTTTTTGATGTTTGCTATAGATTACTGTATAAAGTCAGTATGAGACACTATATTCATAAGCTCTGAGCTTCTCTATATGTCACATTATAAAGAGTTTCATCACTGAGACAGACAGGACTCATGAACATCACATGATTGATTTGTTAAAGCAGTAAATCTATAAATGTTGAATCATATCTTTTGAAGTGTATCTTGTTGCTGATCCTGGATCTGTATCTTCATCCTGCATAAATAAATAAGAGAATAAAGAGACATTGTGGCATTTTCTTTTCAACAGTATTTGTTTTGAGGTCATGATATCATGTGGTATAATAATGGCGCTGTCATGTAATTCATGAGATGTAGTTTACATTTAATTGACAGTTTTTGTCTCTAAAATGGTGGATTAAAAACTAAGAAGTGTATTTTTCTGAATCCAGTATCTAATGTGCCAGTAGATCAGAGGCTAATCTCATGTCCTTATATATAGAGCAGTGTGTTCCCAGCAGTCGGGAACATGCAGGGATTCTCCTGGAAGCCTGAAGATGGCGCTCCAGAGCGGATCAGGGTCTGTGTGTCTGCATGACGTGTCCACTGGTGGAGTGGTCACAACATCGCCTGTGACTTTATTTCATCTTCATCTACTAAAGATGAAGCTAACAATGATGTGAACCATATGAAAAAATAATCAACTGTTACAATGATAGATAAAATAAATGTACAGTTAAAAAACACACACAAAAACATGGTTCCCAATTATTTATATTCACGATTTCTAGTATTTGTACAGGCTTTACATTTTTATTTCAATGTTGTAACAATTAATTTATCTATTTTATCTTTGTAGCAGATTTGTTACATGACAGCATTAGTTAAAGTTTCTTAAGGGTCAAGATCAAGTTCTCTGCATCAAGCCATCCCATAATATCCGTCATCAGTCAAATGAATGCACGGCTCAGATTAGTTTCAGTTAACCTACATCTCAAGCTTTGATTTTGTATGGACTTTGTTTGAAATCACTTCCTGTCCTGCCTGTTCTTGGCCTCGACCACCACAAGCGCCATTTTGTGTTTGTTGTATTTTGTTCTGTTTTCATGAGCATGAAGTTCTCAGGACGTGAACCGGATTGGCCAAAGGAATAAACGCCTGTGTTAAAGGGATAGTTCACCCAAAAATGTAAATTCTGTCATCATTTCCTCACCCTCAAGTTGTTCCAAACCTGTATGCATTTCTTTGTTCTGTTGAACACAAAAGAAGATGTTTTGAAGAATGTTTGTAACCAAGCAGAGAGAGCAACCATTGTTCCCTTTCGAAAGGGAACTCGCGCTGCGTCAGCTCGACGCTACGGGGAACACCTCCAGCATGACAGGTGTCTGAAATCACAATCGAACCACATCAATCCTATTGACCGGCGACAGCCCATGACGTCATCAAGGTGCGACCAGGAAGTATATAAGGGCACCATGCCAACATGACACCGCTTCTTCGTCTTCAGGGACTGTTTGTCTAAGTCTTAGTAAGAACCACTAGAAGAATGAAACGCTCACGGAAATCTAAGCACTCGTTTAGGAAGTGCGCGGATCCGTGTCCCAGGTATCTCACGCCTGAGGACACCCACACCCTGTGCGTTGTTTGTCTGGGGGAAGAGCACGCGCGGGAAGTTCTCGAGGGAGCTTCCTGTGCTAACTGTGAGCGTCTTCCCATCCGGACGCTCCGCTCTCGTCTGGCCCTCTTCTCGAGGGGGGAGGGACCAGCATCTGGGGAAGGTCCTGCCGGCGCTGAGGCCGAGCGGCGGCTACATTCTTGGGGCTCCCAGATGGATTTGGCCCATCGTCTAGAGAGAGGGGTAGTTCTCTCTGATGATCGGCCAAATCGCGAGGGGCAGCTGCCGGGGGAGGAGTCTGACCTTTCCTCCTCCTCGTCAGCTGGTGCTCTTCCAGATGAGCAAGTAACAGCTGAGCAGGGTGGTGATGAATCGGTTGAGACCGAACCCTCTCAGCTGTTATGCCCCGTGTATGAGGAGCTGCTGGAGGTAATGGAGCGCGCTGTCGCTAGGTTACAGCTTCAGTGGCGGCGTGTGGCGAGAGAATCCGCGCGTGCGAGCCGTCTCGGCGATCGGTTTCTCTCCGAGCATAATCCAGCAGCTCCTGGGAGCCTTCCATTCCTCCCGGATCTTCACGATCAGATCTCGGGGGCATGGAAGAACCTATATTCAGCGCGAATCTTCCGGTATCAGCGAGGGAATTTCGCTGATATCGAGGGATCCGCTGGGTTTGGGTATGTGTCGATGCCCCCTATCGATGAGACGTTTGCGAACTATCTCGCGTCTGGGAGGCCATCGACACTGAGTGCTCCCACCCTGCCATCGAAGGCGCTCAGGACCACCTCGCGTCTTAATGGCAGGGCATACACGTCAGCGGGTCAGGCTGCGGCGGCTTTGCACACCATGGCGGTGTTGCAGGCCTACCAGGCTGATCTACTGGGGGATCTCGATCAGGGAGAGGGCCTACTCCCTGACGCGATGGCTGAGTTGCGCCGCACCACGGATTTTGCTCTCCGGGCAACCAAACAAACTGCGGTCGCCATTGGTCGTTCAATGGCGGCTATGGTTGCTACGGAGAGACATTTGTGGCTGAACCTTGCGGACATCGGGGAGAAAGAGAAAGCCTTTCTCCTCGATGCCCCGGTCTCGCCTTCTGAGCTCTTTGGCACCTCTGTCGAGGCAGTGGTGGGAAGGTTCAGGGAAGCGAGAGTGCACTCAGCAGCATTTAGATCTTGCATTCCGCGGAGATCCGGGGCTGTTCCCAGACAGGCGGGAGGCCCTGGTCCGTCACGGCCCGAGGGCCGGCGGCAGGACCAGCGAGCCAGTGTAGCCTCCCGTGCGCCCCCTCCTGACCGGAGCAGGGCGTGGAGGAGGCGGAGCTCCCGCTCCCGAAGGAGGAAGGACGCTGGGCAGGTGACCCGGAACCAGCGCCGTGGAGGACCCCGCTGGGATGAGCCTCTGCCCCCGAGGGGACGCTAGGCTCGGCTTGTCCTGTCCTCCAGAAATTTAATTCCCTTTTTCCCCGGCCTCTTACACCAGGCCGGGCGGCGGCCTGTGATGAGCGGAAAAAGGAAGTTACACCAATCTCTGACGGCCCGCCTGGCGTGGTTTGTGAGAGCGCCCTCCCTCAGGATGGTGGCGGGTAATATCCTAGCTGGAAATGGCTGGGCTTGAGGTGCCGCAAGGAGCGAGTGGTGAGTCCCCCTCTGAAAGGGTGAAACATTTTCTGAGAAAACCTATGTTTTTCAGGACTCATTTTCGCTCTCCTGAGAGGCTTTTTGGGGAATTATGGAACATCGCGGGACGTCGCAGGGCCTGCAGCTCCCCGTGAGTAGCTAAGAACGATCTTCTTTGCAAATCTATATGTCTGCTAATGTTTGCTATACTTTGGCTAGTAGAGTTTACCGCCTCTCCGTGTTATTTCTCTCACTAATGTGAGTGGTTGTATTCGCCGCTCTTGCTCGAGGGCTTGTAGTGTGCGGGGGGTGAGTTTATTTCCTGGCTTTAAGTATAAAGTAGCCGCGACCGGGTAAGCACTGATGCATGAGCTGTAGTGTGATCTGCGCCCAGCCTTTTTGGGCTGTTGGATGGGTTGTCGGGGCCTCGTTGTGTTTGTAAGGGGTGATAATATTTTTTTTCCCGAGCCCTGAGTAGATCGCGTGCAGGCTTGGCGCCACACCACTTGGCCTAGGCTTCGCTAAGGATGGGGGGCGTTTCCTTTAAATACAGGTATTTTCGCCCCGAGCCTGTGTTTTAAGTATAAAAACAGTGCTGTATTTTCTGCATCCTTGATTCAGCCTCCTCTTGTTTTAGAGTCGTTCGGCCAAGGCCCGCCCCCTTCTCTGCGTTCTGGGGTTGTTTAGTAATGCAGTTTAGGTGTTGCAGCAGGGATAGCGACTTTGCCAGTGGTCGCGGGGCGAGGTTAAGCGTCCTTCGCTTGTGTGCGATTAGACTTTATTGTGCTGTAACCCGCCTTTCAGAGCTTGTGTGGCCGTCACCTTCTGGCGGCCCCCGGCCTCATCCTGGAGGATGGCAGGGCCGGTGGGTTGCATATTTGTATGATATTTTCACCCTTGCTCTATGTCTTCTGCTCCACCTTCTTTAGGGCTCGGGTTGAGCTGAACATCGCAACCTTCTGTTTGCCGGTTTTGGTCGGATGCTCCCCTGAGGCCCGAGCATTGCCAATGGCTGACGCCCTCGCATGAACGGCAGGCCGTTGCATGGAAAGTAAGACAGCCGCCCTGATGCAGGCGACGTAAATTGTACTCCCCTCGCTTTAGAGGGTCTTTGTTTAAGCACTTTCGCTGAGTACACTGCTGTTGGCAATGTGATTAGGTCCATGTTTGTAGGCACTGCCTGAGAGACCGCGCCGTCCTGGGGGCCCTAGGACACGGTGAGGCAGTTGTCCCTAGCTGCCTCTGGGATGGAGCCTTTAAGACAGGTAGTAGGCATTAACCGGCCTCTTTGCAGGAAAGTCCCGACATCATGGCCCACGAGTGGGCTTCAGAGGCTCTTCTCCACTGTCGACGTCAGCAGTGACCCGTCATTTGGCCCTGGGGACGAGTCCCCAGGTGTTAACTGGATTTCCAGGCCTTCGTCAGCAGCAGACAGCTGCCGTCAGCCCAGGCGCAGCAGCCAGCCTTCTTAAGGTCGCGGCAGGGGTCTTTTGGAATCTGCAGACCTCCTATTTGGGGGTAGGCCCTGCTAGGCCTCCCTGAGGGGTAGGCTCCCGGTCTGGGTTACCTTCGCTCAGGAGTTAGGCCCTGTCTGGCCTCCCTGAGAGCCTGCTGTGGTCAGCAGGCACTGCCTGGTTTCCCCTGAGGGGGCATTTCCGGCTTTAAGTCCCTCGACGGCTGGTACGAGCTGCTAAATAGGTGGTAGGCCCTACCGGGCCTCCCTATGGGCCTGCTGTGGGGTAAGCAGGCTCACTCGACCTCCTCTGCGGACGGTGTTCCTGGGCCCCAGTCACTGGATGACTAGCAGCGAGTGCTAGTGGGTAGTAGGCCTCGTCCGGCCTCCCTGAGTGACCTCCCTGGAGGCAAACTCCCGGTTCCCAGCCACTGTGGCAGTGAGCATGGAGTGCTATGAGTAGCACTTTTCCGCTATCAGGTGGTAGGCACGGTGGCCTCCCTGACGACGAGCTCACGGTTCCCGGTCGCTGTGGTAATGAGCTTGGAGCGCTATGGATAGCACGTTCTGCTGTCAGTTGGTAGGCACTGTTGCCTCCCTGAGGGCAAGCTCCCGGTTTCCGGTCGCTGTGGCAATGAGCGTGAAGTGCTACGAGTAGCACGTTCTGCTATCAGGTTGTTAGGCATTGTGGCCTCCCTGAGGGCGAGCTCCCGGTTCCCAGTCGCTGTGGTAATGAGCGTGAAGTGCAATGAGTAGCACATTCTAAATGGCTATGGGCGGCATGTTCTGCTATCAGGTGGAGGCATTGCGCCTTCCTGGAATCGTTGCCCGGTCCCCAGGTCGGTAACGGATGGTAGCATGGGCTGCTTTCAGGCAAGCTGCACGGGCTTCCCTGAGGGGATTCGCTTGGGAGTAGTAGGCCCACGTGGCCTCCTCTGAGGGCACGCTCTGGCTCGTGGTTCCTGGTTGAGTCCAGTCACTGAGCAGAGGGCGGCTCCCCAGCCGCTGTGGATGAGCATGAAGTGCTATGAGTAGCACGTTCAGCTAGGCTGTGTCGGAGGAATGCCCGATTTCTTTGCAGTTGGTAGGCCCGCATGGCCTCCCTGGTAAAGCGAGTCCCTGGTCTTCCCAGCTACCCCGAGGGCTAGCGAGACTGCGATCAGGTATTTGGCCCGTTTTTTGGCCTACCTGAGGGCGAGCGCTCCTGTCTACTTGATAATAGCTCAGTAGATCCTAGGATCGAGCAGATTACTCCCCTCGCTGGCAAGGGTTGAAGGCGCTATGCTGAGTATTGCTCTCCAGGATGCCCGTCTCTGAGATCCGGCCTGAGGGGGACACTGCCAGTTTGCAGTACCTTGGGTTGGATGCCTCTCCAGGAGGCGAGTGTCCAGAGGCTCTGTTCTCGAACAGACAAGGATGGCCGAACTTGTGTATCCCACGTTGGGGTTACAGGTCCGGGCCTCCCTGGTGGCATTCGGTGATTTCTTCCCGAATAAGTGACTGGCCGGGGCGCTTTAAGAACCCCTAGATACATTCCCTTAAAGGATCCCCTTCTATTGAATTTGTGGATCCAGGCCTTTGAGCAGGCCTGGATAGGACCTCGTGCAGGTGCACTAAGGTCCTCACATGGCTTAGCTCGGGCTATGACCTTAGGGGATGCTGTCACTGACAGCCCTGTGTGACCAGAGGGGGAGTGGTTCAGGCTTTTTGAAATTTGCTTGTCCTGGCAGTTGTCACTGCCAGTAGGCATGCACTCCCCTTGGCATGGCGGCGTGGGTATATCGTTCCCCGTAGCGTCGAGCTGACGCAGCGCGATTTCCCTTTCGAAAGGGAACGTCTCAGGTTACAAATGTAACCTTTGTTCCCTGAGAACAGGGAACGAGACGCTGCGTCGCTTTGCCATTGCGCAGGGCCTGCCTGCCAACAGTCCCTTCAGACGAAGGAGCGGTGTCATGTTGGCAAGGTGCCCTTATATACTTCCTGGTCGCACCTTGATGACGTCATGGGCTGTCGCCGGTCAATAGGATTGATGTGGTTCGATTGTGATTTCAGACACCTGTCACACTGGAGGCGTTCCCCGTAGCGTCGAGCTGACGCAGCGTCTCGTTCCCTGTTCTCAGGGAACAAAGGTTACATTTGTAACCTGAGACGACTACCATAGTAGGGAAAAAATTTGATCAGATAAAAACCTTCGCTTAGTGTTTTATTCTTCCCAAATATATTCTAAACATCTTTTTATGTGTTCAACAGAAGAAAGAAACTCCTACAGGTTTGGAACAACTTGAGAGTGAGTAAATGATGACAGAATTTACATTTTTGGGTGAACTATCCCTTTAAGAAACTCGCCTGTGTCTGTGTCGTTGTGAAAGAGCTACAATCCTTATATTCGCCTTTTTAACTTTTACAACATAATGATTATGTTTATTGTGTTTAATGTTATTATTATGTTTATTTTTATTCTTTGGTCATTATTCACAATCATTTATTTTAATCGGTTTTACATCTGTTTTACTTACTCTACTGTTACTAAATTATGTTTTTTTATAAAAAGTTTTTGGTTTTGCCTTCAGGTGCCATATGTATAACGCCGCTCAGAGCAGGGTTAGTTTATGGAGGACCAAACCTGCAGAAATTAAAAATACATTAATTAATTAATTAATTGAAATAAATGTGATAATAGGAAAATAAATAAGAGAATAAACAACTTGATAAAATAAGTATTAAATTGTCTATTATCTTTCCCTTAATTTATTGTTTTCTGCTTTTATATATATATTTTAAACTTTTATGTATTTGTTAATACATTTTTATATATCTTTTTATATTTATTTACTATAAATATAAATCTGACACACATGTATTTATTTTTAGATTTATTTATTGATCCATTTGTTTGTATGTTTCCGTGAGCAACATGGATGTGAGGAGGATGCTGATGGAACTAAATAGAAAAATAAATACATGTGGGAATAAATAAATATAAAAAGAAATGAATGCATAAATAAAATAATAAATGTAAGATAATAAATAGTAAAATGTACTAATAAATAAATTAAAAGGTTAAATATATTTTTTAAATGTTAAGGGAACAATAATATAAAATTTTAAAACCAGGGGGGGAGAAGGACCTCTAGTGGTTACCCGGGGAAACACAAACCAGGCACTGTGACACAAACAACAGCTACAGGTTTCAGGGAAAAAAAGCACACATTTCATTGGTCCTCTTGTTTTTGCATGTGTTCATCATTTCTTTGTATGTCAGCCTGGCCAAAAATATTGTCTGCACAGTTCAGTTTTGAAAATACCTGCGTTCGTGTGGACAGGTCAAAGACACACGGCACACATGAGGGCTTAAATACACAGACTACTGATGAAAAGACAAGGGACACCTGTGAACAATGATCAAACAATGAACCGATCAGGGGTGTGTTTCCCGTACAACGGCATAACTCACTGCTTAACTACCATAGTATGATGCATCGCTGAAGAAATCAACTAGCTAGTCACGACTGTTTCCCCAAACCGTATTGTCGGAGTAATAACTTATTTTAATGAATCCATTTAAGGTTGAATTAATGCTAGATTTTTTTCTATAAATTATGAGCATGGCATCTGAGGACTAATTCAACATTTTCTCAGTTATTTAGCTTTATTTCCAGATTCAATCATAGGCTCGTCCTTATGTACTAGAGCATGTACGCACATGCGCACTCTTTAAAGTGATGACCATGCCCAAAATGGCCATGCCTAAGTCTATAGTGTTTAATAATTTCTGACTGCTTTATCACTTGAATGCCACAATATTTACACTGAACTGACAAACACACAAGAGTAAAAACACAATGATGAAAATCAATAGATGTTGCATTCCCATAATGAGCATTCAGATCTAACAGAGCAACTCATTTACATTTAAAGGGGTCATGAACTGAAAAATAAAGCTAACCAATCTGAGCCCATTGCGCGTTTCTGAGGGAGGGGCTTCATAGAACCAGGAAGCTATCCGGACGTTTTTCAGAGAAGGGACACAGCGGCGTAGAATAAAAGGTAACTTATTTGAAAAATAAGGTTAAAATGAAGCATGAACACGTGTTAGACTGCACCCCATAAACACAATCAAGCCTTCGAAAAAGCTGCTCAACCCCCCCTTTAATGTGGAAAAACACAGTTGCTGCATATTTGCAGAGACTGAAATTAAAAAACGATGCTGCGCCTTTTATTGGATCCGACAGGAATGGTGCAACACACTCCTACGAGTAAAAAAGTTCCCCATGCGTCATTATTGCTTTGTTATAGATTGTTTGATATGCACTTGTCACGGGTGACAAAATGCTGGGCAAAGCGGAACCTTTCGTTCTTTCCATGTTCCCCGAGGGGAACTGTGTTGGTGTAACACCTCACTCCGGTTCCGGGTGTAGCGGGGATATTGTCCCACCCGAATTACTGCTGATGCACGGCAGGTGTGAGAGAGAGAGGAGCGGTGGTTGCACAGGCTTTCCGCTTCACAAGAGGAGGATAAAAGAGCCATTCAGAAGAGAAGTTGGGGGAAGCAGGTTCGGAGGTTGGAAAGTGGAGGGTTGAGAGTTGAGGTCGAGCTGGTGAAAGTCAGTCAGTGTCCAGGTAATCAGTCGTTTGGCTGGGTCTCTGTCGTTGTGTCTTGGGGTAGAAGATCTCCTGTTTGAGCGCTCACATTGGACGCTGTAATCCTGGAAATTCGTGTGAGTGAAGAACTGCCATTGGAGTCTGTCGTTTAAAGCTGCTTGTGGAATATTACTGGACTGAACGGCTGCTTGGATCTGCGCTGGAAGAGGAAGAGAGAAAGATAAGTGAATTAATTACATCGTTGATTCAAATATAAAGCTTGAAGAAAAGACTGTGCATGTGAAATTTACTATTGAGGAGGACATCTGTTTCAGATACGCTGGGGAGGAATTTAGAGCTGAATATTCCCATTGAATTGCATGAATGAAGCGAGGCTTCTGATCAGCCTTACTGTGTGAGTGATTTGCAGTTGTTTGCCTTACCTGATGCACGCCGAATTAATGCTGTGGATTTGAAGTGAACACGAGTGCTGTGTGCTATGCTGAGAAGAGTCTCCCAACGCCTGCTTTCATTCTTGTGAAATGATCTACTTGTCTCCATCTAAATTCCAGAACGATACAACTGAACTGGTGAAGTAATGCTTTGTATTATCCTCTCTTCCACTGAGTGTTGTCGTGAAGTAATCCCTAATTGAAGGCTCCTGTTAACCCTCTCTCTCTCTCTCTCTGAAATTACAAGTCTCGTGAAGAACTGTATAGCTGTGGAAAAGTCTGAACCGTGATACGTGCTGATGGAGCTCTGAAGATGTACAACATTGCTGGTAAAGCTGCCTATTGAGTCTCTCGCTAATGTCTGATGAAAGTGTTTGATGTCGAGGAAAGAATCCTGAAGACTGCAGCAATGCTGTGAAGTAAGTTTTAAAGTCACAATTTCCCTCTCACGTTCTGTTAAGAGAATCGTCTGTTAAGAGAAGAAACCTTACCTGTCACCTACCGTCTGTGTCACAGGGTAAGCCTGCGACTAGGCATGGACAACACACAAACATACACAGGCACGTTGCGCTCACACATGTATTATGTATTATCAGTCTGTTAGCGGACATACATTCATGTATGCATGGACCTGTGTAATATTTGATGTAACGGTGTTGTAAACTGTTTGTACGATGTCCTATAAAGAGTGACCTGAGTAAAGAGAACTAGTAATCAAGTGCATCTGATAGCATAATAAAACTGTTTTCTCAGATAAAAATAAATCACCACCACAAGTATTTGTTTTACATAGTTTATTGAATACAGTATGAAATACAGATTATGCTTACCAGATTTGAGTAGTCGTTGGCCAAACCTGTTTAGTTCGACAGCCAATCTATTTATAGGTGTTTGTGTCCGCCATCTTGGGGCGTGTTCCTGTGAGTGACATCATTGGAGAGTCAACTCTCAGTGGTAGGAGAGGAAGGCTTCTAAAGTGATGTTTCCTTTCAATATGTATTTTTGTTATGTATATTTGCAGATATGATTTCTCGCTTGCATGTTTATTTGTATTTAATTATTCTTGGTATTGTTTTGGTTATTTTTGATTATGTATTCCTGTGATGTATGTGCACCGTGTCACCTTCTGAATGGTATGTTCCAAAGTAGGAGGAGTCAGGCCTATAAAATGACTCCAGAAAGTTAGTTGGGTAGTGCAGAGATAGGAGGTGTGGAGAGGTCTAGGCAGACCATGGACAGTCTGAGTCTACAACTGGAGACTCTGAGAAACTGTGAGAGAGTCTCTGTGAAGGTGCTGTTTCTGTAGTGCAGTTTTGCACATACAGGCCAGGTTGTTTACACTGCTATATATTGTTTTGTGCAGTTTATATTATGTTGCATCTAAGTTTTGTTTGTTTGTGTTTTTGTTTTTCCCCCACCTGAGTGTCTGTCACCCTGTGCAGCAATAAAGAAAAAAAAACCACTTAACCCTGACCAACTGTTTCCTCTGTCCATTGGGGTCTCCGACCGCTCAAGGCGTTCTTAACAGTCTGAGTCCTGCAGATGTGCAGCAATGCTGTGAAGTGAGTTTTAAAGTCACGATTTCCCTTTTATGCTCTGATGAAAGAATCTGCCGTTGAGAGAAGAAACATTACCTGTTCCTTACTGTCTGAGTCCTGCAGACGTGCAGCAACGCTGTGAAGTGAGTTTTAAAGTCACAATTTCCCTCTCACGTTCTGTTAAGAGAATCGGCTGCTAAGAGAAGAAACCTTACCTGTTACCTACCGTCTGAGTCCTGCAGATGTGCAGCAACGCTGTGGAGTGAGTTTTAAAGTCACGATTTCCCTTTTATGTTCTGATGAAAGAATCTGCTGTTGAGAGAAGAAACCTTACCTGTTACCTACCACCTGAGTCCTGCAGATGTGCAGTAACGCTGTGAAGTGAGTTTTAAAGTTATAATTCTCCTCTCATGTCTTGATAAGAGAATCTGCTGTTAAGAGAAGAAACCTTACCTGTCACCTACCACCTGAGTCCTGCAGATGTGCAGTAACGCTGTGAAGTGAGTTTTAAAGTTATAATTCTCCTCTCACGTCCTGATACGAGAATCTGCTGTTGAGGAAGTGAACATACCCTGTTACTTACTGTTTGAGTCCTGCAGATGTGTAGCAACGCTGCGAAGTGAGTTTGAAGTTATAATTCCCCGCTCACGTCCTGACAAGAGAATCTGCTGTTAAGAGAAGAAACCTTACCTGTCACCTACCGTCTGAGTCCTGCAGACGTGCAGCAACGCTGTGAAGTGAGTTTTAAAGTTATAATTCCCCTCTCACGTCCTGATACGAGAATCTGCTGTTGAGGAAGTGAACATACCCTGTTACTTACTGTTTGAGTCCTGCAGATGTGCCGCAACGTTGTGGAGAATCGTTCCAGCGGCTACTCCGGTCCAATAGCCCGAGAAGACAGGAGTTGCCCATTCTTTCCTCAAGCCGATCATTATTCAATAAAGATTGTTATTTTTGAACTCAATTACTAGCCTCCTCATTTGTCCGTCTGTTGCGTGCCTGTGGTGTCGGCTCCTCGCGGTGGTGTCTGGAGTCAGGGGCGGCTGGTCATCCGAGTCCGCCCCGGCCTGCACCGGTGACACAATTTGGCGTAAGTCGGCAGGGTTGCCACCGTGAGTTGGAGCGGTCACAGGTACGCGATGGCGGACGAAGAGGTCCCACCAGTTCGCTCGCAAGTCGTGCCCATCATGATGGGAGCCCCTTGGGCACAACGCTATGGAGGATCAGGATCGGAGCTGAGTTTTCAGGACTGGAAAGCGCAGACAGAATATCTGGCTGGATTACAAGGACTGAGCGCATCACAAAAGGTACAGTTTGTGCTAGGATCGTTAGAAGGAGAAGCTAAAAGAGAAGTTCTCGCCGCATCAGAAGCCACGCGGGCCACTGCGAAGAACATCTTTGATTTCTTGTTTGAAGTATATGGAGATTCTACCCCGGTAGCCATTCTTCGTTCCCAGTTCTTTAACTGCCAGCAGGGGCCTCAGCAGACTCTGCGAGCATACTCCCTGAAACTGCGAGAGCAGTTTGGCCGGCTGAAAGGTCGACAAGATCATGGATTGGGAGAAGGAGATGGCTTATTAAGAGACCAGTTTGTTTTGGGGCTGCGTGAAGGACCGGTGCGCCAGGGCATACGGCTCCAGCTTCGACGAGACCCCACTATGTCTTTTGAGGCTCTTCGACAAGAGGCCTTGGCGTTGGAGTCCGATCAGGGAGAGACGGCTCGGACACCAGTTCGTGTGGCGGCCAGCAGCGCCACCGTACCCGCGACTGTTGAGTCAAATGAGTGGAAGCAGAAATTGAGGACAGAATTACTGGAGGATGTCAAGGGACAGATGGCAGAGTTGTCTCGGAGCCTTTTGAGTGAGCTTCATCGAGGTCGAGTCGAGGGTGGACCGAATGTGCGAGGAAGATCATACTCAGATGAGGGGCAAGGACCTGTACGCCGCCCTCCGCGTCCGACGGGCCCCCGGTTTCAGTGGGACCACCAGGGTCGACCCATCTGTATCAATTGTGGAAATCCGGGACACATCAGTCGCCAGTGCGACCGTCGTCAAAGTTCTCAAGGGGGTTTTTAGTCCCACCGGTCACTGTGGGTCAAGTGGCCGGGACCCCTTCAAGAGACCCTTGTTCTGTTCCAGTGATGAGAGACGACTGGGTTGGGCGTTGCCCCACCGTGGAAGTTCAAGTTAATGGAATGAAGATTAATTGTCTGGTCGATACAGGTTCTCAGGTCACCTTGTTTTCAGAGAGTCTGGCTCTGGAGTTATTTGCGGATCATCGGCTTCACAGGACGGAAACTTCAAGACTCACATTACGTGGAGCGAATGGATTGGATATCCCTTATACTGGGTACATCATGGTAGACTTTCTGGTTCGAGGGGTCCCTGTTCACCAGAAGGGTGTCGTTATTGTTCGAGACCACTGCTTGGGTCTCCATCGAGCACTGCTAGGGATGAATGTCATTCTGGATTGCTGGGAAGAACTGTTTAAAGGCCGACCGGCCCGAACGTCCCCGTTAGCAACAAGGCAGGACTGGGACCGGATCCTGGCCGATTGTCGAAGAGTCCATGAAGCAAGTCAGGTGCAAGAGCGGGAAGATATCGGTCGAGTCGCCTGCCGGTACGCTCTGTCTGTTCCAGCCCGGAGCGAGGCTGTTCTCTGGGTCCGAGTGCCTGCTGGACCCCGTGAGTCAGGTAACTGCGTCCTGGTAGAGCCCCATGAAGATTGTCAACCCATCGAAGTAGCCCATGGGCTAGCGGTCATACGACGAGGGCGAGTTTCAGTGAAGGTGCGAAACGCCCATCCCTACCCAGTACTCCTTCGTCGACACCAACGTCTGGTGCGAGTTTCATCTGTCCGTCCTGTCCAAGTCCAAGAGCAACAAGATGTCTGTTTCAGGCAGGTGAGCCCTGCGGTGGTAGAAGTTGCCGTCCGTCCAGTGGAGGCCAGTTCAGGCCCTGTGAGAGGGGAAATGCCGACCCATTTGATGGGGGAGTCTTTGAAGGGTGAGGACCTGGAGGAAGGACAAGTGTTACAGCTCCAGGAGCTCCTGAAGAAGTGGAAACATGTGTTCGCAATCCATGAGGAAGACTATGGCTGTACAGGAGTGATTAAGCACCAAATACCCACCGGTGAAGCAACACCTAGCCGGGAGCGGTACCGTCCGGTGGCCCCTACTCTCTACACTGAAGTCCGCGCTCTGCTAAAGGGGATGCTAGATGGAGGGATTGTTCGAGAAAGTAGTAGTCCATGGGCAGCCCCGATAGTCCTAGTACAGAAGAAAACGGGAGCCTGGAGATTCTGTGTCGACTACCGCAAGCTCAATAGTGTGACTAAGAAAGATGCATTCCCATTGCCGCGGATCGAAGACTCACTCACGAGTTTGACCCAAGCAGCATGGTATTCAACCTTGGATCTGGCCAGCGGATACTGGCAAGTACAGATGGATGACCGCGATCCGAGAGAAAACTGCCTTCACCACACCGTTCGGGCTATTCGAGTGGGACCGGATGCCGTTTGGTTTGTGCAACGCCCCCGCGACCTTCCAGCGACTTATGCAGCGATGCCTGGGAGGGCAACTAGTCGAGTCCACGCTGGTCTATTTAGACGATGTAATCGTTTTTTCCCCTGACTTTCAAACTCACCTGCATCACTTGGAGAATGCCTTCCGGGCCATGGAGAGGTATGGGCTAAAGTTGAGACCAGAAAAATGCCAGTTGTTTCGCAAAGAGGTACAATTCCTGGGACATCGAGTCAGCGCTGCCGGTATATCCCCTGATCCAGAGAAAGTTGCAGCAGTCCAAGGCTGGGAACCCCCACGAACAGTGAGACAAGTGCGGTCCTTCCTAGGCTTCGTGGGATATTATCGACGATTTATTAAAGGATTCTCTGGGCTTGCTAAGCCATTGAACCAGCTTCTTGCTGGCACTAGACGTTCCCGTGGCAGAAGCTCATCGACGGTGCAATGGGACTCAGCGTGTGAAACAGCCTTTCAGAATCTGAAGCAGGAACTTCTGGGGGCTCCTATCCTAGTCTATGCAGACATCACTCAGCCGTTTCTCCTGTATACCGATGCCAGCAATGCAGGATTGGGGGCGGTACTAGCCCAAGAGCAACAAGGAGTAGAGAAGGTAATTGCTTATGCCAGTCGAAGTTTACACCCTGCAGAGCGGAACGCAGCAAACTACAGTTCCTTCAAGATAGAGTTGCTAGCCATGAAATGGGCCATGGCCGAGAAATTCAAAGACTATCTGTGGGGAGCTAAGGTGACTGTGATCACGGACAACAATCCTCTAGTCCATTTGCAGACTGCCAAGTTGGGAGCAGTGGAGCAGCGGTGGGTGGCTCAGCTTGCTAATTATGACTATCGGCTTAAGTATCGACCTGGCAGAGAAAACGCGAATGCTGATGCATTGTCCAGACTCCCAGCCATTCAGAGAGATGGTCAAACGCATCTCGATACCCCTGGTCAAGAGGATGAATTGTTGGTGGCAGTCGTGGAAGCTCCCGGGACCCAGGGGGATGTTCCGTCCAGTTGGGGATGGGACCCCGGACGGTGGAGAAGATTACAGCAGGGAGATGAAGACCTGTGTCAGGTCGCCTCGTATCTCAGGCGAGGATTCAGGCTGCGAGCCGAGGAAAGGCAGGCTCAGACAGTGGGAGTACAACAGCTCCTGAAACAGTGGAAGAGATTGCGGATCAGAGAAGGGGTAATCTGTCGTTCACTGCGAGATTCAAGAACTCAGGAAACCAGGTATCAAGTGGTGGTCCCAGAGGACCAAGTCCAAGAGCTGTTGATTGCCTATCACACCCATGCTGGCCATCAGGGCCAAGAAAAGACTTTGTCACTGCTGAGGAGGTATTTCTACTGGTCAAAGATGGAGAAGAAAGTTGAAGAGTTTGTTCAGAGTTGTCCACGGTGCACGCTGTTTAAACGCCGGAAGGAGCCTCGAGCCCCACTGGTTCCCTTTCGGCCGAAGGCTCCTCTGCACATCATAGGGATTGACTTCCTGACCCTAGGGCGACCCGCAGATCGATATCAAAATATCCTGGTAATGACCGATCTGTTTACCAAGTACGCCTGGGCCGTCCCCACTGTAGACCAGATGGCAGCGACTACAGCCAATGCCCTTTGGAGAACGGTAATACAGCCGTTCGGCTGTCCAGAGATCCTCCATTCGGACCAAGGTCCAAATTTTGAGTCCCGAGTCATACAGGAGCTGAGCCATCTCTATGGTTGTCGAAAGACACACACGACTTCGTATCACCCCCAAGGTAACGGAGGGTGCGAGAGATTCAATCAGACCCTGTTGGGACTATTGGGAACATTGGAGAGTGAGCAGCAGTGTCGATGGGCCGAGAGCCTCCCTACGTTACTACAAGCCTATAACAATAGTGTGCACAGCATCACCGGGTATGCCCCTTCTTATCTCATGTTTGGGCGTCATCTACGCCTACCTGTAGACTTGCTCCTGGGCACCGAGGCCACCGAAGGAGAGTACAACACCACGGACTGGGTAAATCAACACCACCAACAATTACTAAATGCCTACAAGCGAGTTTCAGGCCATTTGAGTGCTGCAGCAGCTAAGAACAAACGACTGTATGATCGAACTGCCAGAGAAGCCCCTTTACTGCCTGGAGAGCAAGTGCTGGTAAGGGACAACCGACGTCCCGGGAAAGGAAAGCTCCATGATCGTTGGGAGTCGACACCATATGTGGTGGAATACCGACAGGGGCCTGATGCTCCAGTCTACTCGGTACGGCCTGAGGGAAAACCGGGACCCATACGAGTACTTCATCGAAATTTGCTCCGTCCATGTCCGAACTATCCACAGCCAGCAGCTGAAACACAGTGTGCGCCGCCTGCCCCCAATGTGCCCATGATAGGGTGGGCAATAGTCCCAGGGAACCCCGAAGTGGAGGCCCGAGTGGCTCCACCCACGCCACCCCGACGGTCCCAGCGGGACAACCGAGGACAGCCACCTGAGAGATATGGCGACTGGCATTAGAAAGACCGGTTCTAGGGACTAGAACCGATTGGCAGGGGGGGATGTCACGGGTGACAAAATGCTGGGCAAAGCGGAACCTTTCGTTCTTTCCATGTTCACCGAGGGGAACTGTGTTGGTGTAACACCTCACTCCGGTTCCGGGTGTAGCGGGGATATTGTCCCACCCGAATTACTGCTGATGCACGGCAGGTGTGAGAGAGAGAGGAGCGGTGGTTGCACAGGCTTTCCGCTTCACAAGAGGAGGATAAAAGAGCCATTCAGAAGAGAAGTTGGGGGAAGCAGGTTCGGAGGTTGGAAAGTGGAGGGTTGAGAGTTGAGGTCGAGCTGGTGAAAGTCAGTCAGTGTCCAGGTAATCAGTCGTTTGGCTGGGTCTCTGTCGTTGTGTCTTGGGGTAGAAGATCTCCTGTTTGAGCGCTCACATTGGACGCTGTAATCCTGGAAATTCGTGTGAGTGAAGAACTGCCATTGGAGTCTGTCGTTTAAAGCTGCTTGTGGAATATTACTGGACTGAACGGCTGCTTGGATCTGCGCTGGAAGAGGAAGAGAGAAAGATAAGTGAATTAATTACATCGTTGAATCAAATATAAAGCTTGAAGAAAAGACTGTGCATGTGAAATTTACTATTGAGGAGGACATCTGTTTCAGATACGCTGGGGAGGAATTTAGAGTTGAATATTCCCATTGAATTGCATGAATGAAGCGAGGCTTCTGATCAGCCTTACTGTGTGAGTGATTTGCAGTTGTTTGCCTTACCTGATGCACGCCGAATTAATGCTGTGGATTTGAAGTGAACACGAGTGCTGTGTGCTATGCTGAGAAGAGTCTCCCAACGCCTGCTTTCATTCTTGTGAAATGATCTACTTGTCTCCATCTAAATTCCAGAACGATACAACTGAACTGGTGAAGTAATGCTTTGTATTATCCTCTCTTCCACTGAGTGTTGTCGTGAAGTAATCCCTCATTGAAGGCTCCTGTTAACCCTCTCTCTCTCTCTGAAATTACAAGTCTCGTGAAGAACTGTATAGCTGTGGAAAAGTCTGAACCGTGATACGTGCTGATGGAGCTCTGAAGATGTACAACATTGCTGGTAAAGCTGCCTATTGAGTCTCTCGCTAATGTCTGATGAAAGTGTTTGATGTCGAGGAAAGAATCCTGAAGACTGCAGCAATGCTGTGAAGTAAGTTTTAAAGTCACAATTTCCCTCTCACGTTCTGTTAAGAGAATCGGCTGTTAAGAGAAGAAACCCTACCTGTCACCTACCGTCTGAGTCCTGCAGATGTGCAGCAATGCTGTGAAGTGAGTTTTAAAGTCACGATTTCCCTTTTATGCTCTGATGAAAGAATCTGCCGTTGAGAGAAGAAACATTACCTGTTCCTTACTGTCTGAGTCCTGCAGACGTGCAGCAACGCTGTGAAGTGAGTTTTAAAGTCACAATTTCCCTCTCACGTTCTGTTAAGAGAATCGGCTGCTAAGAGAAGAAACCTTACCTGTTACCTACCGTCTGAGTCCTGCAGATGTGCAGCAACGCTGTGGAGTGAGTTTTAAAGTCACGATTTCCCTTTTATGTTCTGATGAAAGAATCTGCTGTTGAGAGAAGAAACCTTACCTGTTACCTACCACCTGAGTCCTGCAGATGTGCAGTAACGCTGTGAAGTGAGTTTTAAAGTTATAATTCTCCTCTCATGTCTTGATAAGAGAATCTGCTGTTAAGAGAAGAAACCTTACCTGTCACCTACCACCTGAGTCCTGCAGATGTGCAGTAACGCTGTGAAGTGAGTTTTAAAGTTATAATTCTCCTCTCATGTCTTGATAAGAGAATCTGCTGTTGAGAAAGTGAACATTACCTGTTACTTACTGTTTGAGTCCTGCAGATGTGTAGCAACGCTGCGAAGTGAGTTTGAAGTTATAATTCCCCGCTCACGTCCTGACAAGAGAATCTGCTGTTAAGAGAAGAAACCTTACCTGTCACCTACCGTCTGAGTCCTGCAGACGTTCAGCAACGCTGTGAAGTGAGTTTTAAAGTTATAATTCCCCTCTCACGTCCTGATACGAGAATCTGCTGTTGAGGAAGTGAACATACCCTGTTACTTACTGTTTGAGTCCTGCAGATGTGCCGCAACGTTGTGGAGAATCGTTCCAGCGGCTACTCCGGTCCAATAGCCCGAGAAGACAGGAGTTGCTCATTCTTTCCTCAAGCCGATCATTATTCAATAAAGATTGTTATTTTTGAACTCAATTACTAGCCTCCTCATTTGTCCGCAACACACTCCTACGAGTAAAACAGTTCCCCATGCGTCATTATTGCTTTGTTATAGATGGTTTGATATGCACTGATCATGTGTACGGGTCTAAAATCACCAGTGATTTCTGAGATATAAGGATTCATGTACAGTCAGAGATGTTCTGTCTCAAAATCCTTCATTGCTGTTTATGTGTCAGTAAATCAAACCAGTGACAAATCAGTCGACTTCACATTGTTTCTCTTAGTAGGAGGAAAATAATCATCCATAGTTTTTAAAATTGTGATTAAATTCTCTATAGAAAGTGATGAAAGAACGCTCCCTTTAATGGCTGGAGCTGTCGATCAAACAGCACAAGTTTATCAGTGACTGAGTTCTTCTGGACAAAACTCCCATTATAATCAACCAATCTCTTATTTACATTGTGTCACATTGTGCACTGTTAGTTATGATGAAAGCATTTGTGAGTGCAAAAATCAACTTGACCAACGAGACCACTGCATTCATGCCCTCAATATGCTCATTGCTAGGCTGCGATGTGATCACTTGTTAGGGAATCATAGCAATGGGCATTTACACTCAAGTCATTTCTAGAAGTGTTATTGACATTATGCCAGAGCTGCCCTGCTCTCTGTCTGCCATTGGCTGGGATGTTTGATTACTGTCATATTTACTAGGAAATAGTAGGCAATTAGGGACTTAATTTACTTCATAAAAACAACCATATTATTTTTTATTTTTTATTTCATTTCTATGAAAAGATTTCCCACAAATGATGTGTTGTGTATTTTCTGGTAATCAAATGAAGACATAAGACATTCATTTAATTTATCTTTTAATTAATTTATTTTTTAATTGTCTCGTGGCTCTGGAGATGACGTTTGTGCGTTCATGTCTTCATATGAGACGGCAGAGATGGAAACTTGCGACCGACACGCGCGATTCTCAGAGAGAGAGAGAGAGAGAGAGAGAGAGAGTGTGTGTGTGTGTGTGTGTGTGTGTGTGTGTGTGTGTGTGTGTGTGTGTGTGTGTGTGTGTGTGTGTGTGTGTGTGTGTGTGTGTGTGTGTGTGTGTGTGTGTGTGTGTGTGTGTGTGTGTGTGTGTGTGTGTGTGTGTGTGTGTGTGTGTGTGTGTGTGTGTGTGTGTGTGTGTGTGTGTGTGTGTGTGTGTGTGTGTGTGTGTGTGTGTGTGTGTGTGTGTGTGTGTGTGTGTGTGTGTGTGTGTGTGTGTGTGTGTGTGTGTGTGTGTGTGTGTGTGTGTGTGGTAAATTAAACCGCATGTCTGCTCCATTCATTCGCACAGAGATATGAGGACATGCAGGATTCATATTTAAATGCTCTTTTTGCGGTTTAATATTCACAGACACTAGTCTATATCAGTGCCCTTAAAAGTACAGAGTTCGGTACCCAGCCCTAGTCAACAGTAGGGTTGGATATCGTTTGGGTTTTTACGATACCGGTGCCAAACCGATACTTTTAAAACAGTCCCGCTGCCTAAACGGTGTCTGAACCGGTACTTAAAATAAAGAAGGGCCACAAAACGACGGTGGATGACATTAAAGAACGCCTTTTATTGAAAAACAATCCTTTAAATTAAACAATTTGTTAAAAGTTTAAAGTATACTTAAATATATAAACACAACTACAACAGGCCTGATTTAACACTCAATCACAGTTACAGTAATAACAGCTCGTCTGTATTCTTGCTCTGCTACTGTAAAACATCACTAATCGGCCAAAGAAAGTGTGCATTAACACGCATGCGCAGAGAACTTACAATGCTCTTAACTGACTTTAATTCATTCACATAGCTTGCTTCAAAACACATGCAATTCCCATAAAACCAATTCTTTCTTTTTTTTTTAAATTAAAATCAAAAACTAAATTAAATTTTTATTTGTTTTTTAAACCCAGAGCAGCAGCTCGCTTGTCAACAGGGACACACGGCTCCTGAACACCTAAACAATGCCCAAACACAAATGTAAATTCACAGATGAATTGGAGAGAAAAATCCTGTGTTGTAATCTCGGTCTGGATCTGTGTGAAGCGAATGCATGACCTGCAAACATGACCAACTTTATTTTAACCGATGGCCATGAAAAAACACTGTCATGTAAAAGGTTTTAAAAACGTCACTTTTTAATGTTTGTTGTTATTCTATTGTTGAGGCCAAACGTTGAATGGAAAGGCAGTATTACTGTATGCTGTAAAGTTCAATAACAGTTGCATGGCTGTGAATACATTTGTCAAATATTTGTGTAATAAATATCCATATATTAAAGTTCAGTCCCAGCCATTCTTTCCCAGTTTGAGCTGATGAATCTTGACATGGTCATCCTGGAATATGGCTCTGATGTGTCTCACTGCATGATTGTTGAAGAAATGAAAAGCTACACACTCCATCAATTAGTGTTAGAAGAACATATACCATAATAACCCCTGCAATAATGATCCAATCACAGCCTCTGAAGCATCTGCAGTGGTGCCGCCCACATTCCTCCAGCATTCCATTAGAATGTCCAGCAGTGCTGATCTCTCTATTGTGATGTCACAGTCAGAACACTAGAACTGAAGCTGCAGGAGTCCTGGAGCCCATCGCTTTCTGCAGAGTCTCGGTGTAAAGTCATTCTTCTGCTGCGCTTGTGTTTGATGATAGTTTACAACGGCTTGTGATACTGGAGTTCAATCAGAGCATTACAGAGAACTGGCCTTTGCTCTGCGTTTAGCTGCTGAACTCACTGTACCACAGCTGGAGGATGACACTCTTCAACCAATCAGCGGCAGCTTCTTGTGGAGTCTGACTGAGCGGTATGTCTATTTTTATTTGTATAATTCTATTATATTCTAGTGATGAAACTTATTTTAATATAGTTTTTGTGTAATTGTGTTAAAGGAGAACTCCGGTGAAAAATGACCCTAGGGGTAATAACACATGGTTACCGAGTAGATGGTTCTCTGGGATGCGTTTTCATGAGAATCGAATGTAAAGAGTTTTATCTCTAAAACAGATGAGCTTATAACTCTAGTCTATGGGGCGCAGAATAAGTCAAATTAAAGCTCTAGTTAATTCCCCTAACAAGTCTCAAAATAGCCTCACACTAACACGGGAGCATAATGAGGGTCCCTACATGCACACCCAAGCATTGAGAACTGTGTAAGAGGACGAACAGTTTAATAAGAAGAGACTTTATAAAGACAGAACATTACGAGTATACAGACAGGAGCATCTTGGAAAACAGTCTCGACGAGTCGAGCCACGATTGAATAATCCGCCGTCTCTCTAGTGTGTGTCCTCTGGAAGCGCTAGTCTCTGTTGCGTTCAGTTTTTAAAAAATTATAATTTTATTTATTTATTTATTTTCTACGGAGCCCCTAAAGGGACGTGGTGGTGGTGGAATAAAAATAGGATGGGAGGATATTTTTTTCCCAAATCGTTTGTGTTCCCTCGCAAAGATCGATGTCCCACGGGCCGTTTCAAACAGCTCAGTGCGTTAACAATGGAGCGGTTCGAGTTATTTTGAACTTGGCTATAAATAAATACAGTCAGTGCTTAGTTCAGTGAGTTCGGTGAGCTAAACGCTGTTAAACACTGTCTCTTTAACGTAACAAGCTGCAATCTATATGAGTCTATATGAGCAGGGCTGAGAGACCGAAGGGACCGTCTGCAAAGTGCAAAACCCGAAAGGCGTATAACCGACTACAAGTCATTAACTTCAACACACTGTGTCTCCAAATTCAGTTCACACATCACGCTCTCCTGCTGTTATACTGCAACGCTTGGTTTGGCAAGTAATAAAAGTAATAGCACATAAAAATAATAAAAGTAATAGCACATATGGCCATAGGCCGCATAACAACAACCCTAGCATCAGCATAGCAGCCACCCGAGTACCCTAGCAACCGCGTAGCAACCACCTGAGTACCCTAGCAACCACCCTAGCAACCACCCGTGTACCTTAGCAACCGTGTAGCAACCACCCTAGTACCCTAGCAACCGCTTAGCAACCATCCTAGTACCCTAGCAACCGCCTAACAACCACCCTAGCAACCTCCTGAGTACCCTAGCAACCGCGTAGCAACCACCCGAGTTCCCTAGCAACTGCCCAAGTACCCTAGCAACCGCGTAGCAACCACCTGAGTACCTTAGCAACCGCCTAGCAACCACTCAAGTCCCCTAGTAACCACCCGAGTACCCTAGCAACCACATAGCAACCACCTGAGTACCCTAGCAACCACCCGTGTAACTTAACAACCGCCTAGCAACCACCCGAGTACCCTAGCAACTGCCTAGCAACCACCCTACCAACCACCCGAGTACCCTAGCAACCGCATAGCAACCACCTGAGTACCCTAGCAACCACCCTAGCTACCACCAGAGTACCCTAGCAACCGCCTAGCAACCACCCAAGTATGCTGGCAACCGCGTAGCAACCACTTGAGTACCCTAGCAACCACCTTAGCTACCACCCGAGTACCCTAGCAACCGCCTAGCAACCACCCGAGTACCCTAGCAACCACCCGTGTACCTTAGCAACCGTGTAGCAACCACCCTAGTACCCTAGCAACCGCTTAGCAACCACCCAAGTACCCTAGCAACCGCCTAATAACCACCCTAGCAACCACCCAAGTACCATAGCAACCACCCTAGCAACCACCCGAGTACCCTAGCAACTGCATAGCAACCACCTGAGTACCCTACAGAACAGTTCACAAAATAAAATACAACAAGATTTTTTTATTGTATAAACATTAAAGCGGGGCTATGGCTTTTAAAATGTAGGGTAAGTGCAACCGTGGTACAATAATCGAACAATAGAATCGCTCTGGGGTCCTAAGCGGACACTATTTCACAAGAGGACAGGATTTCTCAGGACACGGGGCGATCGCTGATGCACTTTCGGCTGCAGGGTGGCGTAGTCTTTCTGGCTGAAGAGCGCGAGTGAGCTGTCCAGGTGAACGGACTCCTGTTTTACCACAGCCCTTAGTTTAAAAAACTCCATCCGATTAAAAACATTTTCCTCCCTGCCATCATCGGCCAGCGTTCAGCGCTTCTGTCTCACACACACACACACACACACACACACACACACACACACACACACACACACACACACACACACACACACACACAATCACACCGTTTGGTCTCACACCTGAACATTCATCACGCCAAGGCGGTCCGTGTGCGTTTTGATCATTTCCTGTTTGGAATGGAATAACGAGAAAAGATAATCGGCTTGTTTATTTGTTTTATTGTTCAGTTTAAAAAACGAAAAATTAGATTTTGGCTCGATATTTCATTTTTCGTTTGTGGTTTACAAATCGGTTTATGGGTTCGATATTTCATTCGCACACGAGGGCGTCGCTGAAACGGCCCTTTCATCTGATTGGTCAAACCGCTCCGCCTTCAGTACGAGCTTTTCTGTCTGTCAGGCAGAATAAGAGCCAGTCCGAGTGAGACACTGACAGATGTACTTTAATAAAATAATGTGTGAAACCACCACTCACTGTTCACTACACACAATATCTGAAGCAGAAATATGTTGCTGGTCATTTATTTAAAGGCAGGTAGGCGTGTGTGACACATGTTTATAGTTTTGAAATCTGAAGTTTATATTTATGAATGTAAGCATGTGTCGTCTACTCAGTTCACATGAAAACAAAGAGAATGAAAAGAGAGCAGCTAGAATCAGTAAACATACATTAAAGGGATAGTTCACCCAAAAATGAAAATTAGCCCATGATTTACTCTCCCTCAAGTCATCATGGATTGAGCATGATTTCAGCCGACTGACTGATCCCTGATCAGTGCCCTGACTACTGACCAGAGGAGCTGACCGAGACGCAGCCTTATTATCCTGTCGCCCCCTCTAGTGGACAGCATTAAGTGTTACGGCCCTCAGTGCTCAGATAACACAGATCAATGGGATTTTTTGGGAAAGTAAGTCTGACCATTTAGAAAAGATATAAGCGAGTCAGACCATAATAATAATAATAATAATAATAATAATAATCATCATAATAATAATCATCTTTAAATATATGCTGGCTTTATTAAGCAAACATAAAGAAAACTCAGAAAAATTGACCAATTCAGTATGTAAAAAAAACTTTATAGTTTTATTAAAAAACAAAAAAAATTGTCATTATTAAAGGGATAGTTCACCCAAAAATTGCAACAAAAAAAAAAACTACAAAAAGCATATTTGATAATAATGAAGTGAATTGCATACTAAGGCCTATTGAGTAAGGTGTGGATGGGTGGTACAACGGCTTTCCAAAAAAAATTATTCTAGGGCCATCTCATATTGAAAGCTGTCCAACTCTTTATGAATGCCCCTGGTCCATGATGCTCAGTTAACAGTGACCGAAGGGTGGTGGTCAGGCATGCCCGATGGGTTTAATCACATTGATGCTAGTTGTCCTTGAATGGCAGGAGCATCTGTGTTTCCTGAAGCAGGTGATGAAGGGATGTTGGGTTAAAGAAATCAGCTGCTGCTATGGAGAATGGGATGTGATTGTCCAACAAGAACACAGCTCTGATCCTAGCATGGGTGCGGGCTGATGTCTTTCTGCACAAGTCGTCCAAATGCAATATGTAAAACTTTGCTTTTAGAAATATCATCCTTGTGTGCGCTTTGTTGTGTACACATGTAGCAACAACCCTGCTCACAGGGTGTTTTGTGAAGGACATGTGCACATGTGGGGTGTTGGCGTACAGTTGGACAAAGGTGACATCTGAGTACTTCTGTTCCCCTTGGAAAACGTCTAAGAGCACTCTGTCCAGAGTGATGCTGTGCTGGTCCAAATTGGATTGAAATGAGCTGCCTCTGGTATACCTTATGAGGTGTACAAAGATCCCCTGTGGCCCACCACCTCCTGTAGGCCATAGCGGGACCACAGAAGGTCTACCCTGGGGTCCTTTGATGACAAAGTACATGCAGCATGGCATGAGTTTCATTTTACGCCATCGCTTTTTACAAGAGTCACAACGTCGAGTGTTTTTTTCCTTTTACCCAAACTTGCTGATGAATATCATCTTTTGTGTGGGGTCATGGTCAACCTGGTGGATGGCCTCCATCAACATCCCCAGAATGAAGGCCTGGTCATCCCCCACGATGTTCATTCTGTTCAAATTGTTCAAGTTTGTTTTGAAGATGGTGGGATGCTCCAAGTCTTCTCTTGACAAAGCTGATGCAAAGACATTGAAAACATTGCTGCCACTTCAGTGTGAAACACTGGGTGTGGATGTTGGATTTCTGCTGTGATGACGCACATATTAAAGCTGTAGTCTACGATGTTGAAAATCAGTCGAGAAAGCCTGAATTTTTTTTTTAAAAACTCATCCCGCCCCTCCACACGCACACCCCTCCCCTCTGTGCTACCTGATCCCTCCCACCGGGAAACGACCTGAACAACGTCACTCAGTCAAGCAGGAGTAAACATCGGAACAGAGATGTTGATAGCTCAAAGGCACACGTTTGAGTTCACGCCCACGCAAGTTTAGCAACACATGCAATGTTCTATCGGCTCGAACAGAAAACCGCTAACGTTAGGCCTATTGAAATAGTCCAGCACTTCAAGAAATATAATTAGTTTGACCCGGGATAGGCGATGCTAAACGGCTAACATTCCAATGCCGACCGGCAGCATGATCATGTTGTCAGACTGATAAAAAGCTATTTATGTAATACACCACACAATAAAAGTATAAATAAATGTTTACCTGCTCAACAAAAAGTCAGCGTCGGTTTTAAGTCCAAAGGTTTCTCTGAAGCTTCCTCCAACGGGCAATGGTGGACCCTATATTGATTCGGCTTTGAGTCCGGCGTTCTTCACATTTATTTTTAATCTCTGCTCTTTCCTCAATTGACTTTCTCTTTCTTCCAACCTTGACTGTTGGGGCGAGCAGGGGCCGCTTTCTGCTGTCTGTTTGTTGTTTTTTTCTCCATTGCTGAGTTTATGCTGCCTACTTGCCCGCAAAATTTCATGTCACAGGAGGGGGCGGGGTGGGGTGCGGTGGGTGGAGACGCGAGTGGAGCAGGGGATTGGATGAGAGCAGTTAACCAATGTAAACTGTCAGGCCGGACAGCTTACATTGGTCAATTTCTCTGCGGGTGTACACCCAATAGAGTGAATGGATTTTTTTCATTCTTTTTTCTCTTCATATTGTTAGGATTGTACTGTAGAACCATAACCAGCATCTAAACGAGGTTATTAATAATGAACAATCTTTGAAATCGTAGACCATAGCTTTAAGAAGGAAACTGCCATCAACAAAGGCCAAGGTGTGGCCGACTGTCTTCTTGAAGGCAGAAACTTTGGCAGCGCTGCCCTGTTTTAGAGGGAGGTGTTTCTTCAACGAGTGCCAGTGATTCTGTAGATTCACGCCTGTGACCTTGGCCAACATCAGGTAATGGATAGGACATACGACGCTTTGAGATCACTGAGCTCGCATATCTGATTGTATGCTTGGCGTCTTTCACAGCGACAGGGAAGAGGGGGATGTAGACATCCTCGTCCCTGAGGAAACTCTCGACATCAGTGTGTCTGTAGAAAGGATCAAGTAAGTTTTTGGTATTTTCTTCAGACACTTCATGGAGGACATCTCCGTAAATTAAAGATTAACTATTAACGATGGGGGGGGGTGTTTGCCATGATCAAGTGGCAGGAAGTGGAGGTGGCAGTACCTACCAAAGTACAGAAAAACTCTGAATTAGTGTTGACAATCAGGATAAAGCAGAAAAAACAGCCACAAGTGGTCAAATATTAAAGTGTCGACTAATTGCCAAAAATGCAAAGGAACCATGAAAAGCAATGATTTTGTTCAAAGATGAGAGAAATATGGAAATTAGAAGCTCAAACAGGAGTTAAAAAGTACAAAAGAAAAACAATCAGGAGAGGCCAAACGTCAATGAGCAATCATTAACGTCATATTTTCAACGTCATATAAGCAAAATAATCTGCCAATGGGTAAACAAAATAATCTTGTTTTCTGTTTGAATTAAGATTATTTTTCTTACCTCATTGGGAGATTATTTTGCTTATTTTAAGCAAAAACTCCCTTAATTTTGAGTTATTTTCCCCCAAAACAAGACAAAAAAGTTTGCTTGTCTAGTAAATGCTTCTTAATGTAAGATTTTTTAGATATTTGGACTGAAAACAAGACAAAAATACTAAGTAAGAAAAGCATGTTTTGCAGTGTGCGTTAAGAGTTTAGGAAATGTGTTGCAAAAAATTGTCATAGCGATTGTAAAAAACGGTAAACTTCAAACCCTAAATTAACTTTTTCCAAATGTCAGGTCCAGCTTTATCAAGCTAACTTCAGCGTTTGTTTACTCTGGTTAGACATGGTCACTTATTTTCAGGCGTCTTTACACTCAAATTAACTTTATAGCTATATACATATTTTTAATATCAGACATGCATTTCAGTGCTAACACACACAAAGATCAGTAGTCTATATAAGGGAGCTTCTGTCACTTTGATTGATTGTGACCTTTGACCTACCACGCCCCTTTGACCTTGACCACCCACATCGTTCCCCTCCCCCACGTTTGACCTCGACCACCCACGTTGCAGTCACCTTTGACCTTGTGTATCCTCCGGGGGGGCGATATGACCTTTGAGGTCACATATTTGCAATAGCGATGTCAGGGTACGACCTCTAGGTGACCAAAGTGAAGAATGATTGTATTGAACTTTGACACGGCTATTTGAAGGAATGATTTCGGGGGGACATCTGCCGGACACGTGAGGGGTTGGTGCATTCCATAGACGGGAACATTTTTTCACAGAGGAGTTGAAAATTGTCATTATGGTACATCACAATATGCACACTCGAAGTATCTTGGTTACACACACACACACACACACACACACACACACACACCGTATCTTGGTCATACACATACACACACACACACACACACACAGTATCTTGGTCATACACATACACACATTGTAAAATGTGCAATTGGGTTTATAAAAGGGATGTATTTCTATTTAAATGTACTGAAACAGGCCAGACAAAATATTACATTGTATAATAACAATTATCATACTATAATGTAAATGTAAAATGAACTTACATTTTCACAGAGCAGGTAAAAGTAGGGGTAAAACACCCTTTAAAGAAATATAAAATCACTCTCTCTCTGGCTCTCTCTGCCTCTCTCCAAGAATGTCAGCAGCCCTGGTGGGGGTGTGAAATTTAACACACTCACAGAAGTGATAGGTTGGAATTAGGGGGGACACAATCTTTTCTTTAACTTCTTGTCCCCAGATAAAATATTTGTTAGAGACATAATAAAATCTTTTAATAAAGTACTATCTTCTCTATCTTCCTACAAGATTGTTGTATCCAACATCTGACACTCTACGATCTTTAATTTCATCATAAACCATCATTTTTTATATATACCTCATTTATACAAATAGACATCCTATGATTTTTAAATCCAACATAAAGGACCGTTTTACTAAACAGAGAATGTTCCATTACCTTATAATGTTTAGAGCTTATTCCTACAAAGATGTAATTTTTAAATTGTATGATTTTTAAAAAGGACTATTTGTTTTTATGTTAGTGTTGTGTGTATGGGGTCGCCTCAAACATTAGCTAGGTGGAAATATATATTACACACAATAATGTGAATACATTGAATGATTAATTTACTGAAACAGAGGTAATCAAATATTATAGTTTTAGGTAGATGAAACTATATCTTACATACAATAATGTGAATACATTGAATGATTAATTTACTGAAACAGAGGTAATCAAATATTATAGTTTTAGGTAGATGAAACTATATCTTACATACAATAATGTAAATACATTGAATGATTAATTTACTGAAACAGAGGTAATCAAACATTGTAGTTAGGTAGATGAAACTATATATTATAGACATCAATGTAAATACATTGAACGATTAATTCACAAAAGGAAACAAACTGTATAAAATCACTCTCTCTCTCTCTCTTTCCCTCGCAAGCGTTCCCAGGGATGCGTGTGAAATTGTTTACCAGACCAATTTCCACTGCCTGAGAAATAACACGTACAGCCCCATTTGTATAAACACATTACAAACAACTTCTGGTTAAAATTGTTTTACCATGGGTATCTGGAGGCTCAGTATGTGTAAAAACGACAGTCCGGAATGACTTATATATATAAAGTATTTGTTTAACGCGAGACAAACTGTCCGGGTGTGAGATTTCGACACAAGGGTTCGTCACGATGTCAGTCAATTGTTGATTTAAATGGAATGTCTACCGGTTTGGAGACAATACCCGTCGCATCACAAACAAACGTTGTTGTGCTACACCATTTGAGATCAGCTAATGGCGCAAACAGATGATTTTGAACCAGATCTAAAAACACGTGGGGATTTTAGGGACATGAAGCGTGGAGGTCTGTCTCCATCTTGTGGTCACAACTGAAAAGGCAAGGTCCTATGATAAATATAAAATATACTTGAAACTGTTAAAAATATATCTTTGTAATATATTCTAAAACATAGGTATATCACATGTTAAAATTATCCTCGATTTCATACTATAAACAATTTCTCACTTATAGTTTAAAGATTCTATTTATATAAAACGCAGTATATGCTACACTGGTGTATATATATATATATATATATATATATATATATATATATATATATATATATATATATATATATATAGTTAAGGACCCCAGTTAATAACAACTAGTTTTAAAAGCGCGATTATCCATGATAGAATTATATATGTTCTAAATAGTCTCCATATTTATAACTGGCTTTCCAGATGGCCTGATGTCCCACCCCCTATCATCAGTGTTGCCAAGTCCGCGGTTTTCCCGCGGAATTGGGCTACTTCAACACTGTTGCCGCGGGCTGTTTTTCATGTCCGCGGGTTGAAGCGACCCCAATTATATGATATTTATCCCCGGGAATGCGAATTTTAGTAGGCAACCATGCCAAAAAACACATATTTAACCCCCCAAATGCGATTTTTACTGGAGATGCCCCCCTGAAACGAGATTGGGCTAGTTTTGGGCTAGTTTTCAGTAGCAATTGGGCGGGTTTTGTTGTGAAAACCTGGCAACCCTGCCTATCATGCCCGCTACATTTAAAAGAGCAGCCTCGGCGTTCTGCCAATACAACTTTTTGAAAGCTTAAACTGCATCGTCTTGTTCCAGTCTTGTTCCAGTCTTGTTCCAGTCTCCGGGTAAGATGTCATCAAGCCGTAAGTCAATGTTTTATTTTACCATATTGCTGTTTGTTGAAATTAGTTTTAAAACTGTTGGTAATTTGGTAAAGCTTTTTTCACTATCAGTCTGTGTTCAGTATACTAAAGGTAAAAGATCAGTGATAATTTATTTGGCTGATAATATAACGTTTTTGATTATAACAAATACATTACTATTCGGGGGGTTTATTTTATTACATCGTAGTCTATCATGTTCCGTTTTCTAGTCGGTTATGGTTGAAATTAAATGTGATATTATGCATCTACCTTTTTAACAGTATCTGTTTAAAATCCTTAAGGTTTATAGATTTTTATAGTTTTCTATTTGTGCATATTTTCACTTCGTCGTGATGGCATATTGTAGTTTTGTAGTTTTTCTACCATTCTTCGTTTGAGTTTTCACGGCCAAAACCATTCTGGCTTATTTGTGCATACCCACCGATTATAGTTCCAACCCTACTCATGAGTTAATGTCTGCTGTTGGGTAACAATATTATTATCGTCTAACCGCGGCTTTGTGAAATATTATTTACATCATTATATTTATTCTGATGTACATCATTGACTCTGACTCACGTTAGCTGTAAATTTGCCGTGAGATACGATAGCCTCGTGGTCAGCTGGGCCAGTCTGTTATCCATGCGGTCGGCGGTTCGAGCCCCGCTGGTACAGACTTTTATCTTCATTTAACGTTTACATGGTAAATATCATGGTGATGATAAGTAGCTTGTCATGATTATTGTCTTGAAATGAGATCTGAGTTGGTTTTAATCTTTAAATCCTGATTAAATGATGATGATTATAACAGTCCATGTTGTTATGAGGCATTTCAAACGCAAGAGGTCGACATTTCATAGTCTGGGTGAACATTCTATGTTGCGATGGTGATTATAGTTAACGATGTCAATATTTCCTGTTATCTGTTTGTGATATGTATATTGTTATTGTTAAGGTTTAAAAGTAATGCTAAATCTGTTTGTTAATATGTTGCGCATGCTTTCAGTGAACGGGGTAATCAGTTTGGCCCATACCCGATCTGTTTTAAACTGTCGCAGGTTTGGTGGCTGAGCGGTCTACGGAGTAATGACTTCATACAAGAGGTTACACGTTCGAACCCCGCTTACAACCCTAAAACTGTTTAAGCATTTACTCATTTCAAGGTGACAATTGTATACTTAAGTTCAGATGATTAATGTTTTGAACACATATGCGGTGAAGTTTTGAATCTTTTAAACTGTTTGATTCGAATCTTTTAAAAGTGTTTGATTCGAATCTTTGATTCAAATCTTTTGAACAGAATCATTGATTCAAATATTTGATTCAAATCTTTTGAATCGAATCTTTGATTAAAATCTTTTGAATCGAATCTTTGATTCAAATCTTTTGAATCGAATCATTGCTTTAAACTGATTTGGATCATTGCTGAACGGTTTGGGGCGTGAGCAGTTAAATTGGGGTCGATTGTATCTCTATTTTCACTCGGACTATTTTCACTCTGCAGGGTTGTCATATGCATGCGTGCACTGTTAGTTCTTAATAGTATTAATGCTAATATATATATATATATATATATATATATATATATATATATATATATATATATATATATATATTTATATATATATAACGGTAAATATATATATATATATATATATATATATATATAATCGATCAATGTCTGTTTGTTCACAGATTCAAACCTCGAGCTGATTGCATTTGACTCGATTGACTTTTGTGAGTACAACATACTATTTTTATTTATCATACCTATAATAATTACAAGACTGCAATTGGTGACATCTGTTTTATTTAACATTTACAAATATTGTTGTATGTTCTATTTTACAGTAACAGAACCAGCATTTGACGTGGACACCTCAGATAACGGTAAATATATATATATATATATATATTTACTTTACCTGTTTATTTCTAAATATCTAGTCTTATTTTATGACTTGTTTTATTTTTTTATTTATTTAATATTTTTATTAAATATTTATTTATTTAATTTTTTTGATTAATAATTTAATTTTTTTATTTTTTATTTATTTACATTTTTTAATTATATTTTTTTATTAATAATTTCTTTATTAATATTTTTCATTTTTATTATTATTATTATTATTTTATTATTATTATTATTTTTTTAAATACTATGTTTTGTTTCATTTCTAATTTAGAACTGATCCATCTGGTCACACAGCCTGGTTTTATAGATCTCACGCAAGAAGAATCCTCGGATCAGGGCCCTACCACCAGTGAGCCAGTGCCAAGAATCGTCAATCTACGTGACCAGAATCTACACCGATCAGAACTGACGAGCCAATAATTGCCACCAGTAACACGATAGATCTCACATCGGACGAACCACCACGCGGTGACGACGGTGAACCTCAGCCGAAGAAGAGAATCGTCGCTGCTGTTACCCCAGTGAGGAGAAGTGTGCACGCGATAAACGGAGGTACGCGCAATCATATTTATCTTTATTCAGTTTTAAGTAATGTGGTAAAATGATGCATATTTGACAGTCATAACTGTGATTATATACTGGACCCAATTAAATTTAGTTTTGATATTTTTATTCCCCACAGAAAGACGGAGTACGGACAACTTGTTACGGTGGTCTGACTCGCAGCTAAATGCATGGGAACGTGCGTCTTGGACCAGTGATGGTGATGATGATGAAACGTCAGTGCGAGGTCATCAAACACCGTATCCTTTTCACAACGCACATCCAGAAGAGGAAGAATTAGGTGATGTAGAAGAAGAAGAAGAAGAAGCAGAAGAAGGAGAAGTCCGTGAAGCAGGAGAAGAAGAAGAAGAAGAAGAAGTAGAACCGCTGTCTACTTCATCTCTCCAGCTTGACCTACTTCACAGAATTTTAGCAGGAGTTACGACTTTGCAAACCTTAGTACTATCTGGTCACAATGAAACGAGTGTCCTGAATGGTCGTGTTGTAGAATTAGCAAATGGTATAAATCTTCAGAATGAAATGTTTAATAATGCTCTCAGTCTTATACATCAAAAATTAGATGATATGGCTGTACAAGCCATGGCGGTAATGCAGGGACAGATAAGGGAGCTGCGAACGATTGTGAATGCTCTTGGGGTTATACACAATGCAAAAAAACTGTGATAAATATTGTCATGTTTTTTATTACACTGTGAAATGTATCATCTGTTCTGATCCTGACATGTTATGATTTTTTACATTGATTATCCGAATGGTCGTGTTTTTGTTTTTTCATATTTTTGTATCAATCAGTTTTGTTCTATTTCATTTGCCTCCAACACTGGTTTTTAACTAAATAAATATTAAAATGGATGGTGCGAGATGCTTCTGCAGAGGTGATGTACACTCCTGTCAACCAGATCATTCTCTCAATGACCTGTTACAAGATGAACTTGTCATGCAAACTGAAACCTCTGACTCTGTGTGTGCTAGATTACAAGAAATTATAAATACGTATCCAGAATCTGTAGATGTGCATTTTAATGACTATCCATCACGGTACGGTTCTAATTTGGAATACTTAGAATGGATTATGGCTCAATACCCCAATGTTGATTTGTGTGAACAATTAGTTATTAATTAATTAGTGGTTATTAAATGTCTACACCATGCATAATGTGCAAGATGGTGACGGTTTAAATAATGACCGTGGTTCGAAATGTACAGATACTATGTATTCTGCAGATGGGGTCGATGCCGAACAACCATCGTCTACCACCTCAGCTCCCCCTACAGGTAGCAATGATGCTGAACGTCCAGCGTGTGCCAACTCAGCTCTACCATCAGGTAATCTACACTCCGAACGACCGTCAAGCAGTAACGTAAATAGACAGCATGTCGGACAACCAGACATTGAAACGTTGATTCGTCATGGTGGTTCCGTAAACGGATATCACGTCTTACCAAGACCGCGTTTTAACAGCGTACAATTGACAAGAACCATGAACCTGAGAGAGATTAACTCTTCGGATTTGGCTGCGTATCACATTTTTCTACATGACGCTTTTAGCGCAATATCGTCTTATGCCCGAGACATTGGCGGTGAGGGTTGTGTAATTAATTTAACACTGTCGGCTCATAGTCTAAAATCACCCGTAAGCGTGGTCTTAACCCCTGACAATAATTATGACATCGATATTTTTTTCGATCAAATTGAGAAAATTTTACAGAGCGACGATCAGATTTTGTCAGACGAGGCGGTCGAGATTGACGCTAGCGTAGCCATGAGCAGACGCGGAGGTGGTAAACGTCGTAAACTTACCGATATAGCTTTTGACCAGGTGATTAAAAGAAAGAAAACGAGTTTATTTTGCCCTACAAATATATCAAATAAATTGTGCTTTTCTCTATGTCTTGCACATTTTCTTGAACCAGAACTATCCGATACTGCGCTAGAAACTAGAGCCGCCGATATCCACAACAAAGCCGGATTCTCAATCCAACATGAGATCGGACTTGGTGACATAGCAACGTTTGAAAATCTATTAGACATCAAAATTGTTGTTTTTTACAGAGCGAACGCTGGTATGATAGAAACATACAAAAATCACGACGATCCGCATCCAAAAACGGTATGCCTCTATTTGCACGACAGTCATTACTACATGATACGTAATCTGCCAGCATTCATCGGTACGGACTATGTATGCGAATTCTGTTATAAAGGTTACACAAATCGTCGACACCACTATTGCAAACATGTCTGCAACGTTTGTCACGATACGGAATGTTACAGATTTCCTAAAAGAACTGTACATTGCTCCGATTGCCTGAGGTTTTGTAAATCGAGCTACTGCTTTGAAATGCATAAAAAAACACCCCATGGCCATGATAAACCGCCTTGCGATACCGTAAAATACTGTAAACTATGTAATAGACGGTACGATGTCATAGGTAATGGTGCTCGAGAGCAACACAAATGCGCACCCGTACGATGCGTCCATTGTCGCGAAGATCTACCGGAGGAGGGGTTACATCGTTGTTTCATAAATACTCATGTCCCGAAGGATCTTGCCGAGAATTATATATTCTACGATTTTGAAACTCGTTATGAAAACGGAAAACACGTCGCTAATTTTGTATGCGCAATCACTGTTGACGGAGAGAAATTTACGGCTGCTGGTACCGACTGCATAGCAAGCCTAATCACACATTTCAGACAACCCCGATTTAAAGGATTCTGTTTCATAGCTCACTACGCGTCCAAATTTGACGCGTTTCTATTGCTTGAGTATTTTTGTAAAGCAGGGCTTACTCTCGAAGTCATAATGCAAGGATGTAAATTAATCTTCATGTATGACGATGCTTATGCCCAGAGATATATTGACAGCTATTCTTTCATCCCAATGGCTTTGTCTAAGATGCCTGTGGCGCTAAACTTAACCACTACTGACAAAGGCTACTTCCCGCATCATTTCAATAGGCGTGAAAATGAGGGTTATATAGGTCCGTACCCTGACAAAAAGTTCTACAACTATGAAAACATGAGTGATAAGGACCGTGTAAAGTTTGACGCGTGGTACAACACTGTCTCAGGGAAAGTGTTTAGATTCTCTGATCAGCTGCGCGAGTATGGTGTGAATGACGTCGTTTTATTACGCGAAGCATGCATGAAGTACAGAAAAGCGTTCATAGAATCCACCGAGCTCGACCCATTCAGCTTTAGTACTCTCCCCAGTTGTTGTATGGGTGTCTTCAAGACCCATTATCTCGATAGAGGTACGCTGGCTCTAACGCATAATAATGCGTACGTCCAGCAGAGCAAAACTTACTCTAACGTTTCGATCGAATGGCTCGAGTACTTGAAAAAGACTCGAAATGTGGACATTCATCACGCTGTAAATCACGGCGAAGTATCGATCGGTCGTTATTTTTTAGACGGTTACTACGAACAGGACGGAGTGAAATACGGTCTAGAATTGAATGGTTGTTTTCACCACGGACACGAATGCTGTTTTGAGCCATATCATACACACCCCATGTCAATTATCCCCTTCGGCGTTCTCAGGAGACGGTTTGACGACAAAGTTGAAATTCTGCAAAACGCGTATGGTTTACGAATTGAGGTTCTTTGGGAGTGTGAATGGAACAGAATGAAACAGACCGACCCCTCTGTGATGGAGTTTATGAGCACTTATAAACAACCTGAGAGACTGAAGCCACGGGAGGCCCTGTTTGGGGGACGTACTAATGCTTATAAACTCTATCACAAAACGGTCGAGGGTGAGAAAATAAACTATTTGGATTTTACCAGCTTATACCCATTCTGTCAAGCCAGAAAAACCTATCCGATCGGACACCCAGAAATAATTTTCACCGATTTTGATGCGATTGAAAATTATTATGGTCTTATCAAAGCGACGGTGTACCCGCCGCGTAAATTACTGCACCCGGTTCTCCCTTACAGATGCGGTGGAAAACTCATGTTTCCGCTGTGTCGAACCTGTGCGCACGACCAAAACCAAACGACAGACTGTAGTCACACGGATGATGAGAGGGCTCTCTCTGGTTGCTGGGTCAGTATTGAGGTTTTAAAAGCCATCGAGAAGGGCTATGTGGTTGCGAAGATCGATGAAGTTTGGCATTTCCCGCAACGGTCAGATACGCTGTTTGAAGATTATGTGAAGACTTTTTTACGTTTGAAACAACAAGCGTCTGGTTATCCGGCAAATGTCGTCACGGACTCCGACAAAGAGTCTTACATCAGCGATTATTTTGAAAAAGAGGGTATCCGTCTCGACCCTGAAAAGATCGCCCACAACCCTGCTCAGAGGTCAATTAACAAATTATTGTTAAACAGTCTCTCGGGCCGATTCTCTATGAGAGAGGATTTACCTAGAACCTCCCTCGTGAAAGACCCTGAAGAATTCACAAGACTGGTTTTTGGTAACGATCTAGCGTTCTTCACATTCGTCTCAGCCGACGTGGCTCTTGTCCAGTATCGCTCACCGAAAGGTGCTGTTTGTATGACTCGTGACATTAACGTGTTTGTAGGCGCATTTACAACTGCTCATGCTAGGTTAGAGTTGTACGAACTGATGGACCGACTTGGCGATCGATTATTATACTCGGACACAGACAGCGTAATATTCGTATCTAGGGCTGGAGACTGGGAACCCCCTCTGGGGGACCATTTGGGGGAACTGACGAGCGAAATAGACGATGGGGATTATATTACGGAGTTTTGTTCTAGCGGCCCGAAATCTTACGGGTATCGCACAGCCCAAGGCAAAGCATGCATGAAGGCTAAGGGTATAACATTGAACGCCAAAAACGCCCTAGCTATCCGCTTAGACAGTCTTATTGGTCTGGTTGACAGCTATGTGACATCACGTGATGATACAAAATACCTCCTGGCTCACACTGAAAACATTGTGAGGAATAAAAAGACTCTCACATTGCACAACAAGTCACTCGCTAAAAGGTTCAAGGTGGTGTATAATAAGCGTAGACTTTTACCCGATTTCAACACTCTCCCTTATGGCTATTGATCTAATGGTTCACAGAGGTTCGCGGGAGGCCTCTGATTTTGATTTCAGGCTTCAACACCCATTCAGCTGTGTGATAACCGGCCCATCCAACTCTGGAAAGTCTTATTTTGTGAAACTTCTGTTGGAAAACAGTGTGAATTTGGTTTCCAAAAAATTTGAAAATATTGTTTTTTTGTATGATTGTTGGCAACCCTTGTATGATGAATTACTTAAATTCCATGCTATTAAATTTGTTGAAGGAATACCTCAGAGTCTGAATGATGATTATTTGCTACCCGTCAACAAAGTGAATCTTTTGATTGTTGATGACATGATGCAACAAGCGTCTGGGAACTCAGAAATTGAACGGGTATTCACGCAGTATGTACATCATCGTAATCTCAGTGCGATATATATCACGCAAAATTTATTTGTGCAAGGTAAATCCAGCAGGACCATTATCTTAAATACAAATTACTTGATTCTGTTTAAAAACCCCCGGGATGCCAATCAAGTGGCTGTGCTAGGGCGTCAAATGTACCCAGGAAATGCAAAATACTTTATGGACTGCTATCGTGATGCTACGAGTCAACCTTTCGGGTATTTAATGATAGACTATAAAGCTAAAACCCCTGAACAATATCGGCTCAGAACAGGTCTACTTTCCGACCGCCAAGTGGTGTATCTCCAGAAAAGAAGAAGAACGTGATCAGCGTCATGTCGACCAGACTGTGTAAGCATCTCCCGCTGTTGAAACTGCTACATAAATCGACACCTAAACAACGACGTCTTATTTTACATTCGGCTTCCGACGAGCTCATTTTAACTTTGTGCGAAGTTGCACTTAACATACTCTATGGAACGATTCCTATCAACCGTAGACAATACCAAAAGCTGAAAAGGAGGAAATCGGAAATTAAATTTGTCGCCAATAAGAAAATTGGTATATCAGCCAAGAAACGTGTTTTCAACCAAACTGGGGGATTTCTTTTACCACTCCTAAGTGTCGCAGTGCCGTTTATTTCTAGCTTGATAACTTCAGGGCGGAGGTGAGGATGGAGTATGCTGAGAAAATGTATTTAGTGCCGCAGCACCAGTTGGAAAATTTTAAAACTGGAGGCGCTCGGGAGAATATTCAGCAGATCGTAGAAAACGATCTAGACAAATCCATAAGAAATATTTTACTAAGGAACGACTTGGATCAACACGAAAAAGTCAAGCTCTACACAAACATCCTGAGCAGATTTTTAGCAATTGTTAAACAAGGCGACCGGGAGAGCAATGTTTTAACACTCTCTTTACCAAATCATGACCACGCTCATAAAGATACGACCACTCCTGATGACTCAAAAGACGGTGAGAATGAGGAGGATGTCGTGGCTGAAGTTCTGAAGAATGTGCCAACGAGGAGCTTGAAAAACACCAGATACATATTAGACAAATTGTCTAAAGCTAAAGGACTATGCGGCTGGAGCGAGACGGGGGAGTTTGTGTTCAGGGGTAAAACTATACACGGTTCACACATGCTCGATTTGTTGAAAAATGTCACAGCTCCGCACAAGGTCCGGGATGACCGAAGACCTGCAGGATGGTCGGAGTTTCTACACACCTTTGCCGAATTAAGCATCCCGTTTTCTACAGTGCCGAATCATCATGTTAGGCATGCGATTAATTCTTTAAAGGGTAAACCTGTTACAGCCGTACCTACACCGGAGCCTGAGCTAAATTATAAGAAGTCAAAAAAAAGAAAGCGGGCGGAAGACCCTGTGTTTAAATCACCTACTATCGATAGGGGAAAGTGGCTCCAATTTTAAGATGGTTCTATTTTGTATTTTGTCAATATTTGGTGTGTAATTTTGTATGTACGTGCTACCTGTTTAAAATTGAAATAAAGGACAATAAAAAGATGTTGGTTTTAATCATTTTATTTTCATCCAAACAACTACATTGTTCAAACATGGTTCATAGATGTATCACAAGACTGTACGCAATGAATACATGAAAACAATTTTTCATTACAACTATTTGATCTTAATCTTTTCACAAAGATCGATACCATTTTGTCATTTTTTATATAGTCATTGGTATAGAGCATTATCACATCGTTATAGTTGTACCCCCTGGCCATGTGATACAGAAAAAACAGACAGTGCTGACCACATGTGTCGGATGTAAAATCCTGGACACGTCTGACCGAATATGTTGTTGCAACACCATTGACTGTTAGAAAGTTTTTGATGGATGGTGGAAAGAGCTCGCTGTCCGGAGGATTGCCATAACTGTCGAAAAAACAAGCCGGGCCCTGCTCAGCTAAATAAACAGCTATCCAGTGTTCGCCCGGTAGGCGAGCGGGGTGTGTATTAATTATAGTCATCGATGGTAAGTTCCGTATAGGCCTTACGGGTAGTTGATCGCTGGGTAGAACTCCAATAAAATGGGCGTTGCAGGAAATTTTGTTCATGATGGCGGTGAGTTGTAACGTGTTCATTTCAATAGTAATCGACCAGGACCTGTCTGCGGTTAGAGACTTCGATGATACTGTCAAACACTGCGTAAACGATCAAATTAATAGTATGCGGCAGCGCGTTTTTGAACCGGGCTTCAAGTCTGATATTGCCGGACTTAATGAGGGATATGTGCTGACCGCAGTCTTCATCGGGGGTGAGATTAAACGCATAAAGTGCGTATCCATTCAGAAAATCTTTTCTGTCGATAGCTAGGGGTTGGTTTTTAAGATGTCTTCCGGACGCCATGACCAGCTGGAAGAATTCACGAGCGGCCAAACCCGCATCGTAATCCGGCTGCAGGGATTTAGCGGGAAACTGTTGCCCGTCAACGTAGACTGCTAGGTACTCCAGGTCATAGTGTTTGAAAGCAAATGGGTTTTTGTCGTAGGCTCCTGTGAATGAATCGTTATCGACCATACCTATAACGATAGATTTGGGGAGTGTTCCTAAAAACAAATTCTCCTGATTTGAAACGCGGCTCCCGGCTGGTATGGAGAAGTTTTTTAGGCAAACCCTATCTATGGGGTACTTGGCCGTCGCAGAGAGCAGAGCCTGGGCATGCCCCAGTCTCACGGAGGGTGATACGGACACTTTCTTGACAAACAGGGATGCAGTCGTGATTTTTAATTTGTACGCGACATCCCCAGTTCTCATCAGACAGAATTCATCTTTGCCTCTGATCATTCGTATTTTAATGTCAACTCCGTTTAACATTAATTTTTCTTGAAAGAAAATATCGCTGTGAATGGGTACCAGCAGTTCGACTGTTTTGCTCTCGTTTGTGTATTGGGCTCTCGCTGTCAGACCGGTATTACGGCCCGTAGGGTCAGCAATGTCCATCTGCCCGGCTGTGTCTTTGTAAAACAGTCCAGCCGAGAAAAGTGATTCCAGAGAATCTTTACTGTAGTTGATGAGACTTTCGATGATACATCGGTAAGGATAGGTATTTGAACTTTGAGATATCAAACGGTCCCCGAGACTCACATCAACTTGTGAAAATATAGTTGCGCCCGGATAATTTATTAGACCAACCTTAGCGGTGTTCGGGATGTCCTCGCCACTAGGCGTTGTGATTTTAAGCCGTAGATACAACAAAGTGTTATTTAGATCCACATAATCCTCGCCGTTTCCAGCTATAAAAAATTCCAATGGAGCAGAGTCCGATATAGCCGATAAAGGGGGTACTTCTATATAGCTGTTTTTCTCAATAACCGTGTCAAGGGGACTGTAAATAAATCCAGCTCAGACTTGATACACTCCCCCGACATTCGATGCAGTAATGCCATGTTAGAAAATAGTTTTTACTGATCTCTTAAGCGATACGTTTCGTCTCACGGTCTTCTTACGCTTTCTGCGTGCTACTGAGAACTTCTTGGGGCCGCGTGTTGTTTTCTTCTTATTATTTAGTGTACGACCACGCCTCCTTATACCCGGTGGTTTAGATACTCTCTTACGGGCCATGACCATCAGGCCCGATCCGTCTTGAGATTTAGCGCTGTCGTTATACGATCTCGACAAAGCGTTTGAGACAACGTCGGTTACTATATTTTTAGCAGCCGATTTAAATGGGGTTTAGCAATGCTGAACCCTCTTTTTAGAAATGGTATAGCCATCCTAAACAGGCCTCTGAATAACCCTCCTAGGCCCGCCCCATACATAACCCCGCCTCCCGAATATCCTGGTAGACCTCCACCCGCCTGGTTTCGGTAATAGTTGACATATTCACCAGTATTCGTCTCACGAGGGTCATAATAAACCATTTTTTAAAGAATGGAAATATTTTGGGGTTTAAAGTGTAGTTTTACGACGACTTTTTCGTAAGAAAATGGTACTTCGTGGTTTTGATCGTCCTTCAGTTCTATACCTATGTCGGTGATGAGCTCCTTGTTGATCGATGCGTAATGAGGCTTGTCGTATCTAACACTAACCATATCCTTGTTTTCACCCGTTATATGTACGCATCTCAAAAGGGGTACATACGAATCACCAACCGCTTGATAATGGATAATGTCTGTGTAAACGTAGAGCGTATAGAGACCCGCGTTGATATCCGCTTGGTGAGGCGAGTACGTCATGACACTTGTTGTAAAATCAGCCTTTTCGTGGTAAGCTGAGCGTCCGAGAGCTTCATCGGGGCTCAACCCAAAAATAGTGGCTAGTTTCCCCCTAAAGCTTACCGCGACATTAGGCTTGGCAAGAAGAAACACTTTGTTTTGCAAATGATCATAATTCATTATCCCCGTCTGCCCGAGAGCTACATTTACTGCCCGGGTCACATCCCGAATGGTTGCGTAGTACCCGCTGTTTATTTCCAACTTCCTCGTCACTGTAAACCCTGATAGCTCTTTAAATTTGTTTTCACCCGGTTTATTTAAGTCCTTCTCTGTAGGTAACGGCGCTGTGTGTAGGATGAATACAGCATCTTCATCATTAAAAGTGTACCAACTTCTAGGATATTCGATTTCAGCGAGGGCTACTTCCCATTGTCCTTTCAAGTTTATACCTTTTGCTAACCTGGTTGTATAGCTGGATATCCGATTTTCAGGATAAACCGTTGACGACGCATTACACGGTAGCGTGATGTAGAAGCCGTGGTCATCCATGATGGTCCTTTACGTGAATGTTCCTGGTTGTTATGAGTTTGACTGTTTTAAGGGGTTTTGCAAATCCACCAGAGTTTTTTTATCAACATAGCTATTAAATTTTGAAGGCCAGCCTACCCATTTCACTAAAACAAGTGTGGATCGTCCTTGTTTTTTCTGGCCTAAAATCTTTTCCACCTTAAAAGATTTGTTTTTGCTCACAATAATCTTTTGCAATTCTTTTTCATAAAAAACCCCGTCGATGTGTTCACCGTCATAATCAGACAGTCTGTAGACCGGTGGTTGGCGGGTAATGCATGTGGATATGGTGAAAAATTCCTCTGTGTAGTTCTGTTCATATCCTTTGGCGAATGGGCCTCTAACTTTAGATATCCTAACAACGTCGCCTACTTTATATTTAAATACGGTCTTTTCATTCTTTTTTATATTACCGTACAGGTTTTGAAACACATCCGACTGATTTTCTTTGTTAACGTCCAGCGGTCGCATCCTAATACTGCGATGATAACTACAGTTGTAACCATCCACAATATCTTGTAAAACATCTATGTATCGATGCAAATTTGTAGCGGTTAAAAATCGCCACATGCGACTTTTTAATGTTCTATTAAAACGTTCCACGACGCTGGCTTTCAAATCGGTAGCCGTTGCGAAATTGTTAATATCATGTTTTTTCATCAAGTCTTGAAATTGTTTGTTGAAAAATTCCGTCCCCTTGTCCGTTTGTAATTTCTGCGGGACACGGTCCTCTTTGAGTATAGACTCAAACGCCTTAGTAACCACGGCCCCACTCTTATTCTTTAGCACACGGCACCAAGCATACTTGCTAAATACATCGATGCACGTCAACAAATATTTATTATTATCATTATCCTTGGAATACATCGACATGTCCACAAGATCCGCTTGGAACTGGGTGTCAATACCATAGACCATTACTCTGTTACGCTTGTATTTTACAGGCGCAGTCCTGTGTAATGTGTAAGCATCCTCGCCGGCTACCCAATCTGTAACCTGTTTATCGCTTAGACGGACCCCGCTAGCCTTAAAGACGGCGTCTTTTAGTCGCTTTTTACCCCCTAAAGAGCCAGGGTTGGATGGTGTATAATAAATCTCCTTCATAAGCTCAGCCATGTTATCACATGAACCTATACCCAAGAATAAGTCGTACACCAACAGAGCGTTAAACTTTTATTAAAAAGTAGATGACAGTCACACAAATATATGATGATGATTACATATTCAGAGTAATAAAAGAATACATGTTGGTTACATGATCAAACTAATAAAAGAATACATGATCAAAGTAATAAAAACATTACTTTGATATCACGCTAGATGATCTAACCAGAAAAGAAATTCACGGCATATCTTTAAATCATGGTCTACAATATGGGTAACTGTTGTTTCAATAATGACATCTGCATCGAAGCCGTCATCTTTTAACATTTGCGACTCGCAAAAATCCGTTACAAAGGCGCAGATACAGACGATATCTGCGAGCCGTAACTCTGATTCACACATTATATCGAGAACATCGCTTATTACAGAAAATGGGTCGGGGTTATTAGCACATTCGTCTCGCAATTTATACCATGTCGCTGACACTCCTCTTATATCGTCCATTTGTTTCTTGAGATTTGTTGTACGCTTGTCTTCCGGATCACCGACATCAATAGAATTGCGGGCGTCAGTGATTACATCAGTCAACAATATTTCGAGTTGTCTTCTGTAATGTCCTTTAAACAAACTTTCTATGAGTCTCTTTTGACTGCATGCTGCTCCCATGATGATGCTGCTGCTGGTGACGGTTTCTTGATTACCAACCTTTCGTAAGGGGGTTGCCTTGCCAGAGATCAACAGCGTCGTTGACAAATGCCTTGTGGGCCTTGTCCGCGAGCCTGGACCTGATTTCCTGTAGTTTCGTAGAGATGAATGGCTCGTCTCTCAATTCATGTAGAATTGCGCAGACGGTCCCCTGAATCTGGTCTGGATTGGATTTTAAACCACAACGGTGTAGAGCATTGGCTATAATGGAGCGGAGATCAGGTTTAAACAGTTTGCGGGTCAGGTCGTCAAAGTGGGTATCGAAAAAGTATGGTGGTGGCTCAAACAAGCAGCAATGTTGCAGCTGACTAGGATGATTCGTAGCACAGCCCTCACAGATCTCCTTCAGCTTACTGTCGATGAGATGCTGTAGCATCACAGCAAGCGTGCCTCTTATGATTTTGAATCCGAGGTCCGTGAAGCAGCCGTCTGTACCGTCGAACCCGGTAGCGGGGTTAGCAGAATTGCACAGTCCTGTTAGGAAACTCAGGTTGCGGTATCCAAGTTCAGTACAGAATTTATCTAACCATCCAGTGGAGGGGGTGACGACGGCAGCCTCACCGCCCCAGTCGTTTTCAAATTTCGATTCGTCGGGGACCACTGGTCCATGGGTGTCTGTCATTATATGATCAGTAGCGTTGTCGTCGGAAGACCATCCGTACTTGCGGATGGGGACGTGTTCTGCACAGGCATCTTGAGACATTTTATACGAATGATGTGCTGAGTGGTTCTGGATACTTGCTTTTATGGGCGTAGTGAATGGGCGGGGACGGCAGATCGTGCAAGTCGCTGCGTGGACATCTCTCAGGGTGGAACAGCTGAACTTTAATTTTGTTGTACCCCCGATGCATTTCGCACCACTTGAACATCCTGTTTATGGCTGCAAAAATATTCTTCAACAAGCCCGTATCACCCCACTTGAACAGAAATCCCAGCTTGTACAACTCGTGTTCGTCTCGATGACCATCGCTGAGGCGGTCAGGAAGTTCCTTCTTGTCTTTACAACAGAATACGAAGACGTAATCCTCTTGATTCTTTTTAGAATGATTACCGACAACGCGGTACCTGATGTTCGGGACCACTGCGTTCCACTCACCGATGTACAATGGTTCACTGCCGCGATCGTTCAGATCCCTCCAGACACGCTCGTAAAACAGTGTCCAGTCTCTCTCATGAAGTACGAGACAGGGGTCCTCACACTGTACAAATTCATTTCCACTGTCAGTCGTGTAGAGAGTGACCATTCGAGATGCTTTATAAAATATGTAGCCGAATACTCGATTATCAGACATCGGAAATTCGGTCTTCACAATCCCCGTATCTTCATGGAGAAACTTTGTCAAACTGACGTAACCTTGAGGTTTTCTCAGAGCCAAAAGCAGATCGTCAAACATTGCATTACTGCATTCTTACTGCATGAATACATGTTGGTTACATGATCAAACTAATAAAAGAATACATGATCAAAGTAATAAAAACATTACTTTGATATCACGCTAGATGATCTAACCAGAAAAGAAATTCACGGCATATCTTTAAATCATGGTCTACAATATGGGTAACTGTTGTTTCAATAATGACATCTGCATCGAAGCCGTCATCTTTTAACATTTGCGACTCGCAAAAATCCGTTACAAAGGCGCAGATACAGACGATATCTGCGAGCCGTAACTCTGATTCACACATTATATCGAGAACATCGCTTATTACAGAAAATGGGTCGGGGTTATTAGCACATTCGTCTCGCAATTTATACCATGTCGCTGACACTCCTCTTATATCGTCCATTTGTTTCTTGAGATTTGTTGTACACTTGTCTTCCGGATCACCGACATCAATAGAATTGCGGGCGTCAGTGATTACATCAGTCAACAATATTTCGAGTTGTCTTCTGTAATGTCCTTTAAACAAACTTTCTATGAGTCTCTTTTGACTGCATGCTGCTCCCATGATGATGCTGCTGCTGGTGACGGTTTCTTGATTACCAACCTTTCGTAAGGGGGTTGCCTTGCCAGAGATCAACAGCGTCGTTGACAAATGCCTTGTGGGCCTTGTCCGCGAGCCTGGACCTGATTTCCTGTAGTTTCGTAGAGATGAATGGCTCGTCTCTCAATTCATGTAGAATTGCGCAGACGGTCCCCTGAATCTGGTCTGGATTGGACTTTGTCAAAAACTTTGTCAAACTGACGTAACCTTGAGGTTTTCTCAGAGCCAAAAGCAGATCGTCAAACATTGCATTACTGCATTCTTTATTCAGGGTTTTAACAAATTTTAAAGCCGCCATGTTCGAGTATTTCACAACCCTTATCCATTTGCTGTTTATCTGGGTCTATTTATACTGATCTATGCTGGAATGCACCAACCCCTCACGTGTCCGGCAGATGTCCCCCCGAAATCATTCCTTCAAATAGCCGTGTCAAAGTTCAATACAATCATTCTTCACTTTGGTCACCTAGAGGTCGTACCCTGACATCGCTATTGCAAATATGTGACCTCAAAGGTCATATCGCCCCCCCGGAGGATACACAAGGTCAAAGGTGACTGCAACGTGGGTGGTCGAGGTCAAACGTGGGGGAGGGGAACGATGTGGGTGGTCAAGGTCAAAGGGGCGTGGTAGGTCAAAGGTCACAATCAATCAAAGTGACAGAAGCTCCCTTATATAGACTACTAAGATCATTTGTATTGTATAAATAATGCATTCCCCTAAACAAAACCTTTAAAGTCTCTCAGTCTTTACTAGTTTCCTAATATTTTCAGCACATCACTGAACAACATGTATTTAAATATGTATTTCACCAATACATTCAACCCTGAATTTTGGTCATCTCTTGTATTATTTGTATATGGGCACTTCTGTGAATGTAGACTGGAGTGTGTGTGTGTGTGTGTGTGTGTGTGTGTGTGTGTGTGTGTGTGTGTGTGTGTGTGTGTGTGTGTGTGTGTGTGTGTGTGTGTGTGTGTGTGAACGGGACTTTTATTTTGGTTTTGTGTATGACGTCATCAGCCCGCGCCGCACTCCCACATCTGTTGTGATTCGGCTGAAGAAAGGTTTGTGTGTTTTAAGCGTTTAAAGTGTTTACAACCATCTTCAAAGTTTTACAGGCATATTGAATTATGTATTATTGTCTCATTCTCATCTTAAACAGGACAAACACACAGAAAAACTCCTGGAGAAGCGACTGAGATCCACATCACACTGTTATTATAAAGATGGCGTTTATTAAAGAGGAGAATGAAGACATGAAGATTGAAGAAACATTGAGAGTGAAACATGAAGAAACTGAGGAACAAACAGAGAAAGAGGAGAGAGAAGAGCTGAAGATTGAAGAAACATTGAGAGTGAAACATGAAGAGACTGAGGAACAAACAGAGAAAGAGGAGAGAGAAGACATGAAGATTGAAGAAACATTGAGAGTGAAACATGAAGAAACTGAGGAACAAACAGAGAAAGAGGAGAGAGAAGACGTGGAGATTGAAGAAACATTGAGAGTTAAACATGAAGAAACTGAGGAACACACAGAGAAAGAGGAGAGAGAAGAGCTGAAGATTGAAGAAACATTGAGAGTGAAACATGAAGAAGCTTAAATTACCGCTCTTAAAGCGTAATTTATCCGACAGTGGAAACGCGTATAAAATGCTTTAAAAACTTTAACAATACATAATAATAATATATATTCATATAACACTGATCTCTTCATCTCCTGTTAGTGGGTGGGATATATTAGGCTGCAAGTGAACACTTTGTCCCTTAAGTTGATGTGTTAGAAGCAGGAAAAATGGTTTGAGAGTTTGACAAGGGCCAAATTGTAAAAATATTTTGCATGTGTTGTTTCTACTAGAGCCCGACCGATAAAGGATTTTTAAGGCCGATACCGATACAAATATTTGGTGATTTAAAAATCCGATATATCAGCCAATATACATATATATATATATATATATATATATATATATATATATATATATATATATATATATATATATATATATATATATATATATATATATTACAAATAAATAAATAAAAGAAATAACAGAAACGCGTAAAAAAAAAACGTAAACAGATTTCCCTTACATTAGTTATTCATGATCCCTCAGCCTCTCTAAATTAATATGATAATGCAGTTTAAAAATAAACTTGTTTGTTTTATTGTCACAACAGAACAGAGGAACATAAAAATATATTAAAGTTCTGATAAATAAAATGTATAAAAATACAAACTTAAGATATGAAACTTAAAGTCGTTTGGATGAAAACACAATAACAAAAACAAAACAAAAAATCTAAGTTACCAGGATTAATAGATGCGGTAAGCTTCATAAATATAACTTTGAGCAAGACTGGGAAAAAAATATTCAGTTAAGTTCTAGAAGTTCTGATAAATAACAACAGCCAAATATAAACTATATACAGTAAATATGAGCTACCTTATAATTACAATGTCAACTTGCTTATCCCTTTACATGCACTCTTTTAATTCTCTCCATCAAGCTACAACAAACCATTTTCAATCATCATTTGCTGCCTGCCTTCTAAAATCTACTAACGTTACTTGCATTAAATCCATCATGTGACTCGCTAATGCGGCGTCTGAACGAAGTCAGCAACACACTTTCGTTCACTCCTCATGTGCTTAACTTACAATGCAGGGACTGGAACTACAAATATACCAGTTATAAATACAGTAATCATTACTTTATTTAGGCAGAATAAGTTTGTGATTTCCAAGGCGCATTAATGTTAGCGCTCTCCCATGGCATTAGCTAGCTTTGTGGTTAGCGTCTATGATAAGTCATAATTTAGAAATATGTATACTTTTTCAAAATAACGGGCAGGGGAGAGATGATACGTCTCATGCTGTCAGACTATTATTATTATTATTATTCAAGCAATGTATGTCTCGTTGCCAACTTACATGCACTTCACGGATGATCTCCGTTGTGTTGTGAATGAGGCGCACTATATATATATACAGGGAGTGCAGAATTATTAGGCAAGTTGTATTTTTGAGGATTAATTTTACAACATTAATAATTAAACAACAACCATGTTGTCAATGAACACAAAAAACTCATTAATATCAAAGCTGAATATTTTTGGAAGTGGTTTTTAGTTTTAGCTATTTTAGGGGGATATCTGTGTGTGCAGGTGACTATTACTGTGCATAATTATTAGGCAACTTAACAAAAAACAAATGTATACCCATTTCAATTATTTATTTTTACCAGTGAAACCAATATAACATCTCAACATTCACAAATATACATTTCTGACATTCAAAAACCAAACAAAAACAAATCAGTGACCAATATAGCCACCTTTCTTTGCAAGGACACTCAAAAGCCTGCCATCCATGGATTCTGTCAGTGTTTTGATCTGTTCACCATCAACATTGCGTGCAGCAGCAACCACAGCCTCCCAGACACTGTTCAGAGAGGTGTACTGTTTTCCCTCCTTGTAAATCGCACATTTGATGATGGACCACAGGTTCTCAATGGGGTTCAGATCAGGTGAACAAGGAGGCCATATCATTAGATTTTCTTCTTTTATACCCTTTCTTGCCAGCCACGCTGTGGAGTACTTGGACGCGTGTGATGGAGCATTGTCCTGCATGAAAATCATGTTTTTCTTGAAGGATGCAGACTTCTTCCTGTACCACTGCTTGAAGAAGGTGTCTTCCAGAAACTGGCAGTAGGACTGGGAGTTGAGCTTGACTCCATCCTCAACCCGAAAAGGCCCCACAAGCTCATCTTTGATGATACCAGCCCAAACCAGTACTCCACCTCCACCTTGCTGGCGTCTGAGTCGGACTGGAGCTCTCTGCCCTTTACCAATCCAGCCACGGGCCCATCCATCTGGCCCATCAAGACTCACTCTCATTTCATCAGTCCATAAAACCTTAGAAAAATCAGTCTTGAGATATTTCTTGGCCCAGTCTTGACGTTTCAGCTTGTGTGTCTTGTTCAGTGGTGGTCGACTTTCTGCCTTTCTTACCTTGGCCATGTCTCTGAGTATTGCACACCTTGTGCTTTTGGGCACTCCAGTGATGTTGCAGCTCTGAAATATGGCCAAACTGGTGGCAAGTGGCATCTTGGTAGCTGCACGCTTGACTTTTCTCAGTTCACGGGCAGTTATTTTGCGCCTTGGTTTTTCCACACGCTTCTTGCGACCCTGTTGACTATTTTGAATGAAATGCTTGATTGTTCGATGATCACGCTTCAGAAGCTTGGCTATTTTAAGACTGCTGCATCCCTCTGCAATATATCTCACTATTTTTGACTTTTCTGAGCCTGTCAAGTCCTTCTTTTGACCCATTTTGCCAAAGGAAAGGAAGTTGCCTAATAATTATGCACACCTGATATAGGGTGTTGATGTCATTAGACCACACCCCTTCTCATTACAGAGATGCACATCACCTAATATGCTTAATTGGTAGTAGGCTTTCCAGCCTATACAGCTTGGAGTAAGACAACATGCATAACGAGGATGATGTGGTCAATACTCATTTGCCTAATAATTCTGCACTCCCTATATATATATATATATATATATTGTCACAGGGTGAGGAATCACACGACAAGGCAGGTTGAGTGCAAAAGGCCCCGGAGGGTGGATTTTATTTACAGTGCTCGTGATAACGGTGAAAACAGTTAGTGAGCCGGTGTGTGATGGCTGGTGAATCCTCGTCCCGTGTGGTGCTCGATCCTGGTGAAAGTGGGTGTCCCAAACGTGCTCCAGTGAAGTGGGCTGTCGGTCACTCGCTGCTTTCTAGGAGAACAAAGAGAGAGGTTAGTCCAGCAGTACATTCAGCTCGAGACCAGAGTCTGTCTGTCTGCTCATCCGTAGCCGCTTATATGTCTCTGAGCTGATGGGGTGCAGCTGTGACCGATCAGCCCATGGTGATGACACGCAGGTGTGTTGTTGCCAGGGCGACGCTGATTCCTCTGGGTGGACTCGTCACATTCCCCCCCCCAAGCGTTGTTCTGGTCCTGCGAACATATGGAGACAGTAGGGGTGAAACAAAGGGAGGGTGGGGAATGACCCCTGACAGACCTGCATAAGCTGTCCATATCCTTGAGAGGCCGTCGGCGTTCGCGTTGGCGGCCCCGGCCCGATGACGTACCTCAAAGTGGAAGTCCTGGAGCGCTAGGAACCAGCGAGTCACCCTGGCGTTGGTGTCCTTGGCGCGGGCCATCCATTGAAGGGGCGCATGGTCGGTGACCAGGGTGAACTTGCGGCCTAACAGATAGTACCTTAGCTCCAGGACTGCCCACTTGATGGCCAGGGCCTCCCTCTCGACGGCGGCGTACCTCGTCTCAGCCGGGGACAGCTTCCTGCTGATGTAGATGACCGGATGCTCCTCGCCTTCCTGGATTTGCGACAGGACGGCTCCCAGTCCTGTGTCGGAAGCATCCGTCTGCAGCAGGAAGGGGCAACCGAAGTCTGGAGCGCGGAGTACCGGCGACGACGTCAGGGCTGTCTTGACCCGGGCGAAAGCCTCCTCGAGGGCTGGGGTCCAACAGACTTTCTCCGGCTGCCCCTTCCTGGTCAGGTCTGTCAGGGGGGCGGCTAGAGAGGAGAAGTTGGGGATAAAACATCGGTTAAACCCTGCCAACCTCCGAAAGCACCCTCCGCAGACGTTCCAGGTGGTCTCCCCATGCCTCGGAATGGATGACGACATCATCAATGTAGGCCGCCGCGTAGGCCTGGTGGGGCCTTAGGATGATGTCCATCATCCGCTGGAAGGTCGCTGGGGCCCCGTGGAGGCCGAAGGGAAGGGTCCGGTACTGCCAGTGGCCACTGGGGGTCGAGAAAGCAGTCTTGAGTTTAGCGGATTCAGAGAGTGGGACCATCACGATGGGGCTGGACCACGGGCTCCGGGATGGTTCGATTACCCCCAACTTCAGCATTTGTTGAATCTCTTCCTCAATAGCCAGCCGACGAGCCTCCGGGACACGGTAGGGCCGTTGCCTGACGATGACTCCTGGCGGTGTTCTGACGTCATGTTGGACCACGTTGGTCTGCCCGGGCTGGGTCGAGAACACATCCTGGAACTGACTGACCAGGTGCTGCAGTTCTGCCTTCTGGGCAGCCGAAAGATGGGGGTTGACGTCTACAACCACGGGATCGGTGATGCTTAGGGCCGCCACCTGGTCCCGGGTCCCCACCCACTTTTTCAGGAGGTTGATGTGATAGAGTTGCTCTGTCTGGCGTCGTCCCGGCTGTCTCAGGCGGTACGTGACTGGCCCAATCTTCTCAATCACGGTATATGGACCCTTCCAGGTGGCCAGGAACTTGCAGGCAGAGCTGGGGACCAGGACCATGACGCGGTCTCCCGGCTGGAACTCCCGTGGTTGGGCTGCCCGGTCATAACGGCGTTGCTGTGCTTGTTGAGCCTTGCTGAGGTGTTCCCGGACTAATGGCATCACCCGGTCGATCCGTTCCCTCATCTGGCGGACGTGCTCGATGAGGGTGCGATGAGGGGCAGGCTGCTGCTCCTAAGCTTCTCGGGCGATGTCCAGGAGCCCTCGTGGTTGGCGGCCGAAGAGAAGCTCGAAGGGGGTGAAGCCAGTTGAGGCCTGGGGTACTTCGCGGATCCCGAAGAGCACATAGGGAATCATGAGGTCCCAATCCCGCTTATCCTCCGCCGCCACACGTCTCAGCATCTGCTTGAGGGTCTGGTTGAACCTTTCTACAAGCCCGTCCGTTTGTGGGTGGTAGACTGTGGTCCTCAACTGCTTCACCCGCAGCAGCCTGCAGAGATCTGCCATTAGCCGGGACATGAACGGGGTACCCTGGTCAGTCAGTATCTCCTTCGGTATGCCCACCCGGCTGGCCAGCAGGAACAGCTCCTGGGCGATGTTCTTCGCGGTAGCCTTGCGGAGGGGAATCGCTTCGGGGTACCGGGTGGCATAATCGACGATGACCAGGATGTGTTCGTGGCCACGGGCAGACTTTGGCAACGGCCCCACTATGTCCATTCCAATCCGCTCGAAGGGCACCTCGATGATGGGCAGCGGAATGAGTGGGCTGGAATGAGTGGGCCTCCGCTGTGCGACACAGTATAGCAGGCCATTCTCAACGACAAAATGCGGGAGAGGATGGGGCCGTGGGAGGACGTCTTTCCCGTCGATGATCCGCACTTGGGACCAGCAGTGCTTCAGGCGATCGTCCTCCCGCTGTTCCTTGGCGAATGAGCCCCCTCCGGCAGCCTGCTGATACACATCAAAAAACGGATTAGTGGATTGGGAGGGGGACTCACCATCTCTCCCGCTGTCGGAGGCTAGAAGGGCTGGTCGGCGGCGGGGTCCACGCGGCCGTCTCCGTCTTCGACGGTTCCCCTCCTGGCTGGCAGGCTGAGTGGCGGCGGTGAGCAGGGCGTCGAAGCCCGGCCAGTCTCTCCCCAGCAGTACGACCACCGGAAGGTCCTCGACCAGGCCGACTTCCACCGGCCAGGTGCCTTGGGGTGATGAGATGGTGATTCGACGGGCCGGCACTTGGCGAGTGTCTCCATGCACGCACGTAATGGGGAGGAAACTCTTCTCGCCTCTTCGGGGCCCGCACAATCCTGGCTGGATGAGGGTGACCGCACTGCCGGAGTCCAGCAGGGCTCTGAAGTGTCTTCCCTCGATCACCACGTCTGCTTCCGGGGCTCCCGATGGCATCCGCTGGTGGATGATGCAGCCTGCCAGCCACGCACGCGGAGGCGGCATGGGTTCGGCGCTGGGCATGGGCTCGTCTCGCGGCGGGGGAACCGTCGGCCTGCTTACTGGTCGCGGGGCGCCTTCGAGCGGCCGTCGCTCCTGGACCACCCTCCGGGGGAACGGCAGCACTCGCTCCCCTGCCTCACGGTGGTGGATGGCATCCGCCAGCTCGATCGCCTCCACGAGTTCCGCGGTGTTGGCCGGGTTCCTCATGCCGACCGCCTGCCGGATGGAACGGGGAAGAGCACGGAGGAGGCGATCGACGACCACCCGTTCCGCTACCTGACCCGCTGTGGGGTTTCCTTCCATCAGCCAATGGTGAGCGATGCGGTTGAGTTCGGCGGCTTGGGCACGGGCTGGCACGCGAGGCTTGAATTCCCATTCATGAAATTGTTGGGCGGCACAAATGGATGAGAGGCCCAACCTCGCCAGGATTTCACGCTTGACTTCGGCATAATCCTCAGCGATCGCACGGGGAAGTGAAAAATAAGCCCGCTGGGCTTCTCCGGTGAGCAATGGTGCCAGCGCGCGTGCCCAATCTTCCTCTGGCCATTCTTCGCTCTGTGCAGTCGATTCAAAGACCTGCAGGAACGCCTCCACGTCATCATCCGCCGTCATCTTCGGCAGCAGGCGGGTGGCTCGGGCCCGCGGATCAGGTAGCGGATCGCGCTGGGCGGCGGCAGCACGGATGGCGGTTAATTCCTCTTCCGTCCTGCCCTGGCGAGTGGCGAGATGTTCCACAATCTGTTGCTGGCGGATGCTCACCTCCGTGAGGCGCTGCAACACTTCCTCCATCTTCGGGGAGCGAGCGCGCCACTTCCGGGTCCTGTCGTGCAGAAAAAAAACAAACAGAGAAGATCAGGTTTTCGGTGCGGTGAACTTGTCGGTGATTCCTCACGCTTCTGCCCGCATTCTCCACCAATGTCACGGGGTGAGGAATCACACGACAAGGCAGGTTGAGTGCAAAAGGCCCCGGAGGGTGGATTTTATTTACAGTGCTCGTGATAACGGTGAAAACAGTTAGTGAGCCGGTGTGTGATGGCTGGTGAATCCTCGTCCCGTGTGGTGCTCGATCCTGGTGAAAGTGGGTGTCCCAAACGTGCTCCAGTGAAGTGGGCTGTCGGTCACTCGCTGCTTTCTAGGAGAACAAAGAGAGAGGTTAGTCCAGCAGTACATTCAGCTCGAGACCAGAGTCTGTCTGTCTGCTCATCCGTAGCCGCTTATATGTCTCTGAGCTGATGGGGTGCAGCTGTGACCGATCAGCCCATGGTGATGACGCGCAGGTGTGTTGTTGCCAGGGCGACGCTGATTCCTCTGGGTGGACTCGTCACAATATATAAAAATCACACAATTGATTTTTCTTAAACCATGATTTAAGTTCCGTTTTAAAAGTACTAAATGATGTACACTCTCTAATATGAACAGGCAATGAGTTCCATCTTTCTGCTGCTCAATATGAGAGTGCTGATTGTCCAAAGGCAGTTTTCTTAAAGGTCCCATGGCATGAAATTTTCATTTTATGAGGTATTTCAACATTAATATGAGTTCCCCTAGCCTGAATATTGTCCCCAAGTGGATAGAAATGTTGATCGGTGTAAACCCGAGTTCTGGCTGTCTCTCTCTGCCTTTGAGAAAATGACAGGCCAGACGAGCCAATCCTGAAGTCTCCTGGTTTGACGTCCAAGCAGGAACGGTTACCTCCCTTTCCTCCGCCCAGAGAATCTGGCACGCCCATGCAAACGCTCGAGAGATCATTGCTTGTGAACGAGTGAATGCTGGCAGTTTCTCAGTGTTTGGATGTACAAATGAAAACAGAAGTCTTTCTTCAGTTCCTTCTGATCTGTGATCATTGATTTTTTTATGTGTAGCTAATTATTTATTATTCGTGCACACACTGCAGCTTCTCTCTCTCCCGACAGAACGGTGTTTTCGTGTTTTCTTCTATCTTGTGAGTCAGTGTTTTTGTACGTCCTCGTCGCGTCTATCTGTTCTAAAATGTGCATACAGTCTTTTCTGTTTAACATCAGCAGTCACATCTTTAGAGATAAACTTCACACACGCCGAAGCTCGGCCTCCAACATCCCCGACCCCCAGTACTGCATCTGGCCCACAGCGGAGGCACCAAACGCGGCGTGAGATTAAGCAGAAGGAGGGTAAACGTGAGAATATCTGGACTAGGCTAGCCAGCTTTCCCCACAATAAACTGGATTACATTCGATTACAGCTGTTGTGTCTTTGTTTCTGCTGTGTAACGTTACTCAATGCGCGTCACTGATGCTATTCATATGATTGGAACATATCTAGAAATAATGCTATACTCAACACTTACTAACTCGTTCGTCTCGCTGTAATGGTACATTGCATGTGTTACAAAGTTGGTAATAATGATGAAGAGTCTTCATTGAAGACGGACTCGGTGTGACTGGGACTCGTGTTTATTCAGAACTCTCAGATACAAACACAATAAACTCGCGCTGACTGACAGCGCTCTCATAACTCAGAAGTTACTATAAATAACTTTGTTAGCAATCGCTCCGTCTCCATGATGTCCGGTTCGCGAACGAATCATTCTTTTGAATCGGTTCTTTTTAGTGAACCGAACCAGTTCACCAAATCGGACTGAATCGTTCTAAACGGTTCGCGTCTCGAGTCAGCGCTGATCCATAATTTACTAAAGTTACTAACTTTATGACATGAGTGACAGTCCCTCCGACTAGAAATAAACTAATAACCTGAAGTATATTCTAGTAACTACAACAGTTCACCCTGAACTGAGACATGCTGAGAACTGATGAGAAGTGAACACAGGTCCATCCGTCTCTCTGGCAGACTCGTGCCTGCTCGTGCCTCGTTAAACCACGCCCCCTCCGCTCATTTAAAATGCAAAGATGTCAGCCAATCACAACAGTGGGCGTTTTTACTGAAGTCTCACAGCAGACACGCCTCTTGAAGCAGGGCATTCAGCCACAGGGCAAACAGCAGTATTGAAAAAATGCCTTTTATTTCTAAATTATGACATTTTATGATGTGAAAATCATACTAACAATATAAGTACACCTCAGAAAACACTATAAAATAATAGAAAAATGCCATGCCATGGGACCTTTAAATTTAACTGAACAATCTCCTCTAACGGATGCCCTGGTTTCCCTAAGGTTGTCTTTACAGAAAGTCATACACTGTTTAAGAGGTGGTGGCGCAAGATCATGAATTAATTTATACATCTAACACAGATCTGCAAAGAATAAAAAACTATCAAACGTCAATAATTTATAATGTCTGATGATAAGGCAGTGATGGTAACTCCTTGTTTTTTTATCTAAAACTTTCACAGTTTGTTTATAGAGAATATATAATGGCTTCAATGTTGTTAAAATTGCTTGAGACCAGCTTGTAGCACGATAAGATAAATGTAGAAAAATCGTTGTGTGCATAAAAAGTTTAGCAGCAGTCAGAGGTAATTGATGCCTAATATTCCTAAAAATCATTAAGCTTGCTCTAACACATCTTGAAACCTTTTGTATGTTTCTTAAAATTTAAGCTTGAATCTATAATCATACCCAGGTATTTAAAATGCTTAACAATATGTATTGATTTACCTTTATTTAAAACATCTGGCTGATGCTTATCATTTCTTTTAATAGAGAAATACATTCCCACGGTTTTACTCACATTAAGAGTAAGACATGAATGATGTAACCAATCTGAGATTTTGTTCAGCGCAGCAGTCAGTTTGATAGCAGCTTGTTCTTTTATTCTAGCATAAGTATATGAACAAATAATATTTTTGGTCATCACATTAAAACAGTTTATACATTTAAAATGGATATTTATACCGTCAAAGTGCTGGAAAAAGTGTGAAGCACTTGAAAGTCCTTGGGAAGCTCAAATGAGTAGTACGGTTTCATTTTGCTTCCGTTTGCCATTTCTCAAATGCAACAGAAATGGCAGAGCTTATCATGTGGCAAATGCAACCTCTACACAATTGCGGAAAGTCAGCAAGGGAAGTGTGTAAACAGCTATTACTTTTGTGTGTGGTACTGTAATCATTATGGCAGCGAACATCTTCTATTACTACTTGAATAGTATTCTTTACAATTAATTTAATTCAGGGATATTTAGCTTTTATAACAGGTCTGGTTCTCTCTTGATGAACAGGAATTGTAGTTTACGATTTAAAACTGCAAATTCCTCCATCAATGTCATCAGTCTCCTAACAAACTGATGATCTTAACCAGATAAATAAGGGAGTCTTACACCCGTTTCACACACACTGTGTATGCGGTGCATCACGCGCTGTTGTGCTTTCACATGTGCTGCGTTGGCGGTGCGCAACTGATCCGCGGTTTCTGAACCACAAACACAGCATTTATTCAAATCCAATAGTTGTTACTGAAAATGGTTGTCAGCATTGCAATTCTCTTTGTTTACACTTTCATAGATGTCACGTTTTAACGTTCTACATTTAAACATTTTATTCAATTCATTACTTTATATTTATATAGCCTAGTATTTTAGAGTTAGCACAAGTGGCAAAACATTTAAACAGGTTATAGCCTAAAATCACAAACATTTTAAATTAGAAACTTACAATAGGCTATACAAAAGCCGACTCTCGTCTTTTCTTTAATTTTTAAACCCTTTAAAAGAAACCCTGCAGGTCATAAAGAACTTTGTTTTTCCACCTCCAAGACAGGACGAGTGATATCCATTATGTCACATTTGTTTATTCTAAATGCCAGGTAAGGTGTCGTTTCCTTGCTTTACCCAAGGAAAAAAAAAGTGTTGTCTTTGAAACAGTACCGTATTTTCCACACTATAAGACGCACTTAAAAGCCTTTCATTTTCTCAAAAAACGACAGTACACCTTATAATCCGGAGTGCATTATATATAGATCAAGGCGCTCTGTCAAAATGTTTCATTATGAAAAACCAATAAAAACAATTTAATAATAATAATAATAATGTTTCAGTAGGACTGGTAAACTACAAAGCCGCGCCGCTTGCAGCATTACGGCTACTGTAGTCAGTAAACACCGGTACTGTGCTTACTCACAGACCCACACCACTTGTGTATAAAGACCCCAAAATGGCACCTTTTCAAGAGACACACTTACGACGCAGAGTTCAAGCTCAAGGCTGTCGGTCACGCAGTAGAATATGGGAATAGAGCAGCAGCGAGAGAATTCAACATTAATGAATCAATGGTACGGAAGTGGAGGAAGCAAGAAGTCACAGTCAGTCTCGCTTTGTTCCCTCAGAAACTCTGTTTTGTTGATATTCCCTTTAGCACAGCTCCATCTAGTGGATGCATAACGCAAACCCAGTCAAACGTTTGACTGCAGTATCTTCTATTCTATGTGCCTTATAATCCGGTGTGCCCTATATATGAAAACAGTTCTAAAATAGGCCATTCATTGAAGGTGCGCCTTATAATCCGGTGCGCCTTATAGTACAGAAAATACAGTAGACGTTAAAATTATATGCATCTGTGGTGAAATTACTAGATTTACGTGTCAGTACATGTTTATTTTAATGCCTACAATGTGCTGTCACTTTAATTCAGCAGTGAAGCACAGCAAAAAATAGACTCGGTACGGAAACGATTGCTACACTGCTGTATACGCACTGCACCTGGAACGGATTGACGGAAAGCAACTGTGTGCAGTGTGAAAGCTGTAATCTGTCAACATGGGGTACGGACAAAAATATGCACTGCAGACGGAGTATCTGTGAAACGGGTGTTACAAAATGTGCATTGGCGGATCTCTAGGACCAAATTTGAAAACCACTATTGAGTATAAGATCTGTAGATGGGACAGGCCACTCTGGTCCTGGGGAGCCTTTATTCTGCAGAGTTTAGCTCTATCCTTGATCAAACACATCTGCAAAATCCAACCCAACCCAAAAAATTCACCCTAAGGCTTCAGGACTGCTTGAAATTTACAGGCAGGCGACTTTGATTAGGGATGAAACTTTAATGTTGCAAGACAGTGGCCCACCAGGACCAAAGCTGCCTATCCCTGATCCATAGGATAGAATAGGGTATATGATGTACATGTTGTTGGTTTTGGTACTGTAAATGTCTAACTTGTTTGGTCTGTTTTGCCATAGATCTGATGGCACTGAAAGAGGCGAGTCATCATGACCCCATTGAAAGAGAAGAGAAAGACCTTTATGATAAACATCATGACTTCATGACTGGAGAAAGATCAACAGGGGCTAAAAAGACTTCCTCACAAAGAAGAGCTCAAAAGACAGGAACTAAAAGTTATTTCGCCTGCCAAGAGTGTGGAAAGAGTTTCACTGACAAAAGAAACCTTAACATCCACATGAGAGTTCACACTGGAGAGAAGCCTTACACCTGCCAACAGTGTGGAGAGAGTTTCAGGAGTAAAGGAAACCTTAACAGACACATGAGAGTTCACTCTGAAGAGAAGGCTTACACCTGCCAACAGTGTGGAAAGAGTTTCAGAAATAAAGGAAGTTTTATAGGTCACATGAGAAGTCATACTGGAGAGAAGCCTTACACCTGCCAACAGTGTGGAAGGAGTTTCACTGATAAAAGAAAGCTTAACAGACACATGAGAGTTCACACTGGAGAGAAGCCTTACACCTGTACTCTGTGTGGGAATGGCTTCACACGGGAACAAAGCCTTCAGGAACACATGCATATTCACACTTGAGAAAAGCTGTTTACATGTGATCAGTGCGGAAAGAGTTTCAGAAATAAAGTTAACCTTAAGCGCCACATGAAGATTCACATGAGAGAGATCGGTTTTAGTTGTCATCAGTGAGGAATGAGTTTTACAGACAGGAAACACTATGAGAATCATGTGATAACTCACACCAGAGAGAAGTTCCCATGTCTTCAGTGTGAGAAGAGTTTCCCATATCAAAGAGACCAGAAATGGCATTTGAAAACTCAATTTGGAAATAAATTGAAATGTTTATCAGTGTGACAAGGTTTAAAGGAGCAATTTCAAAAATCAACTGATTTGTCTTTTACAATCACTTACGGATACTCCTGAAAAGTCATACAGATCCGAGGCTTTGCCATTTCAAATGGCACCAGAATCTGTGTGAAATCAGAGCTATTTTCATACTGCAGCTGAATCTGGGGTCCGTTCTTCATACCCCGCTTAATGCATCTGAGATTATTTGACAGATCCCAGTTCTTCTAATCGTGATAACTGATCTCTGGCTAATTTGGTTCTTCAAATGAATTTGCAGATTGGATCAAAATATCTGGATTAAGTTATCTGAGGGGGGCGTGGCTTGACCGCAATGGAGTAAGCGGTGTTTGACGTGGCACTGCATGAAAAAAGGTGTATCCGGACCAGGATACTCCTGTATACACTGCTGAAATTCGGAAGAATCCAGGAGTATACTGGCCGGATAGGTCAAATTCCATGGATCCGTATATGTCCGTATTCATCCGAAATGGTACCAAATCGGATGTATGTTGAGGCCGTATACTCCCATGCTACAGCCATTTGTTGCCATGGCAAATAATCCCATCAAGTTTTTCCCAGGAGACATTTTCACACCTCTAAACAGCTTTGCCTTCCACCCCCTATTGGTCCTTCATCTCAAACTGGATTGGTTGTTTTTTTTAAAACCACTCCCAAAACTCAGACTGCTATTGGAGGACAGGACGCATTGAAAACCCAGTCAAGTGACTTTATTGGTTACTTCTAAGGCTAAGGGTGGGCTAGGTTTTGTAGCATAGGGACTTGATTGGTTATAGGCCAGCTATGCAGATTTTGCTCATTAATATATAATATATATAAAATAATCCCCTCTCCCTCCCAAAAGAAAAATACACACAAAACAATTTGAGAAAGTCTGAAATATTTATTAAAAAGGTATAAAAAAATAAATAAAAAAAACATTCTTAACAGCATTATAAACGAACATTAAAACAATGGTGAAACAAAAACAAGTGAACTAAATGTATTTAAAAGGGATGAAAATGTAAAGGAACAAATGTAAAAATATAAACAGTCAAAAGAACATAAACATACGTTAAATTGAATTGGTAAAGAAACAAAAAGGGAAAAAAAATTAACAAAATGCATTTAAAAGACAGAGATGTAAAGGAATAAAATACACAGTGAACATAAAAAGGAAAAGAATAAATATACAAATTAAACAATATAAAATGAGAACAATAAATTTATAAGACAAAAAAAGTGTATATAAAATACACATAAATATTCCAAGTAAACAATATAACCAAATAAAAAGAACAAAGAGCATTATAAACATACATTAAAATGAATGGGGGAAAAGATAAGTGAACAAAATGTATCTAAAGACGTAAGAGGAACAACAATACAAAACGTGGAGATCAAAAGCAACATGGACATCTAAAAAGGAACAAACATACAAAGTATACAATATAAAACGAGACAAAGAAATCTATAAATTAAAGGGGTGGTAAACCACGATTTGACTTTTCTAACTTTAGCTAGTGTGTAATGTTGCTGTTTGAGCATAAACAACATCTTCAAAGTTACAACGTTCAAAGTTTAAAGCAAAGGGAGATATTTGCTTTTAAAGAAATCAATTTCTAAGGACTACAGCAAACGGCCAGTAGGGACTACTAGACATTCCTCCAGGGTGTGCTGACATCAGCAGTCCCAATATTTACATAAACCCCTCCTCCGAGAATATGAAATAAGGGGGGGCCATTTTGTATCGCTGCGGGGAATAGTTGTTGTGGTATAGTTAGTAGGCTGGAGTGCTGTTGCCAATGCCGACGAAACGCTGTTATTTTCATCCAGATTGCAGGTCCACTTTCTTCAGCCTTCCTAGGGACGGGGCAGCGTTGCAGTGCGTTTAACATACAACGTCATATTCATGTGTGTAAGAGACAGAGGGGAACACGATCGCATTTGCAGCAGATATATGCTGCCCATCATAAATCAAAGCACGAGACAGACAGGGGTAGGAGGAGAAGATCGGAAAATGTGACATAATGGACAATATTCATCTGTATTTGCAATACATGAGCCTTCAGCTGCACGAGTTCAGCTGCACGAGACAGGCGGGCACGCGCGGCTACCGCGGCACATCTCGCGGAGGAAAGATTCCACAATCTACAACCTGTAAGTGTGATTTATTTTTCGTCGATGTGTTTTCCTGTAATAGTTCGTGTTGTTAATTGTAGCCTACGTTGTAGCAAGGAAGTAAACATGACAACGCTGTTTGGCTCTGCAAACCAGTTTGTTAAATGCTCATTCATACTTAACGTTATCCGACAAACACCTCACGCTACAAACTTTTTAAAATCTCAACAGCGAACTTGGCATTAGTGTAAATTATTCTTTGATTAGAGCTTTTATGTATTGTTTATCTACAGGCATGCTAAACATGGTTCTGTGTTTGATTTGGCTACTAGCAATGTTTAATGTCCGTTCTTGCGACAGATATTTGGCAAATCGTTCTAAAAATACAAAAGTAACAGTGCCATTCAGGAGCGATCACTATAGATCCGCAGTCTTTACTCTTGAGGACTGAGCAGGTTCTGCTCGATCATCTTCACTAAAATTGTCTGGGTCTGATTCGGGCTCTTGGTATGGTTTCATTGACGCTAGCGTACACAAAGCTCAGGCTAGTAGCCTGAGGCTACCTGTAGAGGTAAGGGGCGTGACGCTTTCGAGAAACGTACACTAGGCGGTTAGCGAATCACAGCACACTGGGCCAGCTAACCAATCAGAGCCCATTGCGTATTTTTGAGGGACTGGCTTCACAGAATCCGGAAACCATCAGACCGTTTTTACAAGGAGGGACAGAGCAGTGTAGAATAAAGGTCAAATATATGAAAAATACTGCATTTTTTTAAAAACGAAGCATGAACACATGTTACAGTGCACCCCACAAACACAATCAAGCCTTCGAAAGAGTGTGCTTTACCACCCCTTTAAAAAGTGTATATAAAATATATGTAAATGTTCTATATATGGGAACCAATAAAAGTATAAGTATATAAACATAGGAATAAAGAAAATATAAAATGGAACAATTGAATATTAAAATTATAATTATAAAATAATTGTGACCAACTCTAACACAATGTTGTTTGAGTTTTGAACATTTTTTCAAACTGGCATGATGGGCTGGTGATGTGACACGTAGTGTGGGTCAGTCTAGTCTGGTTTGTAGTAGCTAGCCTAACCATCCACACTGGCCTTCCATCAACAACAGCATCATCTTCATCAGACATCAGGTCTACAGTTGCGGTCTTCCACAGGTTCTGTGTTGGTTTGTGCAACCCTGGACCTGGTCTCCAGCAACTGCAAAACATGACAGTAAATGAACCACTAAAACTCAGAGAGGAGTATAGTAACATTCTGGGGGGAAAACTGCTTAACCACTTTCTTAACTTACCCGTCTCTTTCTCTGACGGTTCTGTGTGATGTTCTTCATAGTGTTTCTTTTCTGGGCCTTTTCAGACTGAGCCAAAGAATACTTCCTTAGCAAAGTCTCACAAAATAAAACACATCTTGCGACCTGCCAAATAATACATTAATAATATATAGTTAATGCCAATAAAAGTAAGTAAAACAATTCAATTAAAATGTATTTGTATAGCGCTTTTCACAATACATATATTGTTTCAAAGCAACTTCACAGAAAATGCATGCGTCTACATTACAGAAAAAAATAGAGAACATTAAAATAATGACAACATTTTTAAGATCACCTTTTACACATTCAGGGTCAACATCTGTAAAAGTTCTTCAGGATCATGGATCCAAAACCTTCTGGATCATGAGGGGGGAAGAAACATGCACACACATAAATGAATATTAATTTGTTTGATAAAACATTAATATTAATTATCAACTTACGGACATGGACTTGCAAAACATACTCACCAGGCCCATACAAAAACTTTACAGTAGATCCAAAATCCTGGTTTTCCTATAATTCTTCAGAGCCCAAGTATGGTGGTTTCCTGTCCTCTCTGTTGAACAAGTGTACATGACAGTGTTCTCAGATTACTCATTCCAAAACTCTGTTACATTTTATGACAAGCTTGATCTTAAAACTTGCTGACAGTAGGGATGGGCATTATGACCATATAATTATACATACATGAGAAATTTTATTTTACAATAACGATATCATAATATATTTATTTTGATGGATATTTTATTAAAATGCTACAGAATAATACTGCTTTAAAAGTCTTCACTGTATTATATTCAATTAATTAATATCACTTGATTCTTAAAGAAGCAGAAGGTCTTCTTCTCTATTCTTTTGTTTTATTAAAATTACGACAAAGCTGCAGCCCCTTTAAGAACGGATGCACAGAATGACACGCATCCGGGTTTCCCCACGTTAACTTGAACTGTTTGACTTTACTTAAGACATAACTGACTGTTTAAATCAAGTGAATACCTCACATGACAAGGTTTCTGAGATAATTGTGTGCATTTTACAGAAAGATAATTGATTTCGGGATCGCATGCTGTCTGAGAGAGGCTTATTTTAACACATGCATGTCCCGTTCATTATTCTACATTCATGCATGTTTCCTTGTCAAAATGTCAAAAAGTTTTAGTACAGTCAGTGCTGCGTTATATACGCTATATTCCCATTCCGCAATATAAAAAGGTAATGTTAACGTTTACAGCAAAATCGCTAACAATAGTCAGTATCATCAGATCGCCATAACACCCAGCCCTATCTTAACAATATTACAACACAACAAAACACAGAAACAGAATATGTTAGTTAATCACGATTAGCATATGACTTTAATGCACTAACGTTATATCTTGATGAGCAGTATAAAAAATATAAAGGGATTTACGTTACCTTCTGCGGTCTGCTGTCCGCCATTGGAAACTTAGTCTGTTCGTATTCATGTTTTTTCGTTCTCAGTCGACATCCCACAATCAAAATTCGTCCAAAATAAGATTTTAACAGGTTTAAATGGTCCATGCAATGCCATTAATAAGACCGACGAAGCAGTCCTGTTGAAGATTAGAAGCCGCGATCGCGTCGCGTCCCCGCGAGCCACGAGCAACTCCAACGACAACCGGTGTATAATTCAAAGTGAAGGCGCGCACTGTCATTGGCCAGATTTCTGGATGACGTTCAGATTGACCAATCACGCTCAAAAGAACACGGAAAGACAGCAAATAGCCTTGCAAATATAGAAAAAAACTTGTTTTAAACAACAGTTAGAAGATGTGTATATTTATTTGTATTTGCTGTTATATTTAATTAATTGGTCAAATGGTGTTTTGTGGTGTGGGCAGAGGCCTGGAAGTTTCAACCTGGAGAGCAGTGCAGATTTGTACTCTTTAAAAACAATTATTGTTTGATATTTAGTTTGCTATATATTTTGTTATATTTGTATCCAGAATTGAATGTAAAACCAGTTTGAATGTAAAAATACACCTTCACTGTAAAACAGAAAATTAAAGTAAAATATCTTAATTTAAATAAGGAAAAATCTGTAAACTAATAGTGTTTTCTTTAAAACGTTTAATGTAAATTTCTGTGAAGTTTTTTAACTTTATTTGACTTTAATTTTACGGTTTTTGTTTTGCAGCTGTAGCTGCTGTTTTTTTAGGTTTTTATTTTTACAGTGTAAATATAAAACTAAGATTTACTTTAAAATGACAAAGAATAATGTTAAATTGTTAGTATGGACATAAACCTTTAATATAATGAGCTAAATATTGTATTACAGTTGTTAATTTACAGATATTGTTTGTAATTTTGCATGAATTTGTTATTTATGAAAACAGAAAAATAATACAGTGATGTTCCTGTATAAAAAAATGAGAATTACTGTAATTTGTCATTAATGATATAATCCTTAAAATAACAGTCAAGTTGTTTATTTAGATATTGTTTGTAGTTTTACATCGTTTTAAACATAATTCAAAATTACAAGAAAATACTGTAAAAAAATGAAGTTTTTTTCTGTAAAATTAGGATTACATTTACATTTACATTTATGCATTTGGCAGACGCTTTTATCCAAAGCGACTTACATTGCATTCAAGGTACACAATATATATTTTTTTTTTCACATTTTGTCAGTTCTTGCTTTCCCTGGGAATCGGACCCATGACCTTGGCGTTGTTAGTGCCATTGCTCTATCATTTGAGCTACAGGAAAGCTAGGATTATTTTTATTGGTTGCCTTATTTTTATTGGTAACCTTATTGGTTGCACCTACATCTATATTGTGAGTGGTGGATTTCAAACCTCAAAACGCCCCTCTTTTGCAGCGTGTTAAAGTTAAGAATCTTGGAGTGACACTTTTTGTGAACAGTTGCAGAGCTGAAAGATCTGCTTGTGTTTCTGTGTTTCTTGAGCAAGTGAATCCCTGCTCTTTTTTATTCCACATTTTTATTTTGAGCATATCAGTTTTTGGTGTTTTTAAAACAAACTTTTTCATTTTCCACATTTCATCTCCTTTTTATTTAATTCTATTATTGCCTACAATTTGTAAAACTTTGCAAAAATTGTTTGGGGATAGTCTAAAATGTTTGGTTAATTATCCTTTGTTAATTCCATTACATTTCTTTGTTTATTTCATTACATATTCAGATTTTTTTGTGAACGTATATGTTCAGACAGGGTTTTTATTTTGTACTGTTTTTATAAAAAATATTTGATTAAGAGACTCTTTTCATGCAGTGGTTTTAAGGCCCTGACACACCATTCTGATGGTTTGGCCCAGACCCAGGCAACGTGAACCAACCCCACAGTCGGCTTTAGTCATTGCTAGTTCAGTTTAGTGTTTCAGGGCCTTAAGAATTCTTTTTTCCGTGCAAAAAGCTTGTTTGCTGTAGCCTACAGTAGACCAGAGATAATTCTCAATCCTGAAGTCCTCCCCTGCCACCCCTCCCTCTGAGAACAGCCAGCACTAGTGTCAGTCATTAACATATGAAAGGTCTTCTTCACACCTAACAGTCTTCAGTCCTAGCACACCAGCAGTGTTTCAGCTGTATATGTCCGTGAAATTTCACGGATTCCTGTATACGTCCGCATACGTGAGGTTTCCGGGTTTTTCTGGAAATATACTGTTCCGTGTTACTCTGATCCGCTTTTTCCCACATACATCCGGTAAACATCAAATTACACAGGAGTATACCATGCCCGGATAGTGCCGGATTTCAGTGTTTTCATGCAGTGTGGGCTCCCGTTAAATCTCTGTTTTAACCAAAAAACGTAAGGTGTAATCCTTCTCATGAAACAGTAAAATATCTCTAAACTACATCGGATAGTGGAACAAATCCACGGCGGAGCCCTGATGGACACGAGGCTGAAGAAATTTAAATATACGGGATCCTCCAAAACAAGGCCTAACACCGCGTCGGACCAGAGTACTGCCAAGAGCCCAGCTAAAGTGACTCCGCCCTCACCTGCTTCGGGAGAAATGGACGTAGAAGGATTGAAAGCAGAGATCCTTCTTTCTCTGAAAGCTGATATTTCGGCTGTGATAAAGTCAGAGCTGAAAAATGCTCTCACGGATGACTTCGAAATGCTCAAGAATGAGCTGAAGGCGGTGAAAACGGAGATAATAAACAACACCGCGGCGCTGAAGTCCGAGATCGATCAGGTGAAAGGTAGCATCAAGGAGGTAGAGGGGGGGTTATCAGCATGGTCGGATGAAGTGGCTACTTTACAAAAAACTGTGAGTGAGATGAATGCAGAAATGGCAGAACTGAAAACGAAGTGTGAGGATATGGAAGGGCGAATGAGGAGATGTAATATAAGAATCATCGGAGTACCCGAAACTCCCGACTCCAGTACTACAACCTCTGTATCAAAGTTGCTAACTGAGGTGCTACAGTTGGATAAAGTGCCGCTGATCGATCGATCGCACCGGAGCTTAGGGCCGAAAAAGCCGGGCGGGAAACCTCGCGCCATCGTTGCTAAGCTTCATTATTACCAAGATTGTGTCCAGGTACTACAACGCGCGCGCACTCGGGGTCCGCTCCGTTACCACGGGGAACCAATTACCATCTTTCCGGACTACACGGCAACTGTGGCTAAAGCTCGGGCTGCTTTCACAGAGGTGAGGAAGCTGCTTCGCGACCGACAGGGTGTCCGGTACGGGATTTTGTTTCCAGAGCGATTTCGGGTCACGTACAGAGGGGAGGACAGGGAGTTCACTGACCCGGTCAAAGCTATGACCTATGTCAAGAAGAATATTCTTCCTTCCGCGGAGGCCGCATAATGTTCATGAGACCGATCTTTTCAACTGAACATAATACCTTTGTCGACTAACGGGTATGGTGAACATGTGTTTTTATCACTGTGCCAGATGTCACCAGGTACAAATTCATAACACAATGTTTACATTCTCTATATACTGTCCCACTTTCTTATTTGTAATGACGTCCAGCTTGAACAGTGCTCATAGGCTGACTTTTTCACTGACTATTTCATGTTCAGTTTAGTCGTGTTACTACTAGTATTGGTTTGCTGTTCCTGCTTAATGGATATACCGAACTAAAATGAAAGACACTCTGTTTCAGATCCTGATTATTATTATGGGTTAATTAGGACAGCCATAGTTGGCTATTTGTAAAGAATCATTACACCTGATGTAATGTTATTTAAGGAAGTTAATGCTGTATAGTCTTGATACTCAGCATGATTAATATATTCTCTACCAAGAATAATAACTTATGTTTACTGAGCATTGTTCCTAGAATTGTATTACTCTACACTTTACTATTCTTTATTTTCTTTTTGTTGGAGGTTTGACGGGAGCCCGAGTGCTTAGCTTTAGTTCCCAACCACAAACACTTAATGTGTGGATTTTTTTCTGAGGGCTGTTGGGATCACCTGGTTCATGTGGGTGATAGGGGGTGGGCAATTACTGGACCTATTTACGAACTGAGGCTACTCTGCCAGACTTTTATTTCATTTTTGTTTATGTTTGTTTTTTATGTTTTTGTGTATTTGGGTTTCATATATGGTGCTTACCTCTCTGTATACACAATATGGTCAATATAAATAATTCAAGAGGTTATGAAGGCTGCCCTGTTAACTTTATAAGCTGGAATGTTAAATCACTTAATCATCCAGTGAAATTTAAAAAAGTATTCTCACACCTAAAACAGCTCAATGCAGATATTGCATTCTTACAAGAGACCCATATACGTTCTTGTGATAGTTCTCGCCTGGTTAGGGGATGGGCTGGCCAGGTGTATCAATCCAATTTCTGCTCAAAGGCTAGGGGTGTTGCTATTATGATAAGTAAAAATGTACAGTTTACGGCATCTCATGTGCAAACAGACTCTACAGGGCGATATATCATTGTGGTAGGAAAATTATACTCGCTCCCAGTTATATTAGCCTGTATCTATGCCCCGAACTGGGATGATTCTACATTCTTCACAAATTTTTTCTCTCGCTTACCAGATCTGACATCACATCATCTTATATTTGGCGGTGACACTAACTGTGCACTTTCTCCTCTTTTAGATAGGAGTATTTCTAAGAGGGCATCCCTGACGAAGTCAGCTCACTCTATTCAGCTCTTCCTGAAGACCTATGGTGTAGCAGATGTGTGGCGATTCCGTAACCCCACCTCTAGGGCGTACTCATACTTTTCCCCGGTGCATAAGACATATTCACGTATTGATTACTTTTTCCTGGACAAAAGAATTCTGCATCTCACAAAAGAATGTGACTACGGGGCTATGGTCATCTCGGACCATGGTCCCTTAATCATGAAAATGTACATTCCTAATACACAATCTACATATCGCTCATGGCGGTTTAACTCTCTGCTTCTGTCAGAAGATGAGTTTACTAGGTTCATATCGTCTGAAATCAAATTGTTTCTTGATATCAATCAAACCCCAGGGATGTCATCATCTACTGTTTGGGAGTCCCTAAAGGCGTATCTAAGGGGTCAAATTATTTCATACTGTGCAAGTAAAAGGAGGGCTAACACTGAGCGTATTAAAAAAATAGCAGATGAGATATTAGAGTTAGACAGGCTACATAGCTTTTCCCCATCAGCAGATGTAATTAAGAAACGCTTGTCATTACAGACAGAGTTTGATCTCCTGTCCACCCGACATGCTGAATACCTTGTTTCCAAATCAAGGCATGGTCATTATGAACATGGGGAAAAGTCCGGCCGAGCACTTGCTCACCAGCTACGCCAAAGAACTGCTAATCAAACCATTTCTGAAATTAATGATGAATGTGGTCAAAAATGCACTGACAATGAGAAAATCAATTCCTGTTTCAAGAAATTCTACCAGATATTATATACTTCAGATGGGCCCACTAACCCTGCTGTTTTAGAAGACTTTTTTAAATCCCTGAAAATGCCCTCTGTAGATTTAGAATTCTCGGCTGAACTGGAAAGGGATTTTTCAGTTAAGGAGATAGTGTCAGCAATCGGTGCTATGCAAGTGGCAAATCTCCAGGGCCAGATGGCTTCTCAACCAAATTTTTCAAAAAGTTCTCTGACCAGTTAGCTCCTCTGTTATTGTTAGTATTTGAAGAATCTTTAATCACCAATTCCCTGCCCCCAACCATGCGTCAAGCAGTCATCTCTCTATTACTTAAAAAGGATAAAAATCCCCTTAATTGCAGTTCATACCGCCCTGTTTCGTTGCTGAATACAGATGCAAAGATTCTTGCCAAGATTTTGGCACGTCGACTTGAAAACATTATTCCCTCTATTATTTCGTCTGACCAGACGGGATTTATAAAAAATCGGTTTTCATTTTTCAATATCAGGCGTCTTTTTAATATCCTTTATTGTCCCACTACACCCGATCCTGGGAATATCGAGGTGATGTTGTCACTTGATGCTGAAAAAGCGTTTGATAGGGTGGAGTGGGACTACCTTTTCAAGACTTTAGAAACATTAAATTTCGGCCCTAAATTCATCTCCTGGATCAGACTCCTATACACGATTCCAGTGGCTGCGGTACGCACCAATAATAACTTATCCACGTACTTTGAGCTGAAGCGGGGTACTAGGCAGGGGTGTCCTCTTTCACCACTTTTGTTTGCCGTTGCACTTGAGCCACTTTCATTAGCCCTGAAGCAGTGTCCCACCATCAAGGGGATACACCGGGCGGGTTCGGAGCATAAAGTGTCACTTTATGCGGATGACATGTTATTATTCATATCGGACCCCCTCTCAAGTCTTCCTGAATTATCGAGTGTACTCACAAAGTTCGGAAGTATATCTGGTTATAAAGTTAACCTTCAGAAAAGTGAACTTATGCCTATCTCTTCTGTAGACAGATCATATCTTGGGTCAATTCCTTTTAAATTTAGCCCTAAAAAAATAAAATATTTAGGTATATGGGTCACACGTAACCACAAGGATCTTTTTAAGGCTAATTATCACCCCCTCTTAAGTAACCTCAAACAAGACCTTGAGCGCTGGGATCCTCTGCCTCTCTCCTTACGAGGGAGGATTAACACGATTAAGATGAATATTCTCCCTAAGTTTTTATATTTATTTCAATGTCTTCCTATCTATCTAACAAAATCTTTTTTTTCCAAATTAAATAGTCAGATTTCATCCTTTATATGGCATAAAAGGCAGCCCAGGATTAATAAAAATATATTACAGAAGCCTCGCGCAATGGGAGGTATGGCTCTTCCAAATTTTATGTATTACCATTGGGCTGCTAATATTAGAGCACTGCATTGGTTGAGAAATGATTACGCGGATGTCAATAGTACGGAATGGATGGTGTTAGAGAGGGCTTCCATTGGATCAAGCTCCCCAGTAGCTTTATTATGTTCCAAATTACCTTTCAAACAGCCTATCTCATCCTTCACCACTAATCCAGCTGTTATCCATTCAATTAAAACCTGGAACCAGTTTAGAAGGACCTTTAATCTCACTGATCTTTCACTTCTTACACCATTGATAAAGAATCAAATGTTTGTTCCATCAATAATGGATGAAGCTTTTAATGTGTGGGCAAGAAATGGTATAGGTACATTATCTGACCTCTACATTGAAAATAGGTTTGCCACTTTTATACAATTGCAACAGAAGTATGGTCTTCATAAATCACATTTCTTCAGGTATTTACAGCTTAGAGGTTTTGTGGCTTCTAACTCTGACTGTTTCCCGTCTTGCCCTTCTGAATCTCGGCTTGAAACAATATTAAAATGTAAAGTTAACATAAAACAAGTAATAGGCAAAATGTATACATTGCTGAATACACATAACATGAGTAGTCTCGATAGCCTTAGAATCAAATGGGAGACAGACTTGGATGAAACGATTTCAGATGAAATATGGCAAAAAATTATACAGCGAATCTACTCTTCCTCTATTTGCCTCAGACACAATGTGATTCAGTTTAAAATAGTGCACCGTCTTCATTTGACTATGGATAGATTGTCTAAGATTAAGACGGGTATTGACCCTACGTGTGATCGGTGCAGGCAGGCTCCTGCTACACTGCTGCACATGTTTTGGTTGTGCCCTAAGCTACAAAATTTCTGGCAGTCCATCTTTGAGGCATTCTCTGGTATATGTGGAAGAACTATACACCCATCTCCTCTGATTTCATTGTTTGGTGTGGCTCCGGTGGATGCCACCTAAGCATGATGGCCTTCTGCTCTTTGTTGGCTAGGAGGCTTATCCTGTTTAAATGGAAAACCCCCCCCCCCCCCCCCCCCCACATATGGCCAATGGATTAGGGAGGTCATGAGTTATGTTCACTTAGAGAAAATTAGATATACTGTAAGAGGGTCCACTAGAAAATTCTATGTCATTTGGCAGCCATTTATTTCCTTTGTAGAAGGCATGGCAGCTACTAACTTATCTATGTAACCCAATTGTGTGTGCATAATTAATTGTTTTTTTTAATTATTATTTTTATTTTTTATTTTTTTTTATATTGATGCTGTTTTTTTTCTTTTATTTACCGAGATATTTGAATTATATATGTATGAAAATGCTATGGACAGGAACTAGACTTGACTATTTCATGTGTGAATTGTATATCTTTTGTTTGTTATATTTGAAAATAAAAGAGACCTTGATCAAAAAAAAAAAAAGTTATCTGAGATTAATTTGCTTTCTTATGTTCATTGGGCAGATGCATCAAAACTCGAAACCACGACCAGTAATGCAGCGGTTGGCTGGTGGCAAGACGCGTTAATGACGTCATATATTTAAAGAAGCCACCTGGCAAAAAACTAATTTCTGGACCTTAAAAGGAAACAGCCAACTCTCAAATTATTTTATGCTGTTCACTTTATTTCATATTCATCTAGATTTAACACAATTATATCAGGTTTCTGGTTCAAATGTAATTGCTTCAAGTTTTATTGACTTAAAATCGTTACTTTTTTAGACATAACTTGTTTTCATTTGTTTCAATCAAGTAACCCAATCAAACAAGACTTTCACTTCCCATCATGCTTTGCAAAGGGGCTAAATTCAGAGAGTAAATGTTTAAATAAAGTGCTATTTGATGCATTTTTAACAAGATGAGAAAATGGAGAGACTTTTTAATGTTTTGTTATGTTGGTATTTAAAAAGTTTGTGTTATGTTAGTGTTTTTGGAGGTTACCATTGTGGTGAAGTGTAGAGCATGTGCTTGGGCTGAGGACCTACTGATAACAATTAAAGCTGTTTTAATAATAAAATAATTTGGTTTACTTAATGGACTATTGTATGTGATTTATTGTTAGCAGTAGCAAGTGGCATGGTTTTGCATGTCAGACTAGTGCGTGTTTACATAGACAATGGAATAGTAGCGCATTTTGAATGAATGAGTCGATAGCTAACAACACAAAGACATTTGAAGCAGTTTTACTCACCGCCTGCTTTCAACACACGAGGCACGACCGTGAACCTTAATCGCTGGGACCGCTCCATCTTTCAGCATTAGACGAGCTACAAATCCGGAGTTGAACTGGGGCTTGTTTATAAAACGGTCGTCGCCGAAATGCAGGGAACAATCAAAAACACTTGCACAACTCTGTTGCTGCTCCCATCCACTGTCCCATTAACACTGGGTTCATTGGGAAGCTGTGCAGGGTTGTCTTGCCCTGACAACCAAAAACACACAAATCTTTGGTGACATTGTTGATTTTGTGAAGTCCTGTGACTGCAGCGCAGCCGATGACTTGCTTGGAGACAGCCTTTCCCTTCTGCTGACCTCCGTAACAGATGAAGAGCTGCTGAGAGGATCTGAAGCTTTGTGTCCGGTCAACGTAAGCGCGAAGAGCGCGGACGGGACATAACAAAGCTAGGGCTGGGTCTGCCTCCTCCGAAGGCAGCGCTTGCAGGTTCACTACCTGGTCCCGGAAGGGAGTGGTAGGAACCTTGGGCACATATCCAGGCCGGGGTCTCAGGACAACGTGAGAGTTGGCCGGCCCGAATTCTAGGCACGATTCGTCGACCGAAAGCGCATGCAGGTCCCCTACCCTCTTGATTGAGGCCAATGCGGTCAGGAGGACTGTCTTCATGGACAGGATTTTTAGCTCGACTGACTGCAAAGGCTCAAATGGAGGACCCTGGAGTGCTCTAAGCACCAGGGCTAAGTCCCAAGAGGGTATCGAGGTAGAACGAGGAGGATTTAGTCTCCTCGCACCTCTGAGGAACCTGACGATTAAGTCGTGCTTACCTACGGATTTACCGTCTACTGCATCGTGATACGCCGCTATTGCGGCGACGTACACTTTGAGGGTGGAGGGAGACAGCCGCCGCTCCAACCCATCCTGCAGGAAGGAAAGCACGACGTTAATCGAACACTTCCGGGGGTCTTCCTGGTGGGAAGAGCACCAAACGACGAACAGGTTCCACTTCAGAGCATAGAGGCGCCTCGTAGAGGGGGCTCTAGCTGAAGCGATGGTGTCTACCACAGCTTGTGGTAGGCCATCTAGAACCTCCGCGTCCCGTCCAGGGACCAGACATGGAGTTTCCAGAGGTCTGGACGCGGGTGCCATAGAGTGCCCCGTCCCTGAGAAAGAAGGTCCTTCCTCAGGGGAATCGGCCAGGGAGGGGCTGTCGCGAGGAGTGTGAGTTCGGGGAACCAGGTCCGGTTGGGCCAATAGGGCGCAACTAACAAGACCTGCTCCTCGTCCTCCCTGACCTTGCACAGGGTCTGTGCAAGAAGGCTCACTGGGGGAAACGCATATTTGCGTAGGTCCCGGGGCCAGCTGTGCGCCAGTGCATCTATGCCTAAGGTACCTCCGGTCAGGGAGTAGTACCACTGGCAATGGGTCGACTCCGGGGAAGCAAACAGGTCTACCTGCGCAACCCCAAAGTGGTCCCATATCAGCTGGACGCTCCGGGGGTGGAGTCGCCATTCGTCCGGAGGTGTCGACTGGCGAGAGAGCTCGTCGGCTGTCTGGTTCAGCGCACCTGGAATGTGAATAGCACGAAGTGACCTCACAAACTTCTGACTCCACAGGAGGAGATGGCGGGCGAGCCGGAGCATGCAACGGGAGCGTAGACCACCCTGACGGTTGATGTACGCAACGGCCGCAGTGCTGTCCGAACGGACCAGTACGTGTTTGCCCTGGAGCGGTTTCTTGAACCGGGCCAGGGCAAGACGTACCGCCAGAAGCTCTAGGCAATTGATATGCCAACGTAGTTGGGGTCCCGTCCACAGTCCCGAAACTACGTGCCCGTTGTACGTCGCCCCCCAACCCGTGGATGAGGCATCCGTGAAGACCACAGCATGCCTGGACACCTGTTCTAAGGACACACCGGCCCGGAGAAACGAGGGGTCTGACCACGGGTTGAAGGTCTGGCGACAGTAAGGAGTCACTGGGACCCGGTACTGACCGCTGTGCCACGCCCATCTCGGGACTCGGTCGTGTAACCAGCGTTGAAGCGGCCTCATATGAAGCAATCCGAGCGGCGTTACCGCGGCTGCAGATGCCATATTCCCCAGGAGCCTCTGAAAAAGTTTCAGTGGGGCCGCTGTCCTGCCATTGAACGTATTCAAGCAGTTCAACACTGACTGGACGCGCTCTGGAGTGAGGCGCGCCGTCCGGTTGACCGAATCCAACTCCATACCGAGATAAGAGATCCTCTGCGTGGGACAGAGTTTGCTCTTCTCTCGGTTGACCCGAAGTCCCAACAGGCTGAGGTGACTGAGCACCATGTCCCTGTGTTCGCACAACTGCTCCCGAGACTGGGCGAGAATAAGCCAGTCGTCGAGATAGTTGAGTAAGCGAACGCCGCGTTCTCTGAGCGGAACAATGGCTGCCTCTACGACTTTCGTGAAGACGCGAGGCGACAGGGACAGCCCGAAGGGCAAGACTTTGTACTGATATGCCCTCCCCTCGAACGCAAAGCGCAGGAACGGTCTGTGTTGAGGAAGGATAGAGACATGAAAGTACGCGTCCTTCAGGTCGATTGCTGCGAACCAATCTCGGGGACGGATGCACTGGAAAATGCGTTTCTGCGTTAACATTTTGAACGGGAGCTTGTGCAGGGCCCGATTCAAAATGCGCAGGTCCAAGATTGGTCTTAACCCACCCCCTTTCTTGGGTACAATGAAGTAGGGGCTGTAGAACCCCGACTTCATATCGGCTGGAGGAACCGGCTCGACCGCGCCCTTCGCCAGCAGGACATCGATCTCTGACCGCAAGACATGGGCATCCTGACTCCGCACTGAGGTGAAGAGGATGCCCCTGTACTTGGGCGGCCGGCGTGCAAACTGAATTGCATAGCCGAGTCTGATGGTACGGATGAGCCAGCGAGACGGTCTGGGGAGGCCAAGCCAGGCCCCCAGAGACCGCGCAAGCGGGATCATCGGCACCACAGACGTACCAGGGGTGAGGCAGCGGGTTGGAGCACTCAGACCCGACCCGGGAGGCCCGGAGGCGGCCCGGAGTGTTGTCTGAGTACTCCAGGTGGGGCAGAGTATGGGTGAGGAGGCCCGGGGGCGTCCTCGGTGCCCATACTGCTGCCCCCTGGCGAGGGGTGAGAGGGGAGGAAAGGAGTGGCAAGGCCCGGGGGCGTTGCACACTGCCAACCTGTCCCTCTCGGAGTTCAGGGAGGGAGGAAACTGCTCTTTTATTGAGAATGTGGGTACCGCTGGACCCCGGAGGGCCAGCGGCAGATGTAATAAACCAGCCGAGTTGACATTCTCCCCCCGGTCCTCCTCCGGGGGGAGGAGAGGTGCGGACACCATCTCCCCTGGAGCAGCTCCTCTTCTCCCTGGACTCCCCGCGTCAGGGCCGCTTGCCCTTGCGCTTGCCTGCCGACTTAGCAGGCCCTGACGCGGGTTGGACGGCCCCCTTACGACTGGCACCCTGCTTCGCTGATTGTGGAGGCTGCTGCTTTGGCTTGGCAGGGGCGGAGGCAGCCGCAGGAGGACGTCCTCGGCGACGAGCAGACGGAGGTGCTGCGGCCGACGACTGGGTGGAGGCAGCAGCGGGTCGTCGGGGCAGGATGTTCTTGATGGCCTCCGTCTGCTTCTGGGCCACCGAGAACTGCTGGGCGAAGTTCTCGATGGCGTCGCCGAAGAGGCCGGCCTGGCAGACAGGGGCGTTGAGGAACCGCACCTTGTCGGTCTCACGCATATCCGCCAGGTTCAGCCAGAGGTGGCGTTCCTGGACCACCAGAGTGGACATCGCCCGACCCAGGGTGCGTGCGGTGACTTTCGTCGCCCGGAGGGCGAGGTCCGTCGCGGTACGCAGTTCCTGCATAACCCCTGGGTCGGAACTACCCTCGTGCAGATCCTTGAGCGCTTTGGCCTGGTAGACCTGCAGGAGCGCCATGGCATGCAAAGATGACGCAGCTTCTCCACAAGCTGTGTAGGCCTTGCCCGATAAGTTGGACGAGAACCTACACGCCCGGGAGGGGAGACGTGGGTGCCCACGCCAGTCCGCAGCGGTCTTAGGACACAGTTGCATCGCAACCGACCGCTCGACTGGAGGGACCCCCACGTAACCCTTAGCTGCGCCACCATCGAGGGTAGTGAGGACGGAGGAGTCAGTCGATCGTGAACGAGCGTTGTAAGGCGCTGTCCACGACTTCGTGAGCTCCTGATGCACTTCCGGAAAGAAAGGAACTGGGGCGGGGCGCTGAGAACCAGCACGATCCGCCCCGAGAAACCAATCGTCCAGCCGCGAGGGTTCGGGACACGGTGGAGGGTTCCACTCGAGCCCGACACTCGCGGCGGCCCGGGAAAGCATAGCCGTGAGCTCCGGATCAGATGCGGGCAACGCTACCACATCCGAAGGGGGCAACGCAGCCGCATCTTCATCCCCGGAGTCCATTAGCTCGTCCCCCGATGCAGCTATCGATAACATATCCTCAGCAGGAGCCCCAAAAGAAACGGCCGGCCCCCCATGGGAAGGACCAGCGCGCTCTTCCGGAAACTCTACCGGCGCAGCTGAGGGGGGAGGGGCCCGAGGAGTCTGTTGACCCGGCGGGGGTGCCCTCACAGTAACCCTCAGATCTCCCCCAAAGGCATCAGCCAAAGTAGCAGCCCTCTGCTTTGCAGCGGGAGGACCACTAGATCGGGGGATGCACAATGGGACTCCACCCCGTTTGAGGTATTGGAGACGAGACCGTAAGACTGCGATGGTCATGTTCGCGCAGTGCGAACATGAGTCATCCACGAAAGCCGCCTCTGCGTGCTGAACGCCCAAACACGAGAGACAGCGATCGTGCCCGTCCACTGGAGATAGATACCGACGGCATCCAGAAACACACGGTTTGAATGACATCTTGAAAAAGACGCAGGGTCAAACCGTGTTGCTCTTTTAGTGATAGGAGAGAAGAGAAAACCGCTCCGAAACGTGCCGAGGCACACAGGGGAATAGCCGCGGCTTACAGTGGTTTTAAAAGGTGCAAGCCCACTGTAAGCACTCAGAGGAAACGCCCAGCGAACCGACAATTTCTCTCAGGAAGCGACCACCGCTGTACAGCACCGTCACACCGACACCGGAACAGGTAAGCAGATCTTCTCTCGTAGAATCTTTTAACTCGTTCGTAGAACACTCTTCGTAGGAACATGAAAGCTCGGCTCCGAAGTTGAAAGCGGTATGCGGCACTTCCACTTCCGTATTTATACCCGCAGACGCGGGGCGGTGCGTGGAATGCGTGATCGCATGCCAATCTTCATTGGCTCGTTTTTAATACACTCGAAGTAGATTGGTCTCTGAGAACAGATCCCAATTCGTCGGTCAGTTCCGACGTACGTCGAACGTGACCGACTGAAAGGGAACGTGTATTTTTGGCACAGAAATACTCCATCAAACGAACCTGTATTAAAGGGTTAGTTCACCCAAAAATAAAAATTGTCATTAATTAATGACTTCCCCTCATATCGTTCAACACCCGTAAGACCTCCGTTCATCTTCAGAACACAAATGAAGATATTTTAGTGTAAATCCGATGGCTCAGATTGGCACAATGCACTTTACACTCTCAAGACCCATAAAAGGTACTAAAGACGTCGTTACAAAGTCCATCTCACTACAGTGGTTCTACAATAACTTTATGAAGCGACCAGAATAGTTTTTGTGTGCAAAAATAAAACTTAATAACGACTATAATAGTGATGACCGATTTCAAAACATAGCATCATGAAGCTTTGAAGCGTTATGAATCAGCGAATCGAATCATGATTCGGATCGCGTGTCAAACCACCAAACTGCTGAAATCACGTGACTTTGGGGATCCAAACAGCTGAAGCAGAGCCATGAACTGATTGCCCTGTTGGAGCGGTGAGGGAATTCCAATTTAATCTTTAAAGTCGGCATGAAACGGAAGTTGAGATCGTCTTTTTCTCCTTATTGTGACGTATATCCGAGTGAAACGGCCTCTGAAATTAGAAAAAATGTAGGCCGGGGCTTGATTTCGTCCTTCGGGAATTGATTGGATTGTTGGAAGTTGGGTGTTGTTAACAAAATGTCGGCAGATCAGCATGACAGGTGTCTGAGAGGCAGCGCAGAAACGCCCAGCGCGATAGCCCCGCCCTCGCGCCATAGCACATGACCGGGAGAGAAGAGAAGTCGTTTCGAGGGGGGAGGGGAGGTTAATGTATTTGATTAAAGATTATAAGGGTAAATTAATTTTTTTAAATTAATGAAGTGCACAGATAAATCATTTGTAGTAAACACTACAATATTACATATAAAATACGAATTGTAAAATTTGATTTCATGCCGCCTTTAATGCAGCAAGAAAGAAAACGAAAGAAGAGTAAGATTTTTAAGTTCTGTAGGCAGTTAATGTTTTATCAAACTGCAGAAATTTAGCAAACTGCTGCGCCTCAAGTTCATGTTGTAAAATGGATAATCTCTTCCAAACCACTGTAGCCTATCCAGCTACTCTTTTATTAATTTAGCTACTTGATTATTAATTTACTTGTTTCACTTCCACACATTATTTGTTTATTTACTATTAAATACAGTATTAATATTAGATAAAACCAGATAGATATTTGAAGATATTTTCACCTTGCTTTTCCATTCATTCCTCCTGTCTGCAGGTGCTTTAAAGGGGAAAGTCAAATTCATTAAATAGTCTTGAATTAAAATTCAGCGTGTTTTAACTGGAATGTAAAGCAGGGCTCCAGACTGACTTTTTTCACAAGGAGCACAGTGGCCCCCAACTGAAAATTTTAGGGGCACAACCAGAAAATTTAGGAGCGCACACCGTAAATCAACATGCTAACCAAATCTACTAATTTCCACTGTATTACTAATAGGGATGGGTTTTAACGGTATTACTACTCTTGCCGATACTGCTTATCGATCCGGTACTTTAAAGACCTGTTCACACTGGGACGATTTTTGCGCGCGTTTATCGCCGACATTTAAAGCAGCACTAGGTAGGTTTTGCTCTCGGGGTCCCCCTACAGTTGGGAAACAGTATTGTCCTCTACTACTGTCGTAAACTCTGTCATCCTACATCAGGGGATGCATCGCACGTGCATTTGTTGACATGACAACTATGATAGCCCTGAACACTGCAGGAGGAGTTCACATGCAGGTGTTCTGCTTGCGTCGCGTGTGAAATGTCTTCATCCCAAGTACAGTGGCGTATGTTTCAGCATGTCATATGAATATCATTTCATGTTTTTTTTTGTTTTTTTTTTCAAACGCCAAATGATCGCGATGCTCATGTTTACAAGCCAGCGTCATTATAGTAGTCTAGTCTATTGGTTACCGTTTTACAAAATCTATATGATACTTCAATTCAATGTTTGAGTGGTAGGTAATAACCATATATCGTCAATATAATATCAAGCTACCATAGATGAATCTTCACATTTGAAAAATCGATTTGCATTATAGCTTGAGGCAAGACAAATAAACAAATATCACAGACATGTTAGGTATCCTAAAATATGATTTTGTACGTCTTATGTATTTACTTGCAAGAATGTAGCCCCTACCAAACTTGTACATGCCGTTTAGACATAGGCTAACCCTAACCCTCGCACATCCGAATTTAAGGAAGTGGGGGTGATGGTGGAAGTGACGTATATGCCGTAAAGCAGTCGAATTTTGTAGTTCTTTTTTTTCTCGGGTTATTACCCGAAACCTGAAGTTTAAAAGTACGATTAAAAACAATACAGACCCCGTCAGGCTATGGCAGACGTGTCATTCAACCTATTGTAAGTCGATGTATCATCACAAGAGTCTTGAAAATATATTATGAAGGTTGAAAAGTTACCTAGTACTGCTTTAACGCCTCGTGACTAAACAAAGGGCGCCAGTGTGAGTGTGCACACTGACATGCAAAACGCCAGACGTAAAAGCGTTATTTAAAAAAAAAATGCCTCTGGTTAATTTTTTTTATTTTGACACGGTGCGTTAAAAACTGGCCGACCAATGAGATCTTCGCTTTTGTTCACATGGCTGGAGCTGCTAAAGTGACAGTAAAACACGACTTGGTGGCGCTCAAGCACAAAACGGTCTTGCCGAGCACACATTGATACGACAAAGAAGTAGTAAGTAGACAAAGAAGAAGATGAGCTGCTAATGCTGCTTGCCAGTGAGCAAAAAGTTTGTGAACGGTTTTGGCCATAGACATAATATATTTATGGTTTTGGCAAGAATGTAAATACTGTCTCTCTCTTCTTCTTCTGTGTGACAAGTGAGTGTCAGAAGTGCCGCAGCACCACCTTGTGTACCGGGAGCGCCATCTACTGAATGTGCACGTTCACTCGGCGCATCACCAGTGAAAATCACTTGGGTGTGAACACTCAAGACTCGCCGAAAAACGTCACGAAAAACGCTGGCGATAAGTGCGCCTGATATTCGTCCCGGTGTGTACAGGCCTTAACGGTATTCTTATTGGTTCTTTTTATTATACTGTATATATTTTTTTAATGAAAAAAAAACATAATTAAGAACATAATTAACATGGCTTTATAATCTGAAAAGTAAAATATCTATAGCAAAAGAAACAGCAATGTTTGAACAAAACAAATATAAAACATCTATTTGTAAATGGACCAGTGTGCAGGCATTCGGAAGGTCCGCTAACATTAATATTACTAAAGAATAAACCTACAAAGATAGATTTATGGCCATCTTGATCTTTTTTTCATAGTTGAAATAACATTATTTCAAGGTGCAAACCTTATGAAAAATCCATTTTAAATATCAACATTTTTTCAATGATAATTTGATTAAATAAGTGATTTAGTTGTAGTTGAAAAAATATTGATTTTAAGGCCATCTTGACAACATTCAAAAGTCAACTAAAAACTCAGCTCTTCCGTAACCACTTGACCTCATAAAAAAAAAAACTTTCCTTTCCTCTTTCTTCTCCTTTTTTCCCTCCCTACTCTAGCCTGTGCTACACTGAGCAGTGTACACTGTCTCAGTATTTCGGGCACTTGTTGCGCTTATTCGACTCTTCATGACCAATTGCTTCATGTACTCCCAAGTTGTAAGTCGCTTTGGATAAAAGCGTCTGCTAAATGCATAAATGTAAATGTATTTTTCATTATTGAAATAACATTATTTCAGGGTGAAACCCTGATGAAAAATCAATGTTAAATTTCAACATTGATTCAATGATATTTTAGTTGATGCATTAACATTGATTCAACGATGATTCAGTGTTGGTCTGCTATCTGGGAACCTTCTCAGCTCGGACGAGATTAACTTTCCCTTCCTCCCCTTTTGGCAAAGACACTCACTCTTAAAAATTCAGAGTTGAATGTATTGGTGAAATGCATTTAATATCACAATTGTAAATTAATAATACGGTTTACATTGAGAGTTAATCCCAGCAACATTTACGTTGTGGCAACATATGTGGCACGTAGTTTTAATTTTGTCACCTATTTTTAATTTAGTCTTAGTCTTGTGCCAAATGTCCTTGTTAGTTTTAGTCAGATTTAGTCATTCACATATCTTTTTTGTTAGTCAAGTTTTAGTCGACTAAAAGTCTCATTATTTTAGTCAAAGGAAAACGTCTCGGTTAAGTATGTAACCCTCGTTCCCTGAAGGAGGGAACGGAGACGTACGTCGGAACTGACCGACGAATTGGGATCTGATTTCAGAGACCAATCTACTTCGAGTGTTTTAAAACGAGCCAATGAAGATTGGCATGCGATTCACGCATTCCACGCACCGCCCCGCAGCGCGGGTATAAATGTCACCTTTGTATAAATGTCGACTGCATCGTGATACGCTGCTATTGAAGCGACATACACTTTGAGGGTGGAGGGAGACAGCCTTCGCTCCAGCCCATCTTGCAGGAAAGAAAGCACGTCACCAACCGAACACCTTCGGGGGTCTTCCCGGCGGGAAGAGCACCATTCAACGAACAGGTTCCACTTCAACGCGTAGAGGCGCCTCGTAGAGGGGGCTCTAGCAGAAGAGATGGTGTCCACCACTGCCTGTGGTAGACCACCTAGAACCTCCGCGTCCCATCCAGGGACCAGACATGGAGTTTCCAGAGGTCTGGACGCGGGTGCCATAGAGTGCCCCGTCCCTGAGAAAGAAGGTCCTTCCTCAGGGGAATCGGCCAGGGAGGGCTGTTGCGAGGAGTGTGAGTTCGGGGAACCAGGTCCGGTTGGACCAATAGGGCGCAACTAACAAGACCTGCTCCTCGTCCTCCCTGACTTTGCACAGAGTCTGTGCAAGAAGGCTCACTGGGGGAAACGCATATTTGCGCAGGTCCCGGGGCCAGCTGTGCGCCAGTGCATCCGTGCCGAGGGTGCCCCCGGTCAGGGAATAGTACCACTGGCAATGGGTCGAGTCCAGAGAGGCAAACAGGACTACCTGTGCGGCTCCGAAGAGGTCCCATATCAGCTGGACCGTGCGGGGATGGAGTCGCCACTCTCCCGGAGGTGCAGGCTGCCGTGAGAGCTCGTCGGCTGTCCGGTTGAGCGCACCTGGGACATGAATGGCCCGAAGCGACCTCAGATGCTTCTGACTCCAAAGGAGGAGGTGGCGGGTGAGTTGGAACATGCAACGGGAGCGTAGACCACCCTGGCGGTTGATGTACGCAACGGCTGCAGTGCTGTCCGTACGGACCAGTACATGCTTGCCACGTAGCAGCCCCTTGAGGCGGCGCAGTGCCAAGTGTACCGCTAACAACTCGAGGCAATTGATATGCCAATGCAATTGAGGTCCCGTCCAAAGACCTGAAACTGCATGCCCGTTGTACGTGGCCACCCAGCCCGTGGAGGAGGCATCCGTAAAGAGCACAGAATGCCTGGACACTTGTTCTAAGGGCACACCGGCCCGGAGAAACGAAGCGTCGGTCCACGGGCTGAAGGTTCGGCGGCAGTAAGGAGTCACTGGGACCCGGTACTGGCCGCTCTGCCACGCCCACCTCGGGACTCGGCCATGGAGCCAGTGTTGAAGCGGTCTCATATGAAGCAATCCGAGCGGCGTTACCGCGGCTGCAGATGCCATATGCCCCAGGAGCCTCTGAAAAGATTTCAGTGGGACCGCTGTCCTGCTCTTGAACGAATTCAAGCAGTTCAACACCGACTGGACCCGCTCTTCCGTAAGGCGCGCAGTCTGGCTGACCGAATCCAGCTCCATACCGAGATAAGAGATCCTCTGTGTGGGACAGAGTTTGCTCTTCTCTCGGTCGACCCGAAGGCCCAACAGGCTGAGGTGACTGAGCACCATGTCCCTGTGTTCGCACAACTGCTCCCGAGACTGGGCGAGGATGAGCCAGTCGTCGAGATAGTTGAGGATGCGAACGCCGCGTTCTCTGAGCGGAACAATGGCTGCCTCTGCGACTTCCGTGAAGACGCGAGGCGACAGGGACAGCCCGAAGTGCAGGACTTGTACTGATATGCCTTCCCCTCGAACACAAATCGTAGGAACGGTCTGTGTCGAGGAAGGAAGAGACATGAAAGTACACATCCTTCAGGTCGATCGCTGCGAACCAATCTTGGGGACGGATGCATTTGAAAATGCGTTTCTGCGTTAGCGTCCGGAACGGGAGCTTGTGCAGGGCCCGATTCAGGATACGCAGGTCCAAGATTGGCTGTAACCCACCACCTTTCTTGGGTACAATGAAGTAGGAGCTGTAGAGCCCCATCTTCATATAGGCTGGAGGAACCGGCTCGGCCGCGTTCTTCGCCAGTAGGACATCGATCTCTGACCGCAAGACCTGAGCATCGCAGGATGCCCTTGTACTTGGGAGGCCGGTGAGCGAACTGAATCGCGTAGCCGAGGCGTCGCACACTGCCAACCTGGGCCTCTTGGGGCCCAGGGAGAGAGGAAACTGCTCTGAATGCGGGTACCGCTGGACTCCGGAGAGCCAGCGGCAGAGTAAGACACCAGTCGGGGCCCCCCGGTCCTCCTCCGGGGGGGTGGGGGAGGGGTGCGGACACCCACTCCCTCAGAGCAGCTCCTGTTCTCCCTGGGCTGCCCGTCTCAGGGCCGCTTGCCCTTACGCTTGCTTGTAGACTAGCAAAGCCCTGAGCGGGTTGGGCGCCTCCCTTACGTCCGGCACCCCGCCGCCTGGATTTCGCAGGGGTGGAGGTGGACGCAGGGGGGTGCCCTCGGCGACAAGCAGGTAGAGGCGCCCTTTCGAATTAGGATGGCTTTTTTTTTTTTTTAAACCGCCTCTGTCTGCTTCTGGGCCATCGAGAACTGCTGGGCAGAGTTCTCGACGGCATCGCCGAGGGGGCCAGCCTGACAGACAGGGGCAATGAGGAACCAAACTTAGTCGGACTCACGCATATCTGCCAGGTTTAGCCCCAGGTTCCTGGACCACTAGTGTGGACATCACCTGACCCAGGGAGCGTGCAGTGACTTCCGTCGCCCGGAGTGCGAGGTCCACCGCCGCACACAGTTCCTGCATAACCCCTGGGTCGGGACTACCCTCGTGCATGCAGGACAGAGGGTAGTGAGAGAGGGAAAAATTTATACAGATTTTGGCCCTTTTGGTGTTCCATATTTTGACACCAAATAGTTCCAACTGCTAATTTTTCCAATGCCCATTCAGGGAAAAAGGCACGGGGGTAGGCAAGGCGATTTTACGCGTTGCTCTACGCCTCAGCCACCCGGGAAAGCATGGCTGTCAACTCTGAATCTGATTCAGCAAGAGCACACACTATTATAGTGGAAACTCAGCATCATCATTTCCAGCGCATAACAGCCCTCTCTCTACGATGCAGCAATTGACATCTGTCCTCTGCCAGAGCCCCAAATGAAACACTAGGTCCCCTTGTTTTTTAAAAGGACCAGCAATCCCATCTGTAGGCTGTCAGCAGACATGTGAGACAGTGAATGTGGCTGTCAAACTCGACGGCACACGGTGCGCTGAACGTTCAAGCCTTAAGAAAAGGCAAGACGAACACCGCACCGACGTGGTCATGTTCTCATGAGAGAACATGAACCACCCACAAACACAGTCTCAGCATGCTGTGATGCGATAGAGGAGTGGGGGCCCACGGAGACGTACCCGGTGGGGAAGCACCACTTTAATCCTGAGGTCACCAAAGCTTATTAACCAAAGTAGTTCTTTTCTGCTTTTGCAAGAAAAAGAAACTAAATCGGGGAATAGGCAAAGGGACTCAACCCCGTTTGAGGCATCATAGTCTTAACCGCGCATCTCTAGCGCCGAGTGACGCGCTGGGTTGCCGGCACACGGCGCGCTGAACACTCAAGCCCTTACGAGAAAGGCTTGAGACGAACAACGCGTCGACGTGACCATGCACTCCTGAGAGAGCATGGATCACCCACGAACGCAATCTCACATGTTTATATGTGAGAGAGATCGTGGCCATCAAATGAGGACAGGAAACAACCGCATCCAGAAACACACGGTTTGAATGACATCTTGAAAAAGACGCAGGGTCAAACCGTGTTGCTCTTTTAGAAAGGAAACTGCTCTTTTTATGTGCTGAAGCACTCAGGGAGATGACCGCGGCACCACACAGTACAATAGTGCAAGCCCGTGTGTGCACTCAAAACGGAAACGCCCAGCGAACCAACACTTTGATGTCCGTCTGAAGCAGTCACTCGCTGAACGCGCCGTCACACCCGAACTGGAAGCAGCAGTCATTCCTCTCATGAGACTCGTTTACACTCTTCGTAGAAACAGGAAACATTCACTGTTCGGCTCCGAAGTAGAAAGCAATGATCAGGCATTCCACTTCCTTATTTATACCCGCGCTGCGGGGCGGTGCGTGGAATGCGTGAATCGCATGCCAATCTTCATTGGCTCGTTTTAAAACACTCGAAGTAGATTGGTCTCTGAAATCAGATCCCAATTCGTCGGTCAGTTCCGACGTACGTCGAACGTGACCGACTGAAAGGGAACTCAATATATTGTGTGGCAAAATGAGTTACATAAAAAAAAAAAATATATATATATATATATATATATATATATATTATATAACCTGTATAATGTATGTGCCACAACACCATAGCTAACTGGTTGATTTACAGCGTGCCTAAAATCAGCATTAGCTTATGAGACGATGGGCACAAATATTGATTTCGATCTTGATTCAGTATGAATTCATATGTATATAGCCTACTGTACATATAAGGGAAAATAAGTTTGCCTTTTAGCACTACTTTAAACTTTTTTGGGGTTAAATTATATTTGTTTGCATTCTTTACTATTCACTATTATTAACATTTTACAATTTCTCAAATAAGTAAGCAGTTATGATCTGCAATACTTTTTGAGCAACTAGTCTAGATACATGTATATTGATTAAAGAGCCACCAAGGCACCTATAGTGGGTAATGGCATTAAAAAAATAAAATAAAAAAAAAGACATCCAGTCACAAAATGACTCTAATTTGCCTCTTTGCATTGGAATTCTCTATTTTAACCTTAATTACTACACTAATTGTAATATAAATAATACAAATATTAGAAGAAAAGATATTTTAAGTGGTCATTAATGGACAATAATTATTGCACAAATAGTATTTATTACAAATAGTATTTAGTATCCTCAAAATATTCAATAAATATTATTGAACTAAAATATAGGCTATTTATTTAAAAAAATAGTTAAGGTGTATGGTCACATTTGACCATCAATGAGCATGAGTGTGACTAATTAGTAAGGAATACCTGAGCGCGAAATACAAGAAAACCATTAACATTAATGTAAACAATGTTGCATCTCCATCACTCTCCATATTACAATTATACTGTAAATGTGGTTGACATAATAATTAATGCACACTATGCTGTATTGTTTACCAAAAATTGCTGCAAACACCTGTATAGTGAAGCTGCATCCGCGGCTTACGCCATTCAAACCATAGACCGTAATTGACACAGCACTAGAAGTATTGAGTGCTCCCTGAACCACGTGACCATGGTGTAAATAGAATATATCACTATTTTCACTTAGTAAACAGCATAGTGTAAATTAGCATAATCACATTGCTGCCTTATTTTTATTTTAGGTCTTTAAAAGGTTAGTTCACCCAAAAATGAAAATAATGTCATTAACTAACCCTTTAATATAACATTATATTAGGCTACAGAATCGATTGAAAATGATGTGGAGAAAAGTGGAGAGTGACAGCATGTGCACTGCCCATCCCAGAATACTTCCTTCAAATTATAATGAGAAGAGATCCAACGAACCATCATATAAATGTGGGGAACTGGTTGCCGTAAAACGAAATGGCAAACTTCATATTCGTCATATTGATAGCAGCTGTACATGTAACCGGTCCGTTGCTGACCGCAGTTACGTTCTCTCTGGACACTTTCACCAAAGGGGATTTATTGACAGCCACACCAGCACTGAAACAGGTTTCGTCTGTGGATTGACATGAATAAAGTTCATATCTCACACTGTGGGCGTTTCATGAGACATTCCTGTATGATAGTTGTCAGTTAATTGAAGACTCAAAGCCATGTCAATAGCATATCATACGGCCCACTCTATATAGCTTCATATTCTTAATCTACTCACGCATAAAACATACATCAGAACACTGCAAATAGTCTCAGTACTACTTACAATAAAATATTTAATCGATTTATGCACTTTATAAACTTATTTTTAGGGATGGCTGACACGAAACTGATGTTTCGGCGCTTTGCCGAGATCCCGAAGCGCAGATGTTTAGAAACACTGCTCCGAACTGTGATTCGAAACCAAGGGGGTAATCGGAAACCCCCGGAAACCGTACCTTCCATAGGCACGGCCATTGCTAACCAAGCCATCACCTGCTGTTAGCATCCCATTGACTCCCATTCATTTTGGCCTCACTTTAACAGTGAATATCTTTACATCTGAGGCGTTTAAAGACTCCATTCGTCCATTGTTTACAATGTATAAAAGGCTTTATTACCTTGTATCTTACACTATCGCCCCGCTGAAGCTGTTTTTGTAAAATATAGGCTAACGATTGCTGAAGCTGTTTTTGTAAAATATAGGCTAACGATTGCGTCATAACCACGCGATTGTGTCGCGCTGTTGAGCAAATTACCGTATAGACCCGAGGAGAAGCTCGTAGGCAATCTTTTACTGTCTATGAGGCAATCGGGGGGACGTGGAGGCATAAACGCAGACAGAGATGTTGCAGATCCTGCTTCATTCATCAAAAGTTGCTCCTGCTCACTCTCTCTGTGTCTCTGCAAGATTCGGTGATTCAGATTTGACTTTGCACAACTACTAGAAGACTTGCCACTGTCAGACAGCTGCTCACGTCACATCTACATGGTCAAGCTCAGTCTGAGGCTGCAGCACATCAGCCATCAGGAAGTGAAGCTTCTATCTGACTTCAATTCTCTCCGTGGAAGTCTATGGAGTTGCTCTGTTCATTTCTTTTACTGTCTATGTTCGAAACACCCGTGTCACGTGACTATGGCTAAATGAAGCTTCAAAGTGTTTCATCAGGTGGCGCCTGCCGAAACTGCGTTGATTAAAGGGGGCGGGAACAAACCACACAGTCACACATCTGGATAAACCTAATTCACCACAGTTTACAAGTGAAGTTAATCCATCTTCACCTCGTGGGTTTTTGTGAGAGGAGAGAGATCTTGTGATAGCAGTGATTTTGTGATATAAGTGAGATTTATAGTGCGCTTTGGTTAGTTAGGCTAGATTTAGGCTAGATTTAAATGAGATATATTGACTGATTCATATTGACACATTCATATAGGCTAAGCTAGATAGTGACACATAAGTTAGAGATATAGAATTATATAGAGTCATAGGTGATATATAGATAGTTATATTAATAGAATAGATAAAAATGTAGGCTCCACATAAGAGATGCCGTAATGGAGACTCAGTGGAGTCCGAATGAGTAGTTAATACAAATAAAGTATACTTATAACACAAATAAAGCACATTTAATATCACTAATCAAGCATGTAATTAGTCTTTATACTTAAAGCATACTAAGTATACTTAAAGTTGTTCCAATTTAGCACATAAAAGTACACTAAATACACTTCAAATTATACTTTAATACAACTTATTTACAACTAAAATATACTTATACAAAATTAGTTGTTTCAAAATAGCACACTTCAAGTTAACTAATCATTAACACACTTCAAGTTTACTGATAATTAGTCTTGCTCAAGTATACTTAGCATACTTTTTTCACTAGGGTTCATTCAGTGTTAATGCATGAATAATGTGCCGCATGTCAAAATAAATGCTTCTTTCAGTAGGAGGTGAAATGAAAATGTTGGGGTGGCACCCAGTGTGGCCACTCAGATGCCCTGGACACCCCTCTGGCTCCACCACTGTTCAGTGTTGAAGGTCGGTCATGTGCCGGGCGGTTCATAAGCCATAACGTTGGGTGCATTTACATGAGAACTAAATGACAATGCAATAAATATGCCTTGCTATGTTATTTTTATTATGGGAGAATTTTACTTCACTACTTTGAAAAGCATAGCATCTAGCTTTTTACTCCACTACATTTCTGAAAAAACACCGTCCTTGTTATTTTAAAGTGAAGAAATCAAGCCACAAGACTCAATAGCAATGTCTGATTTTCATGAATAAATCATTATCATGAGTCGATTATTTTAATGAACCATATTTAAATGCCTGTGTGTGTGTGTGTGTGTGTGTGTGTGTGTGTGTGTGTGTGTGTGTGTGTGTGTGTGTGTGTGTGTGTGTGTGTGTGTGTGTGTGTGTGTGTGTGTGTGTGTGTGTGTGTGTGTGTGTGTGTGTGTGTCTCAACCAAAAAAAAGTATAAATAACCGACAAGTTACTCAAAAATTGTATGATTTATCTATTTATTTATTTAATGATAATTATAAAAGTGATTTATTTTTGCAATATTTAATGTAGCCTAAATAATAATAGCAACATTTTTAATAAATACATTTCTTCCAAACACTATATTTCTTCACTGTTAGTAGCTGCAAGGTAAATTGTGGTTGTGCTAGAGTGTGTGTATTGGCGTTTTTCCAATTTACCCTGTCGTGTATTTACATGCTCGCGGCTGTTTTCAGCTGATTCACCACAGAACCTGTAATGCTCCCAAATCACACGATGTGTTGAATGCCGTTGTTTCAAAGCCGCTTCAAAGTGCTAACAGGAAAATGATGCAACAGAATTTGATTCGGCTGTACAGCCGCTCTGGAGAAAACACTAGCTGCTTTTCCATTACTCTTCAAATTGCGCAAAGTTGCGAAATGAAAATACGCCAATGGAGACGCGTAAATTTTGCGAAAACTCCCATATATCGCAAAAAAGTTTTTACGTTCACATGAGGTGGTTTTTCAGGCAATTTTCGCAAAACTACAATGGAAACAGTTTTTTTGCATTTACAGGTCACTTGCTACGGTGGCACAGTGCTGCCACATAAGGCCTACATATTTTTTTTCCACTCAATTATGTCATATTACTGAGATGTCAGTAATATAGTTGAATATTTAGTGTCCCGAATTGAGCAAGCCAAAGGCCACAGTGGCAAGGAACCAAAACTCCATCAATGACAGAATGGAGAAAAAAACCTTGGGAGAAACCAGGCTCAGTCAGGGTGCCAATTCTCCTCTGGCGTGACGTGAAAACGGACGTGAAATGAAACAACGCTACTTGTTTTAGCTGCGCAGCGCAGACCATTTATCAGCTCGGACAATAACAGGCAGCGGAGCGCGACCTCAGAACAGGTTTAAACGCGGACTGGTCTCGATCACAGGGCTGGGATATCCAGTGAGAAGCTTTCAAATTCAGTGCATAATTCTCTGTTATAAACCATATATATAAACCAAGAACTAGCGCTGATGAAAGCTGACTATGCCATGTCGCTTCAACATGCTCAATCGGCCAAAAAACACCACACGAGGTTCGATTAGTGCAGATGATGCGGATCATGCCGCAAATACTTAGCTGACTAACGCTCAACGACAGACCAACTTTGGCCGACCGTTTGCTTGGTGTGCCAGGGCCCTTAAATGAAGCTGAAGGGTCCTGACTCGCTGCTGAATGATTTGAGCTGTTTTTCCTCACCAGCCGATTTGAAGCATCTGAAGAATGGATAAATGTGAGGAGAAGCTCATGACAGCACTGATTGGACTTTCACAAACAGTGGCTTGGAATCCCCAGGCTGGAGAAAAGAGGTCAACAAACCATTAGCTGACTTATAATTTAAGATATATTAAATATATGCATTATGTGCAACTTACAACATCGATATAGCGGTCTGAATACCGTCCTGTTTCACGCTTAGTGATGAGTTTGATGGCGACCTGTAAAAGAAAAAGAAGTTATTAAGTGCACTTGATGAAAGCACTGATCTATACGGTACAGCTGATGAACACAGCAAGAGTGATTGTACCTGCTGGCCATCAGATTTACGGATGCCTTTGCGCACAGTGCCAAAGTATCCTTGTCCAGTATCCTCTTCCACTTCATAAAGTTCGGAAAATGGAACTGCAAAAATGCAAACATGTTAATATATGAGATTCATAGACCTGGAGTATAAATATGCAGGATAATCAGTTTCTTTACAGTCATATTTCTTTTGACAGGGAATCAGGACAATAATGGATTCATCAGCATGACACATTATATTGGGAATGCCGGATGAAGGATTAGACGTATGGCATGAGTTTAAATACACAGGCTTACTAAGAAAAACTAGACTAGAACTAGACAAGAGGTGAAATACTCACGGGTAGATGGTCCCGGGAAAGAGACGGTTCTTGGAGCCTGGATGTGGATCAGCTGGATCTGTGTCAGACGGTGGCTGTAGAGGGACTTCTTCTTTCTCTCGACTTTTTATAGCCAGCCACGAGTTTCTGAAGAATGCAGAAAGGCGACTCTTCTTGCTTTTCGATTGTTTTTCTAAAATAATAATAAAAAAGGATTTCCAGTTACTACATTGACTTTAAATAATAAAACATTTGACATTCAGCATGAATGCCACAGCAAAAGTAACTTCATAGAATGAGTATCTAATCAAATTAAAAGATAAATGTGACCCGTGCTGGAAAAATGAGCACATTTTCAAAAATGAGATATTCTTAATTTCACATTCTCTATTAAAAAATCCACTCCTCTCAGAAAACGCACCAATAAAGACACTTTTAGATGTTGAATTGCTATTCGGAGCATTGGGATCTCTAGACGAGGGCTTAATGAACTCATTTTTGTTTAAAAAAAACTCAAAATCAAATCAAAATTGATCAATATTTCAATAAATCAATATTTTTCACTTAAAATGAGTGCACATCCCGACTCATTTTGCCAGCACGGGTCACAAACAATATTTAATTTGTAATTATAATCATATACACACATACAGTAGTGGCCAGAAGTGATGCTGTGCTTGGAGAGTGTAAACTGTTTTGTTTTAACGCAAAGAAACGGCTAATGAATTATTACCTGCTTATGCTGTAGTTAATGTATATTTAATTTCCTGTCAGCTTTTTTGCATAGTGAAATAAAACCTTTATACTAAGCTGTAGTTTGTCAGCTTTTCAATTAAATACTTTGACCAAGTTTGGTGTTTTCCTCTTCCCAATGTAACATGATCCTCATATGACTAAATATTTCTTGTGTTTAAAAACCTTATGTGTGAAAATATGAATATGAGATATATTCACCTGTTGAGCTGTTCTCCATAGCTGCAACAGTAGGAGACAGTGCTCTAGTGTTCATGGTAAAGCAGATGTCCAGTGTTTGGCTGTTGATCGTGTGAAAGTCTTCTTTTTTTCTCTCTGTTATGTATAGTATTTCCATAGCAGCATAGTCCATCCATACATTTTGCCTTATACTGACCAACACATGTGAAATTGATCTACAATACACACAAGCTATACAATGATCTCTGAGCCCGTTTCTCTGAGAGCAGCCTGTGGGGAGATGGAGACAGATGAAGCGGCCATACAGTCCTGGTGCCACAGATTTTCTGCAAGTGCATTTAGGAGAGGCGCTACTTCACCAAGCCCCGCACTCACATCACCTCCCACTCGGAAGACCGGAAGACCCCACACCTCTTGAAAATGTGTTATGTCACTCTCTGTCACGTCTGCGTGCATAAATAAGTCAAATTTGGTGCCAACCACCAATTTAACCATTGGATCTGAAGATTCTGTGATCCGTGATTTCTGATTCGAAAGATCATCAAAGGAGCCACGATCAGTGAAGGAGAACAGGAAAAGGATGGCATCCACCTGTTCCTTACATGACGGTAACATGTGGTCAAATCTTCGCATGGCACTTTCCCCACAGTCCCAAAGCTCAAAGCGGAAAAACAGCACACGGCCACTGTCCTTTAGTCTCACAGGCCAGAAGACCGCTGTTGTCTCCATGCCTGTGGTCTCATTATGCATTTTGGGGAGATCGAGGCCAGCGAGACGGGCAGCAAGAGCACTCTTCCCGACTCCAGTTTGACCCGAGATAAGAACCTTGTAGCGAACGATGTCCACATTCATACGAGGAGGCATCATCGGCGCCTCCAAGAGCCCAAACTTTCGCCGTGTCTTCTTGTGCAGTATTTTGCTGAAGAACTCTCTGCTGTCTGCACAGCGGTGCCAATCCGACACCAATATGGATCCAAGTGGGATAGCCATTTTAATTGAGCTAAATTAGGTAAATGAAGAGCCTTGTGCTTTATATTATGATATCAAGTAACTTATTCTGGGCGAACGTCGCTGCTGCTGCTGCTGACTTTTATACTGGCGCAGCTCGGAATGCAGCACTGTGATGTCATGAGCCCTGTGATGTCACGCCGCGCAGTGGAGCCTCGATCGCCGCTTTCACAGACGATCAACTTTACAGCTTCATACAACATATCGTTTTGTTCATTTCACGGCTGTTGTGTGTCAATTTAAAGTATCGTGTGTGTGATATGCTTTATTATATTTCGCTGTTATAGTGTGCATTAGTTTATTATGGCCATTGAAAGGAGATTATCGTGTCTTTAGACATGCAGCGCTGTATACATTAGCTTGTTTATGATTAGCTGCTTATGTTGATGTCCTTTATGTATATTTAATTTGTATTTCTGTGTTTATTTGTCAAATCGCTTGTTTTGAGGTATTCTGAAGTTGTAAATAACTCAATACTCATGCGCCTGGAACACATCTCGACCCTTACAAAAATTAACCATGATTTTACTACAAATGAAACCAAAATAAAAACACATGGTTATTACTGTATAGTAACCACAAACTTTTTGCTACACTTCCATGTTTTTTAACCATAGTTTAACCATGGTATTTGTATTAAAACTGAGGTTATTCAAATGGTAATCAATACGCCAAAAAGAAAACATGGTTACTATAGTAAACCCATGGTTTATTTTCATACTGTTAAACTTAATATGACATGCCCATTTTGTTTCTTATTATTAATCTTTTAAAATAGTTTGCTGGATATTCAACATGTGATTAATGACTTTGGTAAAGTTGGTTTTATATTCACACATTGGGACTTTCGTACTCAATATCTCTCCAATGGCGCATGTGGAAAGATTTATATCAGTAAAGTATTCTTACCTGTCAGTCTACTACAAGCCATTTCTTCCCTGAAATATTTGTTTTTCAGAAGTGGATAAAATCATTGTTTCCTATGGACTTGGTCTGCATTCCTGGGAACGCTTACAAAAACATCATATCCGATGCGTTTGCCGCAAATGTGTGATTTTCCCCTCAATTGCACCTCCTGCACAAGTTGAACAAATATTTGGACTTCCACAACAGAGTAGCAATAGTAGTTATCCCCAACATGATTGATGACAGAAATAAGTGTTTTGTAAGTCATCATGCGAGTAATATTAGCTTCACTTTGGTGTGCACACACCATTAGGCGCTTGATATTTACTTTTTGTAATGATTATGATTGATTTATTCATTGATTGATCAAGTATACACTTCTCCTCTGTCTAATTTGGCTTTCTTTTTTGTTTTCCTTATCCATTTCTATTGTATCCATTGTTTTAAAACTCCTTGGGTTAATGTGTCCAGTAGCGTGTCTATGGCAACAATAGAATTGTATTAATTATTTTATAAATAACATTTACATTTATGCATTTGGCAGACGCTTTTATCCAAGCGACTTACAGTGCCATTATTACAGGGACAATCCCCCTGGAGCAACATGGAGTAAAGTGCCTTGCTCAAGGACACACTGGTGGTGACCGCTGGGATCGAACCAGCAACCGTCTGCCTCTCAGTTCCATGGTTTAACCCACTGGACCACCATCTCACATAAATAACATTTAAGGATATCGTTTTTTTTTTTTTTTTTTATGGATTAGGGAAATAGGGTATCTTTGTCAAAAATATTGCTTCATAATTAGCCCCCATTAATTGCAAATGCATGGCACCTTTATTATTCTTAGAAATTAACATTTTTACCATGAAAGATATACCGTATTTCCTCAAATAAAAGCCTGTAGTCAATTAAACGCCGAGCCTCTGATAGTGGCCGGGGGCGTGGCCAGCACGAACAAATAAAGGCCGGTCTCAAATAAAGGCCGGGGGAAAATAATTTCCTTTCATTTCATGAGCATTCAAGTTCAGCGTAATGTACTGTAGGGTTGTGCCGAAGGAACGAAACCATCGTGACCATCGCCCCCCGCTGGGAGTCTTGCGAGTGCGATGGTCTCTTCTATACTTAACCTAAACACTTTGCAGGGATTGCTCTGTAAATTAAATAGAGAATATAACTGATGCATATCTGCTATTTTAAATACTGTAAATACTGCTCGAATAGCTCCATAACGGATTGAGAAAAGTGCGCACATTAGTTGGGTTAGAAAAATAGCGAAATTATAGTTTTTTTTAAGTAGAAAATAATATTTATGTAAAGAGATATATATTAAAATAAAAAGTGCTTAAAGGAACACAACTCTTCTTAAGTGGAAGGAAGCGTTTTCCCTCATGTGGAATATAGAAAGCACATAAGTTGGGTTAGTAAAATAACGAAATTATAGAGTTTATATTGAGGTTATAAAACACGAAAGAACAACAAATATATCAGAAAAGTATATTTTGTTTTGTATAAATTATATCTTATTTTAATCTATGTTTTATCAACCAAATTGCCCGGATTTAATAAATAACAAGCGAATATAACAGACAATGACGAGCAGCGCCGGCTTAAATGAACTACTAGAAAAGGAAAAAAACTTTAGTCAGGAACAGCCCTTAGTGTTTATTTCAGATAGGCCTATATTTGATCCAGCAGGACACACAGGGAGTTCTGGGTTGAGCGGCGGCGCTGAGCGGAAAGAGCTTCAGAAATGAACGGGATCTCCGGAAAGACGCTTGATCTCCACTGGAGGAAATATTACCGCTCTATGCTCACTCCGCACAATATGACCTCATGTATGTTTTAAAACACAATTCAACTTATAAATAATACTTTTTAATGGGCCACTTAATTTTTATTACAAATAAATTATTAAATTCTAAAAATGAATAAAATGAACAAAAACTTGCATTGCATTTGCAATCCTTTGAAACCCCCCCACTTCCCACGCCCCTGATGATATCTGTCCTCTGGAGCGTTATCGCTTTTCATTTAAAACGGTTCATTTAAACAATTATTTTTTCAAATAGATGGGATTTGAAATACAGGCCTGCCCCTAATAAAATCCTGCCTCAAATAAAAGCCGGTGACCTTCTGCAGTTCAGGTAAATAAAGGCCCCGGCTTTTATTTGAGGAAATACGGTATTTAATGTTTAAAGCCGTCTGAGACAAATTTTAGGCTAAAATCTGAAGTCTTTGATCCTTAGTTTGACGTGTGCACCAACAACCGATTAATGACCGTTGCGATCAAATTTTACCTCTGACAAAATTCTGGCAGTGTCAGAAGATTTGAGGCGCAATCCTGCAGTGTGACTTCTCCTAGGACGACCGTCAAATCAAGAACCAATAGGAGCGCAGAACCCGATGACGCATTTCGTGCGACAATATTAAAACACAACAGGGAACATGTCGAAAAGAGTCAGGCGAATGAAAAATGCCACCGCTTGTTTTTGTTGTTTGCTGAACGCTACCGTTGTGTCTGTGAATGCGGCTCACCGCTACTGAATGTGTCACGGATTGATGACGTAAAACTCAGTCCGTACGAGTCTCTTGCTTGCGTCCGTTTTTCCCGTCTGACTGTCGTACAGTCTGACATAATGACAACTGAGATCCTACAGTGTGACATTACATCGGGGATCATGTTCGTACAGTCTGACAAGCAACATTCACAGAGGATTTTGAAAAACCGCACAGTGTGCAGGACCCTTTAGATAATAATGTGTACACTCATGAATTCAGTGTATAAGTAAAACATGTTATATTTTTAGACCTTACTCTTACATTTTAAGAGTGCAATTGTGTATTTTTAAAATACATACTGAAAAAAATGACAATGCGATAAAAAAACTTATTTTTTATTACTATGATTTAAAAGAGAATTTAAATAAATGTAAAAATGTATTTTTATAGATGTAGGTATTAAAGTTTATTATTTAAATGTAAAGAAACCCTGGAGGAATGCGCTGTCAAAGAGCCCTCGCCGTTGTGGGGAATCCGTGGTCCCAGCGAGCAGCTGAGCAGAGTCCGCCGCCATGGACACTCGAGCCGGTGGGATGGACTGACTTAAAAACCTCAAAATTAACATTAGCAAAATATTACTCCTTAAACATTAGAAAGGAAGACAATTTCAAACTCCATATGTGAAAGTACGTTTTATTTAGCAAAAGGCATTATTTGCCAGCATTATAACAGACCTCTGTATACATTAGAATGTAACTGTATTAGACGCAATGAAAAGGACAGAGGTGTAGAAAACTAGTGCATCCAGAGATACAGGAAAAACTCTTTAACAAGTCAATTATTTTTTTAAACGGCAATCTGGGTGCTAGTGGCATTCAGTAACGCAATCCAGTAAATACTAAGTGAACACAAAATGGAACTGGAAAATTTCTAAATTGGAGAAGTATTACAATAGACTGTAACAATATTAGTCACAAGAAGTGAAATACAAGACAATAAACAGTCTCTTGTCCTTTCAGAATATTTAGACAGCAATCTGGGTGCTAGTGGCTTTCAGTAATGCAATCCCAGTAAATACGTGAGATGGTGGTCCAGTGGGTTAAACCACTGAACTGATACGCAGAAGGTTGCTGTTTCGATCCCAGCAGTCACCACCAGTGTGTCCTTGAGCAAGGCACTTTACTCCATGTTGCTCCAGGGGGATTGTCCCTGTAATAAGGGCACTGTAAGTCGCTTTGGATAAAAGCGTCTGCCAAATGCATAAATGTAAATGTACTAAAATGAAAATGCAATTCTCCACATTACTGGGTACATCTTGAGCACAGTGTTTAATAGGGCAACTACAGCAGTCACAACAACTGAAAAGAACAGAAAATAAATTGTATCGAGCTCGTACATCCATTCCTCTTAATCAGTAGCTCATTTTTTAGACTCAGCAATCTGGGTGTTAGTGGCTTTGAGTCATCCAAACCCAGTAAGTTAAAGGTGTGGGTCAATTATTTGGGGTAGTTGAGATGTAATGCATATATCAAACCAAACATCAAAAGAAAAGCATCAGCCAACCTGGAAATGTCCCTTAGAACAATGTCACCTTCCAGCACAACAGCAGTTCCAGCAGGGTCAAACTGAACAGTGACCTCGAGTCTCCATTCACCATGCTGACAAGAGCTACAGCTGAATCTGCAATGTCTGGCTCATCCACCTCTTCAGTCTGTGCTCATGAAGTTCCTCATGCTTTTCAATCAGATAAATAACATTACAATTCAAATGAGATGTATAAAAACACAGAGTCATCTTCGCGCAAGTAGACAGGGAGGGCTCGAAGTGCAGTGTCTGTTGTTAATATCGTAGTGATCCTGAAAAAAGACAGAACTGTCTTAGTGATGCAAGAGAAAAGATATATATATATCACCTGCCCCACCAGTTTTATAAAGAACCTGAAAGATCACTAATGTGGTGTTTGCGTCATTACACTGGCAAAGCATCTGTCAATTATAGTTTAGTGCACTTATCCCACAGCAAAGGCTCTGATCTAATTAAACAGGTCGCGCGGGTTTCAGAATGAATCCCACAATGTTCACGCAAGCAGCGCATGATTCACGTCTCAGAGCGGCTCTGATCACACACTGTCACCATCACTGCACTCTGAGAGTTTACCTGCATGTGTGTCTACTCCTGTGTGTCCAAGTGGCTTATATTTGGTTCTTGCATTGATGTGACATGACATTTGTAGCGATTATGCACTTTGACAGTCAGTTTGAGATATAGACTACACTATTGTATATTTGGATAGTTTACTAAATAAAACTTTACTCTTATCATAATTGTATTGCATTGTGTTGTTTTAAACCCCAAACATTTAACTTAAAACATTCTTCATTATTCAGTTATTTGTAAATATGCGATTTAATTGTAAAAAAAAAAAAAAAAAAATTCAAAGTAGTTTCGATGTAGCTAGCTACATTTTGGTAGTAACTTGTAGTGTATCTAACTACTTTTTCAGAAGGGTAGCTTGACTGTAGTTTAAAGGGAGAGTTCACCCAAAAATGAAAATTAGCCCATGTTTTCAGGGCTCGTTTTTACCCCTGAACAAAAATTACGAAATATCTAGTGTAATTTTTCATTTGATTTTCATAAACAAAACATAAAATAAAATAAAAATCAAAACATTTCTTATTTCTCTTCATTTCTCATTCTTAGAAATACGTTAGAAACTGCAGTTTTTATCCTCCTTGTTAGTACGCTCCTTATTCAGTTTTCCACCCCATTTATCTAATATAAGGAAAATAAATCAGAGAGGACACAATCACAATTAACTGTACACTATTTGTAACATATTGCAAAATGTTAATTATTGATTGTTGCATATTTTTGTTTGTTGAGTCTGTGGCTCTAAAAAGGTTTAATTATACTGACAAACGTTTATTATTTTTGCTCTTTAGAAAAATTGCAACAAACAAAAATGGGTCTGTCATTGAAAAAAGTTCCCAACCCTGTGAATGGTTTCTGCACACAGAACAGAATCTCACATATTAGATGAGGTTCAAACTCTTTCTCTTGCTTTGGTAGTTAATTTTAGCACATCAATGACCAACACGCGTTTAAATATGTATTTCAACTAGAATTCAACTGATATGTGTTTTATTATCTGTATGTGATTGTCTACACACATCTGTGACTTGAGCATGGCAGCAGGACTTTTATTTTGGAGTGGTGTTGTGACATCATAAGGCCGCGCCGCGCATCTGTTGATATTCTGCTGAAGAAAGGTTTGTGTTTGAAGCTTTTAAAGTGTTTACATCAATGAAAACTGTCCAGACAATGTTATCGTTTTAACAATAACCGTTAAACGACTGTTTGATTATTGAACTTAACATTATAATGCATTATCTAACATTAATGAACTTTATTTTGTGTGAGTAAAGCCCAATCCATACATGAGGAACAGAAAAGATCTCATTTCTTTCAGTTTATCAGTTTCTATCATAAACATGAATTCGGTCACTGGCGGTTAGAGATGAGAGAAACTGAGCTTTTGAAACTCATCACAGGCTCAAATCAAGTGGAGGTGGAAACATTTTCTGTGCTTTGTTCATTAAATAATCATAATGAATTTAATCATTTTGTAAATTATCATTTTGCGTGTAAGATTACAGATAACACATTTAAATGTTTAAGTATTTATTCAAGTAAACAACCACAACAATCTGACCGGTGAAAAGGGTTTAAATGCATCCTTCATATATTTCTCCATCACTATAGGACATCTATACATCTGTGTTTGAGGACATCTCACTCTTTTATTTGTTCAACACAATCCAGAATCCACTAAGGACACACTCTACTTCATTATAGAGAAAACAATACATTAATAAACATATATAATCATAAACTGGGCCATTCCTGTTATACAGTGACTTTTCTGTCTCTATGATTTACTTATATTTTCTATAAAATGAGTCACATATTTATTTAAAAAAATGGCTTAAATTACATATTTTGGTCTTCTTTATCACTTAAACAGATCTAACAGACATTAAAAATACAATATTGTATTTAAACATCTTTTTATTGATATATGCATTCAATCGTATCATGTCCTCGTGCAAAGTATTCAACTTCCTCAAGAACTGTAAACCATGAAATGATGATAATCTCAAAATATTTTATATTTTATATAGAATAGGCTAAACTGCAAAGTAGGCTATGTTATGAAGAACGTCTGCCCGGTCAAAAATATGTAAAAACATATCTGTATCACAGTTTTAAATTCCAGTTAGTGTGTCTGATGCCGATTCAGAGTCCTTGTGGTGTGTGTGTGTGTGTGTGTGTGTGTGTGTGTGTGTGTGTGTGTGTGTGTGTGTGTGTGTGTGTGTGTGTGTGTGTGTGTGTGTGTGTGTGTGTGATCTAACAGACACCCGGTACTAGCGAGTACAGCATTGTTTAGAAACCACAATAAACTCCAGCAAGTCATTTTATGCAAATTCACAGCCCTTTATCTACAGATCAAGTATTATAATGCAAAATATCAAATTGGAGAGTTTTACTGCACTGATACGTGCTCAGAAATATATTATTTCTGCAATCCAGACTGCTAAAACTTTATGATTTAGTTGATTTTTACACTGTTCAACTCTTGTATAAAGCCAACAAAAATGATCTACCGGTCAATATTGAGAAGTTCTTTACTGGAAGAGAGGGCGGGTATAACCTGAGGGGATGTGGAAACTTTAAAGTCCAGGTGGTGAGAACCACCAGGAAAAGTGTGTGTGTATCTGTGTGTGGCGTCAGACTCAAGCAATGCCCAAATATTTATTGATTTAAAGCAAGATACAAAGAAACTGTGTTGGCAAAATATAAGGCTGAAGGAGGGATCGTGGTGTTGAGATTAGTGATGATCATAATTGTTCTTACTATTTATATGGATATTATAAATGGAGATATAATTATAACTGAGCGGAATATGACTACATAGATAGTAAATAATGGAGAGTAAATAATAATAATAATGATATTATATGATATACATGACCACTATATTGTAATTTACAACAAAATTGCACTATAAATTCAGTCACCGGTAATGATGTTATTATTATTGTGATGTAGTGGAGATTGTAATTACTATTATTGTCATTATTGTTATTATTGTTATTATAAAACTGTGATTTAACAATTTTATATAGTATTACATGATTATTATAAATACCGGGATATATTTGTATATTTATGTTAATGAGGATTATTACATTGCATTATTGTGTTTATTGAGATGGTCATAATGTAATTGGGTATTTTGTATATAAAATATTATATCACATCAATTATTAGTAATTTAACAGACAATGACAGCAGCTATATGGTGTAATATATAAATGAATTGGGGGTGGAAGTAAATAAGTTCTACTTCTTTCCACTCACTTTCGAGCAAGTGTGTGTGTGTGTGTGTGTGTGTGTGTGTGTGTGTGTGTGTGTGTGTGTATGGGATATAAGCTATTATATTTTTTCTATGTATATTGTGTGTGTGTGTGTGTGTGTGTGTATGTATATATACTGTATTTAATTATATATATTATTTTTTACTTTATTTTTATTTTTTGTTGCTCAAAATAGACTTCAATCAAATCAAATCAAATCAAATGTAACCATAGACTGTAAAAGAAAAAAAAAAAGAGGTTGATAATGAACATGATGTTTCTGTCAACTTTAATTTAACAATGTATATATTTTTCTGTCCCTCACACTAAACTATGGGATGCTTTAGATGAATCATTATATTAGAATGATTACTGAAGGATCATAAGCCGCTGATATTTATCTCTGATTATTGAATTATCATGTCAGGTCTAATCCAGGCACGAAATTTGATGGAAGTGGCCGCCCTTGTAATTCTCTATGCAGGAAAACCCTGTGACAGTGAATCATTCTGTGTAGCGATTGATTCAGTTGAGTCGAATCACTTCAAACACTGACGACTTCTGCTGGTCAAACCGTTTAAATGCAATGAGAACAAACAAACGTTTATTATGACAACTTCTGCAAACCAACTGTTAATGTTTTCATGGTGATGTAGTTTATTTGATCTAATCTACAAATCATAAATGTAAAGCATAAGTGTATAAATACAAAACATACTATATGTGCTCTCTTAATAATTTGTAGTATGATTGAGTGTTTTTATGAGAGTTTTTTCTCTTTTACCAGTAACTGAACTAGAGCTGAGTGAGACACTCAGAGATTTAGTTGGGATGTGTTTCTATTTCTGTTAATTATTCTCATCTTAAACAGGACAACACACAGAAAAACTCCTGGAGAAGCGACTGAGATCCATGTGACACTAATATAAAGATGGTGTTTATTAAAGAGGAGAGTGAAGACGTGAAGTTTGAAGACACATTGAGAGTCAAACATGAGGAACAAACAGGTTGGTTTCATTCTCAAAGCTGAACAGAAATGAGTGATATTTTTGAAGAGTGTCATTATTAAAGCGTTTTTATCTTTCATGAAGTAGGTTTCCTCATGTGGACAGACATGGAGATATCACATGACCAGACAAATACTCATTACTACGATGTCACACATTAGATTAGGAAAAATAATACAAAAGTATTTTGAGGAACATAACCCAACATCTACTTTTTTTGTAAAGATGTATACATACAAGTGTGAAATATGTAAGTGGGAGTATCAGCAGATTCCCTTCCCATCACAACAATTAACAAGATCAGGAAAGATATATAAACTAAATTAAGCAAATGAAATGCACAATTATAGAAATAAAATCTGTATTCATCACACTCTTTTGCTATTGAATTTACTGTGAAATTAAGCACACACCATTTATCTAGTTTAACATGAACACGTTTTTCACAAGACGACATAAACTGTAGAATATACAGTACCGTTACAGACTTAGTATTCACATTAACCTCTCATTTAGTGCATTTGTTTCAGTCCTAACATTTAAAGTGTTCACTTGGTGATATTTTTATATATTTGGCATTTTGAGTTTAGAGTCCGAAATGCCACTGGAAAGAAGCTGTCCCTTAGTCTTTTGGTCCTTGATCTTAAGGATCTGTACCTTCTGTCTGAGGGCAAAAGGTTAAACGGGTGGTGCCCTGGATGTGTTGTGTCCTTAGTGATGTTGCTGGCCTTTGAGAGATGGTGGGAGCAAGAAATGCTTTCCAGGGAGAGTAGCGAACAGCCAGTTATGTTTATTTTTGGGGCTGTATTAATTATCCTTTGGAGGGCTGTCTTGTCTGCCGTACAACTGGAGTACCACACTGTAATACAGTACATTAACATGCTTTCAATAGTGGTAGAGGTAAAAGGACACCAGCAATTTAGAGTCTAAATTATGTTTCCTGAGCACTCTAAGGAAATACAGTCTTTGTCTGCAACATCTCAGAAATGATCAAAAAGGCACAGCAAAAAGAGCTTGTTGGATATCTGGCCTCCCAGGAACTTAAAGGTGTGGATCCTCTACACACAGTCTCCATTGATATAGAGTGGGGCTGGTTTCACGCTGCGCCTCCTGAGGTCAAAGATTTGCTCTTGTCTTTGAAGTGTTCAGAGATAAGTTATTATCAGAGCACCACACCCCTAGTTTCTAAACTTCATCTCTGTAGGCTGATTCATTACCTCCTGTGATGAGTCCAATCACTATACTGTCGTCTGCAAATTTGATGATTTTGTTGGTAGGATGGATGGAAGTACATTCATATGTGTACAAGGAGTAGAGTAGAGGGCTCAGCACACAGCCTTGTGGGTGATGGTGGATGAGAGGTGAGGACCAGTTTCTGGGCGGTTCGTGATGAAGTCCCTTATCCAGGTGCAAATGGAAGGAGAGAGGCCCACTTCAGTCAGTTTGTGTACTGGAAACCCTGGGATAATTGTATTGAATGCTGATCTGTAGTCTACGAAGAGCATTCTGGGTCCCCTGCTGCTCAAGATGGTTAAGTGCCGTGTGAAGGGCTATGTTGAACACATCCTCTGTCGACCGGTTTGGTCTGTATGCAAACTGGTGTGGGTCCAGGGTGTAGGAAAGGCTGGATTTGATCATGAACGATTACAGACAGGTTTCATTAACACAAATTATCAAGTAATTTGTGGTTGCTTTCTTAGGAACAGGGATGATGGAAGCAGATTTTAAATCTATATCATGTTCAAAATTTACATTACAATAGCACTTTTCAGAAATTCAGAAATTCTGAAAATGAGTAAATTCCAGAATATTTAGAATAACTTTAAAATCATTTTACATGACTTTGAGGAATGACTCTTGAATTTTTCTTTTATTAAATTCAAACTTAACAATTAATAATTGCAAAACAGTATATTTCCTTTTCAAGTAAAATGTAGGTAAAGTAATTAATAATTGTGAACCAATATTTTCCCTTAAGGTAGAGTATAACGTAATGTATTAGAAAGATAAGAGAAAAGTAAGAAAGACCAACAGGTGTACATAAAGTTGAGGTGTTTAAATGGTTAAATCACTTTAAAGTGACTCAAACCGACACTGTATTTACACGTATGTTAATACGGTGGATACCTGAAACTAATGCTAAAGCTTTAGCATTTAGGCTTCAATGTAAACAACTGCTTCGATTAGCTTAGCCAGTAGCTACCGTAAGGTTTGTTTACAATATGGCTTCGACGCATTGCGCATGCGCTGAGTTTATCCGGAAGCGCTGGTTGACTTCCGTGCCGCAGTCGTGACTATGGCGACAAACAAACGCTAGCGGCAAACATGTGAATTGCAGACAGTAGACAGTTAGAAAAGTCGGCGCTTTTCACCCTTTAAGTTACACATAAGTTTAGCACGTGCAATCGAGTGTATCACGTGAAACGTCCGCACATTTCAACAATGAAAATCAAAATAAGGAAGACCACTCGTAGCTGGTTTTGCTCTGTGGGGCTTATCACTCAGTTTGTTAAGAGTGAGATTAAACTTTAGTTACAGTTCAATGTTACAGTTTTGCGCTGCAAATAGAACACTAGTGATCATGTGTGCATATCAGACAACAGGGTCAGCTTTACCTGGGTCAAATCATTCTCCTTTAAGTCACACTGGGACACGCAGTGTTTTACGAGATCGATATATCAACCGGCAAGCTTTTTACTGTTTAGCACAGGGAAGATATAGCTTCGAGTTACAGTGGAACACGCACTGAATTAATAGCTATAAATACACACAATGCCTTAATAAATCGATCAAGGAACACGCTTGATCTGTCTGTGCATATAACAACAACAGGGTTTCAGACAACTGTTGATTCTTTCAATATCAGCTTTACTTGGGTCAAATCATTCTCCTTTAAGTCACACTGGGACACGCAGTGTTTCACGAAATGAATATACAAACCGGCAAGTTTTTTTTAGCTGTTTAGCACCGGGAAGATATAGCTTCGAGTTACAGTGGAACACGCACTGAATTAATAGCTATAAATACATATAAGGCTTTAATAAATCGATCAAGGAACACGCTTGATCTGACCGCGCTGTGAGGAGATTATTCCTCGCAGGTATTTCACTTTTATGCAGTTTTAAGTTCGTTCAGTTCTCTGGCTGACTGATATACGTATAGCTATTTAATGACACTGGAACACGCAATGACATCAATTCGGCTATAAACGAGGCATTCTAGAAATTAAGGAACACGCTTAATTCTTACCTTATCGTATAGTGTGAGATCTCAGATCTTAAATTACTCTAATGCAGTCTTAGAGTAGAGACAGACTGGGTTTACACAGCATTCATTCAACAGGACTTTCAAATAGGTGCGCGCCCTTGTGTCACTCGAGCGCGCGCACGCACACACAGGCGCGTCTAGCGCTGCTGGTCTGATCTCTCAAAATGTAATTCAAAGATAAATTCTCGATATATATGCTTATAATTTAGATTAAACTGGCCGCACATTCTCCACCAAAATACTGTAGCGACAATGAGTCAGATAAAATAATAACTCAACGGGGAATTTTAATTAAAATGAAAGAGACTCGAATTACGCTATAATTTATAAATAATTCAGAATTAATGTTTACACCTTAACTTATTCGTCCACCAATACGTAAGAACTTAAAGGGGAATCTGTTAAAGGGAAAAAAGTCTATGTAGCTCAAATGAATGAATTAATGAATTCATAGGGAATTTTGCGAGTCTAATTTACAGCCGAGCAAATGACTCTTCCAGCGTTCATTTGAACGGGCCGCAAATATCAACTCTGCAGCGGATATTAATATCCGTACAATAGTGAAACACTATTTAACAGCCAGGTAACTTAGATCGGCAGTTCAAGACATTAAATTCATAAGCACATAACACAAGAACAGTTATCTTTGACTACAAATGAAACTTTATTGATTACTCTAACACATCAAACTAATATCTAACATAAACACACGCACTCGCACATTCATACGTTGCAGAAAGGAAGAAAGTGAGGAGCACTCGCACATTCATACGTTGCAGAAAGGAAGAAAGTGAGGAAAGAATAAGTTTAAGAGAGAGAAATTATGAAATCCCAAGCAATATACATTTATGACACATGACCTGAAGAAACCATTGATCAGTAATTCATCCTCCTATCGTTTCTTAGGCGGGGTTATTACATTTGATCTAAGGCACCACTTCAGCTTGAAATCTAGAGGTATTATTTGCGTTTGTCTCACGTGTGTCTTTGACAAAGGGGAATTCCCTTTTCCTCCTGGCTGGAGAGGGGTTCCCTCGGGTCTTTGATTCGCTGAAGGTCTGGTCGTGTCTTTGATCGACGTCTTGGGAAGCCAATCACGTGGCGTGTTTGGCGGCTGGATGAAAGTCTTGTGGGCGTTGTCCGAAGTTGAAACCCGCTGTTGCAAACTCGTTGAGTAACTTTGCGATGAAACTTAACAGAACCCGAGACTTGACGGAAAGAAAATAAACTTTAAGTAAAAGAAAGGAAAGTGAGAGAAGAGCAGATGGCCTGAATGAAATCTGTTAACCCATTTTCTCTGATGGTCTGCCCCGATCGTCCGATCGTCGCTTTGGCGGATTCTGGAACCGCACTGCGAACAGCTCTTGACTGAACAATGAACAGAACGTAAACACCAACGTGAACACCGCGCGAACACCCAGCGGTGAACGTCTCTTGCGAACAACACTGAACACGCTCTTCGTCTGTGAGAGGTTAAACTCAAAAACTTGCCCATCCCCTGGATGGATTCTGGCCAATTAGGGTTCAGGGGTGACTGTGCCTCCACCCCTCCCATAAAATTGGATTATCTATAGTCATTTAATTTCCTGCTCTTAAGCAGAGAGTAAAGTTAGACCTAATTTCTTACTATGAGGACATGATCGAATCTATAAAGATTTAATTCAGCTCATCTGCTTAATTATGTCAATACGAGCACCAAGGTACCAAACACGGTGTCTTTTGATCCACTCATTCAATAGTTACATAATTGCATTAATTTGAGAGTGATATACATGCATAATAGTCACATGTATCAATTGTAACACGCTAACAAACTATGTCGAAGGCTATTTAAGTGAAAGTCCAATAATCATAATCTGATGCATTCCAATATGTAACATTTTCTGGTAGTTTGCTTAGAGTTTTAAACTGTGTCACTTGGAGTTCATTTAGCAGTCATTGAAAAAAAAATACAGAGATCTGTTTGTTTCTTTGTCTTGCGATCACAACGAGTCTTTTGTCCTCTTTGTGAAGTTTTGGTCAAAAGTCCATAGGAAATCATGTAATTGTGATCTAGACGTGGTAGCCCGAGGCCAAATGGAGCCTCGTGGTCGATTTCCTGGGGTCTGGAGCTGAATCAGGGCTTTGTGAAAGGGATGTTAATCTAATGAATCATTTGGAAGATTCATTCAATGTCTGCGACCATAATCGTTACATGAGAAATACAAAATATTTGTTATATTATAGAGCGGGCAGTTTAATAAGTTTGCTTATGTTTGTATTTCAGTATTTATTACATATTTCAGCCAATTTTACTCATCTCAGTATAGTTTGGAAAAACTGTAAGTGTGTAGTAAGTGAAAGTGCACGTCAGTTCTATTCATTCCCACAGAGGCACGCTAAATATACAGAATTCATATTTAAACAGTCTTTTGTGGTTTAGTCTATATTGCGATTAGAATAACAGAGAATACATTTAACTGTCACAATCCTCGGCTAGATCCGTTGTTCCTCGAAATGAAACATCTCTTCTTCTGAGGTAAATTATTCCAGGATTATTCCTCACCGCATCACTAAACAATGTAAAGTGCACTTGATGTACACTTGAAGTATCTCACTACACTTGATGTGTTTAATCGAGTTGATGTGGGCATTGACTTGTTTGCATAGATCTCCTCAGAATTAGCCTTTGAATAGAGCACACTCTCCGTGGGCTTGGCCCATTAGCAGTGTAGTGGACAACACATTCCAGGGCCCAGTTTATGGCCGGGCCCCTCTCTGCCCATAACAGTGGACAAACATTTGCTACATTTTGATTGGATATTGGTGGACTAACACAAACAAACTGTCCAACACCATCAGATAAAGATGGTAGGACAACAGCCCGACACCTCTTAGAAACCAAGAAGACCACCTCTGGTACCAAGCCCAGGAAGGACAGGACTTCTCATTGGTCCACATGCAGTTTCTGCCTTTCACCCATCTAGAGATTTATCCCTAATGTCCTGGTCTGTGACTGCCATAAAAATTCCTCAGGATATCAGCAGTAGTGGGTGAAACAAAGAAAGACCACTATGATCCATCAAAATCCATTCATAACTATGTTTGGAAACCTTAAGACTGATGTAAACTACACACATCCATTTCATACTTATTCAGTTAAATAAGTCTTCTCAGTGACAGCTTTTTGTAATGCAACATCTTACACAGATTCAGCTGTTAATGAACAAATGAATGAATGTATGACAGTTCAATCTTTTTCCATCATGTTTGGTGTCTATTCATTTAGAATATTGCCAAGGGTATTCTGATGGTGGTTTGGAAAGTGAGAAATGCATTGGTAAACTTTAAAGTCACTTTAAAGATTTCTAACTGTGTACAGTATGCAAATGAGTTTCACAGGGGAAAGAAGGGTGGGCCACACTGTGTGGCCCCTCTGATGCCAGCAGCCAATCCCAATACTGGAATGGAGAAGCGCCAAATTGCAATCTCCTCCTCATTGGAAAGGGATAAAGGTACCCTTTAAACAGACACTCCTTGTTGTCTCGTTTGAGAGAGAGATTAACAGTTCACCAAGTTCTGAGTCTGTTCTGCGAGGATGAGACTGTGACAGAACAACCAAGTTCTGAATCTCCCCTTTAGAGAGACAAAACCGATACACCGCAATATTCTGAGCCTCTGGTTCATCCAGAGAGACAACAAAAGATCTGAGTCTGAGTCTAATGTATTTAGTCCAGCGAGACGACTACAGCACGTCCCGAGTCTCCATGCTAGAGAGACAAAAGCGGATTGACCAAGTCCTGAGTGTCTGACCCAGAGAGGCAGAAGACACACAGAGACATTTGCAACAAGGTTAAGCTCAGGAGAGCAAAACCTTCACTTTAAGGTTCCTTCATCTGTGTGTTCCAGATTAAAGGGTTAGTTCACCCAAAAATGAAAATTCTGTCATTAATGACTTCCCTTCATGTCGTTCGACACCTGTCAGACCTCTGTTCATCTTCAGAACACAAATGAAGATATTTTAGTTGAAACCCGATGGCTCAGAAAGGCCTTCATTGGCACAATGAACTGTACACTCTCAAGACCCATATAAGCTACTAAAGACGTCGTTACAAAGTCCATCTCACTACAGTGCTTCTACAATAACTTTATGAAGCGACAAGAATAGTTTTTTTGAGCAAAAAAACCTAAATAACGACTTGTATAGTGATGACCGATTTCAAAACACAGCATCATGAAGCTTCGAAGCGTTATGAATCAGTGAGTCGAATCAGCGGTTTGGATCGTGTGTCAAACCACCAAATTGCTGAAATCACGTGACTTTGGCGGTCCAAACCGCTGAACCGTCTCGCTGATTCATAATGCTGCGAAGCTTCATGATGCTGTGTTTTGAAATCGGTCATCACTATACAAGTCGTTATTTAGGGTTTTTTTGTGCACAAAAACTTCTCGTCGCTTTATAAAGTTATTGTAGAACCACTGTAGTGAGATGGACTTTGTAACGACGTCTTTAGTAGCTTATATGGGTCTTGAGAGTGTAAAGTGCATTGTGCCAATGGAGGCCTTTCTGAGCCATCGGATTTCAACTAAAATATCTTCATTTGTGTTCCGAAGATGAACAGAGGTCTGACGGGTGTCCAATGACATGAGGGTCAGTTATTAATGACAGAATTTTCATTTTTGGGTGAACTAACCCTTTAAGGACCTTCTGCACCAACTTCAGGGCCTCATCTGCGTGTTCCAGATTTTAGGACCCTTTGGTGCTCCAGGAGATCAACATCCCACAGATCTTCACGTTCAAGGCTGTTAAAACAGATTCCAGCTCCTTTCCCACTGCATTGTCTCCCAGCACAACAAGTGGAAGAAGTAATCGCCATCGGACTGCTTACTCAACCACGTGGAACGTAAATATCACTTAACCAAACTTCTTTCCAGAGACCTTGGCATTGTTGTATATTATCAGTATATGATTTTCTTATTTACATTAGATGTAATATAACTGATGCTAGTTAATAACAAATAATCTTTTGTTTATTTGTTTGATGCATAATACGGTTCTTCACCTTAGTTTCAGAGAAACAACAGTTTATCTTTCCGTAAGATAACGCAACTCTTCCATTCATAGTTTTCACGTGTCGTCACACGGTTATAGGAACGCCCACCTGGAGGGCAAAACAAGGCTCTCCTCCATTGCCCGCTAGTCATTTTTACCAGGTTTGTGGTCAGTATTAATGCAGTAAGACAGTGATATTAAAATACCAAATTCAATATACACCTTATTGATGTTGCATACTTTGTACAGGAAAGCAGATGAACACAGAATATTAGTGCAACACAGGATTTCTTGTTAGGTGTTTTCTCCATCGAAACCCATTATAAAGAAAACGTGTTTCTTTACTAGTCCCCTGTATATAGTATGCATCCTCAAAAAGGTGTAAACTGAATTTGATCTTTAAATATCACTGTTTTAGTACATTACAGCACTTTAAGGGTGGGTTGCAAGGATTCTTTAGCCTGTCGTCAGTTCACCTCCGTCTGCGGCTTGATCCGCTCTATAACGTTTTACTGCGTAATTAATCTGTTTAAAATGAAGTGGTGCAGCAACTCGATTTAAAATAAAACCCATATCAACAAACCCTTTAAACTTTGCTTAATTTAATCCTTATTGGTGCAACTCACCCTATAGTGTTTTTCACATTAAACATTTTAAAAAACGTCCCGCAGTTTTTGTGATTGAAATACTGCAGCAGGTGCTGTATATGGATCATAAGTGCCCAAAACGTGCATCTTGTTCACATATTTTTGTTTTAAGATGGAAATTTGACAGGCTTGTGCTGTAGTTCTATGGAGTTCTATGGCGGTTTTGCCCGCCAAGGCTCGTGTCACGTGACTGAAAACTATGAATAGCCACACTCAACTTAATCACATGTATTTTATGCATCTTGTGCACTTTATTACTTTTATCATTCATTGTTTCCATTTAGTAGTGGTGTTAGTTATCCTCGTTTATCTTTTGTTAATAAAATGTATTGTCTTCCTTGTGCTGATAATACAGTAAAGGCTCTACAAGTTAGAAATCAAACCAATCTTTCAGATGAATCAGCTGACCAACTCTCACCACTTTACATTCAGTCTAAAATGACTGAACCGCCTCCTGTTTGGAGTGTTCTCATACAGCCAAGGTAAAAGACCTTGACTAGTGTCCCAAACTAAAGCCCTATTCGCACGGGATTAGTATTCCGGGAACCTCGTGTGATTTCGAAAGTACTCCCCCACATCTGAATTTTGGGTGGCGCATTCGCACGGGATAAGCAAGCCTGAGATTTTACTCGAATTTACTGACTTATCTCCTGGTTATGATGTCAAGACTTGTAAATGTTTTTTCGTTATAGATATAGCTGTATGAAATTATAAACAGTCGTATCGATATAATTTTGATTGTTTTATAGTAATAAAAATGATTTACTCATTGTGAGATGGTGGTCCAGTGGGTTAAACCATGGAACTGATATGCAGAAGGTTGCTGGTTCGATCCCAGCGGTCACTACCAGTCTGTCCTTGAGCAAGGCACTTAACTCCATGTTGCTCCAGGGGGATTGTCCCTGTAATAAAGGCTCTGTAAGTCGCTTTGGATAAAAGCGTCTGCCAAATGCATAAATGTAAAATGTAGTTCAGTTAGAGAACAGACGCTACAATTAAAAACTGAACTGAGCAATAATAATAATATACGGCAGAAGATTCAGTTTCAAACCTAAATGTAAAAGCGCCCATTTAAGCGAGTTTGTCATGGTACTGTTCTGTTTTTGTGTTTTTCATTAAGAATAATATTAAACACACCATTCAAGCAATTTACTCCCAAATTGGTGCTCATTCTAAAGTGAAAGTATAATCCGCGTGGCCGCATGGGAATTCATAACGGTGTGCATTTTATGCAGCCTAGCTCTATTCTTCGTGAAAGATAAAGATAAAAATGTGCACAGGAAAAAATTATATACGAAAATTTGCAAAAATTATATACGAAACGCCTAATCCCGGCCAAATCACAGAGATGCCGATTCGCACGGGACTAATGTTATCACAGGACCTTTGTGTTTGGCGAAATATGGTAGGTAATTTGCGGGGGAATTTTTACTTTACATATTACAGACATGGCCGTTTCGCACGGGATTAAGATCACAGACATTCTCTTCAATTATTACAAATCACCAGAGGTCCCCAGATAATACTAATCCAGTGCGAACAGGGCTTATGAGAGGGGGAAGGTTGTCATCTGATGTACTCATAACCACATCTTAAAGGAGCTGTATGTAGGACTGTGGCCAAAACTGGTACTGCAATCACTTTCAAATTACAGCAAGTACCCCAACTCGAGGTTGCCAGATAGGCTGCAGGATCCAGCGGGAACGTAGGCTGCTACACGGAGCTTTCAATGGCAAGTGACGAGTCGTACACAGTAAGACAAGCGTTTTTGTCATAAGTAGGCTAACAAATAACAAACATTGCCACAGCAAGTATAACGCGGGACAAATTACGCCATGTCAGCGTTCAATATCAACAATGGCTATCACATGGTTGATTTCAGTCCCATCAGAAACGATTGAGAGTAACTAAATAACATTTGCAATGGTCATACAGGTCAACTTGCAGCATGTTTTATCCACTATATATACGAAGAAAGAATGAGGAATAATTTTTACCGAGGTAACGTTAGGCTACTGTCTCAAATTCGTTTTCACATTGCCATAATAGGCGTGCTAATGTTGTTTTCATCAGCATCTCAGCATAATGACAGAGAAACGGGCTCTGATAATGCATTACTAATGTTAGCAATGACGACTCGCCATTTTTATTTACCAAACAATTCCTTAACGTTACCTTTTCAATTCAATGACCCACCTCCTCCATCTGCGCTAACCTAACGTTACTTTGCATGAACATGCACAACTTTGTTCGACTGTCGTGAATATTTGAAATGTCCATTTACATTAAGTACAAGTTAGCCAAACATAGGTTAACCTTACCTGTCCAGGAGAAAATTAGCAATTGCGTCAGTCTTCAAATTCTTCTCCGTTTTCAGCCGTCTCCATCTTTCAAAGGCATCTCCTATACAAATCCTTGTTTTATTTCGGACACTGTCACGACGTTTTTCTGATTCATATCGAGGTCGTTTAGGTTTCGTAAAGTTAGACATTGTTTATCCAGAAAGTTTGTAGCTGCAGCTGTGGTAACTAGCAGAGCTGGCAACCCGAATGCAGAAACACTACTGACTTCGTGATTGGTAGATAGGTGGAGGGCGGCGCTTCAGGCATGACACAACATGTCAACATCAACATCAGTTGAGGGCTGCAACTCCAATTTTAAAATGACAATATCTTGGCCGGACAACTGTTGTCAGTGATATAAGTATTTGAAATTAACATGATTTTTTAATGTCTATTGACATATCAGGGCCATTTTATGATTAATTGAAATACATTTCTTACATACAGTTCCTTTAAGTGACGTGTGATCCAAAAATCATGTCAGCTGTGACATGAGTACCAATCACTACCTTACTTGGCGTCCTTGGATGGATGAAAGAAGAATCACTACAGCAGATAATGAGGCAGCACGTGAACGATTGACATCTCTCTCTTTTTAAACAGATTACATAAACAGAATATTTTAGTTCTATTTTACATCATTTAAAACCTGACAAATCAACATTTCTTTAGACATGTCTAGTGTTTGTGTGACATGTATTCACTAAGTTGCAGTTAATTTTCTGAAGAGTATTAGAATGGACTTCATTGAGAGAGAGGTTACAGATCACACATCATGTTTGTTTTCTTTATTTTGTAAATAACACAACATTTAGTTTTTATTGTGAGTGCACAAAAATAGAAGATTCAAATGATGTATAAGACTCTCCTGAATGACTAAAATCAATGGAGTATTTTGAGTCTCTTTCACACTGATAAGAAAAAAGCGAGTTGGTCATGCCGGACCTCTAGGGGTTAATGCTTTAAATGTTTTGATGCCTGTTGTGTTGTGCTATTAAACTGGGGTTAACTTTTGTCTTTTTTGCCTTAGTAAGAACTCACACTGGAGGGAAGCCGTTCACCTGCCAAAAATGTGGAAAGAGTTTCAACGAAAAAGTAATCCTTAACCGGCACATGAGCGTTCATACTGGAGTGAAGCCTTTCACCTGCCAACAGTGTGGAACGAGTTTCAGGCAAAAAGGAACTCTTGATCGTCACATGAGAATTCACACTGGAGAGAAGCCTTACAGCTGCCAACAGTGTGGAAAGAGTTTCAAACGAAAAGGAAGTCTTAACGTGCACATGAGAGTTCACACTGGAGAGAAGCCTTACACATGCCAACAGTGTGGAAAAGGTTTCAACCGAAAAGGAAAACTTGATCTTCACATAGGAATTCACACTGGAGAGAATCCTTACACCTGCCAACAGTGTGGAATGAGTTTTGATCATAATGAAAACCTTAAAGTCCACATGAGAGTTCACACAGGAAAGAAACCCTACACGTGCCCTCAGTGTGGAAAGAGTTTCAATCATAAAGGACACTTTCAAGTCCACTTAACAATTCACATTGGAGAGAAGACTTTCACCTGCCAACAATGTGGAAGAGGATTCAAACAAAAAGGAAATCTTAATCAGCACATGAGAACTCACACTATAGAGAAGCCTTACATCTGCCAACAGTGTGGAAAAGGTTTCAAACATAAAGCAAGTCTTAATTGTCACATGAGAGTTCACACTGGAGAAAGCCTTTTCACCTGCCAACAGTGTGGAAAAGATTTCAAACAAAAAGGAAGTCTTAATCGTCACATGAGAGCTCACACTGGAGAAAGCCTTTTCACCTGCCAACAGTGTGGAAAAGATTTCAAACAAAAAGGAAGTCTTAATCGTCATATGAGAATTCACACTGGAGTGAAGCCGTTTACATGCCAAAAGTGTGGAAAAGATTTCAACCAAAAAGGATGTCTTGATCGTCACATGAGAACTCACACTGAAGAGAAGCCGTTAATTTGTGATCTCTGTGGAAAGGGTTTTAGATATAAAATCACCTTTAAGCACCACATGAGCATTCACTTGTGAGAGAAAGAGGACTAAGAGCATTTTCTTGTGGTGCCCCCCTGAGCACTTGGTGCCCTAGGCGCAGCACGTAATGGGATCGGGCGGCACTGTATATCAGTGATGCGCGGGTCAATGTATAAACAACCCGCACCCGACCGACGTTTTCAACTAACCCGCCCGCAACTCGGACCGCAAAAAAAAAGAAGAAAATATTGTACCCGACCCGCTTCCTGACCCGCATTTTTTACACGTAGTAAATGCTCATCGTAGCGTCATTGGGCCATTGAGAAAATGTTTCAGGCCCTGACGTGGTGCGCTCAGAGGTGCAGCGGCGAGAGCAGGCAGTTCTTGAGGCGGCCCATCATTTTCCATTTCAGCTCTAGATGCATATTATTGATGAACGCGATGTTTATGTTTCAACCCGGCTTGAAGAATTCATCAGCAAGCCCTTAGGAGCGCAAACTGTTCTTTTTCTGTATGATGCTGTATGATACAGGCTTGATTTATTCATTTATTTCGTTTCATTTTCTTAACAATTAAGATGCTGCATGTGTTTATCCAGTCTAATCGAAGTGTGCGTCTCTCCCCCGACTTTACCAATAAAAATCCCGCCCCTCTCAGAAAATACATAAAACTGACTTTACTGAGCTATATGCATTTAAAAGTAGCCTAAAATGGTACAATGGCATTGCTCAGTTCAACGTGTTGGGAAATCGGGCATTTTGTCCCGCGTCAGCATTTATTCAAAAGTTAATAACGCTCAACATTCAAAAGGTAAATAAGGATTTATTGACGACCCGACCGACCGTGACCCGAATATCATTAAAAATATTTTTGGATGACTCGTAACCGTGGGTAACCGCGGGTGACCGCAGGCACCCACTCATTTTGGATCAACCCGCGCATCACTGCTGTATATAGGTTTATTTTGCTACATGTGAATCAACGCCCCAGAGCACGGTTGCCACCTTCTGGATAAACTAAGTGCTGCAACACAAAAAATAAAAGCGCATGTTACAGTACGCGCATGCTCTTCTGATGACTGAATTTGTCACATGCACTGTACACTGACCCTCGCATACGTCTAAAAAGTGAAGTATACTTTGTCCTTTAGGGCGCATGTAATAACCGGAGAGAACAATCCCATGTGGCATCACTGAAAGGACTTGGAGAAACATTCTTCAAGCCAACCTTGAGGTTCACATAAGAGTAACACCAGCCCGCAAGGCCTTTTTGCTACGGGGCAGGTGAACATCCCAAGTGGCATTTAAATTAACATTATATATATATATATATATATATATATATATAATTATAATTATTATTGCTGTGCATTTTCCTTTTAGCAACAAAATAAATGCGATGAGAGAACTGCATCAGATCAGTGATGTGGATATGTTGGCGCCAGATCTGCAATTCAGCTCCGCACACAGTGAAGTTTAATATCACTAAAGTTAAATACCATCCATAAAATCAGTCCATACAACACAATATCTTAAATATAGACTTAAGACTTAAATATAGTTTAGTAGAATGTAGATGGTTTTTATGGTGCCTTTCCAGTGATTTATAGTATCTGTCCGTTCATTTCCTGGCATGTAAAAATGCTTATGAAAAATACAGCATGTTAGAATGATTTCTGATGGATCATGTGACACTGAGGACTGGAGTAATGTTGCTAAAAAATCACAGGAATAAATAGCATTTTACAATTTACAAACAGACATTTATTTTCTAAGTGTATTAATATTTCATATGTTTTTACTGTTTTTATCAAATAAATTCATCCTTCTTTCAAAATTAATTTAAAAAGTCTTAATTATTTTTAACTTTTTATGGCCAGTGTGTAAAATAATTAATGTGAATTATCAAATTATATTTTTATTTTTTGACACTTTCCTAAAACAGGATAATTTGAATATTAAATATAAGGATATTGAATATTGAATATAAGGCTAATTGAATATTAAAGTTGCCAGTTTTGGTGTAAAAATATATTTTTTAAATAAATTGGAAATTACTTGAGAATTTGAAAAGGTCAGAAGTAGATTGCATTCCTGGATATTAAAGGGGCTCTACATAAGTTTGAGTCTACTAAAGCATAAAAATACCATAATATGTTTGCAGATATTTAAGAAACATGCTAAGTTAACATACTTGTTTATCTGAAAAACAATGCTATAGTCTATTATTCTCCTGTGTAAATGTGCGTTCCATGTCGGAACTTCTGTCTTTGTTTTGGTCTGTGTAACACGCCCACTGTCCGTTTATCCAATTGTATTTCAGCAACCAGGGTTGCCAGTTGGTGGCAAACACGGCGTATTTCATTTCAGTTTAGTCCAGTCATGGAAGCTGCCAAACGAAAGGGGTCAGAGTCAGAGAGAGAACATTACTGTCCTAAAAAACCTCGGCATCCATCCAAAAAACTGTATGATAAATGTTATAATAATAGCCGTATAAATATTGGAGATGTGTTTGAGAGATGGAGACAACTTAAAGCAGACAAAGGTTTCAAAACGAATGCTAAGATGGCAAATTTTCTCCTTGACAGGTAAGTAATTAGCCAAAGTCAGTTAGCTAATGTATCCGGACTACTAGTAGGAATATTCAACATTCAGACAGTACTTGCATTTACACTGTTTCGTGGTACCTGGTTGTTAAGACAGCTTGTATTCGAGAGAGTGGCCGACTAGTGCGGCGGTGCAGACGGGTCATGGCTGTTTATCACATCGATAACAACCGTGACAGAAAAATACAGAAACTACGAATACAAATTTTTATTTAATTTACGAATGCATTTGCAACTGAATAAGTTGATGTTCTGTTATCATGCTAACATACATTGCTAGGTTGACTGCTATATATAGCGCTGTTATATTATTTATTTATTTTTTAGCTACCTCAACCCTGTTTAAAAATCTCAAGCATTACTTTGATTGCACCTCCACTCCCATATGAAAAAAACCTGTATTAGATTAGATTAGATTAGATTCAAATGTATTGTCATTACACAAGTACAGGTACAATGCAACGAAATGCAGTTTAGGTCTAACCAGAAGTGCAATAGCAGCAATTGCATGATATACAATGGTTGAATTTAACATGCAGGACATGGATATGTACTGTATATATATATATATATATATATATATATATATATATATATATATATATATATATATATATATATATATAGAGATGGTTGTTAATATAAACAGAATTTACAGGTGAATATGTACAGTGAATAAATATACAGATTGCTATTACCATAAACTGAATTTTACAGATAGAGGTATACAATTATATGTTAGGCTAAGATGAGGAATATAGCAGTGGATTAAGGTAGTGCAATAAAGTATGGACAGAAGCTATCCGAAAAAAGTGTAAAAGTGCAGTGGAAAGTGATTGCATATTACAGTTAGAAGCACGGTGCAAAATTCATATGTAAACAGTTGGTACTGTAAATAACAGTCGACAGTGCAAATGAGCATAATCCAGTTAAGGTATGGTAGTGCAAGATGCATAAGTAAACAGTAGTTACTGTAATAAACAGTCAGTAGTGCAAACTGACATTCCAGTAGTGCAAATAACAAGTGAAGGCAGATGTGAGGGTGAAGAGGAGAGTTAGCAGTATATGAGGGAAATGGATCAATGGGGGTTCGAGTTCAATAAAGAGACAGCTCTGGGGAAAAAACTGTTCTTTAGTCTGCTGGCCCTGGTCCGGAGGCACCTGAGACGCCTGCCGGAGGGCAGGAGAGAAAACAGTCTGTGGGCTGGGTGAGAGGAGTCCTTGAGGATGCTGCGAGCTCGATTCAGACAGAGTTTCCTCTGGATGTGCTCGATGGCAGGTAGTGGAGTCCCTGTGATGCGCTGGGCAGTTTTCACCACCTGCTGCAGAGCCTTGCGCTCCGCAACAGAGCAGCTCCCATACCATACTGCCACACAGTTGGTCAGGATGCTTTCTATTGCGCAGCGGTAGAAGTTCATCAGGATAGCCGAGGAGAGCTGATTCTTCCTCAGTGTCCTCAGGAAGAAGAGGCGCTGGTGAGCCTTCTTGACCAGGCTGGAGGTGTTGGTCGTCCACGACATGTCCGCCGAGATGTGGATCCCCAGGAACCTGAAACTGGAGACACGCTCAACAGCCATTCCATTGATGTGGATGGTGTCGTGTGTGCCTCTTGACTCTTTCCTGAAGTCCACGATGAGCTCCTTCGTTTTGGCGATGTTGAGGAGCAGGTTATTTTCAGTGCCATGTGGCCAGCTTACCATGTGGCCAGGTGCTGGATCTCCTCCCTATAGGCAGTCTCATCGTTGTTGCTGATGAGACCAATCACCGTAGTGTCGTCCGCAAACTTGACGATGGAATTAGATCCATACACAGGCTTGCAGTTGGAGGTGAAGAGGGAGTAGAGAAACGGACTTAGCACACAGCTCTGTGGTACACCAGTGTTCAGTGTAATGGACGTGGAGCAGGTGAATCCTGATCGAACATTCTGGGGTCTGTCGGTTAGGAAGTCCAAAATCCAGTTACACATTGAGGTGTTGATGCCCAGGTCTCCAAGTTTGGCTATTAACTTGGTTGGGATGACAGTGTTGAATGCTGAGCTGAAGTCAACAAACAGCATGCGTGCATAAGTGTTCTTATGGTCCAGATGGGTGAGCACAGAGTGCAGTGCCATGGAAACTGCATCCTCTGTGCTCCTATTGCTGCGATAGGCAAACTGGTGTGAGTCCAATGTGGATGGTAGAGAGTCTTTTAGGTGTTCCAGGACCAGCCGCTCAAAGCACTTCATAACAATGGGTGTGAGTGTTACAGGGCGGTAGTCATTAGGGCACCTCTGGCTAGAGTGTTTCGGCACTGGCACAATGGAAGTGCATTTGAAGCATGTCCCCAGCGAGCTGCTCCGCACATGCCCTGAGAGCACGTCCAGGGATGTTGTCTGGTCCAGCAGCCTTGTGCGCGCTGATCCGACTCAGTGCCTTGCAGACATCTGTGGAGGAGAGTGTGATTGGTGGGTGGTCAGCTGAGGGTTTGAGCTTGGTGGCAGTTTCTCTGTTGTCTCTTTCAAAGCGAGCATAAAAGTAATTTAGCTCGTTTAGGAAGTTGACATCAGTGGCTGCGGGGGTGGAGTGGGTGGGTTTGTAATCACTGATGGCCTGAATGCCCTGCCACATGCGTCGAGGGTCAGAGTTGGAAAAGTGTCCCTCTATCTTTAGCTTGTAGCAGTGCTTGGCCTTTTTGATGCCCCTCTTCAGGTTTGCTCTGGATGCGCTGTAGGCTTGTGCATCTCCTGATCTGAAGGCAGTGTTGCGTGACTTCAACAGGAGTCGCACTTCCTTGTTCATCCAAGGCGTTCTGATTTGGGTAAGTGGTGATCTGTTTCTGGGTTGTAACACTGTCAATGGTGGTATGGATATGATCCAATACAGAAGAGGTGTAGGAGGCAATGTCCGTGTGAGCGTCACTGGTGGCTTGAGAAGCAAACACTCCAGTCTGGGTTTAGAAACCTTTCCTGGAGTGTGGAATCTGCCCCCGCAGGCCACACCTTGATGGTCTTCACTGATGGCTTCCCACGGTTGATGAGGGGTGCATATTTGGGGCTGAGGAACAAAGAGAGGTGATCTGACTGTCCCGGGTGGGGGAGGGGTGTCGCAACGTAGGCTGCAGCCATGTTTGTGTAAACATGGTCTAAGGTTTTGTTTCCTCTGGTGTGGCAGGAAACATGCTGGTGAAACTTGGGTAGCACTGACTTTAAGTTTGAGTGATTAAAGTCACCTGCAACAATAAACACAGCTTCCGGGTGATCAGTCTGTTGTTTACTGATGGCTGCGTGAAGTTCTTTCATAGCAAGCTTGGCATCAGCATCCGGGGGAATATAGGCTGCAGTTATATCGGTGGAAGTGAACTCCCGCGGTAGATAAAACGGTCTACATTTAACCATGAGAAACTCAAGGTTAGCTGAACAATGACTCCCAACAATAGCAGAGTTTGTGCACCAAGCTTTGTTAATGTAAATCTGTAATAATAAATAAACCTCATTGTGCTAGTTTACAGAGCGGAGCAGAGGATGTAGTTCAGGGTCCATTCCTCTTTCTGTAGGTGATCAGGAAGCTCTCTGCAGTTCCTGTGTCACTCCTGCTCACCCTATACAATCTATACTAATCCTAATAATTCAATCCAAGCCATGAATGCTGTGATTCAGATAAGTGTAATGTCACTGGCCACCTGTTCAGGATAACCAGGGATGGCACTCAATGTCGTCTAAATTGGGACGATCTGCCACTGCATCACTGAGACAACAGCTAATCAACTGATTCTGTGACACAACACAGTTAGTAGGTCTCCACAACCAAAGTCCAGCAGCTTGATGTCATGGGAAGCTCTGGCTTGATGTCCCAGTGCAGGACTCAATGCCACCTCCAGCAGCAGCAGACCTTGATCTTCCTGCAAGGACAAATGATCCGTTATATCCAGGGATGAAACAGAACAACAGATTCATGCTGAATCTTACAACTCTCAGCCTCTCTTGGGTCCTGTCTTTAGAGACGTACTTAATGGCAACCACGTATAACCTACAGTAAATCACACCTGCCTAATTGTGACACATAACATTTACTGATATCAACATTTCTAAAGGCTGTCTGAACAAAGGAGGGAAGAAAATGTCTTACTGGCAGTCCGTAAGACCTGCGGATCCCAGCGTACACAGAGCCGAATCCACCTCGTCCCAGCAACCGGCAACGTATATTATCAGAAGAAATGTCTTTAATTCTGAGCTAAGCAGAAATCGTTATTACGTGTCTGCTCCATAGACTGCTCTCATTGATGTTGTGGGATTTCTCGCTGAAAATCAGTTGCCTTTCAGAGGGAGCTGTGCTGCTTTTGATGACATGGCAGAGGATGATAGTGGTCTTTTTCTCTCCCTGTTGAATTGTACTGTTAAGAAAGACATTGACCCTACATTGCCTGAAATAATAAAACACATCCCCCCTAATGCAAGCTACACAAGTCCGGATATGCAAAATGAAAAAATAAACGTGAAAAGAGAAAATAAACAGAGAAGTTGAGATCATTCGGTGAAGTATTTTATTTGAATAATTGAACAAAACAAGACTTCAATATAGAACGTGGTCTATTTTAGTTATAGCCTAATATGGGTTGTTTTGGTCTGTCTCAGATCATTAGAAAAAGTGTGCTCCCTTATGAAAATTAAATGTACAAATATCTTCCAAATTTTAATATATATTCACATTAATTTGTAGCTTATTATGGTCAATACCTTAAATAATTTATGTAAAGTGCTGGAGGACAAGAACCTGCTGATCTGCAGGAGGAAGGACTTCAAGATCACTGGAGACCATGATCCTCTAGAGAACAGGCCCTGTCCTGTAGAGAATCTAAAGCAGGGAATATCAAACAAAAGCACGTTTCAAACAAATTATAATTATTTAATAATTATTATTGTAAGCCTTATTATTTTTAACATTATTATAAGCCTAGTAATTATTAAATATAGTATTCTAATGTGAAGACGATTGTTCTGTTAAAATGTTTTATTTTTTCAACTTTTATAGTTTTTTGAACATCCATCCATCCATCCATCTTCTTCCGCTTATCCGGGGACGGGTCGCGGGGGCAGCAGTCTAAGCAGAGATGCCCAGACTTCCCTCTCCCTAGACACTTCCTCTAGCTCTTCCGGGGGGACACCGAGGCGTTCCAAGGCCAGCCGGGAGACATAGTCCCTCCAGCGTGTCCTTGGTCTTCCCCGGGGCCTCCTCCCGGTTGGACATGCCCGAAACACCTTCCCGGGAAGGCGTTCAGGAGGCATCCGGAACAGATGCCCGAGCCACCTCAGCTGTCCCCTCTCGATGTGGAGGAGCATCGGCTCTACTCCGAGTTCCTCCCGAGTGACTGAGCTTCTCACCCTATCTCTAAGGGAGCGCCCAGCCACCCTGCGGAGAAAGCTCATTTCGGCCGCCTGTATCCGGGATCTTGTCCTTTCGGTCATGACCCAAAGCTCATGACCATAGGTGAGAGTAGGAACGTAGATTGACCGGTAAATCGAGAGCTTCGCCTTACGGCTTAGCTCTTTCTTCACCACGACAGACCGGTACATCGACCGCATTACTGCAGAAGCTGCACCGATCCGTCTGTCAATCTCCCGTTCCATCCTCCCCTCACTCGTGAACAAGACCCCTAGATACTTGAACTCCTCCACTTGGGGCAGGAACTCTCCACCAACCTGAAGTGGGCAAGCCACCCTTTTCCGACTGAGGACCATGGCCTCGGATTTGGAGGTGCTGATTCCCATCCCAGCCGCTTCACACTCGGCTGCAAACCGTCCCAGTGCATGCTGGAGGTCCTGGTTAGAAGGGGCCAACACGACAACGTCATCCGCAAAGAGCAGAGACGAAACCGTGTGGTCCCCAAACCTGACACCCTCCGGCCCTTGGCTGCGCCTAGAAATTCTGTCCATAAAAATTATGAACAGTCTTTTTTTTTAACAATCATTGTTTAAATATTTATGCCAAATTTGATCATTGGCTTGATCAAACTTCAGTTGTATTTTGATATAATGTGTGATGGATTTGTATCATATGGTAATGACACTTCAATAATATTCTCCAATGGTCATCAGAACTAGTAATCTGGTCTGAGCTGCCTCTCCAGGCACAGTAGGGCAGCTTCACTAAACTACCCATCCTTCTCATCTTTCTCACTGGCATTTTCCTCGCCAACACTAACGGGCTGATGGTTTTCCGCCACATCGGTGCTGGATATTGAGGATATGCTCTGATGGGAGTCGTTGTTACGCCCCATGGCTCAAAAGGGTTGAGACTTATGTGACTTATGTTTTTCAGTTACATAAGCAAGGCGTTTGCTGCCATAACAGCTTAAACCTTTCTGTCTGCTAGATGTATGCATCATCTTTTGTGTAAAGTTCTTGCATTTAATCAATAAATTAAATTAGAGCAAGACACAATAGAGCTGATGAATTCAGTATAAATTAATCTTTGCAATGCTGAGAAAATATGCAAATAGCATCGTTTAATGCAGCTCACAGGGGGTTAATAATGACTTAGCCCTATTAGCTAAATAAAGGACATTAATAATGGGTTGTTTTAAACATAAAACATTTAATAATAATAAAAAAAATTGAAACTACAATTTAAATGTGAAATTAAAACCACTAAGTGGCAGAAAGTTACTTTTATTGAGTAACTTTATTTATTCAACCAATTCTTTCAAAAAACGGATTGATTCGTTCAGTAATGAAACAGCGCCATGTGCAGCCCAGAGAAGTGAACAGTCCCGCGGCTTTTTGGAACTATTTTCATTGACGAAATCTTGTGTCTAAAATGTAAGTCACTTAATATTAAATAATTGTTTATTGAACTGTTGTATTATCACATTTGTAATCATGCTGGCGCTCTTCATGTGATACTAGTTAACGATGTTAAATGCAGAGTTATTTTAGTTTTAAAAAATATAAACAAATAATTAGACCACCATTTACTTTTATTATTATTATTACACTGAATTTATTTTAACTCTTTAATATGTGATTGTGAATTATATTATCAGAAAACGGAGCTGAACACATTTGGGTTAATGACTGCTATACATTTTACCCGCCACAAGATGGCATTGTTTGCAACATTCCTGATGCTTCGAATTAGGGGTGTAACGGTTCGGTGCGTACCTCAGTTTTGAAGTCACGGTTCGGTACAGGTTCGGTACAGCAGTTTTACAAAATTGCTTTTTATTAATTTTTTTATTAAACAGTGGTTTACTGAAAATATTGTGTCTGACCTTAAATTAATTCACTTATAAGTAAACGTTTCTTAAGTATAATGCTGTAAACTATATAGGGAGCCCTTACTTGCACATTATGATATTAAAGGTTAACAACAGAGCCCAAACTATTAGCCTAGATTCAGCTGATATTCATGTTTAGATATAATAATCAACACTCAAATAACACATTGTGTGCAAACAAGTAAACTTCACATAAGGCAGTTTTTGCATTAACTCCTAAATATAATTATAAAATTAGTTTTTTTTTCTCCAATTCGTTGATGAAATATAATCATTTATACACAGTGGCTGTCATTTTCATGACAGATTTATCTAAACATACATTAAATAATCAAGACATCACTAAGAGGTTAAGTAGAATATATATACAGTGAGGAAAATAAGTATTTGAACACCCTGCTATTTTGCAAGTTCTCCCATTAGAAATCATGGAGGGGTCTGAAATTGTCATCGTAGGTGCATGTCCACTGTGAGAGACATCATCTAAAACAAAAAAAATCCAGAAATTACAATGTATGATTTTTTAACTATTTATTTTGTATGATACAGCTGCAAATAAGTTTGAGGGTGATAGTACTGATCAAATGGATGTGGAGCCCAATGTTTTTGTAAAAGGTACAAATACAAACTAAATATTTCCTTACTTTCTTGATCTTACGGTGTCTTCATATTCACGGAGTGGTGCATCATGCATCCTTTGATATATCTGCACAAAGTCATCCAGGCGTGTGAGTCTCCTTCTCTGGAAAATTTTTTTTGAAGTCCCATTGACTTTTTTCCATAATTCCCTGTGTTCGATTGTCCTGCGTAAAGTTCTGAATCATTGAAAGAAAACACATTAATGCACAAATTTGGCTTTTATCAACAAGCTACTAAAATGAAAAGGTTTTTACCTGTTTATTGGACTGACTGACTTCTTTATGAATCTTGCTGAAATGCTAGTATGCTGAGCCTGTACCATGACGGCCAATATTTCCGTCATGAGTATTACGTGATAATAAAATGAGACGAAAATAGGAATTTAATATGTGCGTATGTGCGTGTATATATTTTTGTATTGTTGTCTTCAATAAAAAGTTTAGAAAAGCTATAAAGCATAGATATAAATAAAGATATAAATCATAAAACGTACCTAACATCAGCCCAGACCACAGAGTTGCATGTGGGAGGAAGCACTTGGCCAGTCTTGTAATGAATGTTGGTGCATGATAATAGTTTTCTTCACCATCAAGGTCAAGAGCTGCTCTCTCTATTACCTGCTGGAAGTTTCCCACATCATTCTGGAAAGAAATGTTTTCCATTTTATACATTTAATTATTACTGTTTATATAGCGCACTAATTTGTGTAGTTAGACATAGTTTTGTTTCAAACATAAATAGTTTAATGTTTCAATAAAAATTATGTCTGTAATTGTGAAGACATTAAATATTTATGATTAATTATACTAATGTTAATAATTCAGCATCAAATTGTGGGTCAGCTGCTCCCTAGAAGCATTAAAGGTCCCATGGCATGGCATTTTTCTATTATTTTATAATGTTTCCTGAGGTGTACTTATATTGTTAGTATGATTTTTACATCATAAAATGTCATAATTTAGAATAAAAGGCATTTTTTCTATACTGCTGTTTGCCCTGTGGCTGAATGCCCTGCTTCAAGAGGCGTGTCTGCTGTGAGACTTCAGTAAAAACGCCCACTGTTGTGATTGGCTGACTCTTTGCATTTTTGCATCTTTGCATTTTAAATGAGCAGAGGGGGCGTGGTTTAACGAGGCACGAGCAGGCACGAGTCTGCCAGAGACGGATGGACCTGAGTTCACTTCTCATCAGTTCTCAGTCTCAGTTCAGGGTGAACTGTTGTAGTTACTAGCATATACTTCAGGTTATTAGTTTATTTCTAGTCGGAGGGGCTGTCACTCATGTCAGAAAGTTAGTAACTTTAGTAAATGATGGATCAGCGCTGACTCGAGACGCGAACTGTTTAGAACGATTCAGTCCGATTTGGTGAACTGGTTCGGTTCACTAAAAAGAACCGATTCAAAAGAATGATTCGTTTGCGAACCGGACATCATGGAGACAGAGCGATTGCTAACAAAGTTATTTATAGTAACTTCTGAGTTATGAGAGCGCTGTCAGTCAGCGCGAGTTTATTGTGTTTGTATCTGAGAGTTCTGAATAAACACGAGTCTCAGTCACACCGAGTCCGTCTTCCTCCTTATTACCAACTTTGTAACACATGCAAAGTACCATTACAGCTGTCGAGATGAACGAGTTAGTAAGTGTTGAGTATAGCATTATTTCTAGATATGTTCCAATCATATGAATAGCGTCAGTGACGCGCATTGAGTAACGTTACACAGCGCAAACAAAGACACAACAGCTGTAATCGAATGTAATCCAGTTTATTGTGGGGAAAGATGGCTAGCCAAGCCCAGATATTCTCACGCTTACCCTCCTTCTGCTTAATCTCACGCCGCGTTTGGTGCCTCCGCTGTGGGCCAGATGCAGTACTGGGGGTCGGGATGTTGGAGGCCGAGCTTCGGCGTGTGTGAGGATTATCTCTAAAGATGTGACTGCTGATGTTAAACAGAAAAGACTGTATGCACATTTTAGAACCGATAGACGCGACGAGGACGTACAAAAACACTGACTCACAAGATAGAAAACACGAAAACACCGTTCTGTCTGGAGAGAGAGAAGCCGCTGCGTGTGCACGAATAATAAATAATTAGCTACACATAAGAGATGAAGAAAGACTTCTGTTTTCATTTGTACATCCAAACACTGAGAAACTGCCTGCGTTCACAAGTAACGTTAATGATCTCGAGTGTTTGCATGGGCGTGCCAGATTCTCTGGGCGGAGGAAAGGGAGGTAACCGTTCCTGCTTGGACGTCAAACCAGGAGACTTCAGGATTGGCTCGTCTGGCCTGTCATTTTCTCAAAGGCAGAGAGAGACAGCCAGAACTCGGGTTTACACCGATCAACATTTCTATCCACTTGGGGACAATATTCAGGCTAGGGGAACTCATATTAATGTTGAAATACCTCATAAAATGAAAATGTCATGCCATGGGACCTTTAAGAAAGAGGCAGGGTACATCCTGAATAAAAAATAAAACAATTTAACTAATGACTTGTCTTCATTTAGATGATGGAAAACACACATGGTTGCGAATGCGACATCCTCTAAAAAGATCCACAGCAGGTCAAGTCAGAGAACATACAACATAAGGCCAGACTGCATGACTCTGTGCTGTCAACATTCTGCATGAATAGAGGTCACATGTCACACTGTGTTAATTACCTTGTAGTCTTCAGCAACAATGTTTTGTTCCGCAACTTCCAGTTTTCCTACTTGTTGCATAAGCACTAGTAAGTTGTCTAAATGCGTTGCCACATTGTCTCCACTGCAGGGACTACAAAACAGGACTGTGGCACTGAGAAGTACCTCATCCTTCTGCTTCAGATTTGTTGAACATGCAAGTAGCCCAAATGTGTGCATTCCAAGCTTGTAATGTTGTTTTTGCATACTACAATAACCGCAAGAAAAAGCTAAATTAGTTCATTTAATTTTGGAAGGCATTACAAACTCTCCCTTCAAAAAATACCTACTGTTTTTTGCACAGATCCTTTGTATTTTTCATTATATGGCTTAAGCATCTATGAAGGATGGGAAGATCAAACTTTTCTGCATGGTATTGGCCAGTGATGACTTCAGAGTACTTCTGCAGAAGATCCTCCAGACTTAGTTTGCAGAATGTAAAAGAAATCGAATTTAGAAGTACAAGGGAGCCATCACAAATGATCATAAGTGGCCTTTTGACTGCCTTTTTCCCCATACAGTTTCATCATGTCAGTTTGAAAAGCTTGCAAGAAGTACGTGACAGATGCTGTTGTGTGGTCACAAGTAACGAGGAGATGCTCCCTTAGAAGGGTTACGCACAACTAATTCATAAACATAGTATGGTGGACCTGTGGAGTTTCCCTTCTTTTCATTAATAAGCATTTGGAGACTTAGAAGTTAATTTGGATGAGGTCTTTTCAGTTGTCTTTGGGTCCATGCAATGTTTTTCAGAACCTCTTTTGTTGGCGCTTCATCTCTGCACCCAGACTGCATCACCATCTCTGGGAGTTTTTGCATGGAATCCAAATAGATGCTTCTGGGTAGTTTGGTTACCAGAGTTCCTTCCAACGAGGAGCGTGAATCTGCACACACTGGCCTTGTTTTCAGTTCAGTGGTACTGTGGCACACATCTCCTCCTGTGAATAGCACAGCTGCCTTCAGGGTGACCTCATCTGTGACTTCCACAGTAACATTAATAGGGCAATCTTCAAACCGGCAGTAGCCATTACACTTGAATAGGGTTGTATTTTTTAGTGAGTGCAGGGTTTTCACACTGTGGCGTTTGAAACCAAAACTGCAGAATGGGTGAATTGACCTTATTCCCCTGGCAATCACATTTATCCACTGTAATCCTTGAAAACAGTTTCCTTTTTGATGCTTCCTCAGGTCTTGCCATTCTTTTTTGCCAATAAAAAAAAAGCACTTGTGGCAAACTACATCTAAAGAATGCATCTTCTGCTTCATTGCTCTCTGTAGAAAGGTTAGTTGATTCAGCCAAGTCGGATTCCTTGTCATTATCCTGAAAAAATAAACAAAACAATTACAATGATATTTTTGATTGAGATAGATATGCAGACTTTTATTATTAAACAAACGAATTGTCTTTTTTTTTTTTATTACATTTATTTTCTCTTTAATAATGAAGCTAATTTCACATTTCTCAAAGAGCGCACACCTTTGGAGGCAAAGTTTTTAAATGACATCAATTAGTGCGATTTCCTGAGTTTTTTTCTGACTGTTATTTTCCCTTTGAATATTTTTTTGTAAATTGTCAAGTCATCTCTCTTCTTGCATTTCCAAACTATTTTCTGGATGTGATAGCATATTGAAAAGGTTAAAAAGGACCTTTCTTTTAATATTCAGCCAGTATGGCTTTCCTTAAATATATTACATTTATATGCAATTTTACCTTTTCACCTGAAGATTCGGATTCTTATTCAGCAGAACTGTCTACCTTTAAATCTGCTGTCAAAACCTTCCAGGAGACCTAAAAAAAAGATAATCAGCAATATAAAGTAAACCCTTAATAAGAACAGGTACATTTTATCTTTTACTTCATAATATATAGAGAATTACCTCCTGATCAGGAAACGCTGATTTGCATTCAAGCTGCTGAGTCTCCGGCTTTACCAGATGACTTGAGATTGCAGCATCACACATTAAAAGTGGACTCAGCATCCATGACATGCTGAATATCTCCCTCAAAAAGACCAACCTGCTCAATTCGAGCCCTTACTGTAGGCCCATGTATGTCAGATATGTGTCTGCCCTAGCCCACATATCTCTCTTTTGCCTTGGGTGACATGCTCCACAGGTGACCAAGCACCCACTGACGGGATGCACACTAACATTTGGCAGTCTGTTGTGCTGTGTGTTAGCATACATTTGGACAAACGTGACTGTGTATCCAAGGTCAGTCTCCCTAAAAACCCCCCAAAGTGCCCTGGAGATATCAATATCCCTGTGATCAAGGTTGGAGGAGAAGTTTGCAGTTTCATTTATAGATAGAGCTGAAAACAGACTCCCTCGCTTCCCCACCACCTGCACACCAAACCTTGACCACATTAAATGGATCCTAGGGTCTTTTGCATGTACAGCACATGCTGTGTGCACAGACACAGACACAGACACAATGTACTCAGTATCCACTAAAACACTCAAATCAAGCATATCATTACTTTTCTGGCCAAACTTGGACAGTGTTAGCATAACATCGATGTTTAGCCCTTCAGTAATCTTGCTGATGCTCTTTTCTAAGACCATAAACAGGAAACCTTGGTCACCATCAAGGATATTGAAGTGGGACAGGTCATGCAAATTGGCCTTGAGCACTGACTGGCGATCCATGTTCCGTGGTGCCATTGACTTAAAGTCCTCTGCAACTGCATTTAAAATCTCAGCAGTTTTACACTTGGCAACACATTTCTCCAAGAACATATCATCTATTGTACCATTTGTTTTTGGCACAACAGACTACATGGCCCAGCGTCCAACCACAGCACTGGTGCAGTGCACTTATATGTTTCTGCGTTATTGTGCTGAGTTTGATGTGTTTCTTGAGAATATCAAAATGATCCTTCATCATGTGTGCATGAAATTTCGTCAGGAACACATAATGCACGCGTCCAACCACCCCACACAACTCCTTGAGCTGAACAACCACCCCACACAACTGCTTGAGCTGAACAACCACCCCATCAGTATCAGACTCTCACAGTCAGCACTGGGGCAGTGAATGGGTTTTTTTAGCTGCTCATCATGTAAAAACTCCTCCATTCCAGGAAACTGTGACACAGCAGACAAAATATTGTCTGCATTGACTTTTCCAGTGTCAAAAAGCACTGCCATGTCTCAAATTCTATCTGATTTGTCAAATTGACACTGAATAATTCCTCCTAACCTCTCTATTCAGTCTCCTCACACCAGCTAACTGCTGCAGTCTGTGACCCTCCTGAACTAGACAACAAATCACTGCCATTCCCACACTCGTCACAGACAGTTCAGTTTAACCAATTTTTATTTTTTATTTTTAATAGGTTTTAATGATCATACAATGAATATTAATGCTCCAAAAAATCATAATTACACATATAATAATACATTTAAGGTAAAAATTAGTCGTTAATCTATAATTACTGAATAATTACAACTTTTAATCAAAAAATGCTCTTTAAAAATCACAGAACATACTACTTCAGATTTCAACTCCTGATCTAGGACTGACATAACAGTAGTCACGTGACTCAAGCAGATTTTGCTAAATAATTAGTATGATGAAACCCTATGCCGAGATCCCGCCCCCCTAAGCTCAGAATGACATGCATCTGGTGTCATCTTAAAGGCCTCATCCGGACCTTACTATTAACCCCTCCCATGCTTCAATACGACCTTCTAGTTAGGAGATATGGCCACTTCTGGTTAAAATTAGAGTGTCAATATCTCTTGACTCCTACATACCAGAGAAGTCAGAGTAGACTCTTTGGAAAGATGAGAACAAACCCTTTCGAAAGGGTTAGGTTTATGTCGTTTATGTCGCTGACAGCTTCCTGGGCGGAGCTAGGGGACAAAATATATTCATGTTTCAAAAATGTATCTCGGCCTAGGAAAGTCGGGAAAGACACAAACAATGTGTCATTGGAATGCACTCACAGAGACCTTTCCAATGACACCAAGTATAAGCAGATACGACTTTTCTAGACCGAGATCATTTTTGGATACACAAATATATCAGGTCCCATAGCTCCGCCCCCTAAGCTCAGAATGGCATGCATCTGGTGTCATCTTAAAGGCCTTCAATACGACCTTCTAGTTAGGAGATATGGCCACTTCCGGTTAAAATTTGGACTGTTAATATCTCTTGACCCTTACATAGCAGACATGGGACTAGACTCTTTGGAAAGGTGAGAAAAAAACCTGTTCGAATGATACCTAGATTATGTTTCTGACAGCTTCCTGGTCGGAGCTATATGTACACTTCCGGTTAAAATTAGACTGTCACCATAGCAACCACTCAGACCACCCTAGCAACCACCCAAAACTCCCTAGCAACCAGCCAGAACAAATTAGCAACCAGCCATTACACCTTAGCAACAGCAGTCAAACACCTTAGCAACCACCAAGAGCACCCTAGCAACCACCCAGAACAACTTAGCAACCACCCTCAACCCCTTAGGAACAGCAGTTAAACACCTCAGAAACCATGTACAATCACCTTAGCAACCACCCGGAGAACCCTAACAACCACCCGGAGCACCCTAGCAACAACCCACAACAACTTAGCAAACCACCCAAAACACCTTAGCAACAGCATTTAAACACCTTAGAAACCACTTCTAAACAACTTCGCCAGGATGTTTGCATCTGCAATGGGATTGTGTCACCAACCATTGAGGATGTGAGTGACTTGGATTTGCAAGATAAAATCCAAAAGGTACATTTTTGTATTAGCAACTAATTCAACTGAAAAATGATAATGAGCTCACGACCTCTCGTGAATGTGTAACTGCAGGCTTATGACCTGACATTAACTATAATGAGAGAGAAAATGAGCTTTGGTATCAGATAATGCTTTGTGTAAAAGAATAGTAAAAGTCAGTAATAAAAACATATATTGTGCTGTATTATGTTTTCTGAAATATAATAAGAGTTCAACCCAAGAGTTCACCCTACCAGTGCCACATTCAGCCTCCCCAGATTACACACACTCAGATGAGCACTTCTGATCCTTTATTAGACGGAAGACTCTCCTCCATTACAGTCCTTCTTGAGCAAGAGGTCGTCTGATATAACGGCTGAATATTAGCGCACAGGCTTGTTATCCACAGGGAAAAGCAGAAAGATCATCACTATCAGTGTCAGTGATCTTGAGAAGAAGCCGTCTGTTATAATGGCCGAATATTTGCGCACAGGCTTGTTATCCACAGGGAAAAGCAGAAAGATCATCACTATCAGCGTCAGTGATCTTATGCAAAGCGTGGATTGTAAGTTTATGTTTTAAGAGCAGAATCCATTCCCTACTGTTGCTGTGTTACTCTGTAAAGGGACCTGTAGCATAAACTAGGGGTGGGGGGAAATCGGAACAGCACAGCACTGCAAGATTTTGCGTGGGGATATTATATCCAAACACAGACGCCAAGTATTGCAGGAAGCTCGTTCTAGCATATTTCTGAACATGGACCGCTCAGTTTTCATGGACAAAACTGTTTGTGCTGCTTGATATTGCACAATGGCATTTCTTACCATATTATTTTAATTTATTGTCTTAATTATAAACACACTGGTTTGTAGCCAAACTATTTTGCAGTTTTCTGTACTTTGATATATTCTTCTCTTTATTTCCCATGAGTGAGAATTTAATCATTTCACTGAATTTAATTGAACTGACTAATTTCATGAAAAATGTGATTGATCCCAATTCTCCAAATAGCCATTCAACATCTAAAAGTGTCTTTATTTGTGTGTTTTCTGATAGGATGTAACCCATGTAAATATATGACATAAATAAGAATAAATAGTTTAAAAGCTGCAGAAATAAGTTTAAGTGATTTAATGTAAGTTTATTCATCAGAGTTAAAAGAGTTAAAAATGTTAATACAACAATTTAATGTTTAAGATTAAAAGTATGCTGACAGAAAATTCATGTCACTGCCCCTTTAAGAGACTAGTGACGTTAGACGCAGTACTTCAGTGACTGCAGCGCGGAAGCCTTGCATTCCCGGACCATGTCTTTTTTAGAGGTCCCAAAAGCCATGTTTGGCAATTGAGGAAACGCTTCCATGACTGCCTTTGCCATCTAAAAAAAGGGAAAAAAGAAAAAGGAAATAAAGACTGGATAAATATGTTGGCTAATCATTTAAATACTGTAAATAGCTCTTAACCAAATATGGGGATAGGCTATGTACATACTGACTCCAAATATAAATGCTAATTGATTCATATCATTGTCAGAATACAAGTATTTCACTAAAATAATTATTGTACCATTAAGACGATCACACCACAGCTAAATCCATCCTGTTGAAATGGGTGTTTCATAACAGCTCCTTTGAACTGAATATTCACCCAGTCTCTTGTTCGGTGGTGGATCGTCCTGGTTTGAAAGTATTCACTGTGTGACAATAAGATGTAACATTGTAAATGTCAATTCTACAATTATTCATAAATCTACATTGTATAGTTTTTTAAATACTGCCAACTACCCATACCATTTCTGAACAGGATGTCCATTTCATAAATTGTATGAAAATGATATGGTTCAGATGATCACACAGCATTTTGAAATGGAAGAGTCTGTATGGTCACCAATGGAGCCTGGATATGTTATCTAGTGGAAAGTTTGGTCCTGTGCCCAAACAAAAGCTTACTGAAAGCTTATTTGAGATATCAACCTAAAATGTGGATTACAAATTTTCTTGAATAGAATAAAGATTTAAGAAGATTTTTTTAGCTGGTCCTAAATATTACACAAGGAGTAGAAGAGGAGGGATGCTGAAAGAGTTTATATGCTGTTGGAATGTGATAGGTTGTATTAAATGACTCCTCCTGAACTTTATGTGCAGTCGCTACCACTGCTACCATTATCTATCCAGTGTTTAAGGCTGGTTTTCAATAATTGTAACTCTGTTTTGACCATTGTCTCTATAGTTAAACTTTTACTGCACACTCTGCCCATCTCTCTACAGTCCTTTAATGCCTGCACTGGAATTTAGACAATCATATAGTGCATTCCATCTCAGTTTATGGATAATAGCTGAAATTGCATAAGTACCAGAATTTATGGGCAGCAAGTTCTGAATCCGACTGCTCTGCAGAGTTTGGCATCGGATCAATAAAATAGACACAGCTTTCTGCTGCATTGATGTACTGTAACCACAAGAAAAATGACATTATTTAACACATACACAACAACAGAAACAATGTGAATGTACATAAATATAAATTGTTAAATAAACAAACCAGAAACTTCCAGTGCAATTCTCCAACATTAACAAACGATACAACAGCCTTGTAATCATCAAAGTTAACCTGTTGCACATAAAAATTACTTCAATAATATATCACAGAAATTCACATTTAAATTATTATGAAACGCTTCCCCATTTGAACCTCTCCCAAATACAAACAAGATGTACCTTTGACAAACTTTGTTCTATCCCCAGTGAGGATCACATTGGCTGTGTAGTGGTTCATCATGTATATGGTTTTATCCAAACCAAGTTCATTAATAGCGTGACGCATGAGACATTCGATGATCTAACATGTTTAAAATTAAATCAGAGAGAAACATCAGAATTCATTACATTAGCTTATTTTAAATAAAACATTTGTTTTAGCTTGGACTGAGAGCTTGAGTCGGGCTGCAAGGACAACCCTTTCATGCTCAAGTTCCTCCAAGGATGGCAAGCAAACATTTCTCCTTTATAAGTCGATCTCTTCTATGTTCAGGGTTAGGTACAAAGACAAACAAGTGACATTATTTTGTAATGGCTCATTCTGGCTTAGACCAATTTTATAATTGTTGGCATTTGCATTAAAACTTTCCCAGTTTACAAATATTTAATGATTTAAATTATTTATATTAGGGCAGCATAAGTCAAGTCAAGTTGATTTAGTCAAGTTGAAACAATACATCAATGTTTGTTTCTAGTGGAAAACGTCCACGTTTGGTAATACTGATCAAAAGTATTGTTGATTTATTAATTAAATAAAATATCACAAGCATAACTCTTCTATTACATCAATGTGTTAAGTTAATTAGAAATAACTGCAACTGTTTTCAATGGAACTACATTTGTCCATTTGAAGTGTATTTTAATGATATTGCTGCTGTACTGTTTGGCCTACATACCTCGCCTGTGAGCCATCTGTGAGGTTTAAGTGACCGGAACTCACTGTGGTGGACTATATAGCTGTTCCCTCTTATTTGAGAGGGAATCACAGAAATGACCACTTCAGTGTCCTTTTTTTTCCCCACAAGGCTTTTATCTGAAGGTCAAGAAGACAATACATTTATTTACTCTAGATGTGTGCATGTATCTGACAATTACGGTTACATAAACAGCTAATGTGCTGTGATGTAATGTTGGATTTACTGTCACACAAACCTGCTATAATGTATTTGATGTAAAAGTCTCTTCTAAAAGTTTACAGTTTAAATAAACTTATTTAAAAGTTTACAAACTTTTAGAAGCTGACAATACATTTATTGTATTAAGATCACCTGTGATGGAGCGTCATTGTTGGTACCCTTTGTGTCCTCCTGATGTTCCGTCATAGTGGATGTGGATGTGGATGGAGCATCACGTGACCATGTCTTGTCAATTCTATTTATAATGGTAAATCTTTTTTTTTTTAAGTGAGAAACTTTTAGAGTATTCACACATCTGAACAATTACTCACTGACCTGAAAATACATTTATTGTATTAACATCACCTGTGATGGAGGATCATTGTTGGTACCCTTTGTGTCCTCTTGATGTTCAGTCATGGTCGATCCAGTCATGTGATGATCCATCCACATCCACTATGTCTTGTGAATTCTATTAATAAAAATGGAAGATTAATGTGCCCTTTCTATTGCATATTTTCACATCACAGAAAAAAAAATTATAAAATAATGTACTATAGATCTTAAATGTATTTACATTTATGCATTTGGCAGACGCTTTTATCCAAAGCGACTTACATTGCATTCAAGGCACACATTTTACATTTTGTCAGTTCTTGCTTTCCCTGGGAATCAAACCCATGACCTTGGCGTTGCTAGCGCCATGCTCTACTGTTTGAGCTACAGGAAAGCTAAATGCAAAACTTGAATGTAAAATACGGAAGAATGAAACCATTTGCTAACCAAAAAGCAAAAATGAAACCAAAGCATGCATATAATACTTATATGAATATTATATTTTATGAAAGAGTGTAACTAAAATAACCTGTGTTTGGATTAATTCAGGTTGTCCATGAAGTAATGGAGTGGGGAGTGGTGAGTTCTCTCTTCTTTTCTGTTAAAAAAAAGATTTGAGGTGAAATTAACAAAGCATGACTGCAAACAAAATACTTTGTAACAACATCTGTTGACACTATTGTTGTCTGACCGTTACTTCAGTCATTTTATATTCTAAAAAGAATGCAAGACAAAATTACAATGTAGAGGTACCTAAAATCATAATGTGTTTGTGTATGTCAGCATCATTACAGCTTTTAATAATTACCTTAAATAACAGGTCCATCACTAATGGTTAAACGTACACACCTTTACGCTTCCGGCTTTTCTTCCACACCTCCATTTCCACTTGATGTGACTAGGAAAATATATATTTAGTCAAACACAAACCCACATAATTGCACATTTTCATTATATCTGTAATCAAGCATATCGTTTTTAAATTGTGATCAGGGTAAACTGCAAAGTTAAGTGCTTTCACTGAACTAATGTTAAGTAGCATACTTTCTTTCTGCATCTTTCCACATCTGCATACTCGAGGAGCAGTGCATCATGCATCTTTTTGTAGATGGTCACAAAGTCATCCAGTCTTTTTAACCTCCTCCTCTGGAAACGGATTTTCTTCAGGTCCCATTGACTCTTCTCCATTATGCCTTGTGTACGGTTGTCTTGAGTGAAGTTCTGAAAATTTAAGGTAAACCTTCTGTTCACAATATAACTCCAAAAATAAAACTATGGCTTTGATACACATTTCAGATGTTTCTTTCAGCAATTTACCTGTTTTTTTGACTGTCTAACTTTGTTGTAGACCTTAGTGAGTTGCTGGTACACAGGGCCTGTCCCGTGACGTCCTAGATCCCCTAAAACCATTTAAACCTTGTAAAGAACTTGACAAAAATGCTATATTGAATAATTAGTTGTCTTAACTCAAAGACTTAAACCAAACCTACCTAGCATCATTCCAGACCAAAGGGTGGCATGTGGCAGAAAATATTTGGCCAAACTGGAAATGAAAGTTGGTGCATAATACAACCCCAAATCAGAAAAAGTTGGGACAGTATGGAAAACGCAAATAAAAAAACAGAAGAAGTGATTTCTAAATTTACTTTGACTTGTATTTCATTGCAGACAATATGAACACAAAATATTTCATGTTTTGTCTGGTCAACTTCATGTCATTTGTAAATATGCATCCTTTCCTGTCATTCAGACCTGCAACACATTTAAAAAAAAGTTGGGACAGTAAAGCATTTACCACTTTGTAATGTTGCCGTTCCTTTTCACAACACTTAAAAAGACCTTTAGGGACTGAAGACACCAAGTGATGAAGTGTTTCAGGTGTAATTTTGTCCCATTCTTCCTGCAAACAAGTCTTAAGGTGGGCAACAGTGCACGGTCTTCGTTGTCACACATTCTCTATTGGAGACAGGTCGGGACTGCTGGCAGGCCAGTCAAGTACCCATACCCTCTTCCTCCGCAGCCAGGACTTTGTAATGTGTGCAGAATGTGGTTTTGCATTGTCTTGTTGAAATATGCATGGACGTCCCTGGAAAAGATGTCTTCTTGAAGGCAGCATATTATGCTCCAAAATCTCTATGTACTTTTCAGCATTAATGGTGCCTTCACAGAAGTGCAAGTTACCTTTGCCAAGGGCACTGACACAACCCCATACCATGACAGACCCTGGCTTTTGGACTTGTTGCTGGAAACAGTCTGGATGATCCTTTTCTTCTTTGGTCCGGAGCACACGGCGTCCATTCCTCCCAAAAAATACCTGAAATACTGATTCATCTGACCACAGTACACGTTTCCACTGTGTGATGATCCATCTCAGATGCCTCCGAGCCCAGAGAAGTCGACGGCGCTTCTGGACACTGTTAACATAGGGCTTCCTTTTGGCACAGTACAGTTTTAACTGGCATTTGTGGATGTAACTACGTATTGTGGTACTTGACAAAGGTTTGCCAAAGAAGTCCTGAGCCCATGTGGTGATATCGCTTATAGATGAATGACGATTCTTGATGCAGTGCCGCCTGAGGGATCGGAGATCACGGTTGTTCAGCTTAGGCTTGCGCCCTTGTCCTTTACGCACTGAAATTCCTCCAGATTCCTTGAATCTTTTAATTATATTATGCACTGTTGAATAGGGATGGCTGACGCGAAACAGACGTTTCGGGGCTTTGTCGAGATCCCGAAGCGCAGATGTTTCGAAACACTGCTCCGAACTGTGATTCGAAACACCCGTGTCACGTGACTATGGCTAAATGAAGCTTCGAAGTGTTTCATCAGGTGGCGTCTGCCGAAACTGCGTTGATTAAAGGGGGCGGGAACAAACCACACAGTCACACATCTGTATGAACCTAATTCACCACAGTTTAATAGTGAAGTAAATCCATCTTCACCTTGTGGGTTTTTGTGAGAGGAGAGAGATTTTGTGATAGCAGTGATTTTGTGATATAAGTTAGATTTATAGTGTGCTTTGGTTAGTTAGGCTATATTTAGGCTAGATTTAAATGAGATATATTGACTGATAGACAGTGGCAGATAGGATGGATATAGAGACACATTCATATGTTAGATAGTGACAGATAGCACAGCATAAGTGAGAGATATAGTATTATATAGATTCATAGGTGATATATAGATAGATATATTAATAGAATAGATAAAAATGGAGGCTCCACATAAGAGATGCCGTACATTTTTTTATTGCTGAACAGATAATCATTTACAAACAGCATGGCAATAACAGAACATTTTTGTATTACAAAATACAGATCATGTGCTTGAAAGTACAGTAGAAAAATATATCAGGCAAATCAAAATAAAAGAAACAAAAAACATTAAAGGGGCTATGGTTTGAAGATAATTTTCTTCTAGAATGGAAAAAGACTGATTGCATTTTCATAACTTTGAGGGCTTTTGTATAAGAGTTAAAACTCATTATGAAATTAATAAAATCGTGGTTTCACCTTTAAGAACTTGCATTTGTGTATATAAAATTTTCCCAGCATGAGGATGTTGTTAATCGGGAAGTTATCTTTGTTATTGTCCATTACAAGAGATGCCTTACATCTGTGGTGTGGGAGCATTTCCTTTTGGAAACACCAAAAAATTGTGAGATGTGTGTATTTTGATAGGCAGCTAGCCTTGATGCACCATTTGAGGAGCACTTATCCTTGCATTTTGGAGGGTGCAGAGGACAACAAGTGTCCCATGTGAGAGGATTTTTTTAAAGGCTGGAGAAATTATATGTAAAAATAGAAGTCAGCTAACTCCTTATTATATATTAACAGCAGAGCAAATTATATTTTTGAATAAAAATGTTATGTAACAAATGTGACACATTGTGGCTTTATTTATTTTATTAATGTTAAATTTTCATGACCACAAAAAAAAAAAACTATAGTTATTCACAATGAGGAGGCTACAGGTTACACAACCAAGATCATGTAGTTGTCAGACAGATGTTAAAAACTTTTATTTTTATTTTTTAAATGTCTCATTGTCATGGTATTTCAGATCAATACATGTAAGTGACCACTAGATGTCGCTGTAGAGACGGGTGTCGGATTGATTCGAAGCTTCGAAACAATATGGCACATTTGCTTCAACTGCTTCAGTGCTTCACGAAGCCTCGGTCTGCCCATCACTACTGTTGAATGTGAAATATCCAAATCTCTTCCTATCTCTCTTTGAGGAACATTGTTTTTAAACATTTCAATAATTTTCTCACGTATTTGTTGGTAAACTGGCGATCCTCAGCCCACCTTTGCTCCTAAAGGATTAGACCTTTCTTGGATTCTGCTTTTATACCAAATCATAATTACAATCACCTGTTGACATCACCTGTTTCAAATCACATCATTATTTAACCATTTTACCTCATTACTAGCCCTAAATTGCTCCTGTCCCAACTTTTTTTTAAATGTGTTGCAGGTCTGAATGACAGGAAAGGATGCACATTTACAAATGACATGAAGTTGACCAGACAAAACATGAAATATTTTGTGTTCATATTGTCTGCAATGAAATACAAGTCAAAGTAAATTTAGAAATCACTTCTTCTGTTTTTTATTTGCTTTTTCTATACTGTCCCAACTTTTTCTGATTTGGGGTTGTAAATGTTGCATTTACCATTAAGGTCTAGCAATACACCATTTATTGATCCCCGGAAATGAGTCATGAGGGGTGTGGTACCGACATCATGCCGAAAAGCAATATTCATATGTCAGAAAAATGTCAAATGTTTATATCAGAATGCATTATTAATAATTTATTCTGTTTAACACCGATCTCACTCAGCTCTGCCTGTCTGACCTGAATTGAGATGCATGATATGTCCTGGAGAGGTGTTGAGTTTAGTTATCAATAGTTCATATACAGAAATCAAACTTTAACCCTTTTGTCCACTCTGCTGCAGCCAGAAGATTTTTCAGGTTCACTGCACTAACCAATAATACCAAGCAGGTCTGGTTGGTTTTTATTAAACAGTATACTAAATTATTTACAAATGTGAGGCCATGTACTGATTTATTTCTAATATTAACATTTAATACCTTGTAGTCTTCAGCAATGATGTTTTCCTCATCCAGATCAAATGTCTGCCTTTGCTGCAAAAGCAACTGCAGATGTTTGTAGTGCTTTGCAACATGAATCTTGGGACTTGAATCTATCAGGATCTCCGATGGCGCTGTATTTCACTGAGATATATCCAGTTGCAGCACCTCAGAACCGCAGCCACAGAACCGGAACTTAGGGGCGGGGCTTAAACAGTCATAGTTGCGCTACCCATTCACGTGATTTTCTTTTGTTAAATATAAGCTGTATTCACATGGATTTTGTCATATGATCATATAATATGCATATCATGATGTACAATGATCAAAATTTTAAAACATAGCATTTGATCATGCTTAATGCTTAACACCAACCAGCAAGTGTCCATGTCAGATGAGAAAACCACAATTTACAATGACTGTTATTGTGTCACAAAATAGTTTTAAGAGTTTTTCGGGTAGTTGTTTAAAGATCAGATCTGTGGTTTATTTATAAAGATAGCACCTATTTGAAAATGTGATCTGATGTTTTTGGAGTTGTGGGATCCAGTCGATCCCCTTCTGGCTCTGATTTCTGAGTGACGCTATCCAGAACACTGCTGTGCCATTTTCCCCGGACTTGCAGAATAACCGGACCTCCAAACTTGGCCCAATGACCCATTCATGAACATTGGCCTCATTCTTGAATGAGTCAGCCATTCAAATGAATGACTTGATGACTGGCTGATTAAGAGAATAGATATGTATACGTAGATGCCTCATTCGCCCGCTCCAGGCACATCGACGTGCCGCCATTTTAGAACGGTCAACACTTCAGATGTTGTCGTTACTCACAGTAGTAAAAAAACAACAACAAAAACCCCCCCCGGAGAATCCAAGATTTGAATGTTTACAAAAGCGCATTCACGACAGGTTTTGACCGTTCGAAAATGGTGGACAGCTAACGTATAGCAGCCCTTAGAAACAGTCGCTAATGGGGCATCTACATATACATATCTATGATTAAGATGCTCACGTGCCGCCACCTACTGGCGGTTGAATTTCAAATTTAAAAGTATAATTTCCCCCCAACATTTCTTATTTGAATCTTTAAAAAATAGTTAAAGAATCTCATAACATTATTTGATGCAGTTGTAATTTTTCAAAGTAACGCAGGCCCTCCGGCAGGCGTTTCAGGATGCTCCGGACCAGGACCAGCAGACTAAAGAACAGTTTTTTCCCCAGAGCTGTCTCTTTATTGAACTCAAACCCCCGTTGATCCATTCCCTCATATACTGCTAACTCTCCTCTCCTACGTCACATCTGCCTTATTTGCACTACTGGAATGTTAATTTGCACTACAAACGGTTTATTACAGTAACAACTGTTTACTTATGCATTCTGCACTACCATATCTTAACTGGATTATGCTCATTTGCACTGTCGACTGTTATTTACAGTAACAATGTTTACATTTGCATTTTGCACCGTACTTCTAACTGTAATATGCAATCACTTTCCACTGCACTTTTACACTTTTTTTCGGATAGCTCTGTCCATACTTCATTGCACTACCTTAATCCACTGCTATTCCTCATATTAGCCTAACATATTATTGTATACCTCTATCTGTAAAATTCAGTTTATAGTAATAGCCATCTGTATATTATATTCATAGTACATATTCACCTGTAAATCCTGTTTATAGTAACAACCATCTCTCTCTCTCTCTCTTTCTCTCTCTCTCTCTCTCTCTCTCTCTCTCTCTCTCTCTATATATATATATATATATATATATATATATATATATATATATATATATATATATATTATCTAATCAACCATTCACATGGCAGTTGCTTCAATGCATTTAGGGGTGTGGTCCTGGTCAAGACAATCTCCTGAACTCCAAACTGAATGTCAGAATGGGAAAGAAAGGTGATTTAAGCAATTTTGAGCGTGGCATGGTTGTTGGTGCCAGACGGGCCGGTCTGAGTTTTTCACAATCTGCTCAGTTACTGGGATTTTCACGCACAACCATTTCTAGGGTTTACAAAGAATGGTGTGAAAAGGGAAAAACATCCAGTATGCGGCAGTCCTGTGGGCGAAAATGCCTTGTTGATGCTAGAGGTCAGAGGAAAATGGGCCGACTGATTCAAGCTGATAGAAGAGCAACTTTGACTGAAATAACCGCTCGTTACAACCGAGGTATGCAGCAAAGCATTTGTGAAGCCACAACACGCACAACCTTGAGGCGGATGGGCTACAACAGCAGAAGACCCCACCGGGTACCACCCATCTCCACTACAAATAGGAAAAAGAGGCTACAATTTGCACGAGCTCACCAAAATTGGACAGTTGAAGACTGGAAAAATGTAGCCTGGTCTGATGAGTCTCGATTTCTGTTGAGACATTCAGATGGTAGAGTCAGAATTTGGCATAAACAGAATGAGAACATGGATCCATCATGCCTTGTTACCACTGTGCAGGCTGGTGGTGGTGGTGTAATGGTGTGGGGGATGTTTTCTTGGCACACTTTAGGCCCCTTAGTGCCAATTAGGCATCGTTTAAATTCCACAGCCTACCTGAGCATTATTTCTGACCATGTCCATCCCTTTATGACCTCCATGTACCCATCCTCTGATGGCTACTTCCAGTAGGATAATGCGCCATGTCACAAAGCTTGAATCATTTCAAATTGGTTTCTTGAACATGACAATGAGTTCACTGTACTAAAATGGCCCCCACAGTCACCAGATCTCAACCCAATAGAGCATCTTTGGGATGTGGTGGAACGGGAGCTTCGTGCTCTGGATGTGCATCCCACAAATCTCCATCAACTGCAAGATGCTATCCTATCAATATGGGCCAACATTTCTAAAGAATGCTTTCAGCACCTTGTTGAATCAATGCCACGTAGAATTAAGGCAGTTCTGAAGGCGAAAGGGGGTCAAACACAGTATTAGTATGGTGTTCCTAATAATCCTTTAGGTGAGTGTATATATATATATATATATATTCAGTATATATTAGGGGTGTAACGGTACACGTATTCGTATTGATCGTTTCGGTACAGGGCTTTCGGTACGATGCACGCGTGTACCGAACGGTTATGAATGTAATCTTTAACAGTTAACAGTCGGCTTGTTGTAAGCGCTGAACACACTTCAATCCGAGTTCCCACACAAACATATTAAGTATTCAGTTCATTTTATCATGAAATTCTAACGATAAATGATGTTTTGATGCTCTTTAATGTGCGTGACTGATCAGTGATCACTGAACACAGTCCAAGTGGCCGCGCGGCGTGCGCGTGAAAGCGATCATTTGTGAACGGTGCACGCGTGTAACGCTATCGAACGGTTTCCGAATGCAATCTTTAACAGTTCACAGTCGGCGGAACACACTTCAATCTGAGTTCCCACACAAACATATTAAGTATTCAGTTAATTTTATCATGAAATTCAAACGATAAATGCCGTTTTGATGCTCTATGTGGCGTGACTGGTCACTGATCACAGTTCAAGCGGCCGCGCGATGCGCGCGTGAAAGCGATCATCTGTGAAGGCGATCATCTGTGAAGGCGATCATCTGTGAAGACGATTGTAGTAAGGTATGTTTGTACGGGAAGAAGGAGGCGGGAACCGGCGAACAATCAAAAGAAGTTTTAATTAAACAAACAAACTAAAATGGCGGCGACAGCCCCTCACGGTCGACTGTCGCCTACATACAAACAAATACAAATGAAAATAATAAGCTGAAGCCCCTCACGGTCGACTGCAGCAACACATAACAAAACATAAATAAAATACAACATAAAATCCAGGCCTGGTCCTCTCTCGTCCCTCACTGTCGTCGCTCGTCCTTTATAGTCCCTCACTCCTCCGCGAGAGCCGAGATCGCTGGCTCACAGCTGGCGCTCATCCTCTCTGATGAGCGCCGCCTCGTCCCGCCCTCGCGGGTCCTCGCTGCTCACCACATACCCCGCCCTCACGGGGCCTCGCTGCTCACCACATACCCCCAACGCCCTTCGCAGGCCGGGGGGTACCCTCGAGACTGCGCTCTACTCCCCCCCCCCTCCCCGGGGGGGCCGATCACGGCGACCGCGGGACCTGGGGGTAAGAACAGCGAGGTGAGAGAACGGAGCGAGGAACATGAGGAGCGACAGAGACGAGAGAGTGGAGAGAGGAGAAAAGAAAAAAAAAATTCTGTTCCGGTTCCCAGACACACTGCCGCTCGGTCCTCAGCCAGCCGAGAGGCTCTTCCTCGCGGTGCCATGCGGTGGTACTGGACGGCCGGTGGACGGCTCGACGCTCCTCCGCCCCCTGGCAGCCGGCGGTGGCTCCTCCTGTCGAGGGCAGCCGGCAGCGAGTCCCGCGCACTCCCTGCCCCTCCCCTACACGGCGGAGGGATACAGGCTCCGGCCCACGGCGAACGCCGGTGACTCCTCCGCGCTCCCTCTAGGACGGCCGCCACCCCCCCTCGACCCAGGGGCACGGCAGCGAGCTCTTCGTCCCACCGACCTTCATCCGCTCCAGCACCACCGCTTCGGGCAGCCGCTCGCGGACTTCATTCCTCCGCGGTGCCCGAACTCCGCGGCACCGCGATCCCCCTCAGCTGCGAGGGCTCTTCGACAGCGCGTCCCTCCTTCCTCCCGGGTTTCGGCACCACTGTAGTAAGGTATGTTTGTACGGGAAGAAGGAGGCGGGAACCGGCGAACAATCAAAAGAAGTTTTAATTAAACAAACAAACTAAAATGGCGGCGACAGCCCCTCACGGTCGACTGTCGCCTACATACAAACAAATACAAATGAAAATAATAAGCTGAAGCCCCTCACGGTCGACTGCAGCAACACATAACAAAACATAAATAAAATACAACATAAAATCCAGGCCTGGTCCTCTCTCGTCCCTCACTGTCGTCGCTCGTCCTTTATAGTCCCTCACTCCTCCGCGAGAGCCGAGATCGCTGGCTCACAGCTGGTGCTCATCCTCTCTGATGAGCGCCGCCTCGTCCCGCCCTCGCGGTCCCTCGGCCTCGCTGCTCACCACAACGATCATCTGTGAAGGTGATCATCTGTGAACGCGATCATCTGTGAACGCGATCATCTGTGAAGGCGATCATCTGTGAAGGCGATCATCTGTGAAGGCGTTCATCTGTGAAGAAGATCATCTGTGAAGGCGATCATCTGTGAAGGCGTTCATCTGTGAAGAAGATCATCTGTGAGGCGATCATCTGTGAAGGCGATCATCTGTGAAGGCGTTCATCTGTGAAGAAGATCATCTGTGAAGGCGATCATCTGTGAACGCGATCATCTGTGAAGGCGATCATCTGTGAAGGCGATCATCTGTGAAGAAGATCATCTGTGAAGGCGATCATCTGTGAAGGCGATCATCTGTGAAGGCGATCATCTGTGAAGGCCATCATCTGTGAAGGCGATCATCTGTGAAGGTGATCATCTGTGAAGGCGATCATCTGTGAAGGCGATCATCTGTGAAGAAGATCATCTGTGAGGCGATCATCTGTGAAGAAGATCATCTGTGAGGCGGTCATCTGTGAAGAAGATCATCTGTGAAGGCGATCATCTGTGAAGGCGATCATCTGTGAAGGCGATCATCTGTGAAGGCGATCATCTGTGAAGGCGATCATCTGTGAAGAAGATCATCTGTGAGGCGATCATCTGTGAAGAAGATCATCTGTGAAGAAGATCATCTGTGAAGAAGATCATCTGTGAAGGCGATCATCTGTGAAGGCGATCATCTGTGAAGGCGATCATCTGTGAAGGCGATCATCTGTGAAGAAGATCATCTGTGAGGCGATCATCTGTGAAGAAGATCATCTGTGAAGGCGATCATCTGTGAACGCGATCATCTGTGAAGGCGATCATCTGTGAAGAAGATCATCTGTGAGGCGATCATCTGTGAAGAAGATCATCTGTGAAGGCGATCATCTGTGAAGGCGATCATCTGTGAAGGCGATCATCTGTGAAGAAGATCATCTGTGAGGCGATCATCTGTGAAGAAGATCATCTGTGAAGGCGATCATCTGTGAACGCGATCATCTGTGAAGGCGATCATCTGTGAAGGCGATCATCTGTGAGGCGATCATCTGTGAAGGCGATCATCTGTGAAGGCCATCATCTGTGAAGGCCATCATCTGTGAAGGCGATCATCTGTGAAGGCGATCATCTGTGAAGGCGTTCATCTGTGAAGGCGATCATCTGTGAAGGCCATCATCTGTGAAGGCGATCATCTGTGAAGGCGTTCATCTGTGAAGAAGATCATCTGTGAAGGAGATCATCTGTGAAGGCGATCATCTGTGAAGGCGTTCATCTGTGAAGGCGATCATCTGTGAAGGCGATCATCTGTGAACGCGATCATCTGTGAAGGCGATCATCTGTGAAGGCGATCATCTGTGAAGGCGATCATCTGTGAACGCGATCATCTGTGAAGGCGATCATCTGTGAAGGCGATCATCTGTGAACGCGATCATCTGTGAAGAAGATCATCTGTGAAGGCGATCATCTGTGAAGGCGATCATCTGTGAAGGCGATCATCTGTGAAGAAGATCATCTGTGAACGCGATCATCTGTGAAGGCGATCATCTGTGAAGGCGATCATCTGTGAGGCGATCATCTGTGAAGAAGATCATCTGTGAAGGCGATCATCTGTGAAGGCGATCATCTGTGAAGAAGATCATCTGTGAAGGCGATCATCTGTGAAGGCGATCATCTGTGAACGCGATCATCTGTGAAGAAGATCATCTGTGAACGCGATCATCTGTGAAGGTGATCATCTGTGAAGGCGATCATCTGTGAAGGTGTTCATCTGTGAAGAAGATCATCTGTGAGGCGATCATCTGTGAAGGCGTTCATCTGTGAAGAAGATCATCTGTGAGGCGATCATCTGTGAAGGCGATCATCTGTGAAGGCGTTCATCTGTGAAGAAGATCATCTGTGAGGCGATCATCTGTGAAGGCGATCATCTGTGAAGGCGTTCATCTGTGAAGAAGATCATCTGTGAAGGCGATCATCTGTGAACGCGATCATCTGTGAAGGCGATCATCTGTGAAGAAGATCATCTGTGAAGGCGATCATCTGTGAAGGCGATCATCTGTGAAGGCGATCATCTGTGAAGGCGATCATCTGTGAAGGCGATCATCTGTGAAGGCCATCATCTGTGAAGGCGATCATCTGTGAAGGTGATCATCTGTGAAGGCGATCATCTGTGAAGGCGATCATCTGTGAAGAAGATCATCTGTGAGGCGATCATCTGTGAAGAAGATCATCTGTGAGGCGATCATCTGTCAAGAAGATCATCTGTGAAGGCGATCATCTGTGAAGGCGATCATCTGTGAAGGCGATCATCTGTGAAGGCGATCATCTGTGAAGAAGATCATCTGTGAGGCGATCATCTGTGAAGGCGATCATCTGTGAAGGCGATCATCTGTGAAGGCGATCATCTGTGAAGAAGATCATCTGTGAAGGCGATCATCTGTGAAGGCGATCATCTGTGAAGGCGATCATCTGTGAAGGCGATCATCTGTGAAGAAGATCATCTGTGAGGCGATCATCTGTGAAGAAGATCATCTGTGAAGGCGATCATCTGTGAACGCGATCATCTGTGAAGGCGATCATCTGTGAAGGCGATCATCTGTGAAGGCGATCATCTGTGAACGCGATCATCTGTGAAGAAGATCATCTGTGAAGGCGATCATCTGTGAGGCGATCATCTGTGAAGGCGATCATCTGTGAAGGCGTTCATCTGTGAAGAAGTTCATCTGTGAAGAAGATCATCTGTGAGGCGATCATCTGTGAAGGCGATCATCTGTGAAGGCGATTATCTGTGAAGGCGTTCATCTGTGAAGAAGATCATCTGTGAAGGCGATCATCTGTGAAGGCGATCATCTGTGAAGGCGATCATCTGTGAAGAAGATCATCTGTGAGGCGATCATCTGTGAAGGCGATCATCTGTGAAGGCGATTATCTGTGAAGGCGTTCATCTGTGAAGAAGATCATCTGTGAAGGCGATCATCTGTGAACGCGATCATCTGTGAAGGCGATCATCTGTGAAGGCGATCATCTGTGAAGGCGATCATCTGTGAAGGCGATCATCTGTGAAGGCGATCATCTGTGAAGGCGATCATCTGTGAAGGCGTTCATCTGTGAAGGCGATCATCTGTGAAGAAGATCATCTGTGAAGGCGATCATCTGTGAGGCGATCATCTGTGAAGGCGATCATCTGTGAACGCGATCATCTGTGAAGGCGATCATCTGTGAACGCGATCATCTGTGAAGGCGATCATCTGTGAAGGCGATCATCTGTGAAGGCGATCATCTGTGAACGCGATCATCTGTGAAGGCGATCATCTGTGAAGAAGATCATCTGTGAAGGCGATCATCTGTGAAGGCGATCATCTGTGAAGGCGTTCATCTGTGAAGGCGATCATCTGTGAACGCGATCATCTGTGAAGGCGATCATCTGTGAAGGCGATCATCTGTAAAGGCGATCATCTGTGAAGGCGATCATCTGTGAAGGCGATCATCTGTGAAGGCGATCATCTGTGAAGGCGATCATCTGTGAAGGCGATCATCTGTGAAGGCGATCATCTGTGAACGCGATCATCTGTGAAGGCGATCATCTGTGAAGGCGATCATCTGTGAAGGCGATCATCTGTGAAGGCGATCATCTGTGAAAGCGATCATCTGTGAAGGCGATCATCTGTGAAGGCGATCATCTGTGAAGGCGATCATCTGTGAGGCGATCATCTGTGAAGGCGATCATCTGTGAAGGCGATCATCTGTGAAGGCGTTCATCTGTGAAGAAGATCATCTGTGAGGCGATCATCTGTGAAGGCGATCATCTGTGAAGGCGATCATCTGTGAAGGCGATCATCTGTGAAGGCGATCATCTGTGAAGAAGATCATCTGTGAGGCGATCATCTGTGAAGGCGATCATCTGTGAAGGCGATCATCTGTGAAGGCCATCATCTGTGAAGGCGATCATCTGTGAAGGCCATCATCTGTGAAGGCCATCATCTGTGAAGGCGATCATCTGTGAAGGCGATCATCTGTGAAGGCGTTCATCTGTGAAGGCGATCATCTGTGAAGGCGATCATCTGTGAAGGCGATCATCTGTGAAGGCGTTCATCTGTGAAGAAGATCATCTGTGAAGGCGTTCATCTGTGAAGAAGATCATCTGTGAGGCGATCATCTGTGAAGGCGATCATCTGTGAAGGCGTTCATCTGTGAAGGCGATCATCTGTGAAGGCGATCATCTGTGAAGGCGATCATCTGTGAAGAAGATCATCTGTGAAGGCGATCATCTGTGAACGCGATCATCTGTGAAGGCGATCATCTGTGAAGGCGATCATCTGTGAAGGCGATCATCTGTGAAGGCGATCATCTGTGAACGCGATCATCTGTGAAGAAGATCATCTGTGAAGGCGATCATCTGTGAGGCGATCATCTGTGAAGGCGATCATCTGTGAAGGCGATCATCTGTGAAGGCGATCATCTGTGAAGGCGATCATCTGTGAAGGCGATCATCTGTGAAGGCCATCATCTGTGAGGCGATCATCTGTGAGGCGATCATCTGTGAAGGCGTTCATCTGTGAAGGCGATCATCTGTGAGGCGATCATCTGTGAAGGCGATCATCTGTGAAGGCGATCATCTGTGAAGGCCATCATCTGTGAAGGCGATCATCTGTGAAGGCGTTCATCTGTGAAGAAGATCATCTGTGAAGGCGATCATCTGTGAAGAAGATCATCTGTGAAGGCGATCATCTGTGAACGCGATCATCTGTGAAGGCGATCATCTGTGAAGGCGATCATCTGTGAAGGCGATCATCTGTGAACGCGATCATCTGTGAAGAAGATCATCTGTGAAGGCGATCATCTGTGAACGCGATCATCTGTGAAGGCGATCATCTGTGAAGGCGATCATCTGTGAAGGCGATCATCTGTGAAGGCGATCATCTGTGAACGCGATCATCTGTGAAGAAGATCATCTGTGAAGGCGATCATCTGTGAGGCGATCATCTGTGAAGGCGATCATCTGTGAAGGCGATCATCTGTGAAGGCGATCATCTGTGAAGGCGATCATCTGTGAAGGCGATCATCTGTGAAGGCCATCATCTGTGAGGCGATCATCTGTGAAGGCGATCATCTGTGAAGGCGATCATCTGTGAAGGCGATCATCTGTGAAGGCGTTCATCTGTGAAGGCGTTCATCTGTGAAGGCCATCATCTGTGAACGCGATCATCTGTGAAGGCGATCATCTGTGAAGGCGATCATCTGTGAACGCGATCATCTGTGAAGAAGATCATCTGTGAGGCGATCATCTGTGAAGGCGATCATCTGTGAAGGCGATCATCTGTGACGGCGATCATCTGTGAAGGCGATCATCTGTGAGGCGATCATCTGTGAAGGCGATCATCTGTGAAGGCCATCATCTGTGAAGGCCATCATCTGTGAAGGCGATCATCTGTGAAGGCGATCATCTGTGAACGCGATCATCTGTGAAGGCGATCATCTGTGAAGGCGATCATCTGTGAAGAAGCTCATCTGTGAAGGCGATCATCTGTGAAGGCGATCATCTGTGAAGGCCATCATCTGTGAACGCGATCATCTGTGAACGCGATCATCTGTGAACGCGATCATCTGTGAGGCGATCATCTGTGAAGGCGATCATCTGTGAAGGCGATCATCTGTGAAGGCGATCATCTGTGAAGAAGATCATCTGTGAGGCGATCATCTGTGAAGAAGATCATCTGTGAAGGCGATCATCTGTGAAGGCGTTCATCTGTGAAGGCCATCATCTGTGAAGGCGATCATCTGTGAAGGCCATCATCTGTGAAGGCCATCATCTGTGAAGGCGATCATCTGTGAACGCGATCATCTGTGAAGAAGATCATCTGTGAACGCGATCATCTGTGAAGAAGATCATCTGTGAACGCGATCATCTGTGAACGCGATCATCTGTGAAGAAGATCATCTGTGAACGCGATCATCTGTGAAGAAGATCATCTGTGAACGCGATCATCTGTGAGGGCGATCATCTGTGAAGAAGATCATCTGTGAAGAAGATCATCTGTGAAGGCGATCATCTGTGAAGGCGATCATCTGTGAAGAAGATCATCTGTGAAGGCGATCATCTGTGAAGGCGATCATCTGTGAAGGCGATCATCTGTGAAGGCGATCATCTGTGAAGAAGATCATCTGTGAAGAAGATCATCTGTGAAGGCGATCATCTGTGAAGGCGATCATCTGTGAAGAAGATCATCTGTGAAGGCGATCATCTGTGAAGGCGATCATCTGTGAAGGCCATCATCTGTGAAGGCGATCATCTGTGAAGGCGATCATCTGTGAACGCGATCATCTGTGAAGAAGATCATCTGTGAACGCGATCATCTGTGAAGAAGATCATCTGTGAACGCGATCATCTGTGAACGCGATCATCTGTGAAGAAGATCATCTGTGAACGCGATCATCTGTGAAGAAGATCATCTGTGAACGCGATCATCTGTGAGGGCGATCATCTGTGAAGAAGATCATCTGTGAAGAAGATCATCTGTGAGGGCGATCATCTGTGAAGGCGATCATCTGTGAAGAAGATCATCTGTGAAGGCGATCATCTGTGAAGGCGATCATCTGTGAAGAAGATCATCTGTGAAGGCGATCATCTGTGAAGAAGATCATCTGTGAAGAAGATCATCTGTGAAGAAGATCATCTGTGAAGGCGATCATCTGTGAAGGCGATCATCTGTGAGGCGATCATCTGTGAAGGCGATCATCTGTGAAGGCGATCATCTGTGAAGAAGATCATCTGTGAAGGCGATCATCTGTGAAGGCGATCATCTGTGAAGGCGATCATCTGTGAGGCGATCATCTGTGAAGGCGATCATCTGTGAAGGCGATCATCTGTGAAGAAGATCATCTGTGAAGGCGATCATCTGTGAAGAAGATCATCTGTGAAGGCGATCATCTGTGAAGGCGATCATCTGTGAAGGCGATCATCTGTGAAGGCGATCATCTGTGAAGGCGATCATCTGTGAAGGCGATCATCTGTGAGGCGATCATCTGTGAAGGCGATCATCTGTGAAGGCGATCATCTGTGAAGGCGATCATCTGTGAACGCGATCATCTGTGAAGAAGATCATCTGTGAAGGCGATCATCTGTGAAGGCGATCATCTGTGAAGAAGATCATCTGTGAAGGCGATCATCTGTGAAGGCGATCATCTGTGAAGGCGATCATCTGTGAGGCGATCATCTGTGAAGGCGATCATCTGTGAAGGCGATCATCTGTGAACGCGATCATCTGTGAAGAAGATCATCTGTGAAGGTGATCATCTGTGAAGGCGATCATCTGTGAAGAAGATCATCTGTGAAGGCGATCATCTGTGAAGGCCATCATCTGTGAACGCGATCATCTGTGAACGCGATCATCTGTGAACGCGATCATCTGTGAGGCGATCATCTGTGAAGGCGATCATCTGTGAAGGCGATCATCTGTGAGGCGATCATCTGTGAGGCGATCATCTGTGAAGGCGATCATCTGTGAAGGCGATCATCTGTGAGGCGATCATCTGTGAAGGCGATCATCTGTGAAGGCGATCATCTGTGAAGGCCATCATCTGTGAAGGCGATCATCTGTGAAGGCGATCATCTGTGAAGGCGATCATCTGTGAAGGCGATCATCTGTGAAGGCGATCATCTGTGAAGGCGATCATCTGTGAACGCGATCATCTGTGAAGAAGATCATCTGTGAAGGCCATCATCTGTGAAGGCGATCATCTGTGAGGCGATCATCTGTGAAGGCGTTCATCTGTGAAGGCGATCATCTGTGAACGCGATCATCTGTGAAGGCGATCATCTGTGAAGGCGATCATCTGTGAACGCGATCATCTGTGAAGAAGATCATCTGTGAACGCGATCATCTGTGAAGAAGATCATCTGTGAGGCGATCATCTGTGAACGCGATCATCTGTGAAGAAGATCATCTGTGAAGAAGATCATCTGTGAAGGCGATCATCTGTGAACGCGATCATCTGTGAAGAAGATCATCTGTGAAGGCGATCATCTGTGAAGGCGATCATCTGTGAAGGCCATCATCTGTGAAGGCGATCATCTGTGAAGGCCATCATCTGTGAAGGCGATCATCTGTGAACGCGATCATCTGTGAAGAAGATCATCTGTGAAGGCGATCATCTGTGAAGGCGATCATCTGTGAAGGCGATCATCTGTGAAGGCGATCATCTGTGAACGCGATCATCTGTGAAGAAGATCATCTGTGAGGCGATCATCTGTGAACGCGATCATCTGTGAAGAAGATCATCTGTGAAGGCGATCATCTGTGAAGGCGATCATCTGTGAAGGCGATCATCTGTGAACGCGATCATCTGTGAAGGCCATCATCTGTGAAGGCGATCATCTGTGAAGGCGATCATCTGTGAAGGCGATCATCTGTGAAGGCGATCATCTGTGAAGGCGATCATCTGTGAGGCGTTCATCTGTGAGGCGATCATCTGTGAAGGCGTTCATCTGTGAAGAAGATCATCTGTGAACGCGTTCATCTGTGAAGAAGATCATCTGTGAAGGCGATCATCTGTGAAGGCCATCATCTGTGAACGCGATCATCTGTGAACGCGATCATCTGTGAAGGCGATCATCTGTGAAGGCGATCATCTGTGAAGGCGATCATCTGTGAAGGCGATCATCTGTGAAGGCCATCATCTGTGAACGCGATCATCTGTGAAGGCGATCATCTGTGAAGGCGATCATCTGTGAAGGCCATCATCTGTGAACGCGATCATCTGTGAAGGCCATCATCTGTGAACGCGATCATCTGTGAAGGCGATCATCTGTGAAGGCGATCATCTGTGAAGGCGATCATCTGTGAGGCGATCATCTGTGAGGCGATCATCTGTGAAGGCGTTCATCTGTGAACGCGTTCATCTGTGAAGAAGATCATCTGTGAAGGCGATCATCTGTGAAGGCGATCATCTGTGAAGAAGATCATCTGTGAGGCGATCATCTGTGAACGCGTTCATCTGTGAAGAAGATCATCTGTGAAGGCGATCATCTGTGAAGGCGATCATCTGTGAAGGCCATCATCTGTGAACGCGATCATCTGTGAACGCGATCATCTGTGAACGCGATCATCTGTGAGGCGATCATCTGTGAAGGCGATCATCTGTGAAGGCGATCATCTGTGAAGGCGATCATCTGTGAAGGCGATCATCTGTGAGGCGATCATCTGTGAAGGCGATCATCTGTGAAGGCGATCATCTGTGAACGCGATCATCTGTGAAGGCGATCATCTGTGAGGCGATCATCTGTGAAGGCGTTCATCTGTGAAGGCGATCATCTGTGAACGCGATCATCTGTGAAGGCGATCATCTGTGAAGGCGATCATCTGTGAACGCGATCATCTGTGAAGAAGATCATCTGTGAACGCGATCATCTGTGAAGAAGATCATCTGTGAGGCGATCATCTGTGAACGCGATCATCTGTGAAGAAGATCATCTGTGAAGAAGATCATCTGTGAAGGCGATCATCTGTGAACGCGATCATCTGTGAAGAAGATCATCTGTGAAGGCGATCATCTGTGAAGGCGATCATCTGTGAAGGCCATCATCTGTGAAGGCGATCATCTGTGAAGGCCATCATCTGTGAAGGCGATCATCTGTGAACGCGATCATCTGTGAAGAAGATCATCTGTGAAGGCGATCATCTGTGAAGGCGATCATCTGTGAAGGCGATCATCTGTGAAGGCGATCATCTGTGAACGCGATCATCTGTGAAGAAGATCATCTGTGAGGCGATCATCTGTGAACGCGATCATCTGTGAAGAAGATCATCTGTGAAGGCGATCATCTGTGAAGGCGATCATCTGTGAAGGCGATCATCTGTGAACGCGATCATCTGTGAAGGCCATCATCTGTGAAGGCGATCATCTGTGAAGGCGATCATCTGTGAGGCGTTCATCTGTGAGGCGATCATCTGTGAAGGCGTTCATCTGTGAAGAAGATCATCTGTGAACGCGTTCATCTGTGAAGAAGATCATCTGTGAAGGCGATCATCTGTGAAGGCGATCATCTGTGAAGGCCATCATCTGTGAACGCGATCATCTGTGAACGCGATCATCTGTGAAGGCGATCATCTGTGAAGGCGATCATCTGTGAAGGCGATCATCTGTGAAGGCGATCATCTGTGAGGCGATCATCTGTGAGGCGATCATCTGTGAAGGCGTTCATCTGTGAACGCGTTCATCTGTGAAGAAGATCATCTGTGAAGGCGATCATCTGTGAAGGCGATCATCTGTGAAGAAGATCATCTGTGAGGCGATCATCTGTGAACGCGTTCATCTGTGAAGAAGATCATCTGTGAAGGCGATCATCTGTGAAGGCGATCATCTGTGAAGGCCATCATCTGTGAACGCGATCATCTGTGAACGCGATCATCTGTGAACGCGATCATCTGTGAGGCGATCATCTGTGAAGGCGATCATCTGTGAAGGCGATCATCTGTGAGGCGATCATCTGTGAGGCGATCATCTGTGAAGGCGATCATCTGTGAAGGCGATCATCTGTGAGGCGATCATCTGTGAAGGCGATCATCTGTGAAGGCGATCATCTGTGAAGGCCATCATCTGTGAAGGCGATCATCTGTGAAGGCGATCATCTGTGAACGCGATCATCTGTGAAGAAGATCATCTGTGAAGGCCATCATCTGTGAAGGCGATCATCTGTGAAGGCCATCATCTGTGAAGGCGATCATCTGTGAAGGCCATCATCTGTGAAGGCGATCATCTGTGAAGGCGATCATCTGTGAAGGCGATCATCTGTGAAGGCGATCATCTGTGAAGGCGATCATCTGTGAAGGCGATCATCTGTGAAGGCGATCATCTGTGAAGGCGATCATCTGTGAACGCGATCATCTGTGAAGAAGATCATCTGTGAACGCGATCATCTGTGAAGAAGATCATCTGTGAACGCGATCATCTGTGAGGCGATCATCTGTGAAGGCGTTCATCTGTGAAGGCGTTCATCTGTGAAGGCCATCATCTGTGAACGCGATCATCTGTGAAGGCGATCATCTGTGAAGGCCATCATCTGTGAAGAAGATCATCTGTGAAGGCGATCATCTGTGAAGGCGTTCATCTGTGAAGGCGATCATCTGTGAAGAAGATCATCTGTGAAGGCGTTCATCTGTGAAGGCCATCATCTGTGAAGGCGTTCATCTGTGAAGGCGATCATCTGTGAACGCGATCATCTGTGAAGGCGATCATCTGTGAAGGCGTTCATCTGTGAAGGCGTTCATCTGTGAAGGCCATCATCTGTGAAGGCCATCATCTGTGAAGGCCATCATCTGTGAACGCGATCATCTGTGAAGGCGTTCATCTGTGAAGGCCATCATCTGTGAACGCGATCATCTGTGAAGGCGATCATCTGTGAAGGCGTTCATCTGTGAAGGCGATCATCTGTGAACGCGATCATCTGTGAAGGCGATCATCTGTGAAGGCGTTCATCTGTGAAGGCGTTCATCTGTGAAGGCCATCATCTGTGAAGGCCATCATCTGTGAAGGCCATCATCTGTGAACGCGATCATCTGTGAACGCGATCATCTGTGAACGCGATCATCTGTGAGGCGATCATCTGTGAAGGCGATCATCTGTGAAGGCGATCATCTGTGAAGGCGATCATCTGTGAAGGCGATCATCTGTGAAGGCGATCATCTGTGAACGCGATCATCTGTGAAGGCGATCATCTGTGAAGGCGATCATCTGTGAAGGCGATCATCTGTGAAGGCGATCATCTGTGAAGAAGATCATCTGTGAAGGCGATCATCTGTGAAGGCGATCATCTGTGAAGGCCATCATCTGTGAAGGCCATCATCTGTGAACGCGATCATCTGTGAACGCGATCATCTGTGAACGCGATCATCTGTGAGGCGATCATCTGTGAAGGCGATCATCTGTGAGGCGATCATCTGTGAACGCGATCATCTGTGAACGCGATCATCTGTGAACGCGATCATCTGTGAGGCGATCATCTGTGAAGGCGATCATCTGTGAAGGCCATCATCTGTGAAGGCCATCATCTGTGAAGGCGATCATCTGTGAAGGCGATCATCTGTGAACGCGATCATCTGTGAAGGCGATCATCTGTGAAGGCGTTCATCTGTGAAGAAGCTCATCTGTGAAGGCGATCATCTGTGAAGGCGATCATCTGTGAAGGCCATCATCTGTGAACGCGATCATCTGTGAACGCGATCATCTGTGAACGCGATCATCTGTGAGGCGATCATCTGTGAAGGCGATCATCTGTGAAGGCGATCATCTGTGAAGGCGATCATCTGTGAAGAAGATCATCTGTGAGGCGATCATCTGTGAAGGCGTTCATCTGTGAAGGCGATCATCTGTGAAGAAGATCATCTGTGAAGGCCATCATCTGTGAAGGCGATCATCTGTGAAGGCGATCATCTGTGAAGGCGATCATCTGTGAAGGCGATCATCTGTGAACGCGATCATCTGTGAAGAAGATCATCTGTGAAGGCGATCATCTGTGAAGGCGATCATCTGTGAAGAAGATCATCTGTGAACGCGATCATCTGTGAAGAAGATCATCTGTGAACGCGATCATCTGTGAGGGCGATCATCTGTGAAGAAGATCATCTGTGAAGAAGATCATCTGTGAAGGCGATCATCTGTGAAGGCGATCATCTGTGAAGGCGATCATCTGTGAAGGCGATCATCTGTGAAGGCGATCATCTGTGAAGGCGATCATCTGTGAAGGCGATCATCTGTGAAGAAGATCATCTGTGAAGAAGATCATCTGTGAAGGCGATCATCTGTGAAGGCGATCATCTGTGAAGAAGATCATCTGTGAAGGCGATCATCTGTGAAGGCGATCATCTGTGAAGGCCATCATCTGTGAAGGCGATCATCTGTGAAGGCGATCATCTGTGAACGCGATCATCTGTGAACGCGATCATCTGTGAAGAAGATCATCTGTGAACGCGATCATCTGTGAAGAAGATCATCTGTGAACGCGATCATCTGTGAACGCGATCATCTGTGAAGAAGATCATCTGTGAACGCGATCATCTGTGAAGAAGATCATCTGTGAACGCGATCATCTGTGAGGGCGATCATCTGTGAAGAAGATCATCTGTGAAGAAGATCATCTGTGAGGGCGATCATCTGTGAAGGCGATCATCTGTGAAGAAGATCATCTGTGAAGGCGATCATCTGTGAAGGCGATCATCTGTGAAGGCGATCATCTGTGAAGGCGATCATCTGTGAAGAAGATCATCTGTGAAGAAGATCATCTGTGAAGGCGATCATCTGTGAAGAAGATCATCTGTGAAGGCGATCATCTGTGAAGAAGATCATCTGTGAAGAAGATCATCTGTGAAGGCGATCATCTGTGAAGGCGATCATCTGTGAAGAAGATCATCTGTGAAGGCGATCATCTGTGAAGGCGATCATCTGTGAAGGCCATCATCTGTGAAGGCGATCATCTGTGAAGGCGATCATCTGTGAACGCGATCATCTGTGAAGAAGATCATCTGTGAACGCGATCATCTGTGAAGAAGATCATCTGTGAACGCGATCATCTGTGAACGCGATCATCTGTGAAGAAGATCATCTGTGAACGCGATCATCTGTGAAGAAGATCATCTGTGAACGCGATCATCTGTGAGGGCGATCATCTGTGAAGAAGATCATCTGTGAAGAAGATCATCTGTGAAGGCGTTCATCTGTGAAGAAGATCATCTGTGAAGGCGATCATCTGTGAAGGCGATCATCTGTGAAGGCGATCATCTGTGAAGGCGATCATCTGTGAGGCGATCATCTGTGAAGGCGATCATCTGTGAAGGCGATCATCTGTGAGGCGATCATCTGTGAAGGCGATCATCTGTGAACGCGATCATCTGTGAAGAAGATCATCTGTGAAGGCGATCATCTGTGAAGGCGATCATCTGTGAAGGCGATCATCTGTGAAGGCGATCATCTGTGAAGGCGATCATCTGTGAAGGCGATCATCTGTGAAGGCGATCATCTGTGAAGACGATCATCTGTGAAGGCGATCATCTGTGAGGCGATCATCTGTGAAGGCGATCATCTGTGAAGGCGATCATCTGTGAGGCGATCATCTGTGAAGGCCATCATCTGTGAAGGCGATCATCTGTGAAGAAGATCATCTGTGAAGGCGATCATCTGTGAAGGCGATCATCTGTGAAGGCGATCATCTGTGAAGGCGATCATCTGTGAGGCGATCATCTGTGAAGGCGATCATCTGTGAAGGCGATCATCTGTGAGGCGATCATCTGTGAAGGCGATCATCTGTGAACGCGATCATCTGTGAAGAAGATCATCTGTGAACGCGATCATCTGTGAACGCGATCATCTGTGAAGAAGATCATCTGTGAACGCGATCATCTGTGAAGAAGATCATCTGTGAACGCGATCATCTGTGAGGGCGATCATCTGTGAAGGCGATCATCTGTGAAGGCGATCATCTGTGAAGGCGATCATCTGTGAAGGCGATCATCTGTGAGGCGATCATCTGTGAAGGCGATCATCTGTGAAGGCGATCATCTGTGAAGGCGATCATCTGTGAACGCGATCATCTGTGAAGAAGATCATCTGTGAAGGCGATCATCTGTGAAGGCGATCATCTGTGAAGGCGATCATCTGTGAAGGCGATCATCTGTGAAGGCGATCATCTGTGAAGGCGATCATCTGTGAGGCGATCATCTGTGAAGGCGATCATCTGTGAAGGCGATCATCTGTGAAGGCGATCATCTGTGAACGCGATCATCTGTGAAGAAGATCATCTGTGAAGGCGATCATCTGTGAAGGCGATCATCTGTGAAGAAGATCATCTGTGAAGGCGATCATCTGTGAAGAAGATCATCTGTGAAGAAGATCATCTGTGAAGAAGATCATCTGTGAAGGCGATCATCTGTGAAGGCGATCATCTGTGAGGCGATCATCTGTGAAGGCGATCATCTGTGAAGGCGATCATCTGTGAAGAAGATCATCTGTGAAGGCGATCATCTGTGAAGGCGATCATCTGTGAAGGCGATCATCTGTGAGGCGATCATCTGTGAAGGCGATCATCTGTGAAGGCGATCATCTGTGAAGAAGATCATCTGTGAAGGCGATCATCTGTGAAGAAGATCATCTGTGAAGGCGATCATCTGTGAAGGCGATCATCTGTGAAGGCGATCATCTGTGAAGGCGATCATCTGTGAAGGCGATCATCTGTGAAGGCGATCATCTGTGAGGCGATCATCTGTGAAGGCGATCATCTGTGAAGGCGATCATCTGTGAAGGCGATCATCTGTGAACGCGATCATCTGTGAAGAAGATCATCTGTGAAGGCGATCATCTGTGAAGGCGATCATCTGTGAAGAAGATCATCTGTGAAGGCGATCATCTGTGAAGGCGATCATCTGTGAAGGCGATCATCTGTGAGGCGATCATCTGTGAAGGCGATCATCTGTGAAGGCGATCATCTGTGAACGCGATCATCTGTGAAGAAGATCATCTGTGAAGGTGATCATCTGTGAAGACGATCATCTGTGAAGAAGATCATCTGTGAAGGCGATCATCTGTGAAGGCGATCATCTGTGAAGGCGATCATCTGTGAGGCGATCATCTGTGAAGGCGATCATCTGTGAAGGCGATCATCTGTGAACGCGATCATCTGTGAAGGCGATCATCTGTGAGGCGATCATCTGTGAAGGCGTTCATCTGTGAAGGCGATCATCTGTGAACGCGATCATCTGTGAAGGCGATCATCTGTGAAGGCGATCATCTGTGAACGCGATCATCTGTGAAGAAGATCATCTGTGAACGCGATCATCTGTGAAGAAGATCATCTGTGAGGCGATCATCTGTGAACGCGATCATCTGTGAAGAAGATCATCTGTGAAGAAGATCATCTGTGAAGGCGATCATCTGTGAACGCGATCATCTGTGAAGAAGATCATCTGTGAAGGCGATCATCTGTGAAGGCGATCATCTGTGAAGGCCATCATCTGTGAAGGCGATCATCTGTGAAGGCCATCATCTGTGAAGGCGATCATCTGTGAACGCGATCATCTGTGAAGAAGATCATCTGTGAAGGCGATCATCTGTGAAGGCGATCATCTGTGAAGGCGATCATCTGTGAAGGCGATCATCTGTGAACGCGATCATCTGTGAAGAAGATCATCTGTGAGGCGATCATCTGTGAACGCGATCATCTGTGAAGAAGATCATCTGTGAAGGCGATCATCTGTGAAGGCGATCATCTGTGAAGGCGATCATCTGTGAACGCGATCATCTGTGAAGGCCATCATCTGTGAAGGCGATCATCTGTGAAGGCGATCATCTGTGAAGGCGATCATCTGTGAAGGCGATCATCTGTGAAGGCGATCATCTGTGAGGCGTTCATCTGTGAGGCGATCATCTGTGAAGGCGTTCATCTGTGAAGAAGATCATCTGTGAACGCGTTCATCTGTGAAGAAGATCATCTGTGAAGGCGATCATCTGTGAAGGCCATCATCTGTGAACGCGATCATCTGTGAACGCGATCATCTGTGAAGGCGATCATCTGTGAAGGCGATCATCTGTGAAGGCGATCATCTGTGAAGGCGATCATCTGTGAGGCGATCATCTGTGAGGCGATCATCTGTGAAGGCGTTCATCTGTGAACGCGTTCATCTGTGAAGAAGATCATCTGTGAAGGCGATCATCTGTGAAGGCGATCATCTGTGAAGAAGATCATCTGTGAGGCGATCATCTGTGAACGCGTTCATCTGTGAAGAAGATCATCTGTGAAGGCGATCATCTGTGAAGAAGATCATCTGTGAAGGCCATCATCTGTGAACGCGATCATCTGTGAACGCGATCATCTGTGAACGCGATCATCTGTGAGGCGATCATCTGTGAAGGCGATCATCTGTGAAGGCGATCATCTGTGAAGGCGATCATCTGTGAAGGCGATCATCTGTGAGGCGATCATCTGTGAAGGCGATCATCTGTGAAGGCGATCATCTGTGAACGCGATCATCTGTGAAGGCGATCATCTGTGAGGCGATCATCTGTGAAGGCGTTCATCTGTGAAGGCGATCATCTGTGAACGCGATCATCTGTGAAGGCGATCATCTGTGAAGGCGATCATCTGTGAACGCGATCATCTGTGAAGAAGATCATCTGTGAACGCGATCATCTGTGAAGAAGATCATCTGTGAGGCGATCATCTGTGAACGCGATCATCTGTGAAGGCGATCATCTGTGAACGCGATCATCTGTGAAGAAGATCATCTGTGAAGGCGATCATCTGTGAAGGCGATCATCTGTGAAGGCCATCATCTGTGAAGGCGATCATCTGTGAAGGCCATCATCTGTGAAGGCGATCATCTGTGAACGCGATCATCTGTGAAGAAGATCATCTGTGAGGCGATCATCTGTGAACGCGATCATCTGTGAAGAAGATCATCTGTGAAGGCGATCATCTGTGAAGGCGATCATCTGTGAAGGCGATCATCTGTGAACGCGATCATCTGTGAAGGCCATCATCTGTGAAGGCGATCATCTGTGAAGGCGATCATCTGTGAAGGCGATCATCTGTGAAGGCGATCATCTGTGAAGGCGATCATCTGTGAGGCGTTCATCTGTGAGGCGATCATCTGTGAAGGCGTTCATCTGTGAAGAAGATCATCTGTGAACGCGTTCATCTGTGAAGAAGATCATCTGTGAAGGCGATCATCTGTGAAGGCGATCATCTGTGAAGGCCATCATCTGTGAACGCGATCATCTGTGAACGCGATCATCTGTGAACGCGATCATCTGTGAACGCGATCATCTGTGAAGGCGATCATCTGTGAAGGCGATCATCTGTGAAGGCGATCATCTGTGAAGGCGATCATCTGTGAGGCGATCATCTGTGAGGCGATCATCTGTGAAGGCGTTCATCTGTGAACGCGTTCATCTGTGAAGAAGATCATCTGTGAAGGCGATCATCTGTGAAGGCGATCATCTGTGAAGAAGATCATCTGTGAGGCGATCATCTGTGAAGGCGATCATCTGTGAAGGCCATCATCTGTGAACGCGATCATCTGTGAACGCGATCATCTGTGAACGCGATCATCTGTGAGGCGATCATCTGTGAAGGCGATCATCTGTGAAGGCGATCATCTGTGAGGCGATCATCTGTGAGGCGATCATCTGTGAAGGCGATCATCTGTGAAGGCGATCATCTGTGAGGCGATCATCTGTGAAGGCGATCATCTGTGAAGGCGATCATCTGTGAGGCGATCATCTGTGAGGCGATCATCTGTGAAGGCGATCATCTGTGAGGCGATCATCTGTGAAGGCGATCATCTGTGAGGCGATCATCTGTGAACGCGTTCATCTGTGAAGAAGATCATCTGTGAAGGCGATCATCTGTGAAGGCGATCATCTGTGAAGGCCATCATCTGTGAACGCGATCATCTGTGAACGCGATCATCTGTGAACGCGATCATCTGTGAGGCGATCATCTGTGAAGGCGATCATCTGTGAAGGCGATCATCTGTGAGGCGATCATCTGTGAGGCGATCATCTGTGAAGGCGATCATCTGTGAAGGCGATCATCTGTGAGGCGATCATCTGTGAAGGCGATCATCTGTGAAGGCGATCATCTGTGAAGGCCATCATCTGTGAAGGCGATCATCTGTGAAGGCGATCATCTGTGAACGCGATCATCTGTGAAGAAGATCATCTGTGAAGGCCATCATCTGTGAAGGCGATCATCTGTGAAGGCCATCATCTGTGAAGGCGATCATCTGTGAAGGCCATCATCTGTGAAGGCGATCATCTGTGAAGGCGATCATCTGTGAAGGCGATCATCTGTGAAGGCGATCATCTGTGAAGGCGATCATCTGTAAAGGCGATCATCTGTGAAGGCGATCATCTGTGAAGGCGATCATCTGTGAACGCGATCATCTGTGAAGAAGATCATCTGTGAACGCGATCATCTGTGAAGAAGATCATCTGTGAACGCGATCATCTGTGAAGAAGATCATCTGTGAAGGCGATCATCTGTGAAGAAGATCATCTGTGAAGGCGATCATCTGTGAAGGCGATCATCTGTGAAGGCGATCATCTGTGAAGGCGATCATCTGTGAAGGCGATCATCTGTGAAGGCGATCATCTGTGAAGGCGATCATCTGTGAACGCGATCATCTGTGAAGAAGATCATCTGTGAAGGCGTTCATCTGTGAAGGCGATCATCTGTGAAGAAGATCATCTGTGAACGCGATCATCTGTGAAGAAGATCATCTGTGAAGGCGATCATCTGTGAAGGCGATCATCTGTGAACGCGATCATCTGTGAAGAAGATCATCTGTGAAGGCGATCATCTGTGAAGGCGATCATCTGTGAAGGCGATCATCTTTGAAGGCGATCATCTGTGAGGCGATCATCTGTGAAGGCGATCATCTGTGAAGGCGATCATCTGTGAACGCGATCATCTGTGAAGGCGATCATCTGTGAGGCGATCATCTGTGAAGGCGATCATCTGTGAAGGCGATCATCTGTGAGGCGATCATCTGTGAAGAAGATCATCTGTGAAGGCGTTCATCTGTGAAGAAGATCATCTGTGAAGGCGATCATCTGTGAAGGCGATCATCTGTGAACGCGATCATCTGTGAACGCGATCATCTGTGAAGGCGATCATCTGTGAAGGCGTTCATCTGTGAAGAAGATCATCTGTGAAGGCGATCATCTGTGAAGGCGATCATCTGTGAAGGCCATCATCTGTGAAGGCCATCATCTGTGAACGCGATCATCTGTGAACGCGATCATCTGTGAACGCGATCATCTGTGAGGCGATCATCTGTGAAGGCGATCATCTGTGAAGGCGATCATCTGTGAAGGCGATCATCTGTGAAGAAGATCATCTGTGAGGCGATCATCTGTGAAGGCGTTCATCTGTGAAGGCCATCATCTGTGAAGGCGATCATCTGTGAAGGCGATCATCTGTGAACGCGATCATCTGTGAAGAAGATCATCTGTGAACGCGATCATCTGTGAACGCGATCATCTGTGAACGCGATCATCTGTGAACGCGATCATCTGTGAACGCGATCATCTGTGAAGAAGATCATCTGTGAACGCGATCATCTGTGAAGAAGATCATCTGTGAACGCGATCATCTGTGAGGGCGATCATCTGTGAAGAAGATCATCTGTGAAGAAGATCATCTGTGAAGGCGATCATCTGTGAAGGCGATCATCTGTGAAGAAGATCATCTGTGAAGGCGATCATCTGTGAAGGCGATCATCTGTGAAGGCGATCATCTGTGAAGAAGATCATCTGTGAAGGCGATCATCTGTGAAGGCGATCATCTGTGAAGAAGATCATCTGTGAAGGCGATCATCTGTGAAGGCGATCATCTGTGAAGGCCATCATCTGTGAAGGCGATCATCTGTGAAGAAGATCATCTGTGAACGCGATCATCTGTGAAGAAGATCATCTGTGAAGAAGATCATCTGTGAACGCGGTCATCTGTGAAGAAGATCATCTGTGAACGCGATCATCTGTGAAGAAGATCATCTGTGAACGCGATCATCTGTGAGGGCGATCATCTGTGAAGAAGATCATCTGTGAAGAAGATCATCTGTGAGGGCGATCATCTGTGAAGGCGATCATCTGTGAAGAAGATCATCTGTGAAGGCGATCATCTGTGAAGGCGATCATCTGTGAAGGCGATCATCTGTGAAGGCGATCATCTGTGAAGAAGATCATCTGTGAAGAAGATCATCTGTGAAGGCGATCATCTGTGAAGGCGATCATCTGTGAGGCGATCATCTGTGAAGGCGATCATCTGTGAACGCGATCATCTGTGAAGAAGATCATCTGTGAACGCGATCATCTGTGAAGAAGATCATCTGTGAACGCGATCATCTGTGAAGAAGATCATCTGTGAGGGCGATCATCTGTGAAGGCGATCATCTGTGAACGCGATCATCTGTGAAGAAGATCATCTGTGAAGGCGATCATCTGTGAAGGCGATCATCTGTGAAGGCGATCATCTGTGAGGCGATCATCTGTGAAGGCGATCATCTGTGAAGAAGATCATCTGTGAAGGCGATCATCTGTGAAGGCGATCATCTGTGAAGGCGATCATCTGTGAAGGCGATCATCTGTGAAGGCGATCATCTGTGAGGCGATCATCTGTGAAGGCGATCATCTGTGAAGGCGATCATCTGTGAACGCGATCATCTGTGAAGAAGATCATCTGTGAAGGCGATCATCTGTGAAGGCGATCATCTGTGAAGAAGATCATCTGTGAAGGCGATCATCTGTGAAGGCGATCATCTGTGAAGGCGATCATCTGTGAGGCGATCATCTGTGAAGGCGATCATCTGTGAAGGCGATCATCTGTGAAGGCGATCATCTGTGAACGCGATCATCTGTGAAGAAGATCATCTGTGAAGGTGATCATCTGTGAAGGCGATCATCTGTGAAGGCGATCATCTGTGAACGCGATCATCTGTGAAGGCGATCATCTGTGAGGCGATCATCTGTGAAGGCGTTCATCTGTGAAGGCGATCATCTGTGAACGCGATCATCTGTGAAGGCGATCATCTGTGAAGGCGATCATCTGTGAACGCGATCATCTGTGAAGAAGATCATCTGTGAAGAAGATCATCTGTGAGGCGATCATCTGTGAACGCGATCATCTGTGAACGTGATCATCTGTGAACGCGATCATCTGTGAGGCGATCATCTGTGAAGGCGATCATCTGTGAAGAAGATCCTCTGTGAACGCGATCATCTGTGAAGAAGATCATCTGTGAGGCGATCATCTATGAACGCGATCATCTGTGAAGAAGATCATCTGTGAAGAAGATCATCTGTGAAGGCGATCATCTGTGAAGGCCATCATCTGTGAAGGCGATCATCTGTGAAGGCCATCATCTGTGAAGGCGATCATCTGTGAACGCGATCATCTGTGAAGGCGATCATCTGTGAAGGCGATCATCTGTGAAGGCGATCATCTGTGAACGCGATCATCTGTGAAGGCGATCATCTGTGAAGGCGATCATCTGTGAAGAAGATCATCTGTGAGGCGATCATCTGTGAACGCGATCATCTGTGAAGAAGATCATCTGTGAAGGCGATCATCTGTGAAGGCGATCATCTGTGAAGGCGATCATCTGTGAACGCGATCATCTGTGAAGGCGATCATCTGTGAGGCGATCATCTGTGAAGGCGATCATCTGTGAAGGCGATCATCTGTGAAGGCGATCATCTGTGAAGGCGATCATCTGTGAAGGCGATCATCTGTGAGGCGATCATCTGTGAAGGCGATCATCTGTGAAGGCGATCATCTGTGAGGCGATCATCTGTGAAGGCGATCATCTGTGAAGAAGATCATCTGTGAGGCGATCATCTGTGAAGGCGATCATCTGTGAAGGCGATCATCTGTGAAGGCGATCATCTGTGAACGCGATCATCTGTGAAGAAGATCATCTGTGAAGGCCATCATCTGTGAGGCGATCATCTGTGAAGGCGATCATCTGTGAAGAAGATCATCTGTGAGGCGATCATCTGTGAAGGCCATCATCTGTGAAGGCGATCATCTGTGAAGGCGATCATCTGTGAACGCGATCATCTGTGAAGAAGATCATCTGTGAAGGCCATCATCTGTGAAGGCGATCATCTGTGAAGGCCATCATCTGTGAAGGCGATCATCTGTGAAGGCGATCATCTGTGAAGGCGATCATCTGTGAAGGCGTTCATCTGTGAAGAAGATCATCTGTGAACGCGATCATCTGTGAAGAAGATCATCTGTGAAGGCGATCATCTGTGAAGAAGATCATCTGTGAAGGCGATCATCTCTGAAGGCGATCATCTGTGAAGGCGATCATCTGTGAAGGCGATCATCTGTGAAGGCGATCATCTGTGAAGGCGATCATCTGTGAACGCGATCATCTGTGAAGAAGATCATCTGTGAAGGCGTTCATCTGTGAAGGCGATCATCTGTGAAGAAGATCATCTGTGAACGCGATCATCTGTGAAGAAGATCATCTGTGAACGCGATCATCTGTGAAGAAGATCATCTGTGAAGGCGATCATCTGTGAAGGCGATCATCTGTGAAGGCGATCATCTGTGAAGGCGATCATCTGTGAAGGCCATCATCTGTGAGGCGATCATCTGTGAAGAAGATCATCTGTGAAGGCGATCATCTGTGAACGCCATCATCTGTGAAGAAGATCATCTGTGAAGGCGATCATCTGTGAAGGCGATCATCTGTGAAGAAGATCATCTGTGAGGCGATCATCTGTGAACGCGATCATCTGTGAAGGCGATCATCTGTGAAGGCGATCATCTGTGAAGGAGATCATCTGTGAACGCGATCATCTGTGAAGGCGATCATCTGTGAAGAAGATCATCTGTGAAGGCGATCATCTGTGAAGAAGATCATCTGTGAAGGCGATCATCTGTGAACGCGATCATCTGTGAAGGCGATCATCTGTGAAGGCGATCATCTGTGAAGGAGATCATCTGTGAAGGCCATCATCTGTGAAGGCGATCATCTGTGAAGAAGATCATCTGTGAAGGCGATCATCTGTGAAGAAGATCATCTGTGAGGCGATCATCTGTGAAGAAGATCATCTGTGAAGGCGATCATCTGTGAACGCGATCATCTGTGAAGGCCATCATCTGTGAAGGCGATCATCTGTGAAGAAGATCATCTGTGAAGAAGATCATCTGTGAGGCGATCATCTGTGAAGAAGATCATCTGTGAAGGCGATCATCTGTGAACGCGATCATCTGTGAAGGCCATCATCTGTGAAGGCGATCATCTGTGAAGAAGATCATCTGTGAGGCGATCATCTGTGAAGGCGATCATCTGTGAAGAAGATCATCTGTGAGGCGATCATCTGTGAAGAAGATCATCTGTGAGGCGATCATCTGTGAAGAAGATCATCTGTGAGGCGATCATCTGTGAAGAAGATCATCTGTGAGGCGATCATCTGTGAAGGCGATCATCTGTGAAGAAGATCATCTGTGAGGCGATCATCTGTGAAGAAGATCATCTGTGAGGCGATCATCTGTGAAGGCGATCATCTGTGAACGAGATCATCTGTGAGGCGATCATCTGTGAAGAAGATCATCTGTGAAGAAGATCATCTGTGAAGGCCATCATCTGTGAAGAAGATCATCTGTGAAGCGATCATCTGTGAACGCGATCATCTGTGAAGAAGATCATCTGTGAGGCGATCATCTGTGAACGCGATCATCTGTGAAGAAGATCATCTGTGAGGCGATCATCTGTGAAGAAGATCATCTGTGAGGCGATCATCTGTGAAGAAGATCATCTGTGAGGCCATCATCTGTGAAGGCGATCATCTGTGAACGAGATCATCTGTGAGGCGATCATCTGTGAAGAAGATCATCTGTGAAGGCGATCATCTGTGAAGAAGATCATCTGTGAGGCGATCATCTGTGAACGCGATCATCTGTGAAGGCGATCATCTGTGAGGCGATCATCTGTGAAGGCGATCATCTGTGAAGGCGATCATCTGTGAAGGCGATCATCTGTGAGGCGATCATCTGTGAAGGCGATCATCTGTGAAGGCGATCATCTGTGAAGGCGATCATCTGTGAAGGCGATCATCTGTGAAGGCGATCATCTGTGAACGCGATCATCTGTGAAGAAGATCATCTGTGAAGGCGATCATCTGTGAAGGCGATCATCTGTGAAGGCGATCATCTGTGAAGGCGATCATCTGTGAAGGCGTTCATCTGTGAAGGCGATCATCTGTGAAGGCGATCATCTGTGAAGGCGATCATCTGTGAAGGCGATCATCTGTGAAGGCGATCATCTGTGAAGGCGATCATCTGTGAAGGCGATCATCTGTGAAGGCGATCATCTGTGAAGGCGATCATCTGTGAGGCGATCATCTGTGAAGGCGATCATCTGTGAGGCGATCATCTGTGAAGGCGATCATCTGTGAAGAAGATCATCTGTGAAGAAGATCATCTGTGAAGGCGATCATCTGTGAAGAAGATCATCTGTGAAGGCGATCATCTGTGAAGAAGATCATCTGTGAAGGCGATCATCTGTGAAGGCGATCATCTGTGAAGGCGATCATCTGTGAAGAAGATCATCTGTGAAGGCGATCATCTGTGAAGAAGATCATCTGTGAAGGCGATCATCTGTGAAGAAGATCATCTGTGAAGGCGATCATCTGTGAAGACGATCATCTGTGAAGGCGATCATCTGTGAAGACGATCATCTGTGAAGAAGATCATCTGTGAAGAAGATCATCTGTGAAGGCGATCATCTGTGAAGAAGATCATCTGTGAAGGCGATCATCTGTGAAGAAGATCATCTGTGAAGGCGATCATCTGTGAAGAAGATCATCTGTGAAGGCGATCATCTGTGAAGGCGATCATCTGTGAAGAAGATCATCTGTGAAGGCGATCATCTGTGAAGGCGATCATCTGTGAGGCGATCATCTGTGAAGGCGATCATCTGTGAAGAAGATCATCTGTGAAGGCGATCATCTGTGAAGGCGTTCATCTGTGAACGCGATCATCTGTGAAGGCGATCATCTGTGAAGGCGATCATCTGTGAAGAAGATCATCTGTGAAGGCGATCATCTGTGAAGGCGTTCATCTGTGAACGCGATCATCTGTGAAGGCGATCATCTGTGAAGAAGATCATCTGTGAAGGCGATCATCTGTGAAGGCGATCATCTGTGAGGCGATCATCTGTGAACGCGATCATCTGTGAAGGCGATCATCTGTGAAGGCGATCATCTGTGAAGGCGATCATCTGTGAAGGCGATCATCTGTGAAGGCGATCATCTGTGAAGGCGATCATCTGTGAAGGCGATCATCTGTGAGGCGATCATCTGTGAAGGCGATCATCTGTGAAGGCGATCATCTGTGAAGGCGATCATCTGTGAGGCGATCATCTGTGAAGGCGTTCATCTGTGAAGGCGATCATCTGTGAAGAAGATCATCTGTGAAGAAGATCATCTGTGAAGGCGATCATCTGTGAAGGCGATCATCTGTGAAGGCGATCATCTGTGAAGGCGATCATCTGTGAAGGCGATCATCTGTGAGGCGATCATCTGTGAAGGCGATCATCTGTGAAGGCGATCATCTGTGAAGGCGATCATCTGTGAGGCGATCATCTGTGAAGGCGTTCATCTGTGAACGCGATCATCTGTGAAGGCGATCATCTGTGAAGGCGATCATCTGTGAAGGCGATCATCTGTGAAGGCGATCATCTGTGAAGGCGTTCATCTGTGAAGGCGATCATCTGTGAAGGCGATCATCTGTGAAGAAGATCATCTGTGAAGGCGATCATCTGTGAAGGCGATCATCTGTGAAGGCGATCATCTGTGAAGGCGATCATCTGTGAAGGCGATCATCTGTGAGGCGATCATCTGTGAAGGCGATCATCTGTGAAGAAGATCATCTGTGAAGGCGATCATCTGTGAGGCGATCATCTGTGAAGGCGTTCATCTGTGAACGCGATCATCTGTGAAGGCGATCATCTGTGAAGGCGTTCATCTGTGAACGCGATCATCTGTGAAGGCGATCATCTGTGAAGGCGATCATCTGTGAGGCGATCATCTGTGAAGGCGTTCATCTGTGAACGCGATCATCTGTGAGGCGATCATCTGTGAACGCGATCATCTGTGAAGGCGATCATCTGTGAAGAAGATCATCTGTGAGGCGATCATCTGTGAAGGCGATCATCTGTGAAGAAGATCATCTGTGAGGCGATCATCTGTGAAGAAGATCATCTGTGAGGCGATCATCTGTGAAGGCGATCATCTGTGAACGAGATCATCTGTGAGGCGATCATCTGTGAAGAAGATCATCTGTGAAGAAGATCATCTGTGAAGGCCATCATCTGTGAAGAAGATCATCTGTGAAGCGATCATCTGTGAACGCGATCATCTGTGAAGAAGATCATCTGTGAGGCGATCATCTGTGAACGCGATCATCTGTGAAGAAGATCATCTGTGAGGCGATCATCTGTGAAGAAGATCATCTGTGAGGCGATCATCTGTGAAGAAGATCATCTGTGAAGGCGATCATCTGTGAAGAAGATCATCTGTGAAGGCCATCATCTGTGAAGGCGATCATCTGTGAAGAAGATCATCTGTGAAGGCCATCATCTGTGAAGGCGATCATCTGTGAAGAAGATCATCTGTGAAGGCGTTCATCTGTGAACGCGATCATCTGTGAAGGCGATCATCTGTGAAGAAGATCATCTGTGAAGGCGATCATCTGTGAAGGCGATCATCTGTGAAGGCGATCATCTGTGAAGAAGATCATCTGTGAAGGCGTTCATCTGTGAACGCGATCATCTGTGAAGGCGATCATCTGTGAAGGCGATCATCTGTGAGGCGATCATCTGTGAAGGCGATCATCTGTGAAGGCGTTCATCTGTGAAGGCGTTCATCTGTGAAGAAGATCATCTGTGAAGGCGATCATCTGTGAGGCGATCATCTGTGAGGCGATCATCTGTGAGGCGATCATCTGTGAGGCGATCATCTGTGAGGCGATCATCTGTGAAGGCGTTCATCTGTGAGGCGATCATCTGTGAAGGCGTTCATCTGTGAGGCGATCATCTGTGAAGGCGTTCATCTGTGAAGGCGATCATCTGTGAAGGCGATCATCTGTGAAGAAGATCATCTGTGAGGCGATCATCTGTGAAGGCGATCATCTGTGAAGGCGATCATCTGTGAAGGCGATCATCTGTGAAGGCGATCATCTGTGAAGGCGATCATCTGTGAAGGCGATCATCTGTGAACGCGATCATCTACAACCCTAGCATCAGCATAGCAGCCACCCGAGTACCCTAGCAACCACCTGAGTACCCTAGCAACCACCCTAGCAACCACCAGTGTACCTTAGCAACTGTGTAGCAACCACCCTAGTACCCTAGCAACCGCTTAGCAACCACCCAAGTACCCTAGCAACCGCCTAACAACCACCCTAGCAACCTCCTGAGTACCCTAGCAACCTCATAGCAACCACCCGAGTACCCTAGCAACCGCATAGCAACCACCTGAGTACCCTAGCAACCGCCTAGCAACCACTTGAGTACCCTAGCAACCGCGTAGCAACCACCCGAGTACCCTAGCAACCGCCTAACAACCACCCTAGCAACCCCCTGAGTACCCTAGCAACTGCCTAGCAACCACCCGAGTACCCTAGCAACCACCCGAGAACCCTAGCAACCGCATAACAACAACCCTAGTACCCTAGCAACCCCGTAGCAACCACCCAAGTACCCTAGATACCACATAGCAACCACCTGAGTACCCTAGGCAACCACCCTAGCAACCACCCGTGTACCTTAGCAACCATGTAGCAACCACCCTAGTACCCTAGCAACCGCTTAGTAACCACCCAAGTATCCTAGCAACCGCCTAACAACCACCCTAGCAACCACCCGAGTACCCTAGCAACCACCTGAGTACCCTAACAACAACCCTAGTACCCTAGCAACTGCATAGCAACCACCTGAGTTCCCTAGCAACCGCCTAGCAACCACCCTAGCAACCACCCGAGTACCCTAGCAACCGCATAGCAACCACCTGAGTACCCTAGGAATCACCCTTGTACCTTAGCAACCGTGTAGCAACCACCCTAGTACCCTAGCAACCGCTTAGCCACCACCCAAGTACCCTAGCAACCGCCTAACAACCACCCTAGCAACCACCCGAGTACCATAGCAACCACCTGAGTACCCTAGCAACCGCCTAGCAACCACCCAAGTACCCTAGCAACCGCCTAACAACCACCCTAGCAACCACCCGAGTACCCAAGCAAACACCTGAGTACCTTAGCAATCGCCTTGCAACCATTTGAGTACCCTAGCAAACCGCCTAGCAACCACCCAAGTACATTAGCAACCGCCTAGCAACCACCCAAGTCCCCTAGTAACCACCCGAGTACCCTAGCAACCACCTAGCAGCCATTTGAGTACCCTAGCAACCGCCTAGCAACCACACGAGTACCTTAGCAACCGCCTAGCAACCACCCAAGTCCCCTAGTAACCACCCGAGTACCCTAACAACAACCCTAGTACCCTAGCAACTGCATAGCAACCACCTGAGTTCCCTAGCAACCGCCTAGCAACCACCCTAGCAACCACCCGAGTACCCTAGCAACCGCATAGCAACCACCTGAGTACCCTAGGAATCACCCTTGTACCTTAGCAACCGTGTAGCAACCACCCTAGTACCCTAGCATAGCAACCACCTGAGTACCCTAGGAATCACCCTTGTACCTTAGCAACCGTGTAGCAACCGCATAGCAACCACCTGAGTACCCTAGGAATCACCCTTGTACCTTAGCAACCGTGTAGCAACCACCCTAGTACCCTAGCAACCGCTTAGCCACCACCCAAGTACCCTAGCAACCGCCTAACAACCACCCTAGCAACCACCCGAGTACCATAGCAACCACCTGAGTACCCTAGCAACCGCCTAGCAACCACCCAAGTACCCTAGCAACCGCCTAACAACCACCCTAGCAACCACCCGAGTACCCAAGCAAACACCTGAGTACCTTAGCAATCGCCTTGCAACCATTTGAGTACCCTAGCAAACCGCCTAGCAACCACCCAAGTACATTAGCAACCGCCTAGCAACCACCCAAGTCCCCTAGTAACCACCCGAGTACCCTAGCAACCACATAGCAACCACCTGAGTACCCTAGCAACCACCCGTGTAACTTAACAACCGCCTAGCAACCACCCTACCAACCACCTGAGTACCCTAGCAATCACCTAGCAGCCATTTGAGTACCCTAGCAACCGCCTAGCAACCACACGAGTACCTTAGCAACCGCCTAGCAACCACCTGAGTACCCTAGCAACCACCCTAGCAACCCCCGAGTAACCTAGCAACCGCCTAGCAACCACCCTAGCAACCACCCAAGTACCCTAGCAACCGCGTAGCAACCACCCGAGTTCCCTAGCAACTGCCCGAGTACCCTAGCAACCGCATAGCAACCACTTGAGTACCCTAGCAACCACGTAGCAACCACCCGAGTACCCTAGCAACCGCCTAACAACCACCCTAGCAACCCCCTGAGTACCCTAGCAACTTCCTAGCAACCACCCGAGTACCCTAGCAACCACCCTAGCAACCACCCGAGAACCCTAGCAACCGCATAACAACAACCCTAGTACCCTAGCAGCCCCGTAGCAACCACCCAAGTACCCTAGATACTGCATAGCAACCACCTGAGTACCCTAGCAACCACCCGTGTACCTTAGCAACCGTGTAGCAACCACCCTAGTACCCTAGCAACCGCTTAGTAACCACCCAAGTACCCTAGCAACCGCCTAACAACCACCCTAGCAACCACCCGAATACCCTAGCAACCACCTGAGTACCCTAGCAACCGCCCAAGTACCCTAGCAACCGCCTAGCAACCACCCGAGTACCCTAGCAACCGCATAACAACAACCCTAGTACCCTAGCAACTGCATAGCAACCACCTGAGTACCCTAGCAACAACCCTAGCAACCACCCTGAGTACCCTAGCAACCGCATGCAACCACATGAGTACCCTAGCAATCACCCTGGTACCTTAGCAACCGTGTAGCAACCACCCTAGTACCCTAGCAACCGCTTAGCAACCACCCAAGTACCCTAGCAACCGCCTAACAACCACCCTAGCAACCACCCGAGTACCATAGCAACCACCCTAGCAACCACCCGAGTACCCTAGCAACCGCATAGCAACCACCTGAGTACCCTACAGAACAGTTCACAAAATAAAATACAACAAGATTTTTTTTATTGTATAAACATTAAAGCAGGGCTATGGCTTTTAAAATGTAGGCTAAGTGCAACCGTGGTACAATAATCGGACAATAGAATCGCTCTGGGGTCCTAAGCGGACACTATTTCACAAGAGGACAGGATCAGGTGCTCAGGTGGTTACTAGGATGGTTGCTACGCAGTTGCTAGGGTATTCGGGTGGTTGCTAGGCGGTTGCTAGGGTACCCGGGTGGTTGCTAGGCAGTTGCTAGGGTGCTCAGGTGGTTACTAGGATGGTTGCTATGTGGTTGCTAGGGTATTCGGGTGGTTGCTAGGCGGTTGCTAGGGTACTAGGGTGGTTGCTAGGCAGTTGCTAGAGTACTCAGGTGGTTGCTAGGGTACTCAGGTGGTTTGCTAGGTGGTTGCTAGGGTGGTTGCTAGGGTACTCGGGTGGTTGCTAGGCGGTTGCTAGGGTGCTCAGGTGGTTACTAGGATGGTTGCTACGCGGTTGCTAGGATATTCGGTGGTTGCTAGGCGGTTGCCAGGGTACTAGGATGGTTGCTAGGCGGTTGCTATGGTACTCAGGTGGTTGCTAGGTGGTTGGTAGGCGGTTGCTAGGGTACTCAGGTGGTTGCTAGGGTGCTCAGCTGGTTACTAGGATGGTTGCTATGCGGTTGCTAGGGTATTTGGGTGGTTGCTAGGGTACTAGGGTGGTTGCTAGGCGGTTGCTAGGGTACTCAGGTGATTGTTAGGCGGTTGCTAGGGTACTCAGGTGGTTGCTAGGGTGGTTGCTAGGTGGTTGCCAGGGTATTCAGGTGGTTACTAGGCGGTTGCTAGGGTACTCAGGTGGTTGCTAGGATGCTCAGCTGGTTACTAGGATGGTTGCTATGCGGTTGCTAGGGTATTCGGTTGGTTGCTAGGGTACTAGGGTGGTTGCTAGGCGGTTGCTAGGGTACTCAGGTGGTTGCTAGGCTACTCAGGTGGTTGCTAGGTGGTTGCTAGGGTGCTCAGGTGGTTACTAGGATGGTTGCTACGCAGTTGCTAGGGTATTCGGGTGGTTGCTAGGCGGTTGCTTGGGGTACTCGGGTGGTTGCTAGGCAGTTGCTAGGGTGCTCAGGTGGTTACTAGGATGGTTGCTATGTGGTTGCTAGGGTATTCGGGTGGTTGCTAGGTGGTTGCTAGGGTACTAGGGTGGTTGCTAGGCGGTTGCTAGAGTACTCAGGTGGTTGCTAGGGTACTCAGGTGGTTTGCTAGGCGGTTGCTAGGGTAGTTGCTAGGGTACTCGGGTGGTTGCTAGGCGGTTGCTAGGGTGCTCAGGTGGTTACTAGGATGGTTGCTACGCGGTTGCTAGGATATTCGGTGGTTGCTAGGCGGTTGCCAGGGTACTATGGTGGTTGCTAGGCGGTTGCTATGGTACTCAGGTGGTTGCTAGGTGGTTGCCAGGGTACTCAGGTGGTTGTTAGGGTGGTTGCTTGGATACTCAGGTGGTTGCTAGGGTGGTTGCTAGGGTACTCGGGTGGTTGCTAGGCGGTTGCTAGGGTGCTCAGGTGGTTGTTAGGCGGTTGCTAGGGTACTCAGGTGGTTGCTAGGGTGGTTGCTAGGTGGTTGCCAGGGTATTCAGGTGGTTACTAGGCGGTTGCTACGCGGTTGCTAGGATATTCGGTGGTTGCTAGGCGGTTGCCAGGGTACTAGGGTGGTTGCTAGGATGCTCAGCTGGTTACTAGGATGGTTGCTATGCGGTTGCTAGGGTATTCGGTTGGTTGCTAGGGTACTAGGGTGGTTGCTAGGCGGTTGCTAGGGTACTCAGGTGGTTGCTAGGCTACTCAGGTGGTTGCTAGGTGGTTGCTAGGGTGCTCAGGTGGTTACTAGGATGGTTGCTACGCAGTTGCTAGGGTATTCGGGTGGTTGCTAGGCGGTTGCTTGGGGTACTCGGGTGGTTGCTAGGCAGTTGCTAGGGTGCTCAGGTGGTTACTAGGATGGTTGCTATGTGGTTGCTAGGGTATTCGGGTGGTTGCTAGGCGGTTGCTAGGGTACTAGGGTGGTTGCTAGGCGGTTGCTAGAGTACTCAGGTGGTTGCTAGGGTACTCAGGTGGTTTGCTAGGCGGTTGCTAGGGTAGTTGCTAGGGTACTCGGGTGGTTGCTAGGCGGTTGCTAGGATATTCGGTGGTTGCTAGGCGGTTGCCAGGGTACTATGGTGGTTAATAGGGTACTCAGGTGGTTTGCTAGGCGGTTGCTAGGGTACTCAGGTGCTCAGCTGGTTACTAGGATGGTTGCTATGCGGTTGCTAGGGTATTTGGGTGGTTGCTAGGGTACTAGGGTGGTTGCTAGGCGGTTGCTAGGGTACTCAGGTCGTTGTTAGGCGGTTGCTAGGGTACTCAGGTTGTTGCTAGGGTGGTTGCTAGGTGGTTGCCAGGGTATTCAGGTGGTTACTAGGCGGTTGCTAGGGTACTCAGGTGGTTGCTAGGATGCTCAGCTGGTTACTAGGATGGTTGCTATGCGGTTGCTAGGGTATTCGGTTGGTTGCTAGGGTACTAGGGTGGTTGCTAGGCGGTTGCTAGGGTACTCAGGTGGTTGCTAGGCTACTCAGGTGGTTGCTAGGTGGTTGCTAGGGTGCTCAGGTGGTTACTAGGATGGTTGCTATGCAGTTGCTAGGGTATTCGGGTGGTTGCTAGGCGGTTGCTTGGGGTACTCGGGTGGTTGCTAGGCAGTTGCTAGGGTGCTCAGGTGGTTACTAGGATGGTTGCTATGTGGTTGCTAGGGTATTCGGGTGGTTGCTAGGCGGTTGCTAGGGTACTAGGGTGGTTGCTAGGCGGTTGCTAGAGTACTCAGGTGGTTGCTAGGGTACTCAGGTGGTTTGCTAGGCGGTTGCTAGGGTAGTTGCTAGGGTACTCGGGTGGTTGCTAGGCGGTTGCTAGGGTGCTCAGGTGGTTACTAGGATGGTTGCTACGCGGTTGCTAGGATATTCGGTGGTTGCTAGGTGGTTGCCAGGGTACTATGGTGGTTGCTAGGCGGTTGCTATGGTACTCAGGTGGTTGCTAGGTGGTTGCCAGGGTACTCAGGTGGTTGTTAGGGTGGTTGCTAGGATACTCAGGTGGTTGCTAAGGTGGTCAGGTGGTTGCTAGGCGGTTGCTAGGGTACTCAGGTGGTTGCTAGGGTGCTCAGCTGGTTACTAGGATGGTTGCTAGGCGGTTGCTAGGGTACTCAGGTGGTTGCTAGGTGGTTGCTAGGGTACTCAGGTGGTTGCTAGGCGGTTGCTAGGGTACTCAGGTGGTTGCTAGGGCGGTTGCTAGGGTGCTCAGGTGGTTACTAGGATGGTTGCTATGCGGTTGCTAGGGTATTCAGGTGGTTGCTAGGGTACTTGGGTGGTTGCTAGGCGGTTGCTATGTTACTCAGGTGGTTGCTAGGCGGTTGCCAGGGTAATCAGGTGGTTGCTAGGGTGGTTGCTAGGGTACTCGGGGGGTTGCTAGATGGTAGCTAGGGTACTCGGGCGGTTGCTAGGCAGTTGCTAGGGTACACAAGTGGCTGCTAGGCTGGTTGCTAGGGTGCTCAGGTGGTTGCTAGGTGGTTGCTAGGGTGCTTGGGTGGTTGCTAGTGTACTCAGGTGGTTGCTAGGGTGGTTGCTAGAGTGCTTAGGTGGTTGCTAGGATACTCAGGTGGTTGCTAGGGTACTCAGGTGGTTGCTAGGCGATTGCTAGGGTGTCCAGGTGGTTACTAGGATGGTTGCTAGGCGGTTGCTAGGGTATTCGGGTGGTTGCTAGGCGGTTGCTAGGGTACTAGGGTGGTTTGCTAGGCGGTTGCTAGGGTACTCAGGTGGTTGCTAGGGTGGTTGCTAGGGTATTCGGGGGTTGCTAGGCGGTTGCTAGGGTACTCAGGTGGTTGCTAGGCGGTTGCTAGGGTACTCAGGTGGTCGGTAGGTTACTCAGGTGGTTGCTAGGGTGGTTGCTAGGGTACTCAGGTGGTTGCTAGGCGGTTGCTAGGGTGCTCAGGTGGTTGCTAGGCAGTTGCCAGGGTACTCAGGTGGTTGCTAGGGTGGTTGCTAGGGTACTCGGGGGGTTGCTAGATGGTAGCTAGGGTACTCGGGTGGTTGCTAGGCGGTTGCTAGGGTACACAATTGGCTGCTAGGCTGGTTGCTAGGGTGCTCAGGTGGTTGCTAGGTGGTTGCTAGGGTGCTTGGGTGGTTGCTAGTGTACTCAGGTGGTTGCTAGGGTGGTTGCTAGAGTGCTTAGGTGGTTGCTAGGGTGCTTGGGTGGTTGCTAGGGTACTCAGGTGGTTGCTAGGATACTCAGGTGGTTGCTAGGGTACTTGGGTGGTTGCTAGGCGATTGCTAGGGTGTCCAGGTGGTTACTAGGATGGTTGCTAGGCGGTTGCTAGGGTATTCGGGTGGTTGCTAGGCGGTTGCTAGGGTACTAGGGTGGTTGCTAGGCGGTTGCTAGGGTACTCAGGTGGTTGCTAGGGTGGTTGCTAGGGTAAATCGGGGGTTGCTAGGCGGTTGCTAGGGTACTCAGGTGGTTGCTAGGGTACTCAGGTGGTTGCTAGGGTGGTTGCTATGCGGTAGCTAGAGTACTCAGGTGGTTGCTAGGCGGTTTGCTAGGGTACACAGGTGGTTGCTAGGGTGGTTGCTAGGCGGTTTGCTAGGGTACACAGGTGGTTGCTAGGGTGGTTGCTATGCAGTTGTTAAGGTACACGGGTGGTTGCTAGGCGGTTGCTAGGGTACTCAGTTGGTTCATTGAGAGACGGCGGATTATTCAATCGTGGCTCGACTCGTCGAGACTGTTTTCCAAGATGCTCCTGTCTGTATCCGCGTAATGTTCTGTCTTTATAAAGTATCTTATTAAACTGTTCGTCCTCTTACACAGTTCTCAAAGCTTCGGTTTGCATGTAGGGACCCTCATTATGCTCCCGTGTTAGTGTGAGGCTATTTTGAGCTTGTTAGTGGAATTAACTAGAGATTTAATTTGACTTATTCTGTGCGTTCATAATAATGCGTACGTCCAGCAGAGCAAAACTTACTCTAACGTTTTTATCGAATGGCTCGAGTACTTGAAAAAGACTCGAAATGTGGACATTCATCACGCTGTAAACCACTGCGAAGTATCGATCGGTCGTTATTTTTTAGACGGTTACTACGAACAGGATGGCGTGAAATACGGTCTAGAATTTAATGGTTGTTTGCACCACGGGCACGAATGCTGTTTTGAGTCGTATCATACCATGTCAATTATCCCCTTCGGCGTTCTCAGGAGACGGTTTGACGACAAAGTTCTACAAAACGCGCATGGTTTACGAATTGAGGTTCTTTGGGAGTGTGAATGGAGCAGAATGAAACAGACCGACCCCTCTGTGATGGAGTTTATGAGCACTTATAAACAACCCGAGAGACTGAAGCCACGGGAGGCCCTGTTTGGGGGGCGTACTAATGCTAATAAACTCTATCACAAAACGGTCGAGGGTGAGAAAATAAACTATTTGGATTTTACCAGCTTATACCCATTCTGTCAAGCTAGAAAAACCTATCCGATCGGACACCCCGAAAATTTTTTCACTGATTTTGATGCGATTGAAAATTATTATGGTCTTATCAAAGCGACGGTGTACCCCCCGCGTAAATTACTGCACCCGGTTCTCCCTTACAGATGTGGTGGAAAACTCATGTTTCCGCTGTGTCGAACCTGCGCGCACGATCAAAACCAAACGACAAACTGTAGTCACACGGATGATGAGAGAGCTCTCTCTGGTTGCTGGGTCAGTATTGCGCTTTTAAATGCCCTCGAGAAGGGTTATGTGGTTTCGAGGATCGACGAAGTTTGGCATTTCCCGCAACGGTCAGATACACTGTTTGTCGATTATGTGAAGACTTTTTTACGTTTGAAACAACAAGCGTCTGGTTATCCGTCAAATGTCGTCACGGACTCCGACAAAGAGTCTTACATCCGCGATTATTTTGAAAAAGAGGGTATCCGTCTCGACCCTGAAAAGATCGAGCACAACCCTTCTCAGAGGTCGATTAACAAATTATTGTTAAACAGTAACTAAGGACGATTCTCTATGAGGGAGGATTTACCTACAACCTTGCTCGTGAAACACCCTGAAGAATTTACAAGACTGTTTTTTGGCAGCGATCTGGCATTCTTCACATTCGTCTCAGACGACGTGGCTCTTGTCCAGTATCGCTCACCGAAAGGTGCGGTTCGCATGACTCGTGACGTTAATGTGTTTGTAGGCGCATTTACAACTGCTCATGCTAGGCTAGAGTTGTACAAACTGATGGACCGACTCGGTGACCGATTTTTATACTCGGACACGGACAGCGTAATATTCGTATCTAGGGCTGGAGACTGGGACGAGTGAAATAGACGATGGGGATTATATTACGGAGTTTTGTTCTAGCGGCCCGAAATCTTACGGGTATCGCACAGCCAAAGGCAAAGCATGCATGAAGGCTAAGGGTATAACATTGAACGCCAAAAACTCCCTAGCTATCCGCTTAGACAGTCTTATTGGTCTGGTTGACAGCTATGTGACATACAAAACGTGATGATACAAAATACCTCCTGGCTCACACTGAAAACATTGTGAGGGATAAAAAGACTCTCACATTGCACAACAAGTCACTCGCTAAAAGGTTTAAGGTGGTGTATAATATGCGTAGACTTTTACCCGATTTCAACACTCTCCCTTAAAACATGCTCACCCACAGCTCATGACCATAGGTGAGAGTAGGAACGTAGATTGACCGGTAAATCGAGAGCTTCGCCTTATGGCTTAGCTCTTTCTTCACCACGACAGACCGGTACATCGACCGCATTACTGCAGAAGCTGCACCGATCCGTCTGTCAATCTCCCGTTCCATCCTCCCCTCACTCGTGAACAAGACCCCTAGATACTTGAACTCCTCCACTTGGGGCAGGAACTCTCCACCAACCTGAAGTGGGCAAGCCACCCTTTTCCGACTGAGGACCATGGCCTCGGATTTGGAGGTGCTGATTCCCATCCCAGCCGCTTCACACTCGGCTGCAAACCGTCCCAGTGCATGCTGGAGGTCCTGGTTAGAAGGGGCCAACACGACAACATCATCCGCAAAGAGCAGAGACGAAACCGTGTGGTCCCCAAACCTGACACCCTCCGGCCCTTGGCTGCGCCTAGAAATTCTGTCCATAAAAATTATGAACAGAACCGGCGACAAAGGGCAGCCCTGCCGGAGTCCAACATGCACCGGGAAAACCTATCCCCGAGCCGAAGCCGCAGGGAAACAACCCTCTCGTTCACCGGGGTAAACTCCAACACATGGCGGCAGAGCTGGGGGGCTATAAGCAAACCCACACCAGCCCGCCGCCTCTCACCATGGGCAACTCCAGAGTGGTGAAGAGTCCATCCCCTCTCGAGAAGTGTGGTTCCAGAGCCCAAGCCGTGCGTGGAGGTGATTCCGACTATCTCTAGTCGGAACCTCTCAACCTCACGCACAATCTCAGGCTCTTTCGCCGCCAGCGAGGTGACATTCCATGTCCCAAGAGCCAGTTTCCGTGTCCAGGGATTGGGTCGTCTAGGCCCCCGGCCTCGACTGCTGCCCGATTCGCTTTGCACCGGCCCCTTACGGTCCCTCCCGTGAGTGGTGGGCCCACGGGAAGGTGTCCCCACGTCGCTCCTTTGGGCTGAGCCCGGCCGGACCCCGTGGGGGAAGGCCCGGCCACCAGGCGCTCGCATACGAGCCCCAACCCCAGGCCTGGCTCCAGAGTGGGGCCCCGGCTGCGCCGTACCGGGCAACGTCACGGTCCTCCTTTTCTTTGTCTTCATAAGGGGTTTTTGAACTGCTCTTAGTCTGACCCGTCACCTAGGACCTGTTTGCCTTGGGAGACCCTACCAGGGGCATATAGCCCCGGACAACGTAGCTCCTAGGGTCATTCAGGTACTCAAACCCCTCCACCACGTAGTGTTTGTCCACTATATGCTCAGGATCATCTTATAATGTATATTCAGCAGAGCTTACATCTCTCTCTGCTGACTCTCACACACGCTGATGAACTGCACTAGAACCAGCTTTTGCTCTGGTTTGGCCCAATTTTGTCTGTAGTCTACCGGCCCAGTAAAGGGACATCTTGAGTGACCATGAACCTGCTCTCAGCGTGATTATACACACGCACACACGAACACACACACACGCATACACACACAGACACACACACTCACACGCTCTCTGACATCATGGAAAGAGAATGAAACACTCACACACAAGATTAAATCAAAGTCTTCAAAGTTTATTCAGGACACAAGCAACACTTTCAAAAAATATAATTTATTATGATTTATAAGGTGTTTTCTTCATGATGGCCGATGATTCTTATCACAGTGTCAAAAAATTCAGGTTTTACTATGCTTTTGACATTTGGTCCCCACAACAAAAAGAATATCTGGAACACACACAGACAAATATTATACATTTTGTTTTCTCTGCAGTTTCACGTCTAGTATGTATTCCTGTGTGCTGGAATATTGCTTTTGGAAAGCTGAACATCAGTTTATTGGACATGTATCACTGGAGTTTTAATTCTCAGTACATTATCAGTTTATGTGTGTTTATATAATCCTTCAAAATGCTGTTTATATTAATTTGAGAGAAGATTAAAGACCCCATGAGCTCTTACTCTAATGCTTCAATTCAGTGTTCAGTCCAAAGTCTGTTTGAAATTATTACACAAGTGTCTTTGTTCCACCTGTAAGATTATGAGAAGGATCATTTAGTTCATGTGACCATAATTACAGGCAAAATATCATTTATTTATGTGGTTCCTTATCGGAATAAATCCAGATTCAGAAATAATTAACTATTTATTTATTTATTTGCACAGTTGTTCTTTGTGTGTGTGTGTGTGTGTGTGTGTGTGTGTGTGTGTGTGTGTGTGTGTGTGTGTGTGTGTGTGTGTGTGTGTGTGTGTGTGTGTGTGTGTGTGTGTGTGTGTGTGTGTGTGTGTGTGTGTGTGTGTGTTCAGGGTCTGATCTGAAGCTGTTTAACAGCCTAATGTCATTTTTTACATGTGTCAAAAATATCCTTTCATTATTGATGAACCACTATGTACTTTATGGGGGTTTACACACCCTGGCGAGCCTATGATGAAGAAAAACAGATAAAAACATAATCTTACCACACAACAAATTCAGACGTTTCAGTCTAGCAGATGTCCATGAACACATTATCAGAAGTGCAGATTCTTGCACTTTCCCATAACTCAGGATATTTTAGCATGTGAAGGAAAAGCACACATATAATGATTAACTCAGTCCACCGAATGATACGAGCACACATCAGTGGCTCAAGGCTGAAAGATAACGCTGCTGTTTTGAACCAATAAATGACATTGCAGCCGGTCCATTATCCAAATAAAATACATGTGTGTGAGTGACAGAGTTAAAGCCTTTCTTATAGTATGAGGTTACACACCAGTGAGTGTGTGTGTGACAGAGTTAAAGCCTTTCTTATAGTATGAGGTTACACACCAGTGAGTGTGTGTGTGACAGAGTTAAAGCCTTTCTTATAGTATGAGGTTACACACCAGTGAGTGTGTGAGAGACAGAGTTAAAGCCTTTCTTATAGTATGAGGTTACACACCAGTGAGTGTGTGTGTGACAGAGTTAAAGCCTTTCTTATAGTATGAGGTTACACACTGGTGTGTGTGTGAGTGACAGAGTTAAAGCCTTTCTTATAGTATGAGGTTAAAGGTCACCCCTCTCACACCGTTTACAATTTCATTGGGTTTGGGCATTTTTAATCGATTGAGGTGTTTATATGGAGCATTTTCATTCGGATTGGACTTTTAAACCGATTACAGTGCTCCATGTAAACGCACCTACTGTCAATACTGGTAAATCCGTTTGTAAGAAAAGCACAATAAAGTATGGATATAAAAAAAAACAAGTAAACTGTAAACCACTAGAATCTAAATACATAGCAATGGCAAACAAAGGGTAAAACGAGAATAGGAAATAGACGTGCACACTCAAACAGTAGCATTACAGCTTTTAGACAGACTACTCTACATATGAACCAAAACAGAGCTTTTACAGAAGCACTCTATAAAAACACAATACTTCCAATCTTTATCAAGATAAATGCTTACCATACGCAATAATAAACTCACTGCAACAGTTCACTTCCACCTAATGATACGTACACTCATTTATTTACATTGCTAATGCTGACAACAACAACTCAAGATGGAAAATTGCAATATTATTAATTTTGTAAATATCTTAAGGTTTTTCCATGGCACTTTTTCCATTTGCTGCTAGTGCTTTAAAAGACTATTGTCTTTTCTTTATATTTTCTTCTCTGTGTTCTGTAAAGCTGTGCAACAATGTTCAAAAGATGCACAAATGAACTGAATTGTAATATGTATTGCTTTGGATTAAAGCATCTGCCAAATGTATAAATGTTAAACTGGTTGCACTCTCTGGCAGAACCTGTGATTCTACTGTGGGTTTATTCCTAGAACCTTATAAGAAAATCAGCCATCTTGGTGGAGTTTGCCGGAGTTCAAGGACATGAAAAGGCGGACAGCGAACACCTGTGAGGCCTTGAGAAGGATCTTGGAAACTTTGGGAAAGTTACATCTTGTGTCAATATAAAAAAAAAGATTAGAACCTAATTTGAGCGGTAAACAACAGGGGTATAAAGGCACATGAGAGGCTGTGGGGATGACAGAGCAAGAGCTGAAGACAGACATCAGTGAAGAATGAAGGGTTTAGTGTGTTTACTGCTGCTGTTGGAAACCTTTGTGTTTGTCTTCCAACAGACGGTCAATGGGGGACTCAATGAGAACAAGATCAGTCAACAGCTCAGCTCTGAGGACAGAAGACAGAATCCACCTCAAACAGACACTTTGAGAGCTGAAGCTTCAACTGACAGCCAACAATACTGCCATCTGTGCTTCCCTGACATCCATGCAGCCCTGAGAGAACTGACCGCCACGGTCACAGAGCAGAAAGCAAACATCAGAGAACTGACCGCCACGGTCACAGAGCAGAAAGCAAACATCAGAGAACTGACCGCCACGGTCACAGAGCAGAAAGCAAACATCAGAGAACTGACCATCACGGACACAGAGCAGAAAGCAAACATCAGAGCTTTAGAGACGCGACTGAGAGATGCTGAACAGGCTGCAGAACAACAGACGATTAGCCTGGAAGAGCTGAAGAAGAAAACTGATGGTACCTCACCAAAACATTCACTCTTTATCAATGATCCTCAGAGTAAAACACCAGTGCAATACATCGTATAGTGTAAATGTCAGTGTAAAGCTGAGAGTTTACTGTGTGAATTGTGTTTATCTATTACAATAATCAGTGTGAATGTGATTTAACAGAATCTTTATTCCTTCACAGAAACTTCAAATCTTACTCTGAGTCAAGTGGAGGAGTTGAGGCAGGAGAACAGAGGTCAATGTGCTTGAGTGATGTTAAATTCAGTGAATACATTCTCAGTGTAATACAGTAATATATCACAATATTGCTTATGTTTTTCAACAACAGACAGAGAGATTGCTTTTTCAGCTGGACTGATGGAATCTGGCAGTGGATATGTTGGTCCTTTTACCACTGACATCACACTAACCTACAGGAACGTCTTCACAAACATAGGGAACGCCTACAACCCAATCACAGGTAATTATCAATGAAATGAGTCATAAATATTATAGTGTTAGATCAGAGGAATCTTCACGTCAAAAATATCAATCCAGCCCCGGATCTTGTCAAAAGATATCCGTTTGTCTGGTGTGTGGAGCAAACCTGTCAACAGAAAGTCTTGTCTGGTACTTCATGACTCTGTTAACAGTTTTCTATCAGCCTGAGAGTTTGACTCAGAGAAGAGCAGGAGACGAAGTGATGATGATAAAAAGAGCAAAGTTTTATTGAATAATCTTAGTTGCATAAGTCTCAATGCTCAGACTTCGTCTGGCCAGTACAATTTCAACAAGTGTTGTTATACAAAGGGGGGGAAATGGAAAATCACTGCTTCACAACATCGTCCTGTGACGATACAAACCTTGAAATGGAGACTTTCTCTGATCTCCTACTCATGAAGCAAACATCCCTTCAGACCACAGTCATAAGATTAAACAACAATACAAAATTATTTAGGAATATAAAATATAAAAACATGAATTAATTATAACAAAATATTAAATTATATAAATTAAATAAAATTATTAAATTAATAATATGAATAAACTAGAAGGTACATTTCCTGATGAAAATGGGAGTGGTGCTTGCAGTGGCAAACAAATACAGTTAAATTTTGCTAGCATTATTAACTAACATTGTTAGCATTATGTTAACATGATTAACATGTTGCTAGCACGATGCTAGCACAATTAGCATGATGCTAACACAATTGTCATAATGGTAGCATAATGCTAACACAATTAGCATGTTGCTAGCACAATGCTAACTCGATTAGCATGTTGCGAGCATGATGTTAACACAATTAGTATTTTGCTAGCACATTTTGACTTGTTTTTATCATGTTAAATCCCTACGTTATTTGCTATTAGCATGTAGATATTCACTATTAGTATATTTAGCATGTTGGAAGTGCTGTATGCTAACATGAGTCAAAAGACCCAACCCCCATGTCTCTACCCCCAGATCTATATCTCCATCTGATGCAGAGATATAGACCTTGCTAAACGGTTGCTAGGGCTGCCAGCTGCCAATGATGATCCTCCAAAGGCTGCTTGTCAGTATGAAGGATATAAACCAACCCCCATGCCTCTGTGACATTCAGATGTGAAGATATCCCTCTGTGGATTTGGGTTGCTAGGGTGCTTGATAATGGTTGCTAGGCCGTGGCTAGGAAGTGTTGAAGGTGATTTGTGATTGGCTGTTGATGGCCCGAGTCAAACAAACCCACCCTCGTGTTTCTATGACACTTCTATAGAAAGATATCCCTTTGATGTTTTTCAATGGAAGTCTATGGGATCAGTTGCTAGGGAGCTCTAAATGGTTGCTAGGGCGTGGCTTGATAGGTTCACAGTGATCCTGAGATAGTGATTGGTTGAATCCCTATGCAATTTCCCACAGTAGAGAAACACAATGGCCGTCTGTGGGGAGTTTGAGCGAAATCCTCACTCAGAGTTACGAGTCATCAAAGTTGCCACAATGTTAAATCTATGGGATTAATCTACATAAATGACATAATGATTTTAAAATTAAATTGTAAAAGAAAAAAGAAAACACAGTAAATAAACCTGCATGTAGGATTGATCACAGATTGCTTTAGAAAATCTTCAGACCTGATGTTGTGTAATGTGTGTAAGAGAATGAATGAAATGATCTTCCATCTTTTAAAACTATAACCCAGTGTTTGGTCCTTAAACTGATGAAGCTGATTCTGTGTCTCTTGTTGTTTGATTCAGGTGTTTTCACAGCCCCACTGAGAGGAGCGTACATGTTCAGAGTCTCTGTGTTTGGTCATGCCGCAACTGCATCAGGAGCAGACATTGTTAAGAATGGAAAGCGTGTGGTTACAGCACATGCTGATCAGTCTCAGGGTGATTTAAACTCCTCAAATGGAGTTGTGTTGATCCTGGAGGTTGGAGATGTTGTCTATGTGAGGCTTTGGTCTGGCAGGAGGATATATGATAACCAGAATAACCTCAACACTTTCAGTGGTTTCCTGCTGTTCCCCTTAAGAGAAGATGAGCTTTGCAGAATGTGATTCCAGTAACTCTGAACCTTCAGCGAATGATTTAAGATGATAATCATGAAGAATCATTAACATATGAACCTGCATTAATGAGGAATAATGTGTGTTTGATGTTTGCTATAGATTACTGTATAAAGTCAGTATGAGACACTATATTCATAAGCTCTGAGCTTCTCTATATGTCACATTATAAAGAGTTTCATCACTGAGACAGACAGGACTCATGAATATCACATGACTGATTTGTTAAAGCAGTAAATCTATAAATGTTGAATCATATCTTTTGAAGTGTATCTTGTTGCTGATCCTGGATCTGTATCTTCATCCTGCATAAATAAATAAGAGAATAAAGAGACATTGTGGCATTTTCTTTTCAACAGTATTTGTTTTGAGGTCATGATATCATGTGGTATAATAATGGCGCTGTCATGTAATTCATGAGATGTAGTTTACATTTAATTTACAGTTTTTGTCTCTAAAATGGTGGATTAAAAACTAAGAAGTGTATTTTTCTGAATCCAGTATCTAATGTGCCAGTAGATCAGAGGCTAATCTCATGTCCTTATATATAGAGCAGTGTGTGCCCAGCAGTCGGGAACATGCAGGGATTCTCCTGGAAGCCTGAAGATGGCGCTCCAGAGCGGATCAGGGTCTGTGTGTCTGCGTGACGTGTCCACTGGTGGAGTGGTCACAACATCGCCTGTGACTTTATTTCATCTTCATCTACTAAAGATGAAGCTAACAATGATGTGAACCATATGAAAAACAATCAACCGTTGCAATGATAGATAAATAAATGTACAGTTAAAAACACACACACAAAAACATGGTTCCCAATTATTTATATTCACGATTTCTAATATTTGTACAGGCTTTACATTTTTATTTAAATGTTGTAGCAACTCATTTATCTATTTTATTTTTGTAGCAGATTTGTTACATGACAGCATTAGTTAAAGTTTCTTAAAGGAACTGTATGTAAGAAATGTATTTCAATTAATCATAAAATGGCCCTAATATGTCAATAGACATTAAGAAATCATGTTAATTTCAAATACTTATATCACTGACAACAGTTGTCCGGCCAAGATATTGTCATTTTAAAATTGAGGTTGCAGCCCTCAACTGATGTTGATGTTGACATGTTGTGTCATGCCTGAAGCGCCGCCCTCCACCTATCTACCAATCACGAAGTCAGTAGTGTTTCTGCATTCGGGTTGCCAGCTCTGCTAGTTACCACAGCTGCAGCTACAAACTTTTTGGATAAACAATGTCTAACTTTACGAAACCTAAACAACCTCGATATGAATCAGAAAAACGTTGTGACAGTGTCCGAAATAAAACAAGGATTTGTATAGGAGATGCCTTTGAAAGATGGAGACGGCTGAAAACGGAGAAGAATTTGAAGACTGACGCCAACGTTGCTAATTTTCTCCTGGACAGGTAAGGTTCATCTATGTTTGGCTAACTTGTACTTAATGTAAATGGACATTTCAAATATTCACGACAGTCGAACAAAGTTGTGCTTGTTCATGCAAAGTAACGTTAGGTTAGCGCAGATGGAGGAGGTGGGTCATTGAATTGAAAAGGTAACGTTAAGGAATTGTTTGGTAAATAAAAACGGCGAGTCGTCATTGCTAACATTAGTAATGCATTATCAGAGCCCGTTTCTCTGTCATTATGCTGAGACGCTGATGAAAACAACATTAGCACGCCTATTATGGCAATGTGAAAACGTATTTGAGACAGTAGCCTAACGTTACCTCGGTAAAAATTATTCCTCATTCTTTCTTCGTATATATAGTGGATAAAACATGCTGCAAGTTGACCTGTATGACCATTGCAAATGTTATTTAGTTACTCTCAATCGTTTCTGATGGGACTGAAATCAACCATGTGATTGCCATTGTTGATATTGAACGCTGACATGGCGTAATTTGTCCCGCGTTATACTTGCTGTGGCAATGTTTGTTATTTGTTAGCCTACTTATGACAAAAACGTGTCATTGTATGTATCATATGTATTTCATTACACCAATGAAAAGCACATTGTAGCCTATTATGTGAATAATTTGGCCCATTTGTAACGTTTTGTATCTTACTTGTTTTTCAAGCTAAATAATAGAATGTCATGTAATCTTCCACATCACATATTTTAGCGTTATGGACGTGTACCGCAGGGTAAGTTAAAAAATACAGCTGGTCGCTTTCACTTATAGCTTCAGCTAAATGAATAGCTGCATCTTTGAAATCTGTTACACATAGTGACTTAGGCTTGTGCTTCTACCGTTACAAGTTAGACTAACAGCTAACTTACTGTTCTAACAACCCACATGAAAAAAATACTATAGTATATTATAGTAAAATTACTCTAGTAAATACTATAGTGTTTTTGAACCGTCCTATAGTAAATATACTACAGTAAATTAACAAAGTGTAGTATATACCATAATATAACGTTACTACAATATACTGTAGCATCTTTACTACAGTATGGTTCAAAAACACTATAGTATTTACTAGATTAATTTTGCTGTAATTTTAATATAATATACTATAGTATTTTTCATGTGGGAATGTACTGTCACATACGAGCGTTCATATTTACGATTATATTTGGCTAATCGCCATTAGTAAATTTTTGCGATTCATAATTACTTCACAAAACATCGCTCTTGAAGCATAAACATAATAAAAGGAAAGAAAACTTGCCATTGAAAGCTCCGTGTAGCAGCCTACGTTCCCGCTGGATCCTGCAGCCTATCTGGCAACCTCGAGTCAGGGGGGAGGGGTAGAGGGATACACCGCTCTACAGTAATTTGAAAGTGATTGCAGTACCAGTTTTGGCCACAGTCTTACATACAGCTCCTTTAAGGGTCAAGATCAAGTTCTCTGCATCTCCTGCATCAAGCCATCCCATAATATCCGTCATCAGTCAAATGAATGCACGGCTCAGATTAGTTTCAGTTAACCTACATCTCAAGTTTTGATTTTGTATGGACTTTGTTTGAAATCACTTCCTGTCCTGCCTGTTCTTGGCCTCGACCACCACAAGCGCCATTTTGTGTTTGTTGTATTTTGTTCTGTTTTCATGAGCATGAAGTTCTCAGGACGTGAACCGGATTGGCCAAAGGAATAAACGCCTGTGTTAAGGAACTCGCCTGTGTCTGTGTCGATGTGAAAGAGCTACAATCCTTATATTCGTCTATTTAACTTTTACAACATAATGATTATTTTCATTGTGTTTAATGTTATTATTATGTTTGTTTTTATTCTTTGGTCATTATTCACAATCATTTATTTTAATCGGGTTTACTTCTGTTTTACTTACTCTACTATTACTAAATTATTATTTTTTATTAAAAGTTTTTGGTTTTGCCTTCAGGTGCCGTATGTATAACGCCGCTCAGAGCAGGGTTAGTTTATGGAGGACCAAACCTGCAGAAATTAAAAATACATTAATTAATGAATAAGTAAATAAATTAATAATTAAATAAATATACAAATATGTAAATGAATAAATAAAAAAAAATTAAATAAATGTGATAATAGGAAAATAAATAAGAGAATAAACAACTTGATAAAATAAGTATTAAATTGTCTATTATCTTTCCCTAAATTTATTATTTTCTGCTTTTTTTTTTTTTTTTTTTTCTTTTATGTATTTGTTAATACATTTTATATATCTTTTTATATTTATTTACTATAAATATAAATCTGACCCACATGTATTTTTAGATTTATTTATTGATCCATTTGTTTATACGTTTCCGTGTGCAACATGGATGTGAGGAGGATGCTGATGGAACTAAATAGAAAAATAAATACATGTGGGAATAAATAAATATAAAAAGAAATGAACGCATGAAAAAGTAAATATGAGAATAAATATAAAATAATAAATAGTAACATTTATTAATAAATAAATTAAAAGGTTAAATATATTTTTTAAATGTATAAAAGCAGAAAATAATAAATTAAGGGAACAATAATACAAAATTTAATTTGATAAAAATTAATCATATTTTGTTATTAATCCTTTATTCTGTTATTTATTTTCCTATTATCACATTTATCTATTTGTTCATTTACATATTTGTATATTTATTTATTACTTATTCATTCATTCATTTATTTATTTTTAATCTCTGCAGGTTTGGTCCTCCATAATAGTTCACCCAAAAATGTCAAAAGATGATGTTTAAAATATATATAGGAAGAATAAAACACTAAACTAAGTGAAGGTATTTATATCGGACCAAATTTACTACTGCAGATGCTTAAAGGGATAGTTCACCCAAAGATGAAAATTAGCCCATGATTGAAAAAAAGCTTTATTTGAATGTTATAATATTTGCTTCACATGTGCGTGACGTGGTAGATCGGACTCAGACTCAAGATGAAAGACTTGTGAACATCTCTGCACACTCTAGAAGAGCATTACAGTAGTCCAGTCTGGAGAGAACAAGAGCTTGGACCAGGAGTTGTGTGGCCTGCTCTGATAGGAAGGGTCTAATCTTCCTAATGTTGTATAACACAAATCTGCAGGACCGGGTTGTTGCAGTAATGTGGTCAGTGAATTTTAGCTGATCATCAATCACAACTCCAAGATTCCTGGCTGTTCTGGACGGAGTTATGGTTGATGATCCTAGCTGAATGGAGAGATTGTTGAAATGAGAAGTAGAGTTGAGTGTCGTCGGCATAGCAGTGATAGGAAAAGCCATGTTTCTGAATGACAGATCCCAGTGATGACATGTAGATGGAGAAGAGAAGTGGTCCAAGCACTAAGCCCTGTGGGAACTCCAGTGGCTAGATGATGTGACTTAGACACTTCATCTTTCCATGACACCCTGAAGGACCTGTCTGAGAGGTAAGACTTGAACCACTGGAGAGCAGTTCCTGAGATGCCCATCTTCATGAGAGTTGACAGGAGGATCTGGTGGTTAACTGTGTCAAAAGCAGCAGACAAATCCAGTAAGATAAGTACTGTGGATTTGGAAGCCGTTGTGTCTCAGTGCCTCCGTAACCGAGAGCAGGGCAGTCTCAGTTGAGTGGCCACTTTTGAAGCCGGATTGGTTGATGTCCAGGAGGTTGTTCTGTTCAAGAAACGTAGAGAGCTGGTTAAACACAACTCGCTCAAGTGTCTTTGCAATGAAAGGCAGAAGGGATACTGTAGAAGATTTTATTATGTAAATATTAGCATTTTATGGCTAATGAAAAGACACTATTATGTTCAAATGTGTGCTGACATCTCAAGTGTGTTCAAATGGTTGCTGACTGTGTTTAAATGTATGCTGACTTTGAGAATGCCCTTTAGAAGGACAGGAACAGAATTAGAACTTAGAATGTGGTGATATGTGAGCCAGGGGTGGTTACCATGCTAGGAAGACAACAGTGGTTACCAAAATAGGAAAACAACTATGGTATATATATGACAGAAAAGTCAAGTAGCAGGAGGGCCGGTGGCTGACGGCCCTCCGGCTTCATTGCTGTGTTTGGTGTGAATAAAGCCTCTTCTGAAATCAATAATCCTGGTCAAGAAATTTTTTATAGAAAGAGAATTCTTCGACATAAATGGCGACCCCGGAAGGACAATTCAGGAGCTGATAAAGAAACCATGGCAGGACGTTCCTGGACGAATCAGCACAAACAGTGGCCACAAATTTGAATAGGTAAGCAGTCTTTGCTTAAGTTTGTGTTATTCGCCAGAAATGTACCTGTTATGGTAAGACAGCTTCTCCAAATTTAAAGAACTAAAAAGGATTTTTGATTTCAGAATAAATGCATGCAGTATAATTTCTAACAATTATGGCCTTGGGAATACTAAGAGATATGTAAAGGTCAGGTAAATTAGCTGTGTTTATTTCTCGCTAAGAGGGCCTGGATGGATAGCAGAAATAATCATGCACCTAGATGTTTAATAAAGTCAGGTAAACTGTCTGTGGTACGAGCCAAGTGGGCCTTGATGGATGGCAAAGTACAGCATGAGCACAGAAGTTTAAAAAATTAGGTTAATTAGCTGTGATTACCTGTTAAGAGGGCCTTGATGGATAACAAGTAATTATGCAAATAGAAGTTTAATAAAGTCAGGTAAATTAGATGTGTTCAGGCGCCAAGTGTTGAGAGTGCGGGATTGTCTGTGACTAAGTGTAAGTATATGTGTGTGTGTCTGTGTGGACTCTGAGTTAAAAATAAGTTGTGGAGCAGCGACCCCCTGAACTCTGAACTCTAGGGGAGGGGTGCTTCATTTGAGAGAGAGTATGAGAGAAGACTTGTATGAGTGATTAGAATATTGTGAATGTGAGATTGTGAATGTTACATTCAGTTAGGAAAAGTGACATTGCAGAATTAGAATAAAGTAATAAATTATATGACAAGTGGTGAATAATTTTATACTATTCATGCAAAGTAAAGTTAAAAAGTAAAAGAAAAATTGGAAAGTTAAAAAGCAGTTGGTGATTAAAATATTATAAAGCTTGCATATGATAAAAATAAAAGGTAAAGTTAAATAAAATAAAAATAAATAAGTGATTATTCTTTTGAAAATTAAATTTGAGAACATTAAATTAAAGAGTAAATCAAGTCTAGAAATTGGTTATTAAAATAATTATTGATTAAAGGACAATATGGCCACTCCAGTGGAAATGCTAGGATCAAAATACCAATTATGTAAAGATTTAATAGATGAGATGTCAAATAAATGGCAAACAAAGAACTAAGGATATGATAACCAAATGGCCAAAGGAAGGGACATTTGATGTAACATTATGAGAAGAAATGGAAACCTTGATTAAAAATAAAAAAATGTATTAATTAATTACAAAATTAAGAACAGTTTAAAGAAAAAGAAGAGATAAATTAAAAGAGAAAAGGAAAAAAAAACAGTGCTGGCATTGTTTAGAAAAGAAGGAGATGAATTATTAAAAAAAAAAAAAAAATATATATATATATATATATATATATATATATATATATATATATATATATATATATATATATATATATATATATATATATATATAAAACAGGCAAGGAAACAAAGAGAAAAGAAAACATGTTTTCAAATACTCATGTCAAATGTAACTCCAGAAGGGCAGTTCCCAATCCTAAATGCAAATGGAAGGACAGGTGGAGTTAGAAAATGAAAAACAAACAAGACAAGATGTGAGACAAAAGGAGAAAAATGAAACATTTGAGAAAAATGTACCGTTAGATTGTTATGTATTAGAGCAACTAAAAACTAAGTATGAAGATAAACAGGCAGAAAGAAAAAAAGAATAATAAAAAAATAAAAAATAAAAAGGTGAAACAGAAACACAAATAGAAGATTTAGATAAAAGCATCAAAGAAATGAAAGAATTGATAAAATGCGCAGAAATACGGGCGAGTGATAGAAAAAAATATTAGAGAGTTTAAATATAGAAAATGAAGAGGAGGTACCATTTGATGAAGAAAGGTGGTCACAAGCTAAGAACTCTGGTAAAACAACTTCCTATTTTAATTATGGGTGAAAAAAAAGATTTTGAGGGGCTTGTCAACTGCCTTCCTGACATCCAGGAGAGAGCTGGGAAATGGATAAGAGTGTTTGACAATGAGCAAATTGTGATCTGTTTGGGGACATTAAAGCACTTCTGGTGAAAATTCTAAGTGGATCAAAAAAGGAAGAAATTCTTCAAGCTTCTGAACTGTGAACTCTTGCTATGAGACTGTTTTTGATGCATATCGTCCGGCAATATGGCAGGCATTGAGAAAAATGGAAGCAAGGGACTGGGAATCCAGAAGGAGACCCATTGAAGAGAAGAGTCAGACCAAATGGCAAATGACTCCTGTGAATGCTTCTGTGAATACCTCTGTAAATAACCCACTGCAGCAATTCCTCCAAATGCACACCAGATTCCTGCACCCACAGTCAGCAACAAGGGCCGGCAGGTTGGAAAAGAAATACACAGCATGGAGGACAGAGGGGGTAGTGGACAACTGGGACATATCAAAACCAATTGCCCCAACAATCCATGGCAACAGTCACTCAGGGGTGAAAGGTGGTGTGGTTGGCAACAACCTGCTCAAAATTTGCAAAGACAGGGGACAAATACAGTTAATTCCTCTGACAGCTCCAGTTTGCTTACAGACTAAAAATAAAAGTGTGACCTTACCAGTTCTTGTATCAAATCAAACTCCTGTAAACGTGTTAGGAAGAGATGCATTATGTAAATTAGGATTTCAAATTTGGTGTTCTCCAAAAGGAATGTATAGACTTACAAGGAATAGGAACTCAAATGATGATTTCTGAGCCAAAAGCAAATGTATACTGTATAAGACAAATAGAAAATGATGTAAGACAAATCATTAATAAATGGGGAAAGTTTATTGAAGCGCAGATTTCAGAAGCTCAGTTACTAAAGTCAGGATTTAACTGATATATGATATATGATGAAGAGAGAGATGGAAAAATAAAAAATAAATGGCAAAAAGAAACAGATAGTAAAAAAATAAAATAAAATTGAGATTACCTCAAAATACATCATAATAGGTAAACAGTGAGCAGTAATGAAAATAACTGAAAATGAATTTATAAAAGAGTTGGTTCAATGTACCATAGTCTGTTCCACTTATCTTTATACAGGAAAGAATTAGGAAGCCAAAAGATTTACAGCCAATGATGAAAAAAGCTGAACAATGCCAGTGGAATTCAACAATAAATCCATTAATTGTTACTCTGTTGGAAAAAAAAAAATTCATAAAAGTCTTGTGTGAAACAAAATTAATGGGGATTACTCAAGAAATAATTATAAATCAAAAAGGACAAACATAAATGATAGTAAAATCCAAATCAATAGAGACTGTTGAGAGTGAGCTATTTAAGGATGTTTAGTGGTGATACTTACTCCAGTAGTTTTGATAGAACCACAACCACAACTGGAAGATATTGTTTGAATACAGCAGCAAGCAGGCCCTTATGAACATTATATGTGGCATCAGAGGGAAAAAAAAAAAAAAGATGAAAAAGATATTTGGCGTTCACATGAAGGACAGATTGTTGCACCAACAGTGCTTTTGAACATTCTCATTTCAGATGCGCAGGGATTTGATCACTGCGCGAGGGGGGAAGTAATAAGAAAAATTAAACAACAAGGATATTGGTCTCCATATTTATACGCGATGGTAGAAAATTTTAGACATCTGGTAATGGATTATGTAGACATGATAAAGCGAGTACAAGGTAAAAGATATATGCTTGTGATAATTGATCGATAGAAGCAGTACCATCTTCAGATGAGGGTTCAGGAAAAGAGGTAATTCCTAGATTTGGAATACCATCAGAAATAAGTTCAGATAATGGGTTGGCGTTTATTGTAAAACAAGTATTGCAGCAAATTAGGAAAAAAAAAGACTTGGTTGCATTTATAGGCCTCACTTGCACTAATGAGTTGTCGCATGCAAACTAACAGAATCATACATTTAACACCGCATGAAATGCTTACGGGTCGACCCATGCCTGTACCATATTGCAGAGGTTGATTGATTAAAATTGATTGATACAAAGGACTGCCTATAGAACAATTACAAATGGAATTAAGATCTTATATGAGGAAACTAACTGCAATATGTAAAGCTATATATTTACAGGAAAAAGACCCAGGTGACCAGGTGTATCTGAGGGTATTCAGGACCATGAGAACCAATGGACAATAAAGACTGGCCTGATAAATCAAACTGGAGTTTGCAAGCATTGGAAGTTGATTCAAGTACCTCCAATGAGGACGAAGAAGAAGATGACTACAATATAAAAATAACTTTTGATAGTATAATGTATGACTTGATGTTTGATTATTCTACATAACTGTGACAACCACAGGCAAGGCTGAACAAATTGCACACTCATGCTTATAACAATGTACTGATGATAAGACATAGGAATTAGGGAAATTAGAATCTTTTACTCCATTCCTGAAAAAGAGAACAAAAGCAAAATCTGGAAGGAGATGTTTGGTTCTAATATTCCTCCGGAGTGTGGTTGCATAATCTAGTCATTGGTAGTGAAACTGAGTGACTTATTTTAAGTCATTAGGTAGCATAACTGGAAAAAAAACTGGATTCTGAAACTACACATCTGGGAAAAGGTTAGTGAAGGTGGGGCTTAGTTAAGCCCCAAAGGGGGGAATATGTAGAAGATTTTATTATGTAAATATTAGCATTTTATGGCTAATGAAAAGACACTATTATGTTCAAATGTGTGCTGACATCTCAAGTGTGTTCAAATGGTTGCTGACTGTGTTTAAATGTATGCTGACTTTGAGAATGCCCTTTAGAAGGACAGGAACAGAATTAGAACTTAGAATGTGGTGATATGTGAGCCAGGGGTGGTTACCATGCTAGGAAGACAACAGTGGTTACCAAAATAGGAAAACAACTATGGTATATATATGACAGAAAAGTCAAGTAGCAGGAGGGCCGGTGGCTGACGGCCCTCCGGCTTCATTGCTGTGTTTGGTGTGAATAAAGCCTCTTCTGAAATCAATAATCCTGGTCAAGAAATTTTTTATAGAAAGAGAATTCTTCGACAATACCGGTCTGTAGTTTTCTAAAAGTGCTGGGTTCAGAGAGGGTTTCTTAAGCAGTGGGGTTACCCGAGCCTGCTTAAATGCTGTGGGGAAGGTCCTGATGTGAAGAGAGGTGTTGACAATGTGAGTGAGTGCAGGAGTAACAGAAGAAGAAATGGCCTGAAAGAGGTGAGTGGGGATAGGATCAAGCGGACAGGTAGTAGGATGATTGGAAAGGATGAGTTTGGAGACATCTGCTTCGGAGAGCAGAGAGAAGGAGGGAAGCTTATGTGTGATGGTTTTTGAGATGTGCGTGTCAGTTTGTGGTGTGGCGAATTGGCTGCTGATGGAGGATGTTTTGTTTGTGAAAAATGATGCAAAGTCATCAGCTGTAAGAGTTGATGAAGGGGGGAACAAAGGAGCGAAGAGAATGTTCTGAAAAGTGCACGAGAGTCAGAGCAGTTGTTGATTCTGTTGTGGTAGTATGTAGTTTTAGCAGTGGAGACGTTAGTAGAGAAAGAAGTAAGGAGAGACTGATACAGGGTCAGGTCAGTAGTGATTTTAGTTTTACGCTGATAGACAGTGATGGAGAGTGCGGCGTGGGACCACAGTCTGCGGACCATCTCTCACCTGTGGGGCTGATAGACAGTGATGGAGAGCACGGCGTGGGACCACAGTCTGCAGACCATCTCTCACCTGTGGGGCTTACCGGCAGTGATGGAGAGCGCGGCGTGGGACCACAGTCTGCAGACCATCTCTCACCTGTGGGGCTTACCGGCAGTGATGGAGAGCGCGGCATGGGACCACAGTCTGCGGACCATCTCTCACCTGTGGGGCTGATAGACAGTGATGGAGAGCACGGCGTGGGACCACAGTCTGCGGACCATCTCTCACCTGTGGGGCTTACCGGCAGTGATGGAGAGCGCAGCATGGGACCACAGTCTGCGGACCATCTCTCATCTGTGGAGCTGATAGACAGTGATGGAGAGTGCGGCATGGGACCACAGTCTGCGGACCATCTCTCATCTGTGGAGCTGATAGACAGTGATGGAGAGTGCGGCATGGGACAACAGTCTGTGGACCATTCCTCACCTTTGGAGCTGACAGACAGTGATGGAGAGCACGGCGTGGGACCACAGTCTGTGGACCATCTCTCACCTTTGGAGCTGACAGACAGTGATGGAGAGCGCGGCGTGGGATCACAGTCTGCGGACCATTCCTCATCTGTGGAGCTGACCGACAGTGATGGAGAGCGCGGCGTGGGACCACAGTCTGTGGACCATTCCTCATCTGTGGAGCTGACCGACAGTGAAGGAGAGCGCGGTGTGGGACCACAGTCTGTGGACCATTCCTCATCTGTGGAGCTGATAGACAGTGATGGAGAGCGCGGCGTGGGACCACAGTCTGCGGACCATTCCTCATTCTGTGGAGCTGACCGACAGTGATGGAGAGCGCGGCGTGGGACCACAGTCTGTGGACCATTCCTCATCTGTGGAGCTGACCGACAGTGATGGAGAGCGCGGCGTGGGACCACAGTCTGTGGACCATTCCTCATCTGTGGAGCTGACCGACAGTGAAGGAGAGCGCGGTGTGGGACCACAGTCTGTGGACCATTCCTCATCTGTGGAGCTGATAGACAGTGATGGAGAGCGCGGCGTGGGACCACAGTCTGCGGACCATTCCTCATTCTGTGGAGCTGACCGACAGTGATGGAGAGCGCGGCGTGGGACCACAGTCTGTGGACCATTCCTCATCTGTGGAGCTGACCGACAGTGATGGAGAGCGCGGCGTGGGACCACAGTCTGTGGACCATTCCTCATCTGTGGAGCTGACCAACAGTGATGGAGAGCGCGGCGTGGGACCACAGTCTGTGGACCATTCCTCATCTGTGGAGCTGACCGACAGCGATGGAGAGCGCGGCATGGGACCACAGTCTGTGGACCATTCCTCATCTGTGGAGCTGACCGACAGTGATGGAGAGCGCGGCATGGGACCACAGTCTGTGGACCATTCCTCATCTGTGGAACTGACCGCCAGTGATGGAGAGCGCGGTGTGGGACCACAGTCTGCGGACCAACATCAAAAGAAGCTATACCGAAGCACAAGGCCAGGACCCAAGACTTTTACAATTTACATATCCACACTGAAATGGAAAAAGATAAGACCTTTGCCAAGTAGCAGAAAATTGCAGAAATCATGGACACATGTCATTTATGAAAAATATCGGAAACAAAATCCCTGCTGCACACTGGTTTTTACATACCAGCACTTAAAGGTCACTCACAGTCGAAAGTATCGGTGTCCATTTATGACAGTTAAGGTATCATGTTCCTTCAAAACTTGCAAAGCGCATTACATTTTCCGGATTAAACGCAAACCAGTGAGTAGTGCTAAACGGATTCCAATTCAGGTGACAAGAATTGGTAAGGTAACCCATTTGAAACGGGAGGTAAGGTCCTGCCCAGCCAGTTACCAGAAGAGAGGCAAGATTGCCAAAGAAGTGGTACAAGGAGTCAGTAATATGTACTATAAAAAAAATAAAAAAAAACACCAGTTCCTGAACTGATGGCTGGAAACATCACTAGAAGTTTAAATAAAAACATACTAAAAGTAATTTCTAGTGAAATTAATAAAAGCTGCAGGCTACATAATGATGTGATCCTGGAGCTGATGTTAACGCAGAAAATTATGAAAGACACAGATCTATCATACAGATTTTTCCCAGGATATGTCCAACATCTGCAGGTGGATCCATTTGGTGTTCATCTTTACACTGAGACAGGACTGGCCATTCTAGTACAACATCTTAGAAAAGGACATCATGTTACCCTGCATTTGGATGCTACTGGAGGGGTTGTGAGTCGAATTCCAAGTCAGGCAAAGAGAGTGCTGTATTACAGCATCAATCTACCAGGACATGGAAAAGACAAGCCCCCTCTTCCCATATCTGAAATGATAACCAATGACCACACAATTCCAAATGTGTCTTTCTGGTTGCATCAAACTGTGACAAAAATACGGAAACTCACTCTCTACAACGTACACCAAGTTGAAACTGACTACAGCTGGGCACTCATCCAGAGTGTCCTATTGTCGTTCAACAAACACGACATACATACGTACTGTTAGAATAATGATGAAATTGATTCTTTTATTCCCAATATATATCCAGGGATAAGGCCTAATATAAAGAGGTCTTACTCCCAATATGTAACCAAGAATAATGCCAAATGTAAAAAGGCCTATGTTAACCACACAAGTATGTTATGCATGGTTTTATGATGTTGAAACTATATAGAAAATATAGTGGAGGTTTTATAGAGAACCTTTATGTCAGACTTTATAAGAGTCTTACAGAAAATATAGTGGAGGTTTTATAGAGAACCTTTATCGTGGACTTTATAAGAGCCACAAGTAGAATAGAAGTAGCAAAGTGAAGTAAAGAGTTGTTTATGTGGCAAAAAGTAGAAAAATAAATCTACTTACAATTGATTTATAAAAGAAAACGTTTGCCACGTCTCTGCTTTCTAAACGAGTTGATCTGAACCAGACACGGAGGGGGTCTGTTCTTCTAGAGAGTAAGTATAAATTTATATTTATGATCTAGTTAAGGATTTGACCTGCTTTACCTAGACTGAGAATATAAATAAAACTAGGTAGAAGGTGTGTGGGATCTAGATAGATTGTACACCGAATAACATGGCGCCCAACGTGGGGCACGATTGCTTATTGATTTCTGGCCAAGATCAATAAACAAAGTGCTGACGGAAAGCGTGATTATTGTATAAAAAGTACAATAGAAATAGAGTCTAAAATAGGATTGAGGAAAAAATTCTAAAAAAGACTTAAAAAGTGAAAGAAGATATAATTCAGGAACGAATTATATATTAACCTAGGAAAGGTTAAACTAATAGTAGTGTTGAAGTCTCAAGAGTGAGATTTGAGTCTAAGAAGGAAGGAATCCTGTAGACGAAGAAAATAATTCAGGGAAGAATTATTAATATAACCTAGGAAAAGGTTATTAAGTGCATGCACGACACTACTAGAATCTCTATTATATTATATTGGAGTACGGAAAAACGGTGAAAGCCCGATAAAAGAAGTACATTCCGATAGGGTATTAAAAGTTGGTTAATACGCCGATATAATAGAGATTAGCTAAATCTTAAGTGTAAAAAGATTTAGTGTAGACTGTGTGAACTGTTCAACTGTTACGAACTGCTCCGAGTCAGAAGGTTGAGAATCCAAATGCAGCTTTATTTGTAAGGGGGAATCCACAATCGTAGTCAAAAACAGGCAACAGGTCATACACAGGCAAGCAGTCCAAACAGGCAAACAAGGCAGGAGAGACAGGCAAACGGGTAATCCACAGAACAGGCAAGAAATCCAAAACCAGAAACATGAAAACGCTCAGAAATGCAGTTAATAACAAAACAAGACTTAGCAATGATAGACAGAGTGAACATGGTTTATATAGGCTGGGGTAATGGGGTAATGTGACACAGGTGCAAACAATGAGTGAAGATGAGTCCGGGCAAAGGATTATGGGTAATGTAGTTTATGATGAAGTGACAAGTCCGGGGTGGAGTGACAGTCTGAAGTGGAGTGCCCTCAGGTGGTTCTCATGGGCACTCACACTGGTGAATTGTGACATAGCCCCCCTCCTAAGGAGTGGCTTCCAGACACTCCTATAATAATAATACCGGAGGGAGGTGGAGCGGAGGCGGACCAGGGGGTGGGATGGAGGGCCAGGCCCATGGAGCGGAAGAGGGCCTGGAGACCGAGCAGAAGACCAGGAAGGAGCAGGCTGAACAGATGACCAGGGTGGTGCAGGCCAGACAGATGACCAGGGTGGCGCAGGCAGCCAGGGTGGAGCAGACGACCACCACAGCGCAGACGAGGTTGAAGACCCCCACGGCTTGGCAGACGACCACCACAGCAGTGCAGACGAGGTTGAAGACCCCCACGGCGGAGCAGACGACCACCACAGCAGCACAAGCGGTCTTGGAGACCCCCACGGCGGAGCAGACGACCACCACAAGCGGTCTTGGAGACCCCCACGGCGGAGCAGACGACCACCACAGCAGCGCAGACGGTCTTGGAGACCTCCACGGCGGAGCAGACGACCACCACAGCAGCGCAGACGGTCTTGGAGACCCCCACGGCGGAGCAGACGACCACCATAGCTGCGCAGACGGTCTTGGAGACCCCCACGACGGTGCAGGCTGAGCAGGTGGCCCGGTAAGAGTCCTCTCTGGACTCGTGACTGGAGGCGGAGCCCTCTCTGGACTCGTGACTGGAGGCGGAGCCCTCTCTGGACTCGTGACTGGAGGCGGAGCCCTCTCTGGACTCGTGACTGGAGGCGGAGCCCTCTCTGGACTCGTGACTGGAGGCGGAGCCCTCTCTGGACTCGTGACTGGAGGCGGAGCCCTCTCTGGACTCGTGACTGGAGGCGGAGCCCTCTCTGGACTCGTGACTGGAGGCGGAGCCCTCTCTGGACTCGTGACTGGAGGCGGAGCCCTCTCTGGACTCGTGACTGGAGGCGGAGCCCTCTCTGGACTCGTGACTGGAGGCGGAGCCCTCTCTGGACTCGGGACACGGGCCGGAGCCCTCTCTGGACTCGGGACACGGGCCGGAGCCCTCTCTGGACTCGGGACACGGGCCGGAGCCCTCACTGGACTCGGGACACGGGCCGGAGCCCTCACTGGACTCGGGACACGGGCCGGAGCCCTCACTGGACTCGGGACACGGGCCGGAGCCCTCACTGGACTCGGGACACGGGCCGGAGCCCTCACTGGACGCTGGTCAGTGGCGGGAGCCGTCTCTGGACGCAGGTCAGTGGCTGGAGCCGTCTCTGGACGCTGGTCAGTGGCGGGAGCCGTCTCTGGACGCTGGTCAGTGGCTGGAGCCGTCTCTGGACGCTGGTCAGTGGCTGGAGCCGTCTCTGGACGCTGGTCAGTGGCTGGAGCCGTCTCTGGACGCTGGTCAGTGGCTGGAGCCATCTCTGGACGCTGGTCAGTGGCTGGAGCCATCTCTGGACGCTGGTCAGTGGCCGGAGCCATCTTGTACAGAGACACTGGCTCGGCGGCGGCCATCTTGTACGGAGACACTGGCTCGCCGGAAGCCATCTTGTCAAGAGACACAGGCGTGGAGTCGGCCATCTTGTCCGAAAACACAGACACGGGAAGAGGAAGAGGAACAGATTCAGGCTCGGCGGGACGAGACTCTTGACGGGCAGACGTGACGTGAAGCTCTGTCTCTGGATCGGCAGACGTGACGTGAAGCTCTGTCTCTGGATCGGCAGACGTGACGTGAAGCACTGTCTCTGGATCGGCAGAAGTGACGTGAAGCTCTGTCTCTGGATCGGCAGAAGTGACGTGAAGCTCTGTCTCTGGATCGGCAGAAGTGACGTGAAGCTCTGTCTCTGGATCGGCAGAAGTGACGTGAAGCTCTGTCTCTGGATCGGCAGAAGTGACGTGAAGCTCTGTCTCTGGATCGGCAGAAGTGACGTGAAGCTCTGTCTCTGGATCGGCAGAAGTGACGTGAAGCTCTGTCTCTGGATCGGCAGAAGTGACGTGAAGCTCTGTCTCTGGATCGGCAGAAGTGACGTGAAGCTCTGTCTCTGGATCGGCAGAAGTGACGTGAAGCTCTGTCTCTGGATCGGCAGAAGTGACGTGAAGCTCTGTCTCTGGATCGGCAGAAGTGACGTGAAGCTCTGTCTCTGGATCGGCAGAAGTGACGTGAAGCTCTGTCTCTGGATCGGCAGAAGTGACGTGAATTGCAGGCCCGACTGGACTGGTGGCCATGTCGTCCGAAGACACATGCATAGCAGATGCAGTGGGTATGTCACTATCCTTCTCCATTATACCCACTGTAAAAGCAGAACCGCTCAGTTGCAATGCAATATCAATGTAGTTTTTTAGAGAGCAATTAGGATCATGCAAAGGCATGTTAGAACTGAGTGGCTCAGATAGTCCTCCTCTGAAAAATATCATGAGGCACACCTCGTCCATTGAAGTCCAATGGGCCAGCTCAATGAAGTCCTCTACATAGTCCTCGATGGGGCGATCTCCCTGACGGAGACGCATTAACTGTGCTGCTGGATTCATAGTGGCTAAGTCTTCTGTTACGAACTGCTCCGAGTCAGAAGGTTGAGAATCCAAATGCAGCTTTATTTGTAAGGGGGAATCCACAATCGTAGTCAAAAACAGGCAACAGGTCATACACAGGCAAGCAGTCCAAACAGGCAAACAAGGCAGGAGAGACAGGCAAACGGGTAATCCACAGAACAGGCAAGAAATCCAAAACCAGAGACATGAAAACAGGGAAACGCTCAGAAATGCAGTTAATAACAAAACAAGACTTAGCAATGATAGACAGAGTGAACATGGTTTATATAGGCTGGGGTAATGGGGTAATGTGACACAGGTGCAAACAATGAGTGAAGATGAGTCCGGGCAAAGGATTATGGGTAATGTAGTTTATGATGAAGTGACAAGTCCGGGGTGGAGTGACAGTCTGAAGTGGAGTGCCCTCAGGTGGTTCTCATGGGCACTCACACTGGTGAATTGTGACATCAACGAAGTGCACATCGTTGAATGGGAATCATAGTGAAAAGTAGATCCATATTAGAGTGTAAGATTGAAAGTATACTCAGTAATAATATGGATAGAGAAAGCTTGATAAAGTAAAATCGGCAATAAAAATAAATTGCGATTTTAACCTTGACTTCCATCCAGAAAAATTATTAGAGAAAAGTATATGAAATCAATTAAAAAATTTCTGAAGAAAATGTCAGAAGAACAAAGAATTGATGAAGGAAATAATGCTTTAGAAATAGAAGAAGTAATAAACAGAGATAGGGAGAAGGTTATGGAAAATAACGAACAAGATGAACAAAGAAGGTTAGTCTCTGAAAATAGAACTCCGATCAACACAGCAGAAAAAAGAACTGATAGGAATGCAGATTCAAGTGCTGAGGAGAGTCAATATGAGGAAAATGAAGATGAGGAATTAAATTCCACAAGGATTAGCTCGGAATATGATGTTAGTGAAGAGGAACCAGTACTTAGGAAAGAGACTAGGTTGAAACATAAAAAAGGTGTAAAAATGCCATTACAGAGAGTAATTCAATTCAATTCAATTCAAATTTATTTGTATAGCGCTTTTCACAATACACATTGTTTCAAAGCAGCTTTACAGAAAGTGCATTTCATAGATGAACAGTATAAAAAATGTTAAAAACACAATGTTAAAGAACAATGTTCGAAAAAGATAATCAGTCGTGTATTAATTTAGGCCATAACAACGCTGGCGTGGAGTCGTCTCTTCACAGGCGTGGAGTCGTCTCATCACAGGTGTTGGGGCATCCGAAGTCTTCATGAGAGGCTGGATACCAACCGGAGCTGACGAACTATTTACCTCGGGACTAGTGTCCCGAGATAACAACAGAAAAGCAGATGGGAAATAATTAGCGTAGCTGCTGTTCAGAATATTATATTAATGCTTTTGATCCGATTTAACTGTAGTATAAAAGGTAATTATAATGTGAATGCTTGGCTAAAGAGATGTGTCTTTAATCTAGTTTTAAACTGGGACAGCGAGTCTGAACCTCGGACAATATCAGGAAGACTATTCCAGAGTTTAGGAGCCAAATGTGAAAAAGCCCTCCCTCCTTTAGTGGACTTGGATATCCTAGGAATGACCAGAAGCCTAGAGTTTAGTGACCTTAAAGAGCGCGATGGGTTGTAGGGCGATAGAAGATCCGTTAGATACACTGGAGCTAAACCATTTAGGGCTTTATAGGTCAGTAGCAATACTTTGTAATTGATACGGAACTTAATAGGTAACCAGTGTAGAGATGATAAAATTGGTGTTATATGATCATATTTTCTTGACCTAGTAAGAACTCTAGCAGCTGCGTTTTGGACTAACTGTAGTTTGTTTATTGAGGATGCAGGACAACCAGCTAATAAAGCATTACAGTAATCTAATCTCGAGGTCATGAATGCATGAACTAACTTTTCTGCATCAGGAATAGATAGCATGTTACGTAGCTTAGCAATGTTTCTAAGGTGGAAAAATGCCGTTCTTGTAACATATGAAATATGATTTTCGAATGTCAGGTTGCGGTCTAGTATAACACCTAGGTCTTTTACTGTAGTGGATAAAGTGACAGGACATCCTTCCAAGGTAAAGTTGTATTGTGCAAGGTTTTGTGGGCAGTTTTTTGGACCAATAAGTAATACCTCCGTTTTATCTGAATTTAATAGCAGAAAATTACACGTCATCCAGTATTTAATATCTTCAACACACGCTGTCAGTTTAGATAATTTAGCGTTTTCGTCCGGTCGTGATGAAATATATAATTGAGTGTCATCAGCATAACAGTGGAAATTAATTCCATGTTTTCTTATAATATTACCAAGCGGTAGCATATATATTGAGAATAGCAGAGGGCCTAATACGGATCCTTGCGGCACCCCATAGTCTACTGACATCATCCTGGATTTTTCCCCATTTAGACAGACAAAATGGTAGCGGTCTGATAAGTACGATCTAAACCAGTTTAATGCCTGTCCCTGAACACCAGTATAATTTTGAAGTCGATCTATGAGTATTTTATGATCTATAGTATCGAATGCAGCACTAAGATCGAGTAGAACTAGTATTGAGATACAGCCTTGGTCAGAAGCTAGAAGTAAATCATTTGTGATTTTAACGAGCGCAGTTTCTGTGCTATGATGCGGCCTGAATCCTGATTGAAATTTTTCATAGATATCATTTTCTTGCAAGAAAGAGCACAATTGAGCGGACACAACTTTTTCTAGTATTTTAGACATAAAAGGAAGATTTGAAATTGGTCTGTAATTTGCTAGGTTATTATGATCTAATTGTGGCTTCTTAATGAGAGGTTTTATGACTGCCAGCTTGAATATTCTTGGAACATGACCTAAAGATAAAGACGAGTTAATAATATTGAGAAGAGGCTCTTCCACTACAGGTAACAACTCTTTGAGTAGTTTAGTGGGTATTGGATCTAATAAACATGTTGTTGGTTTAGATGCAATGATAAGTTTATTTAGCTCTTCCTGTCCTATAATTGTAAAGCGGTGTAGTAGTTCTTGAGGGGCGATAGTTGCGGTTGAATCATAAGGCATCATTAAAGATTGTACATTTACAATTTTATTTCTGATGCTTTCTATTTTCTCAGTGAAGAAATTCATAAAATGATTACTACTAAACTGTAACGGAATATTTTGCTCAGGCGATGCTTGTTTATTCGTTAGTCTAGCCACGGTGTTAAATAAAAACCTTGGGTTATTTTGATTATTTTCTATTAGTTTGCGGAGATGCTCAGCCCTGGCTGCTTTTAGGGCCTTTTTGTAACGTGACATACTATCTCTCCACGCGATTCTAAAGACCTCTAAATTAGTTTGTTTCCATTTCCGCTCTAAGTTACGAGTTTCTCTCTTGATAACATGTGTAGCACTGTTGTACCATGGTGCTTTAGTTTTCTCTCTAACCTTTTTTAATCTAATTGGTGCAACGATTTCTAATGTGCTAGATAAAATGTTGCTCATACTGCTAGTCATTTCCTCTAGTTCATCTGTTTGTTTGGGTTCACTGAGCAGCTGAGACAGATCAGGTAAGCTATTTGAGAATCTATCTATAGTGGTTGGAATGATTGTTCTGCCAGGTCGATAACGTGGCGCAACATGACAGATTTCAGCAGTACGCAGTATACAAGTTACCATGTAATGGTCAGTGACATCATCACTTTGCGGTATAATATCTATATCGGTTGGGTTGGTTCCATGTGATATAATTAAATCTAGTGTGTGATTAAGACGATGAGTGGGACCAGTGACGTTTTGCTTGATCCCAAAGGAGTTTAATAGATCTGTAAACGCAGCCCCTAATGCATCATTTGTGTTATCTACGTGTATGTTAAAATCTCCAACAATTAATGCTTTATCGACGTTGACCAATAGATCTGAGAGAAAGTCTGCAAACTCTTTTAAGAAATCAGCATAGGGCCCTGGAGGTCTATACACAGTAGCCAAGGCTAGAGATAATACGGATTTCTTTCTTGCATCTAAGAGCGTAACATTTAGCACTAGTACTTCAAACGAATTAAACCTGTGACCTGTTTTCTGAGTAACATTAAGAATATCTCTATAGATTGTTGCAACACCGCCGCCACGACCAATCAGGCGGGGCTCATGCTTATAACAGTATCCTGGCGGAGTAGACTCATTTAGACCGAAATAATCATTTGGCTTAAGCCAGGTTTCAGTAAGGCAAAGTACATCGAAACTATTATCTGTGACCATTTCATTTACAATAACCGCCTTAGGTGTGAGCGATCTAATGTTTAGAAGACCTAGTTTTAGAAATTGTTTTTGTTCGCTAATATTTAGCTTTTCTGGTTTAATCACAATTATATTTTTCCTGGATCTTACAGTAGATTTAATGTTTGATCTCATTAAACGAGGAATAGACACAGTTTCTATATAATGTTCTACATTGGTACTTATGTTAATTAAGTTAGGACACAATTGTTTTTGTTCACTAATATTGAGATTTTCTGGTTTAATCACAATTAGATTTTTCCTAGATCCTACAGTAGATTTAATGTTTGATCTCACTAAACGAGGAATAGACACAGTTTCTATATAATGTTCTACATTGGTACTTATGTCAATTAAGTTAGTACAGGAAAGACTGTGATCTGTACTTACTAGTCATATGGTGGTGTGTAACGCCCTGGAGATGTTGTCCGACAGAAGAGCCGCTCCGATTCTGCTGGGGTGAAGGCCATCAGGACGGAAGAGCCTAGGTCGCTCCCAGAAAAGATTCCAATTATTTACAAAGAGCAGCTTCTGTTCATTACACCATGACAATAACCATTCATTTAGAGCAAATAATCTACTGAACTTTTCATGTCCTAGTCGGTACGTGGGAAGGGGTCCAGACACGATGATCGTTGCTTCAGGCGATGTTCTGCGCACCGTCTCGACCAGGCTCTTGTAGTCCTTCTTCAGAACCTCCGTCTGCCGCTGCCTGGTGTCGTTCGTTCCCGCGTGCAACACGACAGCTCCGATGCGCTCGTCACCGCTCAGGATCTCGGGAACCTGCGCAGCGACATCGAGAACACGAGCACCAGGAAAGCAGTGAGTGATTACTTTGCCTTTACCTGAGGTAGCGTGGACATGCCGGACGATGGAAGTACCGATCACCACAGCGCGTTCCGCGAGAGAAGCGGTTCCGAGTGGAGATCTCGAAGACCGGGAGGGGCGGAGAGGTCCTAGCTCTGGTCCTGGCTCGCGTCTTCCGCTGGGGAAAAACCCACGGTCCCCGGTGCTGTGTCGGTGCCGGTGTGAACGAAGCCATGGATGATCGCGTCCTGTGCAAAGAAACACACGGAGTAGACGAGCTCGGAGTCAACAGGTTATTAACCACTGACTTGTGTGCATCGGCGCGTGATGTTTCAAGCGCTGATCGTCGTTCTCTCAGCACGGCTTGTCTGTCTAGAAGGACGCTAATCTGCTTCGCCAACAAGTCCAACTCCAACAGCACCGAATGCAGCTCAAACGTGTCCTCGCCTGCACTCAAAGGTAACATTAGACACACATCCGAGTTCGTCATTGTAGCAGACGTGCTACGATGACGAATTGTCGGTACAGTGACGGGTGTAAATAAGTTTATCACACGTGCAATGCTAGCGGGCTACGGCTACCGGTGTAAATAAGTTACCACGCGTGCAATGCTAGCGGGCTACGGCTAGTAGCGGAAGTTCGGATATAAGTAGTGATATCAAAGCAATCCGATTGTTTTTTATAGAGAATCGTATCGTAGATATATTCACACGCTGTTTAGTAACTAAACAAATACAGAATGATTGGCCAGAAGTGGAGTTTAGAGGAACCAAATATAGAAATCCCAGTGGGGAGAAAAGAAATAGGGAATTAGTGAGCAGATGGAATAAGAGAGTAATACCTGAAAGGGACTTAACGTATGGTCAAATGAAAACTGCCAGTATGTCCCCATCTGCGACACAAATAGCCGAACAGGAAGGATGGTCAAAGTCAGGCAAACAGACGTTATTCCAGGAAGGATATGAATACAATAGAAAAGTAGTAAAAGAATTGGACAATGTAATAAAAACACAGAAAAATTACATTAAAAAATTACAGAGAGACTTGGAGACTACAAAAGGCTTCAGAGAAATTGAGAATCTGAACAGGGCCTCTGAAGAGGTATGGGAGGAGGAGAGCGAAGAGGCTATAAATCAAGAAGAGTTAGAAGGACAGATAACCCCTAGAGAAAGGGAAACTCCAGTGAGGCAGCTGCAGTTCAGCACTCCAAGGATGACCGAGGGAGAGAGAAATGAAGAGCAGAATATACAAGCAAAATTGTTAGAACTAAAATTAACTGATGTTGTAAGGAATCAAATAGGATCTAGGAAATCCAGTGAAGATTACTGCAGTTATATGGATAGAATCATTAAATCAGCAACACAGGCTGGCTTGGGCTCTGAAGCATTAACAAGATTAGTGCACACTTGTACAGGGCATGCCATTACAGCACAGGCCTTAGAAAAGGTTAGAAACCTTACTGGAGTCGAAGATAAATACAAACAATGGCAAGATATGCTAGTGAATGCAAATAAAGAACAAGTGCCCTTACTTAGCGTATGGTTATCGATTGAGGAAGAAATTCCAATGTCAGACAAAGTAAGACTGCTACGAGATGTAGGACGTAAAGTACCAGGAGGACATAAACTAGTGACCATCTTAAATACCACAACTAAAAAACAAATAGAAGAGAGACTAGCTGAATATGATTTAAATACTCAGTTTGTGAAAAGAAGGGAACCCCAAGGAACAAAGGTTCAAAAACAGCGAAAAGACAAGGTAATGAATAAACCCAGAGCTTCAGTGGAGAGCGCAAGACCATATAACACAAGATTCCAAGCCAGACAGGGTGATAGAGGTCAGTCTAGCAGGCCTAAACCCTGGAATACGAAGAAAACAGAATGGCAAAGAGATAGTAGTGCAAAGAAAACCTTTAAGGGTAATAAAAATAGTACTGCACCAAAATCAAGTTACGTTCCAGCAGGAGACTGGGAAAAATTAACACCAGCACAGAAAGATCAAGTGATACAGAAACGCAAGAGCACTGATTCAAATGTGAAAAGATTTGGGAGAAACAAATTGACTCAGAATAAAGAGATGCAAGAGATCACTGAGAGAAAAGAAAATACTAGTGACAGGAGTGGTGCGGAAAATCCTAAACAATGAAATAGAATTGGCCTGTTGAAGGAGCATATCTGTGATGAGAGAGTTTTGGAGAGAGATGAGGATTTATTTGTAAATGTAAAAGGTGTAGAATTCCTTTTGGATACTGGAGCTCAGATATCCTCCACAACAGAGCCAATAGATTATACAGGAAAAGTACTAGTTCAAACATATAATGGAAAGGTGCAAGAAGAACAAATGGGAGAAAAATTTGGTGTAAAAATGATAAAAGGAAAAGAGAATTTACTTGCAGGAAGAGATCTGAAAAAAGTGCTGAGATTAAAGGAAGTAGATGTAGAACAAGAATTAGATCGCATAAAAAACAAAATGATTGGTAGTGTAGAATCGAAGGAAAAATTAATACAGGCGTTGAGAGAAACTCCATGTGGAAAATATAAAAACGATACTGGTTTGGTTGATCAGAAATACGCACATGAGATTTTAGGCGGAACACACAAACCACAAAGACAATATCCAATAAACAAATTGGGAAAAGATGAACTAGATCAAACAATAAAGGAATTGTTAGAACAGGAAGTGATTAAGGAAGTACCATCAGCAATCACAAATAGCCCTATACAATTAGTGCCTAAACCTGGAAATCAAGGATTTAGATTAGTAACAAATTTTAGGGCCCTGAATAAATTAACCCGTCCAGACCGTCGCTACCTGATCAATGCTAGAGATACAATTGAGAAATTAAGAGATGGCAAATTTCTAACGAAGTTGGATTTAATTAATGGATTTTGGGCAGTTCCAATAACGGAAAATAGTCAGGAAAAGACTGCGTTTACAGTAGGAAACAAACATTATTTATTCCAACGTTTACCACAAGGGTATGTCAACTCGTCGGTAGTGTTTCAGGCGGTAATGATGGAGATATTAAAAGATTTACCTGTGGAGGTATACATCGATGACATCTTAATCATAAATGAGGAAGAGGAAGAACATGTAAATACTGTTAAAGAAGTGTTGAAAAGGATAGCAGACTCAGGATTAAAAATCAACATAAAGAAAAGTGAAGTTATGACGGACCTAGTTGAGTTTCTAGGATTCTGGGTGTCTGCAGGGAATCGAGGGATTACGCAAACCATGAAGGAGAGAATAGCTGAGATTAAGACACCAGAAAGCGTCAAAAATGTACAACAGATGATGGGGCTAATGAATTATGTCAGAGACATCATTCCAAAATTTAGCCAAGTGGCAAAGCCAATTTATGCCACAATAAAAGGGAACAAATTGAAGTGGACTGAGGATGCGGAAAATGCACTTAGTGCTTTAAAGGAAGCAATTTTGTGCTCAGGACAGCTGGAAGGCAGAGAGGATGACAAAGATCTAGAGATTGATCTAGACATAGACGAGGCAGGTTATCAATTAATAATGCGGAATGAAAAAAGCTGTATACCAATACGCATTATGACAGGAAACTGGGAGAGTCCAGAGAAGAAATTTCTACCAGTTGAAAAGAAATTAGCTGCAATCAGTAAAAGATATGCAGAGATAAAAGGTCTAGCTAGAGGAAAGCAAATAATGATTAATACAGATGAAATGGTAATGGCTCATCTGAACAAAAATAAGATCAAAGATGCTAAGGCCCAAAATACCAGATGGCAGAGGTGGCAGAACGTTATACTAGATCCTAGCATAACTATAATTAACAAGGAACGCAAAAAGTGTCAAAAGAAAAAGATACCATTATTTAAAGGAATAATGGCATACACTGATGGTTCCAAGACTCTGGCAGACAGCGAGGCCCATTGGGCGTACATAATCAAAAATAAAAAAGGTGATGAGGTGATAGACAAGGGATCTTGTCCTGGCACAGCACAGACAGCAGAGGTAATGGCAGTGCTTAAGGCGCTGGAAAAATTGAAAGAAATGAATGCCAATCAAATTATTATAGTTACCGACAGTAAATATGTAGAGACAAGTCTAAACGAAAACTTAGAAGTTTGGAAACAGAATGGTTTCTGTAAATACAACAAAAAGCCCATTGAGCGTGAACAGATGTGGAAGGAAATAGATGCTTTAGTGAGAGATTTAGACTTAGTCGTAATTCACCAGAAGGGGCACTCGAAGGAGAAGACAGAATTATCCCAAGGGAATGAAGCAGTTGACAAATTAGCTAGGCTAAGGAGAGTGGTCATAATTAAAGATAAGGGAACAGGTGCGATTCAAAAACTGCATGACTGTTTAAAACACCCTGGTGTAAACTTAATGGGAAAAATACTGTCAGATAATAACATGAATATTCCTAATTGGAGGAAGAAATATAGAGAGATCAAGTTGAAGTGTGAAAACTGCATGAGAAAGGGATATCACAGAACAATCAGGAAAGATTATGGCAGAATACTCCCAGACAAAGCAAATGTGGAGTGGGACTTAGACATAGCTGGTCCACTCAATCCGCGCACTAAAAAAGGAAATAGATTCTTTTTAATTGCGGTGGAGGCATATCTGAATAAAATATGGGCTAAGCCATTAAAAGACCCTAGTGCTAAGAACATAATTAAGGCACTTGATGAATTAATGTCTGCATGGAATAGACCAGAATTCATCAGAGTAGATAATGGATCATACTTTGTAGGAAATCAACTTGAAAACTGGCTAGCAGAGAAACATATCAAGTTGATCAAATTCGTTCGTTATCATCCAGAGAGTAATGGATTAAGTGAAAGATCAATCGGCAGCTTGAAAAGCTTTTTTCGGGCAAACTATAACAATACGGAATGGGATGAACACATGGAAGAGGCTTTATACTTCGTTAATATGAATAGAGGGAGTAGAGAGGCCAAAAAAGAAATTGAACAGCCTGAAGATAAGTGTCAGGTGGGAGATTTGGTGTGGATAAAGTTGACAAACAAACATCCAACTAAACCATTCAAAGATTTGATTACTAAAAGAGACAGAGTAATGAAAATCATAGATAAGCACACGGTCCAGTTAGAGCAGAACGGCGTGTGGAGCAAAAATAACCTGATTTTAGTGAAATGATTGTAAATAGAAAAGATACTCCCTTAGACAGAAAGGGAGTGTGTAGTCAAGGCCGGAGAGCGGCAAATCACACGGGGCTGAATATAAATCTGTAGATGGTTTAAAGTAATAAATCACTTCAAGGTGGTTCAGAGGAAAAGACCGTGAGATTTCAAAATGCGAGTTATCAGTTTTCTGGATGGAATGTGAAGGTTATTAGAATCAAGAAAAATTAAGAGGATGTAACAAAACTATAGCTATATAACCAAAATGGTAAAAGAAAGCTATTAAAAGAGACTGTGACTGGCAGAAAAGCCAAATATGAACGTGTAAACATTAGGAACAAAACAGGCAGTATGTGGAAAAAGTATGGCTTGCATCGTCAAGCAATGTAAGTATGAACCTATTTGTTTCTATTTGAAACTATTTGTTGAAACCTTGCATTTGCAATGAAGGGGAATGGATATTGAAGGATTTTTAAGAAGGGGAAGATAAGCCCACTTGAAGTATTAAAAATCTCTTCAATACACAAGATTCGTAAGAAAGACTAGAATGGATATAGTTATGAATCACTTGAGAATTAAAAGACCAAGGGAAGCTTGATATGTTACAGGGATGGAGTCCGAGAACCGAAGTGGGCCTTCGAGGTCAAGAGATCCTAGAGGAAGGCGAAGGTGGAATCGGACGTGTGTGCAGAGACCCGCTGCGGTGGGCGTGGTAATTACCATTGCTATAGCCCTGATTATATTGTGGATTAGGATTAGATTGAGTGAAACAGGAATGGATAAAGATAAAGAAATGGACATGGAATATATTGATCCAGATTATGAAATGGATACAACTTTTCTGATAAATGAAGGTCAGAGTGAAAAAGGAAGAGAAATAGAGCAGGTGAAGTTGCCTGATACGAGTGAAAAAAGGATGAGAAGGATAGAGGACAGGAATATCGCAATTGAATGTAAGGAAGAGTTCACAGATGCGAGGTATACAATGTATGAAACAATAGAAAAATTAAGTAATCCAGTTCCTGGGTTGAAATGGTATAGTGAAACTACAAGAATGGGTGAGATAGCATTGGGAAGAGACAGATTTGCAGAAAAAGAAAATAAGTTTTATCAAATAAGCATTAAAACGGACAAATTCTGGGAAGAGTGTAGTACTAGTGATGTGAGTGAATGCGCTAAGACTAAGTATAATTGGAAATTGCATAATATGTGGAGAAATAAAGTAATAGAGAAATTAATTGAACAATTTAATGGTAAGGAGTGTAAAGGACATGAGACGAGTTGGATCGGATGCGTATGCACACAACAGTGGAAGTGTGAGGCAGATGAAGATGGGACAGAAAATAAGGAGAATGACAGGGAGCATTGGTTGTTGTTTAGTGATGCAAATGGCATTGTAAGTCAAGGTGTGAAATTAATAACTATGCTGGAGCATTCTCAGAGATGGATCAATATAATAACGGAAGATGATACAGTAACAGATCAAATGATACTTCAATTTAGATTATTTGACATATTAGAAGACGTAGCCACAAGGGATGATGAGAAAGTAATCCCTGTGAAAATAGTGGATACAGAGGAAAGAAAAGGAGTGATTGTCAGTTATAACAATAACCGACTGGGGACATATTATCCAATTCCGATTGTAAGAGTAAGAGCAAAAAACGATAAAGAAGTGATGTTGTGGAGAATTCCTAAAGAGATTAAGGAATATCATGGAAGAGCAGATATCCCAGAGCCAGCATATGTAATATCTTGGGGTGAGAAAGGAAGATTATCAAAAGAAGAGAAAATGTTTAAATTTAAGAAGTTCTGGTCAGTGGTGTGGAGTGGAGGTATCCACCAATGGCTGTATGCAGGATGGACATGTGATAATGTGCAGATAGACGGGAATTGGAAAAGAAATGAAATTAATCAAGGAATATGCAGGATAATTTCAGAACCAATTGCAACTGAAAAAGCAATTTATGCTGACACACTAGGGAACTTCAGTTCACAGGAAAATGGTAGATGTATGCCACCATTTCCTTTTTATTTTATGGTAGCGAGAAAACAATTTTACAACAAACAACTAGAACATGTAGAGCCCAGAAGGATGACACTGAAGGATGGAATTCAAACCATGAATGAGAAGGTGAAGAAACAATTCCTGAAAATGGCAGGAATAGGAGAGAATACATTCGCCTCAATAAAATGGCTGATGAACAACTTTAAATTAATATTGACTATGACAACGGTAGTGTTTGTGCTAATCTTAATTGAGTGCACCGGATTAGGAAGAATGTTCCGATTATGTATGTTAGTAACATGGAGATTGTGCAAATATATTAGATGTTGTGACCAGACGAGGTCAAGGTCAAACAGTGTGGCTCCCCAGCCTGGGGACACTCCCCAGGGAAATGTAGGTGTGGCGAGACCTATAAGAAGCCTGAGCAGGGTGTAGAAAAATAGAGATAGCATAAAGGTTCAAAGGAACAGAAATCCTAAGAGATGGCTGATAGCAGAATGAGGAACTTGGGGGAACCAGACAGTACTTTGGACACACTCGATGATTTCGGAACAATGGTAAAAATACAATTTTATATTTTATATAGAGGATATTGTATAAGAAAAAAAAAAAGAGGAAAAGATAGAGAAATTAAAAGGAAGGTTGGATTTTGTTTATAGGAGCTAAAGAGGAGCATCACAGGCCATATAATTACAAGACACCGAGATTGCTGGATAATAACTAAGGAAGATGAATGTATGAAATGCCATGAAATGTTGTGGACGGATAATGAGATTCTTCTGTCAATGGGAAGCCTATGCAATGCATGTTTTACTAAAACCAACACAGTGATATGGTACAATGAACAAGATGTTATGGAGTACTGTTTTGATGTATTTGAGCTGGTAGAAATGATAAATGTGGAAATGATGGATAAATTGAAATATATGTTCATGAAGCTCCACCCAGTGGCGAAAGAAGTGTATAGCGATCGGTTAGCTCATAGACTCTGGAGGAAGGAAGACCAATTGTTTGTACATGTGTTACATGCAAAAGGAAGGGGCAGTGATTTGAGAGTGATTAAACACAATGGAATATTTTATCTTGTAGCTCAAAGAGATGAAGGACCTCCGATTGAGAGAGAGGCCGAAGGCCAATCCCCAATTGACCCCTCAGGACTCCAGGAGAGTGAGAGCGGCTCGGGGCAAGGTAGTGATACCGGAGGCTCTAATTCCGACATTCAGCTGGTGCCAAACCTGTATGAGTAATGGAAAGAGCCGCGCATTTATCTGTGAAGCTCCTGATGGGCAGTTAATTGGGGCATGTCCACATGAGATAACTAATGGTAGATGGATGCGAGTTAGATTTGGAGCATACTTAACAATAATTATAGCCTGGTTAAAACCAGACCATTCTCAGTAGTAACTGAGTTATGGTCTGGCAAAGCTTCATAGACAAATCATTTCCAAAGGGGCGTCACCAACGGGCGTCGCTCAAATGCCTCTCGGCGCAATTGGATAGACCTCAAACCAATCAGAGCGATGAAGGAGATGACGTATGCAGAGCGACGGAGAAACATCTGAGACTCTGGCCGTTTCTCAATATGCGTTCTTGTCTGTACTTGTGTTCTCAAATAGGAAATGTCCCCGGTTTCCATTTCAGAAATCTGGTCACTTTACCTAAACCACATATTAATGTTTAATATATTATTTTTAAAATGTAAACGAAAAGAGGCATGGTGTTTTATACTTCGTTTTATTATAAATATATAAGATAATCAATGTAGGCCTAGCTATGCGTTGCCTGAACCACATTCGTGTGGCTATTATTATGTTTATAAAAACAATTATTAAAAAAAATTATGAAATGAGGCAGTGGTGTTTTTTATGACATATTTCGTACGCAAACTTCTGACTTGCGTCTGTGACTTACCAAGTTTGACTCCGGAGAATGAACTCCCGAGGACGGGAGGACACTAGTCCGCCTAGTCTGCTAATGGACAAGCAGCGTTCTTGACAGTATCACTCAGTATTTATTTGTATATGTAGTGCAGGTAATGCATATTATCTTCAATGCATGTTTATAACAAAACGAAATATAAAAAACCCAGCCTCTTTTCGTTTACATTTAAAAACACACACACACACACACACATAATATAGGCTATGATTATCACTGTAATAAATTAAATATGACACAAAACACAACCCAGTCTCTTTTTGTTAAATGTCAGTTTATGTGTGATCATCCATAGCAATCATAAAAGTATAAGTAAAAGGTATAAGAAGCTATACAATAAATAAAGCAATTCAGTCAAAGTCAGCGCTAGGAGACTACAACGGTAATGTTTAATATCTTAAATATATAAAGTTATGAAACTTCACTTTGCCCTCAGACAAAACGATCTGTCAGGGAACAAATTATAGATTAATGTGAGCAAAGATCAGCCGTTAGATCTACACAAGACGAGACGGTTTAACCACTACAGAGAGATCAGAGCCAGCGGCAGACGGCAGAAGGACTGGCCGAGGAAAGGCGTCTCTCGGCGGGCTCAATGATCAATTGAGCGCCGCTGAACCACTGGCGCTCACAACTCCGAAAACGGCAGATAAAATTAAAAAAAAAAGGTGCTCTCTTTATAAATAAACCACATATTTGAGCTTTAAACAACTACATTCTCGCCTGAAAAGGACTTAAAACTATATTTTGTGAAACATTAACACTACCAGAGGGCTCTTGCTAAGACCCATTCGTTTAGCCACCAAAGGGCCAAGCTGGCATCAGACTTTTGCCGAATCCAGTCGGTAAGACAGCGATAACATCTTTTTTAGATATGAAGGCTTCGAGTGTTGTTCTTTGATCGGGTTTTAACGAAAAGGAAAAGTTTAAATCGCTTAAAACAGACGCGATAGCTGATTCGAACGAGTGATGCTCCACAGCGGCAAATCTGCTTCAACGTCGCTGCGCGGTCGTCATCGTGTAAAGCCCGCCCCAACGTTTCTGATTGGTGCCGCGATTTCTGGGCATTAGAAATGGGTTTGAATGGGGTCTTTGCCAGACTACTTGCAGAGCAAATCAAAATTTGCCGGAAGTTGTCTGGGTTTTCCCAGGCTACAATAATTAAGCAGAGTACAAGAAATTGGCCTTCCACAACCGGAATTAACGGAAAGATAATAGGTAGTGAATCGATCAGACCAATAAATAAAAGACCCTGGGTAGAGAAATACATGAACATATCTCAAAGGAATGTTTATACTGAAACTGGACAGGTTTATGCTCAATTTACCAGATATGACAAGCGAAGGAAGTGTTATGTGAATTACCTTGATTTGGAAATAAAAGACTAAAATTTGCATGAGGGGCATGTTAGAATAATGATGAAATTGATTCTTTTATTCCCAATATATATCCAGGGATAAGGCCTAATATAAAGAGGTCTTACTCCCAATATATAACCAAGAATAATGCCAAATGTAAAAAGGCCTATGTTAACCACACAAGTATGTTATGCATGGTTTTATGATGTTGAAACTATATAGAAAATATAGTGGAGGTTTTATAGAGAACCTTTATGTCAGACTTTATAAGAGTCTTACAGAAAATATAGTGGAGGTTTTATAGAGAACCTTTATCGTGGACTTTATAAGAGCCACAAGTAGAATAGAAATAGCAAAGTGAAGTAAAGAGTTGTTTATGTGGCCGAGAAACTTTTATAAGAAGTTTTTATTTTTCACAACTTTTATGTATAAGCTGTTTATAAGGCCGAAAAGCCTAAAGAAGGTTTTTCTTATACAACTTTCATAAATGACTTTGTAAGCATGGGAAAACACAGAAACATAATGTTGTACAAATGTTTAGCTTTGGTTCAAGTGAATACATGACACATGATTTTGTAAGAATGCTTTATTGGTTTTATAGTAAAAGCTCAAGAGACATTGTTTGGTAAAAAAGTATTTTATTAGGGTTGTTGTAAAAACCACACTAAGACATGTTTTGTAAATTATGTTTTATTGAAGAGATAAAGAAAGACAGTGAGCCAGATGTATGAAGGTCATTTATTCATGTAAAAAGAACAAGCAAATGAAATGTAACCTGTATAAGCATGCAAGCATATAACAAAGTATTGAACGAAGAAATAGGTTTTACCCAGGATGATATCTTGCAGACGAGACGAAGGAGGAGATTAAGGATCCAAGCCAGAAGAAGAGGAATGAAAGAATACAGAGCATTATATACTAAAATGTTGAAGGAATTGAGGGAGTTGACAATGGTTCAAAATCTGGGATTGGATGAACTGTACCTATGTGATTGAATATGTAATGAAGAGGTGTGATGATTAGAAGGTATATAAGGTCTTGATCTCTGTATGACCATCAGAAGCTGAGAGCGACAGCTGCTTCTCCATTGCTTGATGATGCGAGCCTAACATCTGCTGGTGACTTTTGTGTACTGACGTTTTGAAACTTAAAACTTTTCTTTTTGTAACCTTTATTGATTGTATGTAAAACTTTTGTTAATGGAAAAATAAATCTACTTATAATTGATTTATAAAAGAAAACGTTTGCCACGTCTCTGCTTTCTAAACGAGTTGATCTGAACCAGACACGGAGGGGGTCTGTTCTTCTAGAGAGTAAGTATAAATTTATATTTATGATCTAGTTAAGGATTTGACCTGCTTTACCTAGCCTGAGAATATAAATAAAACTAGGTAGAAGGTGTGTGGGATCTAGATAGATTGTACACCGAATAACAGTATTTATGCCGATTTTTGTGTGTGTGTGTGTGTGTGTGTGTGTGTGTGTGTGTGTGTGTGTGTATATAGTATTTTAAATACCTGAAAATGGGTATAAAATGTAAAAAAAATATATATATATATTTTTTTTATGAAATCTTCATGAACTTTCAATAGTTATTGACATTATTTGTCTTATTTTAGCATGTGTTACAGCAAGTGAGAGTAAATGATGAGAGGATGTTCATCTGTTGGTGAACTATCCCTTTAATGCTGATCTATGGCAGATTGAAGAAACAGCAGAACTAATGGATGAAAGTGGACAGTGGAATATATTTTTATAAGTACATTTCTATGCACGTCTGTGATTTTAGACAACAGTGTGTGAACGGGACTTTTATTTTGGTATCCAGGTGTGACGTCATAAGGTCGCGCCGCGCTCCTGCATCTGTTGGGATTCGGCTGAAGAAAGGTTTGAGTTTAAGCGTTTAATGAATAGTGTATTATTAAATGTAACTCTGCATTGCTTTATCTAACATTTATCAGCGTTGTGTGAGTAAAGTAACAGAATTAAATCACGAGTAACAGAAGGAGCGGCTCATTTCTCTCTTTATCATGAATCAGTTCAAACATGAGTTCAGTCTCTGGAGAGAGAACCGGAGCTTTAGACTTTCCGAGTCAATTGAACCGATTGATTCACAACAAATGATTCAGTGATTTATCTAACATTTATCAGTGTTGTGTGAGTAAAGTAACAGAATAAACTCATGAGTAACAGAAGGAGCGGCTCATTTCTCTCTTTATCATGAATCAGTTCAAACATGAGTTCAGTCTCTGGAGAGAGAACCGGAGCTTTAGACTCTCCGAGTCAATTGAACCGATTGATTCACAACAAATGATTCAGTGATTTATCTAACATTTATCAGTGTTGTGTGAGTAAAGTAACAGAATAAACTCATGAGTAACAGAAGGAGCGGCTCATTTCTCTCTTTATCATGAATCAGTTCAAACATGAGTTCAGTCTCTGGAGAGAGAACGTACTCGGTTACTTAACGTAACCTCGGTTCCCTGAGATAAGGGAAGGAGTACTGCGTCTTAAGACGCCATGGGTAGGTTCTCCTACTCTCGAATATACTGAAGTAATTGTAAAATCACGCAGTGCTACTGCCCAGTCAAAACAGTGTCGAGACATCTCGCACGCTATTGGCTGGCCAGTGGGAACTGCATGAACCAATGGCAGAACAGCGTAATCTGAGCGAACCAAAGGGCACAAAGCCCGCGAAGCTGAGCGCAAGAGCCCGCGAAAGGGGCATATAAAATACGCTGTAACTGTCAAAAACGTCAGGTTAAATCGACTGAAGCGACGATCACCCGAGTCAGCGCCATAGCACGGCCGTCTACGCAGTACTCCTTCCCTTATCTCAGGGAACCGAGGTTACGTTAAGTAACCGAGTACGTTCCCTTTCGAACGGTCAGTTCGTACTGCGTCTTAAGACGCCATGGGAACCTGTAAAATCCCGCCGTGCTATGATAAGCGCAGTGACATGTACTCCCTCAAGTTTGAACACTTATTAGAAAGGGCTCAAGACTAGAGTTACTGACACATCATTTATATTAATAATATATATGTACACACGTCTTATACTACTGGGCTCATAGAGGCCGGTAACTATAAGGAATGTGTAAGCATTGAAGCATATGAAGGCCCCAATGCCAACTTATGACGGGGACGGGCTTACAAGGCCGTCTGATATTCGTTAGGCCGTCTTAGTATTTTTATACAGCGAGGACTTGTGCCTGCAGTGCAGGGACATCCAGACTGAAGAATCTGGTTAAAGTAGATGGTGAGGACCAACCTGCCGATCTACAAATGTCACCCATAGAAAAAACTCCACTAGACCACGCCCAAGAGGAGGCCATGCCTCTGGTGGAGTGAGCTTTGACACCTATGGGGCATTGGAGGCCCATAGTGTCATATGCTAACGCTATCGCGTCCACTAGCCATCTGGCTAGGTTTTGTTTGGTGACCGGAAGTTCCTTAGTTCGGTCACCAAAACTTACAAAGAGCTGCTCCGACTGTCTAAAGTGGGAGGACCGCTCAATATATGCTCTAAGCGACCTAACAGGGCCGAGCAGGTGTAACTGTCTCTCATCCTCCGAAGTGGGGAGGGCAGAGAGAGTGATTACCTGTGCTTTGAACGGTGTTGAAAGCACTTTAGGTACATAACCATGCCCTGGTTTGAGGATGACTTTAGAATCGCCTGGGCCAAATCTAAACATGATGCGTTCACAGATAACGCTTGAATGTCACTGACACGCTTAACAGATGCCAGTGCTAGTAGCAGGGCAGTTTTCAGCGAAAGTGGCTTTAATTCAGCCGTCTGCAGCGGCTCGAAGGGAGGTCTTTTTAGTGCTCTTAGGACTAATGAAGGTCCCAGGATGGCACCGTAGGAGGGAGAAGGGGGTTAAGCCTCCTGGCTCCTTTTAAGAATTTTATGACCATGGTGTGTCTGCGTACTGATTGGCCAGCTATAGGCGTATGAGATGCGGCGATAGCTGCCGTGTAGACTTTGAGTGTGGATGGAGTGTGTCCTGCATCCAACATCTCTTATAGAAAAACAAGAATTGTGATATCTCGCATGACACTGGGTTATAGTTCCTGACTGAACACCAGTCAGAGAACACTGACCATTTAAGGGCATAGAGACGTCTAGTAGACGGAGCTCTAGCTTCACTGACGGTGCTCAAGACACTCACTGGGAGGTTCTTGAGCCCCCCTTGAGTTGCCAAACATGTAACGCCCACAATTTTGGGGTGGGGGTGCCGGATTGTCCCGTTCGCCTCAGAAAGGAGATCTTTCCTTAGGGGAACTGGCCATGGGGCTGCTGATAGTAACTGAATCAACTCGGGAAACCTGATGTGGGTTCGCCAGAGTGGAGCCACTAGCAGGAATGTGTGCTCTCATTCCCTGATCCTTTTTAAAATTTGGGGAATGAGCGGTACTGGTGGAAAAGCATAAAGTATGCAGCTGGGCCATTTGTGGGCCAGCGCATCCTTGTTCTTTGAAAAATAGATTGGGCAATGACAGTTGTCTTCGGAGGCGAAGAGGTCGACCTCTGCCCTCCCAAAAACACTCCATATCATTTGAACCATTTAGGAATGGATGGCCCATTCCCCCGGGGACACAAGGCCCCTGGAGAGCATGTCTGCTCCCTGGTTCAGTCTGCCTGGCACATGCACTGCTTTTTAGTGAATGTAATTTGCCTTTTGCCCATAGGAGGAGATGTCTGACCTGTTGGTTGACCCATCTCGACCTGAGCCCGCCTTGGCGGTTTATGTAGGAGATCACAGTCGTGTTGTCCGTGCGGACTAGAACATGGTGACCTGAGAGACGTGGTAAAAAAGTCTTGAGGGCTAGCACTACTGCCAGCATTTCTAGGCAGTTTATGTGCAACCGTGACTCCGTGCTCGACCATGAGCCGAAGGCCGGTTCGCCCTCGTACAGAGCGCCCCAAACTGAGTTGGAGGTGTCCGTGGTGACCACCACCCGTCTGGAAACTGTTTCCAAGTGACCACGGGGCCAGGGCTTTGACACAGCCGCGGCCCACTTTGATCCAAAGCTGGCCTGAATGCCACGCTTGGGAAGGAACCCGTGATTTCAGCCAGTACTGCAGGGGGCGCATGTGCTTCATACCCAGCGGAAGTACTGGAGAAGCTTTTGCCATTAGGCCTAGCATTCTCTGAAATTTTTTAGGGGTGTGTTGGTTCCCATTTTGAATGAACATGCAAGCTGCTGTGTAGTCAGAGCACGTTCGTCCAATAGCCACGCCCTCATTTGGGCTGAGTCTAAAATCGTTCCCAGGAAGGAGGTTCTCTGCCTGGGAAGCAATAAGCTCTTGGCTGTATTTATTCTGAGACCCAGGCATTCTAGATGGCTGAGTAGCATAGATTTGTGAGATTTTATTTCTTCCTCTGACTGGGCCAGTATGAGCCAGTCGTCGAGGTAGTTCAGAATGCGCATTCCGCTTGTCTTAAGGGGGAGAGAGCTGCATCCATGCACCTCATGAAAGTGCGGAGGGCCAGGGACAGGCCAAATGGCAGGACTGTGTACTGATAAGCCTTCCCGTCGAACGCGAATCTCAAAAGACTCGCCTTTATGGCGGTAAAATGCAGGGAACACGCATTAAGCAGACTCGTAGTTTACAATCATTGCATGAAAAAAACATTCAGAACAGTATGTTTTTCTCCCTGACCGGAACAAAAAACGGGCCGTGAGGAGACTCAGAGTCTTTTGGGAGGCGGACCGGCTTGGGCGGGACTCAAACCTCCTCTCTTCCTGATCAGCCTGTCAGGGCTGCTTTCTGTGTTCAGTTTTGTCAGCATTCTGAAAGCTATTTGATAAGGGCTCTGTTCAGATGTCCGCCGGTTGGTTTGTGTTTGTGACACTGTGCGGACAGCACTTATGTGTAGCGGAGCACACTTGTAGTGGGCGCGCGCTAAAGAGCGAAAATCTGTGAGAACAGTGCTTATGTGCAAGGTGCACGTATTTTAGTAAGGTCGTTGTTAAAACAGCATTGGTGTACAGGCGAGCATGTTTGACAACAGGCTAGTTGACTGCAATATTTACATCTCCAGTCGCCTGAACTGAGGGGATTGAGAGAATGTAAAGGAAGTCTGTGGTGGTAATCCAGCCACAGCAGGACTTTTGAGTGGTTCTATAGCGCTGAATTAACAGTGCATAGGGGTACACCCTATGTAGGGGACACACTGCCTGCAGTCATAACAGAGGAAAAAACTCTTAATTGTTTATTAGGATCGCCGTTAATACAACGTTTTGTGTACAGGCGTGCATGTTTTATAACAGGCTCGTTTACTGTAATGGTGAACCTCTCCATTCACCTGAATAGGGGACTGAGAGAAGTGGTGGAGTGCTTGGCCACCATTCACTAAATTGAGACTCACTGAGAAACCTGTGAGAGCGGGGCTCGAACCGGCAACCCTGTGTGCAAAAGTGCACCGTAACAGCAGAGGGCGTGGCTATGACGTAAGTCGCGCTCTCAACTGTGTTTGGTATGTAGGGTGTGCGTGCTTCATAACAGGCTCGTTTACTACACTGTTGAACCTCTTCAGTCGCCTGAATAGGGGACTGAGAGAAGTGGTGGAGTGCTTGGCCACCATTCACTAAATTGAGACTCAATGAGAAACCTGTGAGAGCGGGGCTCGAACCAGCAACCCTGTGTGCGAAAGTGCACGTAACAGCAGAGGGCGTGGCTATGACGTAAGTCGCGCTCTCGGCGGTGTTTTGGTTTGTAGGGGGGGCGTGCTTCATAACAGGCTCGTTTACTACACTGTTGAACCTCTTCAGTCGCCTGAATAGGGGACTGAGAGAAGTGGTGGAGTGCTTGGCCGCCATTCACTTAATTGAGACTCCATGAGAAACCTGTGAGAGCTGGGCTCGAACCAGCGACCCTGTGTGCGAAAGTGCACGTAACAGCAGAGGGCGTGGCTATGATGTAAGTCGCGCTCTCGATGGTGTTTTGGTTTTGTAGTGTGGGCGTGCTTCATAACAGGCTCGTTTACTACACTGTTGAACCTCTCTAGTCGTCTGAATAGAACTGAGAGAAGTGATAGAGAGTGAAAAAGGCGCAGGGCAATGACGTAAGTCACGCTCTCGATAGTGAGCGCGCGCTGAGAGAGAGAGAGGGAGCACGCGCTGCCGCTGTAGAAAGCGGAGTCTGTAACGGCCGTGCTCTCAATATCTCCAGCAGTCTGAGAGCGAGTAATGCGGGAAGCTCCGGCATTAGTTCGCTCGTCCACTCTGGCATTCTCTGTCCGCGGCGCTTCTTAGCGCGGCCCAAGTGAGAGAAGAGGAAGAGCGAGACGTTGGTAATCGTGCGGATTCGTCTTCCTCATTGCCGCCGAATGAAACCAAGCCCTCAGCGTTGAGCGGAGGGAGCAGGTCCGATCGAGGGAAAGTCACAGGGGAAACGTCTCTCTGAGGTGAAGACGAGTCACGCGGGCACTGGGCCGACGTGAACTCGCTAGCCTCGGTATACTCAGCCCTCTGGCTCCGCCGTTCTTTCCCGCCGCGGCTCGGGCGGAAAGGGGAACGGGAGAGCGCGAGGGCCGGGGTCGCGCTCTGAAAAGAGCGCTATCCGCGAACGGAGGGAGGAAATGGGCATACCCTCGCAGTGAGAGCAGCCGGACCCGGCGAGAGCAGCGTCCGCGTGGGCCTTGCCCAGACAGATCACGCACCCGTCGTGGTTATCCTCCTAGTGCAGGTAAGTACTGCACACAAGTGATATGTTTTTCTCAGTATTGTACAGAAAGGATACACCGTAGTGTTTCACCAAAGAGCGCAGGGGAAAGGCGTGACAGCTCGCGGGATCGCTGGCGATTTGAGCGCGCTGAAAAATACAGCAGGCCGCTGACTCTCGCAGGACGTCCGGGCTGGTTAGTTCGCTATTCCGCTGCAGGCTCGTCAATTCACGGTGAAGGTGGTGTAGTTCGAGTTTATCAGCGAGGACCGTAGATCGTCGCTGAAGGAGATTAATCTGACGTTTTTGACAGTTACAGCGTATTTTATATGCCCCTTTCGCGGGCTCTTGCGCTCAGCTTCGCGGGCTTTGTGCCCTTTGGTTCGCTCAGATTACGCTGTTCTGCCATTGGTTCATGCAGTTCCCACTGGCCAGCCAATAGCGTGCGAGATGTCTCGACACTGTTTTGACTGGGCAGTAGCACTGCGTGATTTTACAATTACTTCAGTATATTCGAGAGTAGGAGAACCTACCCATGGCGTCTTAAGACGCAGTACGAACTGACTGTTCGAAAGGGAACCGGAGCTTTAGACTTTCCGAGTCAATTGAACCGATTGATTCACAACAAATGATTCAGTGATTCGAAGCGCTGTATTGCTATCTCTATTTCTACAAATCATTGTTACTAAACTGCCTAATATATCAAGGGTCTGTATAATATACATTCTTTTAAAAATTTGTTGTGTTCGTTTTTAGTGTTTTTTTAGTCTAACCAGGTGATTTAAGTCCATTAACTCTCTCTCTCTCTCTCTCTCTCTCTCTCTCTCTCTCTCTCTCTCTCTCTCTCTCTCTCTCTCTCTCTGACTCTATTGAGACTCATATTTAGTTTGATTTATTTTTCTTTCTGTTAATTATTCTCATCTTAAACAGGACAAACACTGAAAAACTCCTGAGATCCACGCCACACAATATTATCGTAAAGATGGAGTTCATTAAAGAGGAGACTGAAGACATAAAGATGGAGTTTATTAAAGAAGAGAGTGAAGAAATGAATATTGAAGAAACATTGAGAGTGAAACATGAAGAAACTGAGGAACACACAGGTTGGTTTCATTCTCAAAGCTGAACTCAGTCATTTGATAGATCTTGTATTAAAGAATAATGCTGAAGTAGCCTAAACAAAAATATATTTTATGTTTTAAACCCAATGTCTACTTGCTCAAAACATTTTAACATCCCTGAACATAAACAGCAGTAAATAAACATCAAATCAAGCAGTAAATAATTCATAACTCAGGGCTCATTTGAGAGCAGTAGCACTGGTGCCACTAACTAGCGCTGAGGGGCGAGGGGGGATTTTTACAAAAGCTTCTCAGAAAACATCTTCACACTTTATCGCAGGCCAGTTCATGACCCTCTCCATATATGCTGCTGTTACTTTAATTTCACTACCAAAATGTTCTTTGAGCAGATTCTTTGCACAATCATATCCTTGATCAGCTCTCGTATTGCCACAACTACGGACCAACTCTCTCGGCCGTCCTCTTGTATATTGCTAGAGATATTAAAGACATTCTTGCTTGTCACCTGTTTTCTTTTCAACGGCTTGTTCAAAAGTTTTAATAAATGAGCCATACTGCAATAGATCTCTATCAAACTCTTGTTTCTTTCAATAACAACATGGCCATGCACTGAATTGCACTCCGTATCACCGGCATCATCCTTTGCACTTGTGAATTCATCATTATTCATGACATCATCATTCATTTTGTCCAATGACTCTTATTGGGCACATAAGTGCTTTCCCTTTAAAAGTGTTTTCAATAAGGAAGCAACAACGCAATAATAATAATAATACTGAACAGAGTGAGATCCACTTCAAGACCACAGAATTTAGCAAACTGAAATCATTGTTGATTGCAGAGCAACATAATCATTCAAACTTCGTCCCGTATCATCTCATCATGTGTTAAATATCACTCAAAGAAGTTCACTCACAGCGTTTCATAGTGCTTCGAAGATTTCTCCGCATTCAACATTGTTCAGTGCAAGACGGCAAGACTCTGCAACACATCAGGTAGGCAATCCACACTCCAGTAGTAGTCACTCACTCTGCCATATCCCAGAGCTGAAACCCTTTCCATTTACAGAATTCCTCCCTGCTTTCCAAAGCACAAGAAAATTATTCCAAACGATATCCTTTTAAGAAGGTTCTTTCTTTTGTAATAGCTTTCCTATAAGCCAGGTGGTAAGGACAGGACCTATAAGCCAGGTGGTAAGGACAGGACCTATAAGACAGGTGGTAAGGAATTTGCAATAAACTATGTCCACATAGCGAAATCTATTTCTTTGCACTTGTTGTCAATTTAAATGTATAGGCTGTTACAGCATTTAAAGCTGTGATTCTATGGTAACAACCATATGTTCCCGCCACCTGTTACAACCCGCAGGAAGTTTAAATATCATGTGATATTACTGGGGACCCCACCTACACCACTGGTGCACACTGATATCTAGTGGTTGAAACAATTCTACATTTGGCTCCTACAGCATGTTGTACTCCTTTAACTTAAGGGTCCTGCACACTGTGCGATTTTTCTAAATCCTCTGCGAATGTTGCTTGTCAGACTGTACGAACATGATCCCCGATGTAATGTCACACTGTAGGATCTCAGTTGTCATTATGTCAGACTGTAGGACAGTCAGACGCAAAAAACGGACGCAAAGCAAGAGACTCGTACGGACTGAGTTTTACGTCATCAATCCGTGACACGTTCAGTAACGGTGAGCCGCATTCACAGACACAATGGTAGCGTTCAGCAAACAACAAAAACAAGCTGTGGCATTTTTCATTCACCTGACTCTTTTCGACATGTTCCCTGTTGTGATTTGATGTTGTCACACGAAATGCGCCATCAGGTTCTGCGTTCCGATTGGTTCTTGATTTGACGGTCGTCCTAGGAGAAGTCACAATGCAGGATTGCACCTCAAATCTTCTGACACTGCCAGAATTTTGTCCGAGGTAAAATTTGATCGCAACGGTCATTAATCGGTTGTCGGTGCACATGTCAAACTAAGGATCAAAGACTTCAGATTTTAGCCTAGGATCAGAGAAATCTTTTATGATTTCTAAATTTGTCTCAGACGGCCAAATCGTGGCCAAAATCGCACAGTGTGCACCCGGCTTTAGAGGGTGTGCAGCTGAAGCTTGACCTAACAAAATTAAAGGGGTGGGAAAACACATTCTTTCGAAGGCTTGATTGTGTTTGTGGGGTGCACTGTAACGTGTTCATGCTTCGTTTTAAAAAAATTGCATTATTTTTCATAAATTTTACCTTTATTCTACACTGCTCTGTCCCTCCTTGTAAAAAATGGTTTGATGGTTTCTGGGTTGTATGAAGCCAGTCCCTCAAAAATATGCAATGGGCTCAGATTGGTTAGCTGGCCCAGTGTGTTGTGATTCGCTAACCGCCTAGTGCACGTTTGTCGGAAACATCACGCCCTTTACCTTTAACGGTAGACTGTGCTTTGGGTAGTATTTAGAAACAATGGCATCAATAAAACCATAACAATTTGAGCCCGAATCGGACCCAGACAATTTTAGTGAAGATGATCGAGCAGAACCTGTTCAGTCCTCAAGAGTAAAGACTGCGGATCTATAGTGATCGCTACTGAATGGCACCGTTACTTTTGTATTTTTTTTGAACGATTATAGCCAAATATCTGTCGCAAGAACTATTAACCCAAAACGAACACTAAACATTGGCTTTACTAGTAGCCAAATCAAACACAGAACCATGTTTAGCATGTCTGTAGATAAACAATACATAAAAGCTCTAATCAAAGAATAATTTACACTAATGCCAAGTTCGCTGTTGAGATTTAAAAAAAAGTTTGTAACGTTAGGTGTTTGTCGGATAACGTTAAGTATGAATGAGCATTTAACAAACTGGTTTGCAGAGCCAAACAGCGTTGTCATCTGTGTACTTCCTTGCTACAACGTACAATTAACAATACAGACTATTACAGGAAAACACATTGACGAAAAATAAATCATACTTACAGGTTGTGGCCCGTAAACAGCTTCTGTTTTTGAATCCATCTTTCAGGACAAGCCGCAGTGCGAATCCTGCATTGAACTCGCGAAGATTGTGGAAGCTTTCCTCCGTGAATTGTACAGCGGGAGCCCGTCTCACACTGGCAGTGTTTGTCTCGCGCAGCTGAACCGCGGCTCGTGTATTGCAAATACAGACAAAAATTGTCCATTATGTCACATTTTCCGGTCTTCTCCTCCGACCCCTGTCTGTCTCGTGCTTTGATTTATGATGGGCAGCATATATCTGCTGCAAATGCAACCTGTTCCCCTCTGTCTCGTACACACATGCATATAACATGTTGTATGTTAAACGCACTGCAACGCACCCCCGTCCCTAGGAAGGCTGAACAAAGTGGACCTGCAACTTTGTTGATGAAAATAACAGCGTTTCGTTGGCATTGCGGCAACAACACTCCAGCCTACTAACCACAACAACGTTTGCTGCGGCGATAAAAAATGGCCTCGCCCCCCCTTATTTAATATTCTCGGAGGAGGGGTTTATGTAAATATTGGGGCTGGTGATGTCAGAGACCCTGGAGGAATGTCTAGTAGTCCCTACTGGCCGTTTGCTGTAGTCCTTAGAAATTGATTTCTTTAAAAGCAAATATCTCCCTTTGCTTTAAACTTTGAACATTGTAACTTTGCAGATGTTGTTTATGCTCAAACAGCAACATTACACATTAGCTAAAGTTAGAAAAGTCAAATCGTGGTTTACCACCCCTTTAAATAGCAAATCGAATCATAATATCTGTCAGAAAAATCGCAATTAGATATTTTCCCCAAATCGCAAATCCCTATATTCCAAACCACTTCAATAACAACTGTGGCGGTGTCCTGAACACATAGAATCCAAACATGATGAAAAGTGAGTTTGTAAATTTTCCTAAAGAAATGTAACCCCTCTTTCTGTAGCTTACTGGGTATAGGATGTAACATACATGTTTCTGGTTTAATGTCTTTGTCTGTTGTTTTGTGCCATTGAACTGGGGTTAACTTGTTTTTTGTCTCTTTTAGATCTGATGGCACTAAAAGTGGAGAGCCAAGAACGAAATAAAATGGAAGAGAAAGATCCGTATGGGCAACATCATGATTTCATAGCTGGAGAAAAATCTTTTAGTTGCTCACAGACTGAAAAGATTTCCTCACAAAAAAAGTCTGGAAAGAGTTTAATTGAAAAACAGCACCACATGAGATTTCACACTGGAGCGAAGCCTTACACCTGCCAACAGTGTGGAAAGAGTTTCACTCGTAAAGCAAGCCTTGAGAAACACATGAGAATTCACACTGGAGAGAAGCCTTACACCTGCCAACAGTGTGGAAAGAGTTTCACTGAAAAAGGAGCCCTTGGGAACCACATAAGAATTCACACTGGAGAGAAGCCTTACAGCTGCCCTCAGTGTGGAAAGAGCTTCACTCATAGAGGGCATCTTAAAGGCCACATGAGAGTTCACACTGGAGAGAAGCCTTACAGCTGCCCTCAGTGTGGAAAGAGCTTCACTGAAAAAGGAACCCTTGGGAACCACATGAGAATTCACACTGGAGAGAAGTCTTACAGCTGCCCTCAGTGTGGAAAGAGCTTCACTCAAAGAGGGCATCTTAAAGGCCACATGAGACTTCACACTGGAGAGAAGCCTTACAGCTGCCCTCAGTGTGGAAAGAGCTTCACTGAAAAAGGAACCCTTGGGAACCACATGAGAATTCACACTGGAGAGAAGTCTTACAGCTGCCCTCAGTGTGGAAAGAGCTTCACTCAAAGAGGGCATCTTAAAGGCCACATGAGACTTCACACTGGAGAGAAGCCTTACAGCTGCCCTCAGTGTGGAAAGAGCTTCACTGAAAAAGGGAATCTTAAAGGCCACATGAGAGTTCACACTGGAGAGAAGCCTTACACCTGCCAACAGTGTGGAAAGTGTTTCACTGATAATGGAACCCTTGGGAACCACATGAGAATTCACACTGGAGAGAAGTCTTACAGCTGCCCTCAGTGTGGAAAGAGCTTCACTCAAAGAGGGCATCTTAAAGGCCACATGAGAGTTCACACTGGAGAGAAGCCTTACACCTGCCAACAGTGTGGAAAGTGTTTCACTGATAATGGAACCCTTGGGAACCACATGAGAATTCACACTGGAGAGAAGCCTTACACCTGCCAACAGTGTGGAAGGAGTTTCACTCATAAAGAGTCTCTTAAAGTCCACATGAGAATTCACACTGGAGAGAAGCCTTACACCTGCCAACAGTGTGGAAAGAGTTTCACTCATAAAGAGTCTCTTAAAGTCCACACGAGAATTCACACTGGAGAGAAGCCTTACACCTGCCCACAGTGTGGAAAGAGTTTCACTTGTAAAGCAAGCCTTGAGAAACACATGAGAATTCACACTGGAGAGAAGCCTTACACCTGCCAACAGTGTGGAAAGAGTTTCACTGAAAAAGGAACCCTTGGGAAACACATGAGAATTCACACTGGAGAGAAGCCTTACACCTGCCAACAGTGTGGAAAGAGTTTCACTCATAAAGAGCATCTTAAAGGCCACATGAGAATTCACACAGGAGAGAAGCCTTACACCTGCCAAGAGGTAATGACCCCTTCCTCTCAAAACATGACTCTGCACCAGTGCACAAAGCAAGATCCATAAAGACATGGATGAGTGAGTTTGGTGTGGAGGAACTTGACTGGCCTGCACAGAGTCCTGACCTCAACCCCGATAGAACACCTTTGGGATGAATTAGAGCAGAGACTGAGTCCCAGGCCTTCTCTTCCAACATCAGTGCCTGACCTCACAAATGTGCTTCTAGAGGAATGATAAAATAAAATAAAATCCCATAAACACACTCCTAAACCTTGTGGAAAGCCTTCCCAGAAGAGTTGAAGCTGTTATATCCGCAAAGGGCTGGCCAGGGTTAGTTCACCCAAAAATGAAATGTTACTTATTCCTCACCCTCATGCCGTTCCCTCCGTTCACCTTAGGAACACAAATGAAGATATTTTTGTTGAAGTCTGAAGGCCCCATAGGGAGCACAGAAATATACACTCTCAAGATCCATTAATGTACTAAACACAATTTAAATCAGGCCATGTGAGTACAGTGGTTCATAAAGCAACGATAATATATATATATATATATATATATATATATATATATATATATATATATATATATATATATATATATATATATATATATATATATATATATATATATATGTATGTATATATATATATATATATATATGTATATATATATATATATATTTTTTTTTTTTTTTAAAGAATCTTAAACATAAATAGCCACACAAATGTGGTCCAGGCAAAGCGTACTTTGATTATCTTCACTGCATGCATATTTAAAACAAAATGAAATATAACATTCAACCTATAAATATGTGGTTCAGGCAATATGTGAATATGTACTCTGATTATAGTCACTGTAATAAAATGAAATATGACAAACCCAACTCTCTTTTCTGTTAAACGTCAGTTTTAATAATCAATAATGGCCATTATAAAAGTATACGTAAAAGGTATAGGAAGCTCTCCAATAAGAAATAAAGCAAACCATTCAGTCAAAAGTACAAAGTCAGCACTTTAGTAGGATATTGATAGGTTTTTATGTACATCTCAGCATTAAACCTTTAGTTAATCACCCACATTATCCTCATTATTTTAATCTTCATCACATACATATAAGTTTGGCCTTTGTTCGTTTGTCTTAGCTCTCTCTCTCTCTCTCTCTCTCTCTCTCTCTCTCTCTCTCTCTCTCTCTCTCTCTGTGCGCATGTGCGGGCGTTTGTTGAGCTGAGTGAGTGAAGTGAGTGCGTGGTTTCATACTGTTTCTGTTTGAAAGTTTTTTGGAGTATATCTTTTCTAAGTTTGAGATTGTGTAAAATAGGGTAGGTAGAGTGTTTTTGGGTGAACGGAGAGCCGCTGTTATCCAGCGTTTGCTGGGTGGCAATGGCATCTTCAGAGCGCGTGGGTTTGGACCGGTTGTCGCGTAGACACGGTATCAAGCTCGCGCCTGTGTTTAATGTTTCGGTAGAACAATGTGCTTTGGCTGTAGGAGAAGTTGTCGGTTTTGACAGTATATTATCAGCGTCGCGAATGAACAGTGCTGTTGTTGTTTTTCTGGACACTATTGAAAAAGTAAACAGTGTTGTGCAGAATGGCGTTGTTATACAGGATACTTTCATTCCTGTAATGCCGCTGCTTCAACCGGCAAAAAAAGTTATTCTGTCCAACGTTCCCCCGTTCATTAAAGATGAACTCTTGATTGCAGAGCTTTCAAGGCATGGTAAAGTAGTGTCCCAAATGAAAAAGATCCCGCTTGGCTGTAAATCACCGTTACTAAAGCATGTTGTTTGTTTTAGACGTCAGGTTTATATGGTTTTGAAGAATGATGCAGAGGAATTGAGTGTGGTTTTCAAATTTCGAATTGATGGACATGATTATGTGGTTTTTGCCACCTCTGATATTTTGAAATGTTTTCGATGTGGAAAAGAGGGCCACGTTAGGAATACTTGTACTGCGAATGTTAATGATGAAGAAATGATGGATAATGAAAGGATGGATGATGGGAGTGCTGGAGCTGGTACTAGTGCTGCTTCTGGTAGGGAAGTTGAGCGTGTGGAGGATGGGAGAAGTGCTGAGAATGAGGAAACTTCGGTGATAGGTGCAAGAAATGTAGAAAATGAAACTGATGTGTCTCAGGAGGATGTATCTGCTGTAGCAGAAGCTATTGAGGCTGAAGACAGTTTGGATATGGTGAGGGAGGAAGCACTTTTTAAAACTCCCTCTATTAAAAGAAAAAGACCAAAGAAAAGCCCAAAGAGAATGGGCGCTGGTCAGGTGACAGTAGACTTAGAAAATAAAAATGATGACACTGAATGTAGCACACTTGAGGACTCTGATGGTGAGGCAACAGTTAGCATGAGTACACCAGAATGCCAAGGTGGTTACACTTTTGGAAAAATAAGAGTATTCCTACAAAAAACGAAGAATATGAAAAATGTCCAGGTGGAGGAATATTTTCCTGACCGCAAAATGTTCATAGACTCTGTTGTAACAATGATGAGGGGTGATAGTGAGGATCATTTCACTTCTCAGGAAGTGTTCAGGTTGAAGAAATTTGTTTCTAAATTGAAACTGAAACAAAAAAATGAGGATGGTTTTGAAACTACATAAGATCTTTTGCTCGTTTAAGATAATGGTTGCTGCATATCTTTTTATATACATTCTAATGAGTGCGATAAGAATGGGCACTCTGAATCTGAATGGTGCAAGAGATATAAAGAAAAGGGCATTACTTTTTGAGTTAATTAGACAGAAAAGCTTGGATGTTATATTTGTTCAAGAAACTCACAGTGACAGTCTAAATGAAACTGATTGGAAAAAGGAGTGGGATGGGGAAGTTGTGCTTACTCATATGAGTTCAGTCAGAGGAGGGGTGGCTGTTCTTTTTGCAAAACAATTCTTGCCTGTTTCATATGAATTGAAGCAGGTAATACCAGGCAGACTAATGCTTTTAAAAGCAAAATTTGAAAGATTTAATTTTGTTTTTCTGAATATATATGCTCCAACGAATGGGGCTGAAAGAGTTCTTTTTTTTAACAGTGTTAATAGTATCTTGCAGAACTGTGATTGTGATGATTATTTGTTTTTTGGGGGAGATTTTAATTGTACGGAGAATTATGTATTGGATCGGAATCATGTAGAGCCACATGCTGCTTCAGCTCGTGTGATATGTGAGCTGGTTGAGACTCATGGTTTATGTGATATTTGGCGGGGTCTTAATAATGATGTCAGACAGTACACATGGGCACATGCAAGAGGAAGTCTTATATCCCTAGCCCGAATCGATAGATTTTATTGTTATAAGCACCACTTTAATATAATGAAAAAATGTGTAATTGCTCCAGTAGGTTTTTCGGATCATTGTTTAGTTACATGTCAAGTTTTTATAGCGAATATAAAGGCTAGAAGTGCCTATTGGCATTTCAACATATCGTTGTTAAATGATAAACATTTTAGGGATGTTTTTTGTTTTTTTTGGGATAATTTTAAAATAAGAAAACAGGAATTCGTAAATCTGCGGCAGTGGTGGGATGTTGGTAAGGTTAAAATAATGATGTTTTGTAAACAATACACTTTCAATGTTACCAGGGACATGACACGATCTATGAAAAAGTTAGAAAGTGAAATAGTTGAATTACAGGATTTGGCTGATGTTACCAAAGATCAGAGACATTTGGAGACTCTTAAATCCAAAAAATCTATTCTCATAGATCTATTAGGAATCAGGGCACAAGGAGCATTGGTTCGATCTCGGTTTTTAAATCTTTCACAAATGGATGCCCCATCTAAGTTCTTTTTCAGTCTTGAGCGAAAGAATGGTCAGAGTCGTTGCATTCACTGCTTATACTCCGAAAATGGGCAGGAGCTAACAGAACGCTCTGAGATAAGAGGGAGAGCAGTACGGTTCTATGCTGGACTGTACAGCAGCGAATATGCTGAGAATGATGGTCTGTCTGCTCAATTCTGCGAAGGTCTACCCAGTGTTTCAGAGAGCTCAAAAGCGGATCTGAAGAGGCCGCTGAGTGAGCAGGAGCTGTTCATTGCTCTGAAAGAAATGGAGGGGGGCAAAGCCCCTGGCATGGATGGACTCCCTGTGGAGTTTTACAGGGAGTTCTGGCCGGTTATGGGTAATGACCTGTTGGGTGTTCTCAATGAGAGCCTAACTGAGGGGCTGTTGCCCTTAAGCTACAGAAGAGCAGTGATTACCTTACTGCCAAAAAAAGGAAATCTACAAGAAATAAAGAACTGGAGACCAGTGAGCTTGCTATGCTCTGACCTGAAAATATTTTCAAAAACTTTGGCTAATAGGCTGAAAAAGGTGATGGGGGAAGTCATTCATGTGGATCAAACATATTGTGTTCCGGAAAGGTCTATTTTAGATAATGTTTGCCTTATACGGGATATTTTAAATGTTTGTAATCTTTCTAATACTGATTTGGGTCTTGTTGCTATTGATCAAGAGAAAGCATTTGACAGAGTCGAGCACAGATATCTCTGGAAAATTTTAGATGCTTTTGATTTTGGATTAGATTTTATTAAAATGATCAAAGTTATGTACCAGGACGTTGAAAGTGTTTTGAAAATCAATGGTGGTTTGAGTGCCCCTTTTAAGGTTTTTAGGGGTATTAGACAGGGTTGTGCACTATCGGGAATGTTATATTCTCTGGCTATTGAGCCTCTGTTGAATAAAGTGCGTTCAAAAATTGAAGGTTTTTCTTTTGGCAATGTACACCATCAGGTCTCAGCATATGCTGATGATATTGTAATTATGGTTAAAGGACAGCGAGATATTAGCCAAATGGCGGCTATTTTAAAAGATTTTGGAACCATCTCAGCTGCGAAAGTCAATTGGGATAAGAGTGAGGCATTGGTTTTAGGAAAATGGGATCAGGGTCTCCCAATTTTACCTGATAAATTAACTTGGAAAAGGGGAGGGTTTAAGTATCTGGGAGTGTATCTTGGGGATACAGTTATGCAGCAAAGAAACTGGGATGGAATGGTTGAGCAAATGGTGGGTAGATTGGCTAAATGGAAGTGGATTCATTCACAACTATCCTTTAGGGGAAGAGTGTTGATAGTGAATAATTTGGTAGCCTCAACACTCTGGCATAAGTTGTTTTGTGTAGATCCCCCCATAGGGCTATTATCTCGGCTGCAAAGAATTTTTGTGGATTTTTTTTGGGATCGCTTGCACTGGATTCCACAAGGTGTATGTTTTTTATCTAAAGATGAAGGTGGACAAGGTTTGGTGCATCTACCAAGCAGAATGGCAGCATTTCGTTTACAATTCATCCAGAGATTTTTAACAGGACCTGATGACTTGGTGTGGAGGAATGTGACCAAGGTCATTTTACAAAGAGTGGAGGGACTTGGACTTGATGTAGGACTCTTCTTTGTGGATTACAGGAAGCTGCACCTGAATGGCATATCTCCTTTTTACTGTGGACTTTTTAAAGCATGGGGACTCTTTACTTTTGAAAAAAAGGACAGTTTGGAATCGCTTTTTTGGCTTTTGGAGGAGCCTCTTGTCAAGGGGGCTCGTCTGGACTTGGCGGATGAAGTGCCGGGTCTCACTCAGACATTGTGTGCCTCTGGAACTGTGAAGCTGAGGCAAATTGTCAGGGTAGCTGGCCCTGACTTAAGTGGCATTACAGCAGTAGCCCTTTTGCTGGGGTACAGGTCGGTTCGCCAGGCAGAAAAAGTAGTAGAGATGTGGAAGAAGAGGCTTACAGATGGGGAAATCGCACTGCTTTTGGACTGTGATGGAGGCTTTGAGGTTCCTGCTACAAAATATCTTGTTCCAAACATCAGGATTACTCCAGACTTGAAGGGCATGTCAGGTCCATTGTTGGACCTTCACGAGTTACAAGATTTGGATTTGGGTAAAGTGAAGGGGAAGGTTTTATATCAATGTTGTGTTAAAGTTTTTAATAGAGTTGTTTTAAATGGCAGAGTTGATACAGTCTGGAAGGAAAAATTGGGGATGGGTGAAAAAGCAAAACCATTTTGGAGAGTGTTTTATAAACCACCATTGATTAAGAAATCTGGAGATTTACAATGGCGAATCTTACACGGTGCTGTGGCAGTTAATGCTTTTATTTCTGTTATTAATCCAAGTGTCAGTGATCAGTGTGTGTTTTGTGGTTTAAGGGAAACAGTTTTTCATTGTTTTTTAGAATGCGAAAGACTGAAATCAATTTTTGATGTATTGAGTCAAGTGTTTTTAAAATTTGAAGAAAAATTCACACATGATGCTTTTATTTTTGGGGCAGGGTATAGCCAAAAGCAAAGAATAAAATGGCAGCTGATCAACTTTGTGGTTGGTCAAGCAAAACTTGCAATTTATGTGAGCAGGAAAAACAGAATAGAAAACAGGCCTGGTCAAGACATTATGTGTCTTTTTAAAGCTTATGTGAAGTCTAGAATTGCTGTTGATTTTAAGTATTATAATTTAATGAATGATATGACATCTTTTGAAATGCAGTGGTGCTATAAGAATATTTTCTGTGCTGTCATGGAGGGGGATTTATCTTTTTCTTTATTCTTGCATTGAGGTGTATAGGTTAAGATTCAATGTTAATGAATTTGTATAATTGATTGTGTGGAATAAAGTTTTTAAAAAAAATCAAAAATCTCTCTCTCTCTTTGTTGAGCATTATCCTTAACATGTGTTTTCAATATAAGAAGGTTCTGTAGGCCCTCATGGTGAAGCTGCGTCTATTCTATGCATTAGAAAGAAACTGCAGGAGCTCAGTGTTCTCATGGTAGAAATAATGATTACCAGATGTGTTGTATACATTATACTGAAATCACGTGGCTCACGTTCTTATACCATGAGACATATATGATGTAATTCTTTTCCATTGGTTGAAGTCATAAGACGCCTCTTTTCTTTTGACTATATATCTAATATCCTTTGTTCAATAAATTGGAGATTTTCCTTCCCTCAGATCTGAGCAGTCATTGTCTTTGAATCACCGAGATATGCTGAGAAGGGCGCAGAGCGGGACAGGGTTTAATTGATACCTATCAATAATGGTGGCTCGTACCGGGATTCACAACAAACAGGTGAGAAAGCTATTTTAATGACTTCTGACCTGTTTGTTGAGAAATTTAACCTTGTATTCGTGCCGTTTTTTTTTTTTTTTTTTTGTGAACATCCTCTTTTTTTCTTTTTTTATATATACGGGAAGAGTGAGAGAAGTTGCTTTCACTGGACAGCCTCGTTTTTTTTTATAAAGACGGGAAGAGTGAGAGAAGTTGCTTTCACTGGATTATCCTCGTATTTATCTATATAAGTACGGGAAGACTGATTATCCTCACGGTCTTTGTGCGTGGGAAGAAAATAGATGGGCTTGAGTCGAAGATTTTTTCTTCTTCTTTCAAAACACTATTTTAAATCCTCAGCTGTTTGTCGGTGATTGAAGGATAATACTGAATTTCATTTTTTCTTCTTCTTCGTCTCTCTCTTCCTTTTTTTTTCTTTCTTTCTCCCTCTTAATTAGGCAATATTAAAAAATACCAAAAAAGAAAAAGTTAATATAAGACAGCAGTCTCTTTTATTTTCATTCTATTCACTCAATTATATATTTCATCCCGCCCGGATGATAACACTAAATTATCTAAACTGACAGCGTGTGTTGAAGATATTAAATACTGGATGACGTGTAATTTTCTGCTATTAAATTCAGATAAAACGGAGATATTACTTATTGGTCCAAAAAACTGCCCACAAAACCTCTCACAATACAATTTTACCTTGGAAGGATGTCCTGTCACTTTATCCACTACAGTAAAAGACCTGGGTGTTATATTAGACCGCAACCTGACATTCGAAAATCATATTTCATATGTTACAAGAACGGCATTTTTCCACCTTAGAAACATTGCTAAGCTACGTAACATGCTATCTATTTCTGATGCAGAAAAGTTAGTTCATGCATTCATGACCTCGAGATTAGATTACTGTAATGCTTTATTAGCTGGTTGTCCTGCATCCTCAATAAACAAACTACAGTTAGTCCAAAACGCAGCTGCTAGAGTTCTTACTAGGTCAAGAAAATATGATCATATAACACCAATTTTATCATCTCTACACTGGTTACCTATTAAGTTCCGTATCAATTACAAAGTATTGCAACTGACCTATAAAGCCCTAAATGGTTTAGCTCCAGTGTATCTAACGGATCTTCTATTGCCCTACAATCCATCGCGCTCTTTAAGGTCACTAAACTCTAGGCTTCTGGTCATTCCTAGGATATCTAAGTCCACTAAAGGAGGGAGGGCTTTTTCACATTTGGCTCCTAAACTCTGGAATAGTCTGCCTGATATTGTTCGAGGTTCAGACTCGCTGTCCCAGTTTAGATTAACTAGATTAAAGACGCATCTCTTTAGCCAAGCATTCACATTATAATTACCTTTTATACTACAGTTAAACCGGAACAAAAGCATTAATATAATATTCTGAACAGCAGCTAAGCTAATTATTTCCCATCTGCTTTTCTGTTGTTATCTCGGGACACTAGTCCCGAGGTAAATAGTTCGTCAGCTCCAGTTTGTATCCAGCCTCTCATGAAGACTTCGGATGCCCCAACACCTGTGATGAGACGACTCCACGCCTGTGAAGAGACGACTCAACGCCAGCGTTGTTATGGCCTAAATTAATACACAACTGATTAACTTTTTCGAACATTATTCTTTAACATTGTCTTTCTAACATTTTTACTGTTCATCTATGAAATGTACTTTCTGTAAAGCTGCTTTGAAACAATGTGTATTGTGAAAAGCGCTATACAAATAAATTTGAATTGAATTGAATTGAATATTCGGACATTTCCTAATTGTTGTAAAGGGTTGCATTTAAAACAAAGGAGAGATCTTTGTTGACTGTTACAAATGGGTGAAACAATTAGTCGGCCCGCTAGGGGCGAAACCCCTAAAGACTTTATGAACCGCAATAATAGAGCATTTTATACGGAACCCTATCTCTCCAACCTTGCAGGTTGGTCTGAAGGGAAAACACAATTAGATCCATTTCCCCGTGATGGTTCGTTTAAAGATGAACATTTTCGTTTGGCAAAAGATATGATTTTTTCTGGCAGGGGTGACCCATTATGGGATGAAAAATATATGAAGGATTCTTTTAAAATGTGGAAACGCATGAAAAAATTTTGGGACAAGGGTCCAGATAAAAATAGCTTTGTTTCTGTGACTGCATCTGCCTCTCCGTTGAAGCTGAAATCTGACACCACAGAGCAGTCTGAAATTGAGGCCCCCACTCTTTCCACAGAGAAAAAAAGTCTGGCAGTGCTGGAATCAGACTGTACCAAGCCTTTTTCACATACAGTTCGGCAATCTGAAATTCCTTTGCCATCATACGATGCAATTGTTGCGGCAGCCCCACAGCCTGCCATTAATCGCTTATACCTGCAGTTACCAAATACAGAGACGTTCCCTTTCATACAGGTCCCTGATGGATTTTAAATAACCCCCCTGAGCGCAACTGAGGCAATGGCAACTTGCAAAGACTTGCCAGACCCATCTAAATCTCCGGATAAATTTGTCACAATGATGAAACGGCTAACTTCATACAGTCAATTGACAGGGCGAGATTATCGCCTTATTTTGACTAAAACATTCCCTGCTGAAATTAAGGAGGATGAAATGATCAAAGAAATTGAGTACTTAAACCCAATCTACGATACACCACCTGTTCGTGGTGGTGTACAAGTTAATAAACCCGCAGATTCAAAGCCAATTGATCTGTCTAAACAATCATGAGCGCTTATATTTGCTGATTCTGATGATGACAATGTTGATGATAATGAATGGGTGTGGGCAAGTGCAGATAAACTCAAAGTTTTTTTCAAACAATTGACAGCATTTTTGCTCAAAGTGTCTTCTGCGAAACAAGATTTGTCTTTTGTTGCAAACACGATGCAAAACGTGGGCGAAAGCCCTGTCGCGTTTTTTAATCATTTTAGGCATGCATGGGTTGAAGAATCTGCGATCCCTGTTGATCAAAATTGCCCGTTGTTCTTGAACACGTTCCTGAATAACATGAACAAAGACACTGCGCAGTTAATAAGGATAACAACCCCAAATATTACCGCAATTTCTGTTGATGAATTGGGACGACGCTTGCGTGAGCTCTCTTCAGCTGGAGCATTTGAAAATTCCAGGGGAAACCAGGCAATAATTCAAATGAACGCTGCAATTAACTCGAACGCTCACCAAGCTGGTGAAAACAAATGTTGTTTTTATTGCGGCAAACCTGGACATTTTGAGCGACAATGTAGGAAAAAATTCTATGACTTACAGAAATCAGGAAAGCAGAGGAGGGGCTATAGTGCCAAACAGGGACCAATGGTGCCCTTTTCTGCTAAACCTGACAAACAGAACCCAGCCTACCCGACCTTTTGGAGAAATAAATGACTAAATCATAGTGCAGTTACATCAGCTTGTGATAATTTTTCACAGATTGCCTTGCAATATCCAAATGTATCAACCATTTTGCCCTTTTTTGAGTTAAATGTTGACCATAAATCTTATGCCTTTCTCCTTGATACAGGCGCAACAATCTCATCGCTATCCTCACTCGTTTATGAAGGCCCGATTACAGGAAAACATGTAAATTCGGTGGGAATAACTGGTACAGCTGTGAAGTGTGATGTACCATCATTGTTTAAAATGCATGCTTTTGCAATAATACCCGATTCCCCCTTTTGCCTTATGGGAAGAGATTTGATGCATAAATTAGGTATTCAGCTCCACTTTCATAATGATTCTCTGCAACTTCTGTTTCCTGCAGCCTACTCTCTCACTGTTGATACAGGAAGCGTTCTCCTCGAAGACAAGTCTGCAACTGAGCTCAAACAGGAAATTGAGGGAGTCAACCCTAAGCTGTGGGCGGAGCATAAAGAGGAAGCAGGATTCATTGATGTCCAGCCCTATTTGGCCAAGCTAAAAACACACAGGCCTGTGTATCAAAAACATTATCCCCTTTCCAAAGAAAAGGTGGATGGTATTCTACCTGTTATTGATAAATTATTGGCTCAAGGCATTTTGGTCCGAACTCATTCACCTTATAATACTCCAATTAATCCAATTAAGAAAGCAAATGGTTCTTGGCGTTTAACTCAAGATTTGAGAAAAATTAATGAGTTAATAACACCATTGGCTCCAATAGTACCTGATGTGCAAACTATAATTAATTCTATTCCTTCTGTGCACTCATTTTTTACTGTTGTGGATCTTTGCAGTGCCTTCTTCAGCATTCCTGTTGATCGCTGAACGCAGCCACTGTTCGCCTTTACCTTGGAAAATTCGCAACTGACGTGGACAAGGCTCCCTCAAGGGTTCAGTGATTCTCCGGCTGTTTTCTCTGCTGTGGTGCACTCAACGCTAAAAGATGCCCAACTTCCGCCAGACACCTGTTTGCTTCAATATGCGGACGATATCCTCATTACTGGGGCATCAAAAGACATGTGTGCTGCTGCTTCCAAGATTGTCTGCAACATTTTAGCAGAAGCTGGTTTCAAGGCATCTAGAGAGAAACTGCAGTGGATTCAGAGGAGGGTCAATTACCTCGGCCATGAATTGTCGCAGGGCCAGGTGCAACTGTCTGTGGACAGAGTGAAAGCTATCGCAACCTTCAAGCACCCAAAGACACGGAAGCAAATGTAAAGCTTCCTAGGGCTTGTTAATTACTGCCGTAACTGGGTGCCTAATTGTTCCCTGTACGACAAGGTCCTACGAACTGCTACTCTGGGAGACACAGAAAACATCACATGGACATCTGAGATGGACCAAGCATTCAGACACTTGAAATCCTCCTTGACAAGACCTCCTGCACTCGGACTCCCAGACTACAAACAAGCGTTCCATCTCTATGTGCATCAAGGTGGAGAGACAGCCGCTGCAATCTTGGCCCAAAGCCATGGAAAAAATGTCCTGCGCCCAGTCGCCTATTTTGCCAAAACTCTCGACCCAATAGTCAGAGGACTTCCGGCTTGTTTGCGTGCGGTGGCTGCCACAGCAATCATGGTACAGGATGCTGAACGAATTGTGCTGTCACACAAATTAATTGTACAAACCTCACATCAGGTAGGAGTCATTATGAGTAACATTTCTACATAACATATGACTGCCCAGCGTCGCTCGGGCTATGAGGCTATATTATTAGCCACTGCTAATTTGATTTTGAAACCTACTTCTGTTATTCATGGTCCTACTGTACATTTGCACAGGCTGCTGACGCAAGGTGAATTCGAGAGTGACGACCACGAGTGCCTGGCCAGAATTCAGACATCAACGTCCTGCAGGCCAGATGTTTCTACATCTGTCCTGGAGGAGGGGCTACATTGGTATATTGACGGGTCCTGCTTCAAACCAAATGATAATACATACCACTGCATGAAAAGTGAGATTTTCGACCCCGTAAACGCCTGTATACTCCCGGAAATCTCCCTAATTTTCGGCAGTTTTCGACAATTTAGAGGCAGCGAACGTCGCGTTCGTCTGTGCCACAAATTGTCGTAAACGAACCATGACGTAGGTGGAGAGCCCCCCGCTGAGAGACCGCACGGAGGTGCGACGCCTCTAATTAGCATATGAATAGCAGCGAAACCAGAGAGTCAACGGCCAGACTTGAATTTACTCACTCACTATTGGCTGAAGCCACTACATTTAAAAAAGAAAAATCCCTTGTGATTGGTTGGCAGATCACTGCAAACCAATCATTATTGGTCCCCCTGGCTCATTATAAATGTAAACCCCAATAATATTAATAAATATATAATTTATGTTGTCATAATTTGTTTTATATTAATGTTATTGTGCTATGAAGTATTCATACCATCAAGGAATATATGGGAAAATTATACGGACCGTGCCGTTTATTCAAAGAAAGAGCATTTATAAGCATACAGCTGTTCATTCAAAGAAAGGGCTTCATTTATAAAACACAGCTGTTTATTCAAAGAAAGAGCTTTATTGTTAAACACACAACTATGTACAGTGCAGCAGTAATGTAATGTAAAGTTCGGCGTGCTCCAGGCTCAAACATGAGTTCAATGGTCGCGGACTTCCAAATGTCCACCTCATCCAGCACACTCTCGCTTCCAGCAACTGTAATACAATCCATAAAGACAATAAGCAACCTGAAAAATACTCACATTGACAAAAAACGGATCTAATATAATAAATCTTACCCTTTTTCTTCCTGATCGACTCCGAGTTAAACTTCGCAGTTTCCGCCTGCTATGTAAGTTGGTTGTTTGTATCTGAAGCTCCGGCGTGTCGATTCATAATACGTCTTACAGGCAGCTAGAAAACAATTACATGAGACTGGTATTAATAAAAACAGTCACGGTAAAATTAAACAAGGAATGAGAAACACATTAGAAGTTACTTACACACAATTTCGTCGTGATCAGCGGTTAAATCTGGACTCTTGGAAATAGCTCCAAGCAGATAAGAGCTCACGGCTTCGTTATGAGGCGAGGATAGTCTGTGTAAACAAAATGTGCAGTTTTAAGCTCGGATCTATTAACGCACCCATTTCCTTATACAGCTGAATAAAAGCATATTCTTTAAATCGTAACGTAACCCATGCTCTGGTTCATAGCGCCTGCAGTTTGCCTCAGAGTTGTGAAGACGAAGACAGCCTCCTGAAAATGAGTCGAAAAAGTTGGTCGCGTCCAGGAGTTGAAGACGGCGTCCTGTCATTGTTGATCACGAAAAAGGAAAGCAGCAAAAAAATAGGAAATGTAAAAAAAAAAAAAAGGTTTAAAGCTCGTCTTCTACGCGTCATGGCCATGACCTCGACCTCACACGTCATTGGACTAGGGCTCTACTATGGAACGCGCCCGGGGCCAAATCTCTTTATACGAAACGCGTGACTTATGACTGTTTCAACACGCACTGTTTGTCAACGCAGCAATTTTTTACGTGTTTCTTTTGTATGTGTAGACACGCACATTCTGGTCGTGTAACAGGCATACACACACAGTCGACGCACAGTTTTAACATGTTAAGAAGACACATTTGAACGTGTTTCTTCACGCGCACATTCTGTACATGTCGAAGTGTAATTTTTTTTTTTTTTAAAAGCAGACTTACCTTTAGATGTAGCCTAGGCTACATACATATTAATATAAGATATTAATTAATTGCTTAACTGACTACTGTGCTAGAGTAAAGTAGCCTAATGTTACAATGTATATTAAGTAAATGCTTAATATTATACAATTATTATAATTTATCTATATGGGTTATTGTTTGTTTTTTAAAGTTAGTCTATATATAATTTCTAAAAGTATATATAGGCTAATTTACACAGCACATATTTATAACTGAAAACACACACACAACTTTATTCACTTTCACATAATAATGTTTTTGTAATTTGGTGTTTAGTTTGTTTATACTATTCTGTCTCTGTTTTGTTTCCAGGAACATCTGATGAGTGCTATAATAAAATGACTTCATTATATTTAAAATATGTTTTGATATACATTTTATTTATATTATTAATATTTTATTTACCCATAACGTGTCTTTAGGAAGCCATAAGTTATAGAGACAAGAATAACTTTTGCCATTTAAATGCCACATTAATTTACTGAGGACCCATACAGCCAATGATCATGTGTGAAAACACTTATACATAAATTGATCACTTAGAAATCAAAACTCAGGTTTGAGAAAGAAAGAATATGCATACAACAAAATATATTGTTTCATAGCAGCTTCAGTAACAAGTTCAAAACAAATTCTGCTGTAAACCGGCTCTAACAAGCCAATATAGTGTCAATATTCAGCTCAAGTGACTTCAGTGTTGATTCAGTTCAGCTGATTTCAGTTCAACTGATTTCAGTTCAACTGTAAATTCCTCAGTTGTGCATATTTGTGTGTAGTTAGATATATGCAAAAACAACATTTTTGGAAGAGTTAAAATAGTTTTGCACAAAGTGTTGCTTTTGCAAGCGATGTCTGATGTTTTGCATGTTGTGTGTTTTGTGTGTAGAGTTACAAGAAATGGAGCCATATTTCAGAAATTGTGTGTAAGCAATTAGATAAAACTGTAAATGAATCCAGTTTATTTTAGTTCAGGACTCATAGTCCAGGTGTTAGTAATCTGTGCTTAATCTTTGTTCCAGGCAACAATTTTTTAACTCACGATTTGAGTTAGATTAGGCCTACTCTTGGCATAATTTAAACCCTGTCCAGGAAACCACCTCTTGAAAATCTGCATTGATAATTCATAAAATGTGGTGTGAGCTCAATTTAAATGACAATTACAGAAAAACACAATCTGACTTAACTATAAACACACAAACTTGTACTTTTCACATTTATGATTAATAGCCATTTAGAAATCATGCACAGTGCAGGGTGGAAAAATTAATTTTGGTATGTAAACTGTATGCTTTACTTGATTTATTTGTGTGCTTTGGTTCATTGTCTTGTTGCATCACATAACCTCTCTAAAGGTTGAAGACATGAACTGCTGTCCTGTATATTTTTTTTTTACATAACATTGGTTATTGCTAATGACATACAGAGTAATAATCTACACTGTGAGCCCGGACAAGTTGAATCTACTTAAAAAATTAGAGCAAACTGGTTGCCCTAAAAATTTAGTAATGTGAACTAAAACGAGTACATTTAACTTAAATTTAAGTTAACATTTTAACTTAAACTTTAAACTTGTTTTAGTTAAAAAAAATTCAGAACCTAGATAAAACTCCCCCTGCTGCTACTCTGATTTGCATTTGTGTAGCTCACAGCATGTTCATTTACATGATAAAGCCTCCCCTAGAATTAAGGGGAGGGGGGGGTCATGGGGGGACAACTGCCAAGCAAGGCCCACGTCAATTTCCGTCAATTTCCGGCAGTTTTCGGAGTTGCCTGCAAATTGCCGTGCACAGTCGTAAACCTGAAGTTTCACGGCAATCTACAGTGCCACATACTGACGAAAATCCCACTTTTCATGCAGTGGTAGGTCCTCAATTTGAGAGGAAATCCTTGTGTCCGTCAAGGGCCTCTCATCAGTGCAAAAGAAGATACTCTCAAAATATTCGATGCACCAGCAATTCCTAAGCCGTTCCCACTTAACCGGTTTAAAGATTCAACTTAGACAGGCTCAGAAAAAATAAAATAATAAAAATAAATAAATAATATTTAACCTATAGTAAACTAACAAGGAGATAAATTAACGGGATGTTAATCCTTTTATTTAAGACTCGTAAACAGAAGTTTATCGGGATTAGATAGTCCAAGAGAGGTCTACCTTAATATAGACTACTCGCTCGTCAGGATGCGCTGTCTTAGAGGTTTATGGTTTTTCTGCCACAGATCACCTGATCGAACATTCACTTCCCGACTATCAAGCTTCAATATCAGTTAATCCCGGAGTGACACGGTGAAAGCTTCGTAACTTCTCCCGTATCCGTTCTTGATCCACGTGTGTTTGGTGTCGTCGATTTGCACCCGCTCTTTCCCACATTGTAAATCGCCGCTGTTTTGGTTCAGGTTCCTTGAAGTTATCAAGCGAGACTCCTTTCTTCTTCAAGTCTTTAACTGCCTCTGCTGCATTCTCATAAGTTTTGGTACCATTTTCAAAAAACACTCTCAGTTTTGCTGGGTATGGTGTATGAAACCGAATCCCCTTGGATTTGAGCTCCTTCAAAATCTCCACATATTCCTTACTCTTTTTCAGTATCTCTGGAGGCAGGGGCGTTTCCAGCATTGAAGGACATCCGGGGCTTAGCCCAGAACATTTAATGCAAATACAGGGATCACTCGAAGAGGTTTTTTTTATTTTATTACAGTCAGTAACACTTTACTTTCAGTCAAAATACATCTTTAACATTATCTTCAAGGCAGGCTAACATCCTCTCAGTGCTCAACTGAGCACAACCTTTTTTTTTGGATATGAAGAGCATAACCATTGCTCAACTGAGCATGATAACATTATACATCTTTAACATTATGCTCAATACATATACACAGAGTCAACATACAACATACACTATTCACCTCTTGCTGTCTATCTGGTATGTCCTTCTATATTAGTTATATTTCTCTCTCATCACCTGCTGTAGTCTTTCTCATCACCTGCTGTAGTCTTTCATCACTTGCTGTAGTCTTTCTCATCACCTGCTGTAGTCTTTCATCACTTGCTGTAGTCTTTCTCATCACCTGCTGTAGTCTCTCATCCACTTGCTAGTCTCTCATCACTTGCTGTAGTCTCTCATCACCTGCTGTAGTCTCTCATCCACTTGCTAGTCTTTCTCATCACTTGCTGTAGTCTCTCATCACCTGCTGTAGTCTCTCATCCACTTGCTAGTCTTTCTCATCACCTGCTGTAGTCTCTCATCCACTTGCTAGTCTTTCTCATCACCTGCTGTAGTCTCTCATCCACTTGCTAGTCTTTCTCATCACCTGCTGTAGTCTCTCATCCACTTGCTAGTCTTTCTCATCACCTGCTGTAGTCTTTCATCACCTGCTGTAGTCTTTCTCATCACCTGCTGTAGCCCTTCATCCACTTGCTAGTCTTTCTCATCACTTGCTGTAGTCTCTCATCCACTTGCTAGTCTTTCTCATCACTTGCTGTAGTCTCTCATCCACTTGCTAGTCTTTCTCATCACTTGCTGTAGTCTCTCATCCACTTGCTAGTCTTTCTCATCACCTGCTGTAGTCTCTCATCCACTTGCTAGTCTTTCTCATCACCTGCTGTAGTCTTTCATCACTTGCTGTAGTCTTTCTCATCACCTGCTGTAGTCTCTCATCCACTTGCTAGTCTTTCTCATCACTTGCTGTAGTCTCTCATCCACTTTCTAGTCTTTCTCATCACTTGCTGTAGTCTCTCATCCACTTGCTAGTCTTTCTCATCACCTGCTGTAGTCTTTCATCACTTGCTGTAATCTTTCATCACTTGCTATAGTCTTTCTCATCACCTGCTGTAGTCTCTCATCCACTTGCTAGTCTTTCTCATCACTTGCTGTAGTCTCTCATCCACTTTCTAGTCTTTCTCATCACTTGCTGTAGTCTCTCATCCACTTGCTAGTCTTTCTCATCACTTGCTGTAGTCTTTCATCACTTGCTGTAATCTTTCATCACTTGCTATAGTCTTTCTCATCACCTGCTGTAGTCTCTCATCCACTTGCTAGTCTTTCTCATCACCTGCTGTAGTCTCTCATCCACTTGCTAGTCTTTCTCATCACCTGCTGTAGTCTCTCATCCACTTGCTAGTCTTTCTCATCACCTGCTGTAGTCTCTCATCCACTTGCTAGTCTTTCTCATCACTTGCTGTAGTCTCTCATCCACTTGCTAGTCTCTCATCACTTGCTGTAGTCTTTCTCATCACCTGCTGTAGTCTCTCATCCACTTGCTAGTCTTTCTCATCACCTGCTGTAGTCTCTCATCCACTTGCTAGTCTTTCTCATCACCTGCTGTAGTCTCTCATCCACTTGCTAGTCTTTCTCATCACCTGCTGTAGTCTCTCATCCACTTGCTAGTCTTTCTCATCACCTGCTGTAGTCTTTCATCCACTTGCTAGTCTTTCTCATCACGTGCTGTAGTCTCTCATCCACTTGCTAGTCTTTCTCATCACTTGCTGTAGTCTCTCATCCACTTGCTAGTCTTTCTCATCACCTGCTGTAGTCTCTCATCCACTCTGTAGTCTCTCATCCACTTTCTAGTCTTTCTCATCACTTGCTGTAGTCTCTCATCCACTCTGTAGTCTCTCATCCACTTGCTAGTCTTTCTCATCACTTGCTGTAGTCTCTCATCCACTCTGTAGTCTCTCATCCACTTGCTAGTCTTTCTCATCACTTGCTGTAGTCTCTCATCCACTCTGTAGTCTCTCATCCACTTTCTAGTCTTTCTCATCACCTGCTGTAGTCTCTCATCCACTCTGTAGTCTCTCATCCACTTGCTAGTCTTTCTCATCACTTGCTGTAGTCTCTCATCCACTTGCTAGTCTTTCTCATCACTTGCTGTAGTCTCTCATCCACTTGCTAGTCTTTCTCATCACCTGCTGTAGTCTCTCATCCACTTGCTAGTCTTTCTCATCACCTTCTGTAGTCTCTCATCCACTCTGTAGTCTCTCATCCACTTTCTAGTCTTTCTCATCACCTGCTGTAGTCTCTCATCCACTTGCTAGTCTTTCTCATCACCTGCTGTAGTCTCTCATCCACTTTCTAGTCTTTCTCATCACTTGCTGTAGTCTCTCATCCACTCTGTAGTCTCTCATCCACTTGCTAGTCTTTCTCATCACTTGCTGTAGTCTCTCATCCACTCTGTAGTCTCTCATCCACTTTCTAGTCTTTCTCATCACCTGCTGTAGTCTCTCATCCACTCTGTAGTCTCTCATCCACTTGCTAGTCTTTCTCATCACTTGCTGTAGTCTCTCATCCACTTGCTAGTCTTTCTCATCACTTGCTGTAGTCTCTCATCCACTTGCTAGTCTTTCTCATCACCTGCTGTAGTCTCTCATCCACTTGCTAGTCTTTCTCATCACCTTCTGTAGTCTCTCATCCACTCTGTAGTCTCTCATCCACTTTCTAGTCTTTCTCATCACCTGCTGTAGTCTCTCATCCACTTGCTAGTCTTTCTCATCACCTGCTGTAGTCTCTCATCCACTTGCTAGTCTCTCATCACTTGCTGTAGTCTCTCATCCACTTGCTAGTCTTTCTCATCACCTTCTGTAGTCTCTCATCCACTTGCTAGTCTTTCTCATCACCTGCTGTAGACTTTCATCACTTGCTGTAGTCTTTCTCATCACCTGCTGTAGTCTCTCATCCACTTGCTAGTCTTTCTCATCACTTGCTGTAGTCTTTCATCACTTGCTGTAGTCTTTCTCATCACCTGCTGTAGTCTCTCATCCACTTGCTAGTCTTTCTCAACACCTGCTGTAGTGTTTCATCACTTGCTGTAGTCTCTCATCCACTTGCTAGTCTTTCTCATCACTTGCTGTAGTCTTTCATCCACTTGCTAGTCTTTCTCATCACCTGCTGTAGTCTCTCATCCACTTGCTAGTCTTTCTCATCACTTGCTGTAGTCTCTCATCCACTTGCTAGTCTTTCTCATCACCTGCTGTAGTCTTTCATCACTTGCTGTAGTCTTTCATCACTTGCTGTAGTCTTTCATCACTTGCTAGTCTTTCTCATCACCTGCTGTAGTCTCTCATCCACTTTCTAGTCTCTCATCACTTGCTGTAGTCTTTCATCACTTGCTGTAATCTTTCATCACTTGCTATAGTCTCTCTCATCACCTGCTAGTCTTTCTCATCACTTGCTGTAGTCTCTCATCCACTTGCTAGTCTCTCATCACCTTCTGTAGTCTCTCATCCACTTGCTAGTCTTTCTCATCACCTGCTGTAGTCTCTCATCCACTTGCTAGTCTTTCTCATCACTTTCTGTAGTCTCTCATCCACTTGCTAGTCTCTCATCACTTGCTGTAGTCTTTCTCATCACCTGCTGTAGTCTCTCATCCACTTGCTAGTCTTTCTCATCACCTGCTGTAGTCTCTCATCCACTTGCTAGTCTTTCTCATCACCTTCTGTAGTCTCTCATCCACTTGCTAGTCTTTCTCATCACCTGCTGTAGTCTCTCATCCACTTGCTAGTCTTTCTCATCACCTTCTGTAGTCTCTCATCCACTTGCTAGTCTTTCTCATCACTTGCTGTAGTCTTTCATCACCTGCTGTAGTCTTTCATCACTTGCTGTAGTCTCTCATCCACTTGCTAGTCTTTCTCATCACTTGCTGTAGTCTCTCATCCACTTGCTAGTCTTTCTCATCACTTGCTGTAGTCTCTCATCCACTTGCTAGTCTTTCTCATCACCTTCTGTAGTCTCTAATCCACTTGCTAGTCTTTCTCATCACTTGCTGTAGTCTTTCATCACTTGCTGTAGTCTCTCATCACCTGCTGTAGTCTTTCATCACTTGCTGTAGTCTCTCATCCACTTGCTAGTCTTTCTCATCACCTGCTGTAGTCTTTCATCACTTGCTGTAGTCTTTCTCATCACCTGCTGTAGGCTCTCATCCACTTTCTAGTCTTTCTCATCACTTGCTGTAGTCTTTCATCACTTGCTGTAATCTTTCATCACTTGCTGTAGTCTTTCTCATCACCTGCTGTAGTCTCTCATCCACTTGCTAGTCTTTCTCATCACTTGCTGTAGTCTCTCACCCACTTGCTAGTCTTTCTCATCACCTGCTGTAGTCTTTCATCACTTGCTGTAGTCTTTCTCATCACCTGCTGTAGTCTCTCATCCACTTGCTAGTCTTTCTCATCACCTGCTGTAGTCTCTCATCCACTTGCTAGTCTTTCTCATCACTTGCTGTAGTCTCTCATCCACTTGCTAGTCTCTCATCCACTTGCTAGTCTTTCTCATCACCTGCTGTAGTCTCTCATCCACTTGCTAGTCTTTCTCATCACCTTCTGTAGTCTCTCATCCACTTGCTAGTCTTTCTCATCACTTGCTGTAGTCTTTCATCACTTGCTGTAGTCTCTCATCACCTGCTGTAGTCTCTCATCCACTTGCTAGTCTTTCATCACTTGCTGTAGTCTCTCATCCACTTGCTAGTCTTTCATCACCTGCTGTAGTCTTTCATCACTTGCTATAGTCTTTCTCATCACCTGCTGTAGTCTCTCATCACCTGCTGTAGTCTTTCATCACTTGCTGTAGTCTCTCATCCACTTGCTAGTCTTTCTCATCACTTGCTGTAGTCTCTCATCCACTTGCTAGTCTTTCTCATCACTTGCTGTAGTCTCTCATCCACTTGCTAGTCTTTCTCATCACCTGCTGTAGTCTCTCATCCACTTGCTAGTCTTTCTCATCACCTGCTGTAGTCTTTCATCACTTGCTGTAGTCTTTCTCATCACCTGCTGTAGTCTCTCATCCACTTGCTAGTCTTTCTCATCACTTGCTGTAGTCTCTCATCCACTTTCTAGTCTTTCTCATCACTTGCTGTAGTCTCTCATCCACTTGCTAGTCTTTCTCATCACTTGCTGTAGTCTTTCATCACTTGCTGTAATCTTTCATCACTTGCTATAGTCTTTCTCATCACCTGCTGTAGTCTCTCATCCACTTGCTAGTCTTTCTCATCACTTGCTGTAGTCTCTCATCCACTTTCTAGTCTTTCTCATCACTTGCTGTAGTCTCTCATCCACTTGCTAGTCTTTCTCATCACTTGCTGTAGTCTCTCATCCACTTGCTAGTCTTTCTCATCACCTGCTGTAGTCTCTCATCCACTTGCTAGTCTTTCTCATCACCTGCTGTAGTCTTTCATCACTTGCTGTAGTCTTTCTCATCACCTGCTGTAGTCTCTCATCCACTTGCTAGTCTTTCTCATCACTTGCTGTAGTCTCTCATCCACTTTCTAGTCTTTCTCATCACTTGCTGTAGTCTCTCATCCACTTGCTAGTCTTTCTCATCACTTGCTGTAGTCTTTCATCACTTGCTGTAATCTTTCATCACTTGCTATAGTCTTTCTCATCACCTGCTGTAGTCTCTCATCCACTTGCTAGTCTTTCTCATCACTTGCTGTAGTCTCTCATCCACTTTCTAGTCTTTCTCATCACTTGCTGTAGTCTCTCATCCACTTGCTAGTCTTTCTCATCACTTGCTGTAGTCTTTCATCACTTGCTGTAATCTTTCTCATCACCTGCTGTAGTCTCTCATCCACTTGCTATAGTCTTTCTCATCACCTGCTGTAGTCTCTCATCCACTTGCTAGTCTTTCTCATCACCTGCTGTAGTCTCTCATCCACTTGCTAGTCTTTCTCATCACCTGCTGTAGTCTCTCATCCACTTGCTAGTCTTTCTCATCACTTGCTGTAGTCTCTCATCCACTTGCTAGTCTCTCATCACTTGCTGTAGTCTTTCTCATCACCTGCTGTAGTCTCTCATCCACTTGCTAGTCTTTCTCATCACCTGCTGTAGTCTCTCATCCACTTGCTAGTCTTTCTCATCACCTGCTGTAGTCTCTCATCCACTTGCTAGTCTTTCTCATCACCTGCTGTAGTCTCTCATCCACTTGCTAGTCTTTCTCATCACTTGCTGTAGTCTCTCATCCACTTGCTAGTCTTTCTCATCACCTGCTGTAGTCTCTCATCCACTTGCTAGTCTTTCTCATCACCTGCTGTAGTCTCTCATCCACTTGCTAGTCTTTCTCATCACCTTCTGTAGTCTCTCATCCACTCTGTAGTCTCTCATCCACTTTCTAGTCTTTCTCATCACCTGCTGTAGTCTTTCATCCACTTGCTAGTTTTTCTCATCACCTGCTGTAGTCTCTCATCCACTTGCTAGTCTTTCTCATCACCTGCTGTAGTCTTTCATCACTTGCTGTAATCTTTCATCACTTGCTATAGTCTTTCTCATCACCTGCTGTAGTCTCTCATCCACTTGCTAGTCTTTCTCATCACCTGCTGTAGTCTCTCATCCACTTGCTAGTCTTTCTCATCACCTTCTGTAGTCTCTCATCCACTCTGTAGTCTCTCATCCACTTTCTAGTCTTTCTCATCACCTGCTGTAGTCTTTCATCCACTTGCTAGTCTTTCTCATCACCTGCTGTAGTCTCTCATCCACTTGCTAGTCTTTCTCATCACCTGCTGTAGTCTCTCATCCACTTGCTAGTCTTTCTCATCACCTTCTGTAGTCTCTCATCCACTCTGTAGTCTCTCATCCACTTTCTAGTCTTTCTCATCACTTGCTGTAGTCTCTCATCCACTTGCTAGTCTTTCTCATCACCTGCTGTAGTCTTTCATCCACTTGCTAGTTTTTCTCATCACTTGCTGTAGTCTCTCATCCACTTTCTAGTCTTTCTCATCACTTGCTGTAGTCTTTCATCACTTGCTGTAATCTTTCATCACTTGCTATAGTCTTTCTCATCACCTGCTGTAGTCTCTCATCCACTTGCTAGTCTTTCTCATCACCTGCTGTAGTCTTTCATCACTTGCTGTAGTCTTTCATCACTTGCTGTAGTCTTTCTCATCACCTGCTGTAGTCTCTCATCCACTTGCTAGTCTTTCTCATCACCTGCTGTAGTCTCTCATCCACTTGCTAGTCTCTCATCACTTGCTGTAGTCTCTCATCCACTTGCTAGTCTTTCTCATCACCTTCTGTAGTCTCTCATCCACTTGCTAGTCTTTCTCATCACCTGCTGTAGACTTTCATCACTTGCTGTAGTCTTTCTCATCACCTGCTGTAGTCTCTCATCCACTTGCTAGTCTTTCTCATCACTTGCTGTAGTCTTTCATCACTTGCTGTAGTCTTTCTCATCACCTGCTGTAGTCTCTCATCCACTTGCTAGTCTTTCTCAACACCTGCTGTAGTGTTTCATCACTTGCTGTAGTCTCTCATCCACTTGCTAGTCTTTCTCATCACTTGCTGTAGTCTTTCATCACTTGCTGTAGTCTTTCTCATCACCTGCTGTAGTCTCTCATCCACTTGCTAGTCTTTCTCATCACCTGCTGTAGTCTCTCATCCACTTGCTAGTCTTTCTCATCACCTGCTGTAGTCTCTCATCCACTTGCTAGTCTTTCTCATCACCTGCTGTAGTCTTTCTCATCACTTGCTGTAGTCTCTCATCCACTTGCTAGTCTTTCTCATCACCTGCTGTAGTCTTTCATCACTTGCTGTAGTCTTTCTCATCACCTGCTGTAGTCTCTCATCCACTTGCTAGTCTTTCTCATCACCTGCTGTAGTCTCTCATCCACTTGCTAGTCTTTCTCATCACTTGCTAGTCTCTCATCACTTGCTAGTCTTTCTCATCACCTGCTGTAGTCTCTCATCCACTTGCTAGTCTTTCTCATCACCTGCTGTAGTCTCTCATCCACTTGCTAGTCTTTCTCATCACCTGCTGTAGTCTCTCATCCACTTGCTAGTCTTTCTCATCACCTGCTGTAGTCTTTCATCACTTGCTGTAGTCTTTCATCACTTGCTAGTCTTTCTCATCACCTGCTGTAGTCTCTCATCCACTTTCTAGTCTTTCTCATCACTTGCTGTAGTCTTTCATCACTTGCTGTAATCTTTCATCACTTGCTATAGTCTCTCTCATCACCTGCTAGTCTTTCTCATCACTTGCTGTAGTCTCTCATCCACTTGCTAGTCTCTCATCACCTTCTGTAGTCTCTCATCCACTTGCTAGTCTTTCTCATCACTTTCTGTAGTCTCTCATCCACTTGCTAGTCTCTCATCACTTGCTGTAGTCTTTCTCATCACCTGCTGTAGTCTCTCATCCACTTGCTAGTCTTTCTCATCACCTGCTGTAGTCTCTCATCCACTTGCTAGTCTTTCTCATCACCTTCTGTAGTCTCTCATCCACTTGCTAGTCTTTCTCATCACCTGCTGTAGTCTCTCATCCACTTGCTAGTCTTTCTCATCACCTTCTGTAGTCTCTCATCCACTTGCTAGTCTTTCTCATCACTTGCTGTAGTCTTTCATCACTTGCTGTAGTCTCTCATCACCTGCTGTAGTCTTTCATCACTTGCTGTAGTCTCTCATCCACTTGCTAGTCTTTCTCATCACTTGCTGTAGTCTCTCATCCACTTGCTAGTCTTTCTCATCACCTTCTGTAGTCTCTCATCCACTTGCTAGTCTTTCTCATCACTTGCTGTAGTCTTTCATCACTTGCTGTAGTCTCTCATCACCTGCTGTAGTCTTTCATCACTTGCTGTAGTCTCTCATCCACTTGCTAGTCTTTCTCATTACCTGCTGTAGTCTTTCATCACTTGCTGTAGTCTTTCTCATCACCTGCTGTAGGCTCTCATCCACTTTCTAGTCTTTCTCATCACTTGCTGTAGTCTTTCATCACTTGCTGTAATCTTTCATCACTTGCTATAGTCTTTCTCATCACCTGCTGTAGTCTCTCATCCACTTGCTAGTCTTTCTCATCACTTGCTGTAGTCTCTCACCCACTTGCTAGTCTTTCTCATCACCTGCTGTAGTCTTTCATCACTTGCTGTAGTCTTTCTCATCACCTGCTGTAGTCTCTCATCCACTTGCTAGTCTTTCTCATCACCTGCTGTAGTCTCTCATCCACTTGCTAGTCTTTCTCATCACTTGCTGTAGTCTCTCATCCACTTGCTAGTCTCTCATCACTTGCTGTAGTCTTTCTCATCACCTGCTGTAGTCTCTCATCCACTTGCTAGTCTTTCTCATCACTTGCTGTAGTCTCTCATCCACTTGCTAGTCTCTCATCCACTTGCTAGTCTTTCTCATCACCTGCTGTAGTCTCTCATCCACTTGCTAGTCTTTCTCATCACCTTCTGTAGTCTCTCATCCACTTGCTAGTCTTTCTCATCACTTGCTGTAGTCTTTCATCACTTGCTGTAGTCTCTCATCACCTGCTGTAGTCTCTCATCCACTTGCTAGTCTTTCATCACTTGCTGTAGTCTCTCATCCACTTGCTAGTCTTTCATCACCTGCTGTAGTCTTTCATCACTTGCTATAGTCTTTCTCATCACCTGCTGTAGTCTCTCATCACCTGCTGTAGTCTTTCATCACTTGCTGTAGTCTCTCATCCACTTGCTAGTCTTTCTCATCACTTGCTGTAGTCTCTCATCCACTTGCTAGTCTCTCTCATCACCTGCTGTAGTCTTTCATCACTTGCTGTAGTCTTTCTCATCACCTGCTGTAGTCTCTCATCCACTTGCTAGTCTTTCTCATCACCTGCTGTAGTCTCTCATCCACTTGCTAGTCTTTCTCATCACTTGCTGTAGTCTCTCATCCACTTGCTAGTCTTTCTCATCACCTGCTGTAGTCTCTCATCCACTTGCTAGTCTTTCTCATCACTTGCTGTAGTCTCTCATCCACTTGCTAGTCTTTCTCATCACTTGCTGTAGTCTCTCATCCACTTGCTAGTCTTTCTCATCACCTGCTGTAGTCTTTCATCACTTGCTGTAGTCTTTCATCACTTGCTGTAGTCTTTCATCACTTGCTGTAGTCTTTCATCACTTGCTGTAGTCTTTCTCATCACTTGCTGTAGTCTTTCTCATCACTTGCTGTAGTCTTTCTCATCACTTGCTGTAGTCTTTCTCATCACTTGCTGTAGTCTTTCTCATCACCTGCTGTAGTCTCTCATCCACTTGCTAGTCTTTCTCATCACTTGCTGTAGTCTCTCATCCACTTGCTAGTCTTTCTCATCACCTGCTGTAGTCTCTCATCCACTTGCTAGTCTTTCTCATCACCTGCTGTAGTCTCTCATCCACTTGCTAGTCTTTCTCATCACCTTCTGTAGTCTCTCATCCACTTGCTAGTCTTTCTCATCACCTTCTGTAGTCTCTCATCCACTTGCTAGTCTTTCTCATCACCTGCTGTAGTCTCTCATCCACTTGCTAGTCTTTCTCATCACCTTCTGTAGTCTCTCATCCACTTGCTAGTCTTTCTCATCACCTGCTGTAGTCTTTCATCACTTGCTGTAGTCTTTCTCATCACCTGCTGTAGTCTTTCATCACTTGCTGTAGTCTTTCATCACTTGCTGTAGTCTTTCTCATCACCTGCTGTAGTCTCTCATCCACTTGCTAGTCTCTCATCACCTGCTGTAGTCTCTCATCCACTTGCTAGTCTTTCATCACCTGCTGTAGTCTCTCATCACCTGCTGTAGTCTTTCATCACTTGCTGTAGTCTTTCATCACTTGCTGTAGTCTTTCTCATCACCTGCTGTAGTCTTTCATCACCTGCTGTAGTCTTTCTCATCACCTGCTGTAGTCTCTCATCCACTTGCTAGTCTCTCATCACTTGCTGTAGTCTCTCATCACCTGCTGTAGTCTCTCATCCACTTGCTAGTCTTTCTCATCACCTGCTGTAGTCTTTCATCACTTGCTGTAGTCTTTCTCATCACCTGCTGTAGTCTTTCATCACTTGCTGTAGTCTTTCTCATCACCTGCTGTAGTCTCTCATCCACTTGCTAGTCTCTCATCACCTGCTGTAGTCTCTCATCCACTTGCTAGTCTTTCATCACTTGCTGTAGTCTTTCTCATCACCTGCTGTAGTCTCTCATCCACTTGCTAGTCTCTCATCACTTGCTGTAGTCTCTCATCACCTGCTGTAGTCTCTCATCCACTTGCTAGTCTTTCTCATCACCTGCTGTAGTCTTTCATCACTTGCTGTAGTCTTTCTCATCACCTGCTGTAGTCTCTCATCCACTTGCTAGTCTCTCATCACTTGCTGTAGTCTTTCTCATCACCTGCTGTAGTCTTTCATCACTTGCTGTAGTCTTTCTCATCACCTGCTGTAGTCTTTCATCACTTGCTGTAGTCTTTCATCACTTGCTGTAGTCTTTCTCATCACCTTCTGTAGTCTCTCATCCACTTGCTAGTCTTTCTCATCACCTGCTGTAGTCTCTCATCCACTTGCTAGTCTTTCTCATCACCTTCTGTAGTCTCTCATCCACTTGCTAGTCTTTCTCATCACCTGCTGTAGTCTCTCATCCACTTGCTAGTCTTTCTCATCACCTGCTGTAGTCTCTCATCCACTTGCTAGTCTTTCTCATCACCTGCTGTAGTCTCTCATCCACTTGCTAGTCTTTCTCATCACTTGCTGTAGTCTCTCATCCACTTGCTAGTCTTTCTCATCACCTGCTGTAGTCTCTCATCCACTTGCTAGTCTTTCTCATCACCTGCTGTAGTCTCTCATCCACTTGCTAGTCTTTCTCATCACCTGCTGTAGTCTCTCATCCACTTGCTAGTCTTTCTCATCACCTGCTGTAGTCTCTCATCCACTTGCTAGTCTTTCTCATCACCTGCTGTAGTCTCTCATCCACTTGCTAGTCTTTCTCATCACCTGCTGTAGTCTCTCATCCACTTGCTAGTCTTTCTCATCACCTGCTGTAGTCTCTCATCCACTTGCTAGTCTTTCTCATCACCTGCTGTAGTCTCTCATCCACTTGCTAGTCTTTCTCATCACCTGCTGTAGTCTTTCTCTCATCACTTGCTTTTTCACTTGCTTTGCTGGGTATCATTAAAGGGTATTTTCTTGGTTTGAGCATTGCAAATCGGTTCATGACACTGTTATGGTCTGTGACACACACAAGTCCCCTCTCAATAGACATCACTGCCAGGTAATTGAGCCTCTGCTGACCCATGGTTCTTCTCAACCATGTGTGTAGGCGACGCAGAGCACTGAATGATCTTTCGCAACTGCAGCTGCTGACAGGAATCGTTAGTGCTGCTTGAAAGACTGATCTCAGGCTTGGGAACATGTCAGGGTCAAGGAGCTTGTATACACTTGCCATATCTGAAATGACACCTTCATCTCTTCTTTTGATCAGGAACTGTCTAGCCACTGCAACCTCTTCTTTACTGACCTTCATGTTATAATGTTTGGCAATCAGCTCTAATGATTCTTCACACAGGAAGTCATTTGCTGCTGGATGGCAAGCTTTGATGCCTTTCATTAGCTCTGCACCAACACCACAAAATCTCCCCTCCAGCTCACTCACCATTCTGTCAAGGCATGGGTAAAATATGTGATTTCTTATCTTATCCAAAGTGCTCACATAAGCCCTTGTGCCAGTGGTGGACTCTACCACATAGTCATCTAATCGCTTCTGCTTGCGTTTTTGAGAACCTCCTGGAGCTGGGGTCTCTGACAGATGGTTGGCCTCAAGAATTTCTTTGGCCTGATTATAGAATTTCTCTGCCATTTCCTCTGTCGGCATGGACCTAAGTGTTTCAAGGACCTCATCTTTATACCATGTAGCTTGTGCTAAGTCTACATCCTCTTTTTGAAGGTACTTGTGAAGTCCCTCTGTAGTGGACAGCAAAGCTTTGAACATCACAAGCATATAGACATTTGAAAGTCTTGAAAGTTTGGAAAGCAGTCCAATTGCTGTGGTGGTATTGGTCAATTCTGTGAGGCACTTCAACAATGCTGGCAGATTTGCAATCACGGCAGTGACTGATTTGAGCTGGCATGCCCACCGTGTCTTCGAGAGCTGAACAAGCTCACTCTTCTCTAAGCCCAAGGCTTTTTGCATGTCAGAGAAAGACTGATGATTAACTAAAGACACACTGAAGAAACAGTACACACTCTCCAGTGTGTCGAAGAAATCAATGGCTTCTGGCACAGCCCTGCAAGTGTGACAAAGCACCAAATTCAGTTCATGGGCATAGCAGTGCACATACACTGCTTCTGGATGCTTCACACGGAATTGAGCCTGAACACCCCGAACAGCACCGCTCATGACGGAGGCCCCATCGTAAGCCTGAGCAACACATTGCAGGTCTTCCAGGCCTTTTGATTTGAGAACTTCTTCAATGGCCTCTGTAATGGAATGCGCATCGAAAGACTTCAGACTTGTAAGTTCCAGAAAACTTTCTTTGACAGTGTTCTCATATCCCACATAACGAACACACACAGCAAGCTGTTCCACATGACCATCTCGAGCCTCATCAGCCATCACTGCATACATTTTTGAATGCTTCATCTCTTTAATGATGGATGCAGTAACTTCCTCTGCACAACATTGAATCATCTCATTCTGTGAGCCTGAAGAGAGATATGTGGAATGGGCGGGAGGTGTGTAGCTTTGGAGAAAGGGGTCGAATTCCTCTAGAAATTTCATAATTTCTAAGAAATTTCCCTGATTGTCAGAGGACTCTTTCTCATCATGGCCACGGAATGTGAGGCCTTGCTTTCCCAAAAAGCTAACGACAGCAGTGATACGACGAAGGTATTCTCTTCTTTCAATTATCTGGTCAACATTGGCCACATGCATTCGCTCAACTACACTGCCATGTGATAAACTGGCTTTGTAAGTCTTCCATGCAAGCATTGAAGCTTTGTGTCCTGAGCTACTATCGTGCTCTCTACAGCTGTCCAAGGCTCGTTTCCAGTTAGAAAATCCAACAGAGCTGGTTATCACATCTTTGTTAACTCTAGACACTTGTTTCCCAAAGAGCCTGCATGCAAAGCAGAAGGCTGCATTTCGGCTAGCAGAGTACTCTAACCAGTCAAATGTCTCAAACCATTTTTGCTGGAAGGACCTTCTCTGTAGTCCAAAGGTTGTGAGAGGGTATTCTTTTAGTTTTGCACTGGCTGGGCCTGTTTCTACAGTCCCTAAATCTTCCACTACAGTACTAACGACCTCAACTAACTCAGCCTCTCTCCTCCCTGAATCATCTGTGATGCAAAAGAACAGATACAACACATAACTAATTGCCAATCAGTTTCAAACAACTTCAGCTTCAAACAACAACTAAGTTAAAGCAATACATGAATGACTTCAGTCAAAGTTCATTGACACACCATGGCATCGAACTGTATATCAATGTTTCACTTTTAACTTTCTCCAAAGTAAAATTGATTTATTGTTACCACTAACCAGTTTCCATGTCTGATCCTGGCACAGCTGCTGCTGCAGCTGCTGCTGCTGCTGGCTCCTCCTCAGTCTGCAGCTCATCTTTGCTACCCTCTACAAAACCATGTGTATAAGTGTATATTTACTACAAACTAATAACACATAAGTCACACATACATTTTATGTTAACGCTTATTGGTTATATCCTTAGAGAAAACAACATCTGATAAACAAGGAAAGTATTCAGTAAAGTGGGATAAAACTAGGGATAAAACTTTTTCGTAAGCTACCCTTATGAAAAAGAAGTATACTTTAAGTTAATTTTATGAAGAAGTATACTTAAGTAATGTTGAAGTATATTTAAGTATACCAATATCAATGTGTACTATTTCAATACAGCTTGGGACTAAATTGGCCCACTTTTAGTATATAAAAGTATATGTTTAAGTTATAAGTGTAAGAGTAGTAAACTAGGCTAGGTAGGTGTCTCATTTTTAATGCATCTGTACTACAAGTTAACTCTTAAGTAGTAGTTTACTATTTTAATACAAGTAGTATTTTTTGTTTATGAAAGTACACACTGAAGTGTACTCTCAGTAAACTATTAGTTTAGTAGTGTATACTGCAAGTATACTTGCAAGTTTTCTTTAAGTCAACATAGCCTTTACTTATAGTTCACTATTGTTGTATTATGTTTGCACTTGCACAGTATACTATTGTGTTTAAATGTAGATATTTTTTTTTATAAAAAAAAAAAAAAACTTTAACTGTACCTTAATTTTAAAAACATGTCATTAGCTTCATGTTGCATTTTTTATCAACACTTGATTGTTGGTAAGTTTCATAAAGAAAGGCAACATTTTAAACAAAAAAAAGTTGAAGACTACACCTTGATCAGATTCAGAACGGATTCAGAATAATAATAAAAACACAGATGGAGTAGATCGAGTCCAAAGTCCAAACCTTCACAGACAGTAGTTTTCTAGGCTATTTGTGGGTTAACTTACCCTTCATTTCATCTGGTAATATTAAGCGTTTTATTTTATTTTTACTTTTGATTTACACACTGTTTAATAATTGATGATGATCACATTATTTTATATTTGATTGAGCATGGATTGAGCAATCTTCTATCACTTGCTAGTATTACTAACTTCTATCAGATGCTAGCAACATACAAGTGATGCTAGTACCCTAATAGCTAGTTAAACAAATAGACATACAGTGAAAGAAGACAGCCAGATGATGATCTTTAGATTTAAAGGATAAAAAAAACTGAATTCTTACCCACTGACTTCTTTCCAAAAAATCCCCAAAGTCTCGTTTGCTTCATTTTTCCTGCCCGCTGTCTGTCGTTATTAACACTCTCTCAGACACTTGACTTTGCTGCTAGCTCCTCCCCTACCTGCTGCATATTCAACAGGAAGAAACGACAGCAAAGAAATGTAGCCTATACTCTAGGCTAGATTATTTTTAAGGTCTATTTTTACAGGCTGTATGCACTATGCAGTACGTGCAAAGCCAAAGCGCAAATAGGACAACTTATGATTTCGCGGGTTTACATAGGCTTTAAAAAAAAAAAAAAGGGGGATTTTTTTTTTTTTTTTTTCTCGTTCGGGAATCGGGGCTACACTCAAAACATCCGGGGCTTCAGGCAAAGGCTTCCGGCAAAATCGGCTGGCTCCGCCCCTGTCTGGAGGGTAGTCCGAGTCGAAATAAACCCTCTTTCCTTCGAATAGAACTTCTTTCTTTTTCCAAGCAGTGTGCAGTACTTGTTCTTTCACTTTAAACTCTGGGAAGCAGAGAACCAGCGATCTGGGTGGTGCATCGCGGGGAGGCTTTGGTGCGAGCGCTCTGTGACAGCGCTGTATTCCAATCTCCGTTTCCATGGATAGCAGGCCAAGCTCCGACTTTATAAGCCTCGTCACAAACTCTAGTAGGTTGCTTCCCTCAGATCCCTCTGGAACTCCGTAGATACGGAGGTTGTTCCATCTAGAGCGAGCTTCTATGTCGGTTAACTTTGTTTGCAGAGCCTCTTGATTCTCTAACACTTCAAGGAGTGTGTGTGTCACTTGCTGCTACATTCCATTCTTCCATGTCGGCTGTGCGTTGTTCTGCTTCTCTCCCTCTGGTGTTCGTGGTTTGCAGTTCGCCTGAGAAGTCTTTACATTTTTGCTTGATTTCTTCTTTAAAGGCGTTCAGCTGATTCCGCATATCATCCTGAAGTGAGACTCGAAATGCACCCATATCATTTTTGAAGTCCGCTCTAAAAGCTCGTAATTTGTCTCGAATGGCCTGTATACCAGAGCTAGCTACTGCTTTGTTTGCTTTCCCGCCGTCACCATTATTGCGTCTTCACCGCCGTCAATATCTTCGGTTGTTTCTCCTTTTTCCCGTTTGGAGCCTGTTTTATTTTTAACCCTTTTTTGCTTCTCCCCTTCCATGTTAAATTCCAGTTTGTTTTTAACTTTCCAAGTGTATTTTCAAGGGGATTACAATCGACCGGTCTGGAGACGTTATTTCAAGCAGCCATCTGCGTCAGCGCCACACCGGAAGTGATTTTTTTTAATTAAGCATAGATCGTTATTTTAAAGGGCTTATTTCTGCTTTTGTAGACTCATTTTGTAAATATAAGCACCTTGGTATGTGCAAACTGGGTGCCGGTGTGATGAGACGTCATGTTCGGCTAGATTCGCCTAGAAATCGTTCATCTTCGGATGCGGAGTCGTGCACGCTGTTACAAAAAATGCGCTGCACACCGCCAGCCGAAATGGGGTCTTGCACACCCAACGCGCACGACCGCCCACTCCGCGTTGACGTCATTTTTGCCATGCGCACCCTCGCGCTCTTGCGGACGCGCCGAGTATAAACAAGGATTAAGAATGATGTAGCGTTAAGAAGGTTTCGGGAAATCCAGCCCAGGACATAGATGGTATTCGAGGTAAAAAAAAGGATTTGTTTCGTGTCTTAGGACATCAATGTGTCGTCACGAGCCGCAGGGTTTACTTTGGATTTGTCTGCTCATGTTTTTTTTTTTACTATCATAGATGTGGTTTCCATTCACATGCATTATACGACTGACAGACTGCAATGGTTAAAAATCTTAATTTGTGTTCTACTGAAGAAACAAAGTCACGTTTATCTTGGATGCCCTGGGGGTAAGCAGATAAACCTAACTGGTTTTTGTACTGCCCTAACTTTGTATAACATACATGCAACTTAATTTTGTCTTGTAGCGCTTCCAGGGATAGTAGCATCTCTCAAAGATGTGTTAGAGTCCATGAAAAGAAGCTCATACAGCTCAAGCCCAAGTTCAAGTGAGCTGTGTCCTCCTGAATCTTCAGAAATTGTTAGAAAATACGTTATAATTGAAAAAAAAAAATCACAGTTGTAATGATTTTAACTGTATTTTTGTGCAGGACCACCTCAGAAAACCCAGTAGCACTGTGACTGCTTTTTATTTGAATCATAAAATAAGTTTATAATACTACTTGTTTATTATTCTACACAGATTTCACTGATGTGAAAGTTCCCAAGAGAATCTATGACAGACTGAACAGGTCACGAGTTTCTCTTTTTACACAAGATTTGGCCACTTTACTTTTTGGAAAAGAAACTCTAGCAAGATGCACACTTACTGGAAAATCGGGGATTCAAAGCTCAAAAGACCAGCTGGACCCTCACAAGGTGAATGTCCTCATAGGTATGTATAATTCCTGTACATCATCACTTGTTTTGCTTTCCCTTTTTTTAAAGTCTAGAGGACTGAATAAAACAAATATTATGCTAAAAATAAAGATTAGCATGTGTTATACATTATTATTATTATACTTATTTTTCACATAAATGGTTAAATTGTCTTTTCCTTTTTTTTTTTTTTTTTTACTTATTTTGCTGTGTTAATAGGGACATACCATATAGACTTCACAGTTGCTCAGCATGTTTTTGCAATTTGCTGTAGATATCCCTGGTGAAAAGACATACTGTTAAATGTATTAAAAATGTACTTGGAATGCAAGTAATATGTTTATATTATATTTAGATTGTACTAAAAACATACTCAAATAAATTTTTAATACATTTAATAGTATGAATTTCCACCTGGGATTTTATACATAAACTCTGTATTTAGATTAACATTTTATATTGAATGTCTAAGAACAAAGCATTATATGCCATGCCATGTGGAAGAACATTGCATTTTTATTATCTGAACAAATGAAAACATTAACCACAACAGTGGTTAATTTTGTTTTAATATTAAAAATTATTTTCCCCCTTTTACAGACACTGTAATAAAAGCGAGCACTGATTCGCAGAAAATGCAACAATGAGTCGAACTCGAAGTTGACTAACACTCCACTTGAGGGATGAAGTCATGAAGATGGTGACTAGATTTGAATAGTTTTTCTTGGTTCAAATGTTTGCTGCTGTTGCTTGTTGTAAATGCACTTTATTGACTTTTATTTTATGTAAACTTTGTTAAAGAGTTAACATATGCTTTGTGATGTTCACTGAATATCCTACATTTAATTTTTCAAAGATTGTGTATAAGTTTTTATAGTTTATTTTTACTGTTTGTTATTGTAATGAATGACAATTGTTCAATGTATTTTTAATACATTAAAATATATTATTGTCATACTGAATAATGTGTTGTTAATATACTAATAGTGGGTCGTATAGTGTCCTGATAATAAATTATTAATGAACTAATATTATATTTAAAATATACTGGGAACACATTAATAAGAAGCTAAAAATATATTACAGCTGTAGTCGTAGTACAGATTTAAAGTGTATTACAAATAAAATTTTAATAAATGCAATTCAATTACATTAAATATACTTAACGTTGTTCCATTTTAGCACAAGTAAGTATATAAAATTATATTGCAATTACCTTAAAATTGGTCTTAAAGAGCACCTATCATGGCATTTAAAATGTTCCAAATATTGTTTTAGAAGTCCCCAACAACAGTTTTGCATGCATGCAATGACAAAAAAGACTTTAGTTTTCTTATAATATGCATTTATTTTTACCTGTTTTGACCGCGATTCTCAAATGATTCCTTTAGTGATTCACTTTTAAAAGACCCGCCTTTACGTGACGCTAATCTGCGGTGATTGGTCCGATGACCCAGTCAGTTGTGATTGGTATAGTCCGTGCAGATATTTTCGGAAACGGAACGCCCATCACCATAAATGGTTTTCGGTTTAACAACATTAAACGCGTATAAAGTGTATGAACAAACATGGCATCAATTTTACCCTATCAATTCGAGCCTGAATATGAAGGGGAAACGTCTGGAGATGCGAATGATCAACAAACTCAATCGCAAACACCATGACTGGAGCAGGATATTTCTCAATGGTAAGCTTCAATGTAACGTTACCTTCGTTTTAGTCACTTCAGGCCAATGGAGCACGCTTAATATGAGTATTAATGTTAAATCATTTTGCTGTCGTTAAGACATAAAAGCAACAATTATTAATAACACTTACAGGTTGTGATACGGAGGAGGAAGCTGATGCAAATACACTTGGAACTGAACCTTCCTTCAATATCAGCCGGCTCGCGAATCCAAGTTTGATTGCATTTAAGTTGGTAAAGCAATCGTCTTCAAAATGGCGTGAACAAAGCACAAGGCTCGGACTATACTTCTGTGGTACAGTTGTATATATGAATTGTAGCCACTTAGTCTTCAAATGCTCATCCTTGGGCAGATGAAAAAAGTTTGATTTTGAGTCGCACTTCAGAACACAGCGTCTCGTCGCCATGATGTTTCCTAGTTTTCACTGGCGTCTTGGAGCGTAATAAGTGGGCGTATCGTATTCAAATAACTTTACAAGTTGACGTCATCTAGTCAGAGAAAAAGCTTCGGTCTTCTAACGATTCTTAAAAATGACTCTGAGTCGACTCTTACTTTTGAAAGAAAATAACTATATATACGGTGCACTGTCATATTTAAAGCTATGCAGGATGTTTTTGTTCACTTAGATCTATGTTACACACTACATGAAAGGTAAAATTCAAAATTCCATGATAGGTGCTCTTTAAATACATATAAAAGTACACTTAATATACTTGAAGTTGTTTCAAAATAATACATGTAATACGTAATTAGTACAGTATAATTAAAATATATTAAATATGTCAAAATAAGCACAATTTAAATATATTTCTTTTTCACCTGGGTCCTGTGGGCGAAAATGCCTTGTTGATGCTAGAGGTCAGAGGAGAATGGGCCGACTGATTCAAGCTGATAGAAGAGCAACTTTGACTGAAATAACCACTCGTTACAACCGAGGTATGCAGCAAAGCATTTGTGAAGCCACAACAAGCACAACCTTGAGGCGGATGGGCTACAACAGCAGAAGACCCCACCGGGTACCACTCATCTCCACTACAAATAGGAAAAAGAGGCTACAATTTGCACAAGCTCACCAAAATTGGACAGTTGAAGACTGGAAAAATGTTGCCTGGTCTGATGAGTCTGGATTTCTGTTGAGACATTCAGATGGTAGAGTCAGAATTTGGCGTAAACAGAATGAGAACAATCATGCCTTTTTACCACTGTGCAAGCTGCTGGTGGTGGTGTAATGGTGTGGGGGATGTTTTCTTGGCACACTTTAGGCCCCTTAGTGCCAATTGGGCATCGTTTAAATGCCACGGCCTACCTGAACATTGTTTCTGACCATGTCCATCCCTTTATGACCACCATGTACCCATCCTCTGATGGCTACTTCCAGCAGGATAATGCACCATGTCACAAAGCTTGAATAATTTCAAATTGGTTTCTTGAACAAGACAATGAGTTCACTGTACTAAAATGGCCCCCAGTCACCAGATCTCAACCCAATAGAGCATCTTTGGGATGTGGTGGCTCCCTGGATGTGCATCCCACAAATCTCCATCAACTGCAAGATGCTATCCTATCAATATGGGCCAACATTACATTTACATTTAGTCATTTAGCAGACGCTTTTATCCAAAGAGACTTACAAATGAGAGCAATAGAAGCAACTAGAACAGTCAAAGGCTACAGTATGCAAGTGCTGTAACAAGTCTCAGTTAATCTAACACAGAACAGATTTGTTTAAAAAAAAAAAAAAAATTAGACAGAAAAATTTATAGAATGTTAAGTGCTATTCTTGATTGGTCAGGTGCTGTTGGAAGAGACGTGTCTTTAGCTGTTTTTTGAAAATGGCTACAGACTCGGCTGCTCGAATTGAGATAGGCAGGTCATTCCACCAGGTGGGGGCGGTCCAGGAAAAGGTCCGTGAGAGTGATTTCATGCCTCTTTGGTATGGCACCACAAGGCGTCGTTCACTGGCAGAACGTAAGCTCCTGGAGGGTGTGTAGGTCTGAACAAGCGAGTTTAGGTATATGGTGCAGAGCCAGTGGTTGCTTTGAAGGTGAGCACCAGTGCCTTGAATTTAATTCGAGCAGCTATTGGCAGCCAGTGGAGAATGATGAAGAGAGGCGTGACGTGCACTCTCTTCGGCTCGTTAAAGATCACCCTCGCCGCTGCGTTTTGGATCAGTTGCAAGGGTTTGATAGTGCATGCCGGAAGGCCCGCTAGAAGAGCATTACAGTAGTCCAGTCTGGAGAGAACAAGAGCTTGGACCAAGAGTTGCGTGGTCTGCTCTGATAGGAAGGGTCTAATCTTCCTAATGTTGTATAATGCAAATCTGCAGGACCAGGATGTTGCAGTGATGTGGTCAGTGAATTTTAGCTGATCACCAATCACAACTCCAAGGTTCCTGGCTGTCCTGGATGGAGTTATGGTTGATGATCCTAGCTGAATAGAGAGATTATGATGAAGTGCTGGGTTAGCTGAGACCACAAGCAGTTCTGTCTTTGCAAGGTTGAGTTGCAGGTGATGTTCCTTCATCCAGGCAGAAATGTCTGTTAGGCAGGCAGCGATACGAACACCAACCGTGGGATCATCTGGTTGAAATGAGAAGTAGAGTTGAGTGTCATCGGCATAGCAGTGATAGGAAATGCCATGTTTCTGAATGACAGATCCCAGTGATGACATGTAGATGGAGAAGAGAAATGGTCCAAGCACCGAGCCCTGTGGAACTCCAGTGGCTAGAAGACCAAGATGGCGGCGCGAGTAGATCGCGAGGCTCAGCGTCTCTCCAGATTCTGCAATTTTGCGGTATTTTTCCTGTTCTTCTCGGGTCTGTTCGTACAGAACAGTTGTGCCTTTACAACGTACACGCGCGTTGAGCTTTTGGATATTGGTTTGCGAATTTCCGACAGTTTTATGGACAATCTACAACTCCTTCCTGAGATCGCTAGAACACCCGTGGCTCTGCACTCGACACGGCCGGGCGGAAGTGCACGAAGACGGAGGAGAGATCGTAAACAAAGGCGGGGGAAGCGTGGAGGAACGCGAACTAAGCTAATGCTATCACCGCACTGACTCCCTTTACCCAGCATTTTCCTTGCCAATGTGCGGTCGCTAGTGAACAAAATGGAGGAGATTCGACTCAGCATCACACCCAGTAAGAAACTTTTGAACTGTAACGTCCTAATATTCACGGAAACCTGGTTAAACAGCGGAATACCTGACACCGCTATCGAGCTAGCGGGACGCCACACACTCCGGGCAGATAGAACATTAGAAGGCTCCGGGAAGAGCAGAGGGGGTGGATTGTGCATTTACATTAACGAAGCTTGGTGCACAAACTCTGCTATTGTTGGGAGTCATTGTTCAGCTAACCTTGAGTTTCTCATGGTTAAATGTAGACCGTTTTATCTCCCGCGGGAGTTCACTTCAACCATTATCACTGCTGCTTATATCCCACTGGATGCTGATGCTAAGCTTGCTATGAAAGAACTTCACGCAGCCATCAGTAAACAACAGACTGATCACCCGGAAGCTGCGTTTATTGTTGCAGGTGACTTTAATCACTCAAACTTAAAGTCAGTGCTACCCAAGTTTCACCAGCATGTTTCCTGCCACACCAGAGGAAACAAAACCTTAGACCATGTTTACACAAACATGGCTGGAGCTTACGTTGCAACACCCCTCCCCCACCTGGGTCAGTCAGACCACATCTCTTTGTTCCTCAGCCCCAAATATGCACCCCTCATCAACCGTGTGAAGCCATCAGTGAAGACAATCAAGGTGTGGCCTGCGGGGGCAGACTCCACACTCCAGGAAAGGTTTCTAAACACAGACTGGAGTATGTTTGCTTCTCAAGCCACCAGTGGCGCTCACACGGACATTGACTCATTCACCTCCTCTGTATTGGATCATATCAATACCACCATTGACAGTGTTACAACCCAGAAACAGATCACCACATACCCAAATCAGAAGCCTTGGATGAACAGGGAAGTGCGACTCCTGCTGCAGTCACGCAATACTGCCTTCAGATCAGGAGATGCACAAGCCTACAGCGCATCCAGAGCAAACCTGAAGAGGGGCATCAAAAAGGCCAAGCACTGCTACAAGCTAAAGATAGAGGGACACTTTTCCAACTCTGACCCTCGACGCATGTGGCAGGGCATTCAGGCCATCAGTGACTACAAACCCACCCACTCCACCCCCGCAGCCACTGATGTCAACTTCCTCAGCTGACCACCCACCAATCACACTCTCCTCCACAGATGTCTGCAAGGCACTGAGCCGGATCAGCGCGCACAAGGCTGCTGGACCAGACAACATCCCTGGTCGTGTTCTCAGGGCATGTGCGGAGCAGCTCGCTGGGGTTTTTACAGACATTTTCAACCTGTCTCTTGCCCAAGAAGCTGTTCCAATATGCTTTAAACGCACTTCCATTGTGCCAGTGCCGAAACACTCCAGCCCGAGGTGCCCTAATGACTACCGCCCTGTAGCACTCACACCCATCGTTATGAAGTGCTTTGAGCGGCTGGTCCTGGAACACCTAAAAGACTCTATACCATCCACATTGGACTCACACCAGTTTGCCTATCGCAGCAATAGGAGCACAGAGGATGCAGTTTCCATGGCACTGCACTCTGTGCTCACCCATCTGGACAATAAGAACACTTATGCACGTATGCTGTTTGTTGACTTCAGCTCAGCATTCAACACTGTCATCCCATCCAAGTTAATTGCCAAACTTGGAGACCTGGGCATCAACACTTCAATGTGTAACTGGATTTTGGACTTCCTAACTGACAGACCCCAGAATGTTCGATCAGGATCCACCTGCTCCACGTCCATCACACTCAACACTGGTGTACCACAGGGCTGTGTGCTAAGTCCGTTTCTCTACTCCCTCTTCACCTCCGACTGCAAGCCTGTGTATGGATCTAATTCCATCGTCAAGTTTGCGGACGACACTACGGTGATTGGTCTCATCAGCAACAACGATGAGACTGCCTACAGGGAGGAGATCCAGCACCTGGCCACATGGTGCGCTGATAATAACCTGCTCCTCAACACCACCAAAACGAAGGAGCTCATCGTGGACTTCAGGAAAGAGTCAAGAGGCACACACGACACCATCCACATCAATGGAATGGCCGTTGAGCGTGTCTCCAGTTTCAAGTTCCTGGGGATCCACATCTCGGCGGACATGTCGTGGACGACCAACACCTCCAGCCTGGTCAAGAAGGCTCACCAGCGCCTCTTCTTCCTGAGGACACTGAGGAAGAATCAGCTCTCCTCGGCTATCCTGGTGAACTTCTATCGCTGCGCAATAGAAAGCATCTTGACCAACTGTGTGGCAGTATGGTATGGGAGCTGTTCTGTTGCGGAGCGCAAGGCACTGCAGCGGGTGGTGAAAACTGCCCAGCGCATCACAGGGACTCCACTACCTGCCATTGAGCACATCCAGAGGAAACGCTGTCTGCATCGAGCTCGCAGCATCCTCAAGGACTCCTCTCACCCAGCCCACAGACTGTTTTCTCTCCTGCCCTCCGGCAGGCGTTTCAGGATCCTCCGGACCAGGACCAGCAGACTTAAGAACAGTTTTTTCCCCAGAGCTGTCTCTTTACTGAACTCAAACCACCGTTGATCCACTTCCCTCATAAACTGCTAACCCTCCTACCTCACATCTACATTTACTTTGTTATTTGCACTACCGACTGTTTATTACAGTAACAACTGTTTATTTATGCATCTTGCACTGCCATATCTTAACTGGAATATGCTCATTTGCACTGCCGACTGTATTTACAGTACCAATGTTTACATTTGCATTTTGCACCGTACTTCTAACTGTAATATGCAACCACTTTCCACTGCACTTTTACACTTTCTTTCGGATAGCTCTGTCCATAATTTATTGCACTAACTTAATCCACTGCTATATTCCTCATATTAGCCTAACATATTATTGTATACCTTTATCTGTAAAATTCTGTTCAAAGTAATAGCCATCTGTATATTATATTCATAGTACATATTCTCCTGTAAATTCTGTTTATAGTAATAGCCATCTGTATATTTATTCACTGTATATATTCATCTGTAAATTCAGTTCTGTTTATAGTAATAACCATCTCTCTACTTATACATATTTATATATATTCAGTACATTTTTATGCCCTGCACTTACGCAACCATTGTATATATCCTGCACTTGCTGCTATTGCACTTCTGGTTAGACCTAAACTACATTTCGTTGCCTTGTACTTGTACTTGTGTAATGACAATAAAGTTGAATCTAATCTAATCTAATCTAATGTGACTTAGACACTTCACCTCTCCATGACACCCTGAAGGACCTACCTGAGAGGTAAGACTTGAGCCACTGGAGAGCAGTTCCTGAGATGCCCATCTTCATGAGAGTTGACAGGAGGATCTGGTGGTTAACTGTGTCAAAAGCAGCAGACAAATCCAGTAAGATAAGTACTGTGGATTTGGAAACCGCTCTTGCCTGTCTCAGTGCCTCCGTAACCGAGAGCAAGGCAGTCTCAGTTGAGTGGCCACTTTTGAAGCCGGATTGGTTGATGTCCAGGAGGTTGTTCTGTTCAAGAAACGTAGATAGCTGGTTAAACACAACTCGCTCAAGTGTCTTTGCAATGAAAGGCAGAAGGGATACCGGTCTGTAGTTTTCTAAAAGTGCTGGGTTCAGAGAGGGTTTCTTAAGCAGTGGGGTTAGCCGAGCCTGCTTAAATGCTGGGGGGAAGGTCCTTTTGTGAAGAGAGGTGTTGACAATGTGAGTGAGTGCAGGAGTAACAGAAGAAGAAATGGCCTGAAGGAGGTGAGTGGGGATAGGATCAAGCGGACAGGTAGTGGGGTGGTTGGAAAGGATGAGTTTGGAGACATCTACTTCGGAAAGCAGAGAGAAAGAGGGGAGCGTATGTGTGATGGTTGTTGAGATGTGCGTGTCGGTTTGTGGTGTGAAGAATTGGCTGCTGATGGAGGAGGTTTTGTTTGTGAAAAATTATGCAAAGTCATCAGCTGTAAGAGTTGATGAAGGAGGGGGGGGGGGGGACAAAGGAGCGAAGAGAACGTTCTGAAGAGTGCATGAGAGTCAGAGCAGTTGTTGATTTTGTTGTGGTAGTATGTAGTTTAACATTTCTAAAGAATGCTTTCAGCACCTTGCTGAATCAATGCCAACGTAGAATTAAGGCAGTTCTGAAGGCGAAAGGGGGTCAAACACAGTATTAGTATGGTGTTTCTAATAATCCTTTAGGTGAGTGTAGTTTGAATTGCCGCTTCTCCAGTATCAGATGCTGAGCGAAGCCTGTTTGATATTGTCCCTGGTTAGAAAAACTGTCAGTGGTGAAATGGGCCGAGCAAATGAACAACTTTGAACTAAATTGTCGCATTATCCGGTTATAGATAAACAATCAACCATGCCTGTTGACAGTTTTGTTTTGTGGGAAGGGTATGAAAAGTCCTCACGTCCCCTGCACAGCCTGGAACATAACATTTATTTCCATGATCTGCCATTTTCGCTATCCTCACCTGACGCTTGTTTCTTCACAATACAATACCTGCAGAACTCCCGATGATTCGGCAGTGCAGTTCCGCTTGGCCTTATTTGTGCTGGCATATGCAAATGTTGGGGGCGTACATATTAATTATCCCGACTGTTGCACAACAGTCGGTGTTATGTTGAGATTCGCCTGTTTTTTCCGGGGCTTTTTTTTAGAAACAAGATTTACATATGAAGGAGGAAGCAATGGTGTTTGAGACTCGCTGTATGTGATGTCCATGTACTGAACTCTTGTTATTCAACTATGCCATGGTTAATTCAATTTTTCATTCTAGGGCACCTTGAATATAGCCCTAATTTCACACAGATACATATTTTCTGGTGCCATTTGAAATGGCAGAGCCTCAGATCTACATGACTTTTCAGGTGTATTTGTAAGCGTGATGGCAAAAGACAAATCAGTTGATTTTTGAAATGGCTGCTTCTTTAAACCTTGTCACACTGATAAACGCTGCAGTTTCTTTCCAGAATGAGTTTGCAAATCCTGTTTCTGGTCTCTTTGATATGGGAAACTCTTCTCACACTGAAGACATGGGAACTTCTCTCTGGTGTGAGTTATCATTTCCTATCTGTGAAACTCTTTCCACACTGATGACAACTAAAACAGTTTGAAGACTAACATTTTACTAGTTTCAGTATTAATATTCATAATCATTTGTATTATTATTCAGCCAGAGTGTGCCTGAACACAGGAGTGTGAGGATTACATTGAGAGAGGAAAGCATTTTGAACACATAATTACGCACATGACAGAAGATCCCTGTAAGGAAGAATTGTGTAGCGTGTTGTTTTTCTACTAATGCATATGTCACAAGTTCTCAACAAGACATCCATTTTGAAATTGAACAAGTTTCTCTATGTTTTCCACTGATGCATATGTTCAAGGTAGGGCTGGGCGATATGGACAAAAAGAGCAGAGACTGAATGCTACCACTGTGTAAAAAGAGCAGTGATCCGACCAGTTTAAAAATCGTGCAGTCTGACCTCGACATTAAGGTTATCTTGAAATCTGACCCACACTGTAAAATTCAAAATTGATCACGTCAACGGCTTTTCTCCATTGTGAATATTCATGTGTCTCCTAAGGCTTATTTTCCGTGTGAAGCCATTCCCACACAGAGGGCAGGTGTAAGGCTTCTCTCCAGTGTGAATTCTCATGTGGACTTTAAGGCTTCCTTTTTCATTGAAACTCTTTCCACACTGTTGGCAGGTGTACGGCTTCTCTCCAGTGTGAACTCGCATGTGGACATTAAGGTGTCCTTTATTTCTGAAACTCTTTCCACACTGTTGGCAGGTGTAAGGCTTCTCTCCAGTGTGAACTCTCATGTGGACTTTAAGGCTTCCTTTTTCATTGAAACTCTTTCCACACTGTTGGCAGGTGTACGGCTTCTCTCCAGTGTGAACTCGCATGTGGACATTAAGGTGTCCTTTATTTCTGAAACTCTTTCCACACTGTTGGCAGGTGTAAGGCTTCTCTCCAGTGTGAATTTTAATGTGTTTCTCAAGGGTTCCTTTATGAGTGAAACTCTTCCCACACTGTTGGCAGGTGTAAGGCTTCTCTCCAGTGTGAATTCTCATGTGCCTGTCAAGGCTTTCTTTATGAGTGAAACTCTTCCCACACTGTTGGCAGGTGTAAGGCTTCTCTCCAGTGTGAATTCTCATGTGCCTGTCAAGGCTTTCTTTATGAGTGAAGCTCTTTCCACACTGTTGGCAGGTGTGAGGCTTCTCTCCTGAGTGAATTTTAATGTGTTTCTTAAGGGTTACTTTATGAGTGAAACTCTTTCCACACTGTTGGCAGGTGTGAGGCTTCTCTCCAGTGTGAATTTTAATGTGTTTTTCAAGGGTTCCTTTACTCCTGCAACTCTTTCCACACTGTTGGCAGGTGTACGGCTTCTCTCCAGTGTGAACTCTCATGTGGACTTTAAGGTATCCTTTACTCCTGCAACTCTTTCCACACTGTGGGCAGGATAAATGACTTTTAGTTCCTGTCTTTTGAGCTCTTTTTTGTGAGGAAGTCTTTTTAGCCTGTGTCGATCTTTCTCCAGTCATGAAATCATTATGTTTATCATAATGGCCTTTCTCTTCTTCGCTTTCATTGAGTTCATGACTTGCCTCTTTCAATGCCATGAGATCTAAGGCAGAAACAGACAAAAAACAATTTAGACATTTAAAGCATCAATAGCAGGGTATAGGGTAGTATGATATATAACCCATCCTAGTTGGCGCATATAAAAATAAAAATAAACAAATAAAAAGTTTAACACTGTTATCAACATTATAGCCTACTGTGAGTGCAGTGTGCACTCTTCAGTGGTGGAGGCGTGTGCTGTATATCACCTTACAGAAAGACGTACACTCAAAGTAATCAGGTCGACCAGATCAGGACGTTTACATGGTGGAATTTTTCGTTTGATCGGCTCATGGAAAGGTTTATCCCACCCCTCTCAAGCCGATAACAGTTTCATTCGGTTTGGGCATTTTTATTCCGATTGAGGTGTTTATCTGGAGCATTTTCAGTCGGTTTGGACTTTTAAACCGATTACATTGCTCCATGTAAACGCACCTCAGCGCATTAATATAGAACGATGATTCAACTGACTTGGAACTACCTGTGCATTAAATTATTTTATTGCACACCTTCCAGCCAATCAGAATCGAACATTCAGCGAACCATGGTATAAATTACTTTAGTTATTGTTAAACTAAAATGTTATGTTATAGTTTTACTTAAGATTTCCAGTGAAAACACTAATAACTTGTACGCTACTGCCACCTTATGACAATAGATTTACACTTCGTATTAAATATTCTCTCATCAATGACAGTAGCTCATTGGAAAAGGATGGACAAAGCCCTTCATTTTGTTTGCACTAATAAATGCTGCTGCTTACCAGCTGCAATAACCAATAAAACTTTGTTCCATATATTTTTTCAATATCGTCATAAATATCATTATCGCAAATATTCTTGAAATTCCGTGATATCATGTTGAGGCTATATTGCACAAGCGAACCGTGCCACCTCTACATACGGTCCAGGGCACGTTATGGAGTGATCACACTAGTCAAATGAACCAGACATGAACCAGTCAAAAGGCACGCTTCAGATCCTATTTTTGTTTTATTTTTTAAATTTAAAAATTATTTTAATTAAAAATCTATATTACCCAGGAGAAGTGATTAACTCCTGCCTTTTCCTGCCATTTTCTATCATTAATGACACATCAGTTCATGGAAAGGTTTATGTGTTTATCTTTTACCACAATCATCCAACATTATTCAGCAAAGCTGTTTAACGTTACTGAATGAAATGTTGAGCCCATGAAGAGGTATAAGAAATATGTAAGGTATAAGAAGTATAAAATGCAAGTTTTCACCAACATTCACCATGGATTTAATAACACAACGATAACTGTAACCATGGTATTGTGGTGGAAATAGTCAAATGTTTTTACATTGTTCATTTCAGGGTTCCTAGATTTAAATTCAAGCACTTTTTAAGTGCTTCACACTTTTCCAGCACTTTAAACCTCTAAATATTATATTTAAAATTATTCATTTTAAATGTTTTAATGTGTTTACCAAAACATTATTTGTTAACCACACCAATAGTTACCTCTCAGGTGGGTCGTTCAGGGTGTCATGGAGGGGTGAGGTGTCCAAGTTGCAACATCTAGATACTGGGGTGCCTCAGTGCTTGGACCACTTCTCTTCTACATCTACATGTCATCATTAGGAGATCTCATTCAGAAACATGTTTTTTCCTATCACTGCTATGCTGATGACACTCAACTCTACCTCTCATTCCAATCAATGATCGAACGGTAGCTGCTCGCATCTCAGCCTGCCTGACAGACATATCTTGCTTAATCAACTCAACCTTGCAAAGACAGAACTGCTTGTGGTCTCGACAAACCCGAAACTAGGTTCATCAAGCATAATGAACAGCCATGAACCTTGGAGTTGTGATTGTTGATCTGTTGAACTTCACTGACCACATTGCTAGAACTGCCAGGTCCGTCAGATTTGCCTTATACCACGTTAGGAGGATCAGGCCCTTCCTATCAGAGCATGCACAACTCCTTGTACAAGTTCTTGTTCTATCCAGACTGGACTATTGTAACACTCTCTTGGTAGGATTTCCAGCATCACTGTCAAAATTCTGCTACTGATCCAGTATGCTGCAGAAAGAGTGGTCTTTAACAAGCCGAAGAGCGAGCATGTCACACCTCTCATAAAATTGTGCTGATTGCCAATAGACGTTAGCATGAAATACAAGGCAATGATGTTTGCCCACAGAACAATCCCTGGCTCTGCACCCCTATACCAAACTCATTACTTCAGACTTACGTGTCCTTCAGAAGCTTGCAGTGAACAATGCCTTATGGTGCCATTCCAAAGAGACACAAAATCATTTTCACCAACCTTTACCTGACCGTTCCCTGCTGGTAGAATGACCTTCTCAACCCAGCTGCTGATTCTTTAGCCATTTTTAAGACACTTCTGCAACATTTGACCCATTAATATTAACACTTGCTATTCCATATGTATATTTAAAAAAACTTGCTACATGTACTGTCCTAACTGGGACTGATCACAGCACTTGTATATTGTTACCCTATTGTTGGTTAATTACTTCTATTGCTCTCCTCATTTGTAAGTCACTTTGGATAACATGATCTGCTAAATGATTAAATATAAATTTAAGATTTAAGAACAAAAAACATTACATTACCACTATAGCTAGAAGATGGCAGCAGAGCAGGACTTATTACTGCAGGGGTCTCCAAACACGGTACTGGAGGGCCGCTGTCCTGCAGAGTTTAGCTCCAACCCCAAATAAACACACCTGAACCAGCTAATCAGTGTCTCACAAGGCCCTAGTAAGACACTAATTAGCTGGTTCAGGTGTGTTTATTTGGGGATGGAACTAAACTCTGCAGGACAGTTTGGAGACCCCTGTATTACTGGGTCTTTCCTGGTTCAAAAATGGGTCTTCAGACAGACATGGGTCATCCACACACAGTGTGATCTGTGAGCCCAGTACTGACAGTAAAGTTTGAGATTTTTGCTTATCTTATTTTGATATCTCATATTATGTATGATCTCTTACCTTGGTATTTGTTTCAATTGTTCCTCATTGTTTAAACATGGTTGATCATTCTATCTCTCTTCCGGACTGTGACAGTTATAGGCTATGCGATTATCAGACAGATATTACCTGACACTCTTACGTCATCCTCCCACTGTCTAGCTTCCGGCGGACTGCATTCTGCATTTCCATCGTAAATTGAATTCAGAAGGAAGTCCGGCAGATATTTTACTTTATAACGTGTTAAATATAGATATTTTTCTAAAACAAACCCATCGTTTCACTTCAGAATGCATTTATTAACCCCTGGAGCCGTATGGATTACTTTTATAATGGATGGATGCTCTTCTTTGGGTCAAATTTTGGGCTGTCATTTACTGCCACTATAATGCTTGGATTAGCCAGGACATTTTTTAAAGGGGTCATGAGTTGAGAAATAAACTTTCCCCAAAGCTTTTGATTTATAAAAGGTCATGATAATATAAGAATATCCTGTAAGTTTCAGAGCTGAAAACGTCCTTGTTAGTCAAAGAAAAGCTTTAATTGACAGCTGGCTCAGCAAACAAGAGATCTGGGAATGTTCTTCCCTGTGACGTCAGAGATTAGTGAAACGCCACGAAAAAGACAAATGCCTGATTCTATAGCCCCACTCACCGATTTGTGCATGACATGTAATAGATAAATAACATAGGCCTACGTGGAGCTAAACCGGATCGAACTTCCAAGCAATAAACATGCCTTAGGAATGCATGGTTGAACTTAATTTTTATTGATGATCCAGCTCACGTGGTTTAGACAATGCGCATTTGTTTGCTTCATTTCACTGTGGATTCGTTTGTTTAAAAAAAAAGACACCGGTCGAGACTGGATTTGCAGACAGAATGAGATTCCCAACAGGAATGATGCAACACAATTATGTGAGTAAAACTGTTTGAAAAAGATTGTTTGAGATCTACTGATTATGTGTCTAAGTAGCATAACTGTGGTGGAAAATTTTGAATCGTAGAAGAAAGTTTATTATCATTTAATCATAATGCATGAGAGTTTATTGTTCACATTTATCCATATATCAAAGGATCATGCATGTGTTGCTGCTATGCTTGACTGTTAAAAACCACGGAGGAGGAGCAAAGTGACCAGCTCATAACCTTAGAGGTCACCGTCCACCTAAATGTGGGTCTCATGACCCTAGGGGTCATGGTACATCTAATTTTGAGGGTCCAAGTGTTTGCATGAAAGACATATGGGGTTATTTGAGGATGTGTGGAAAATTACAGAAAGAGGCTGACCTTGGGATGGGTTACAGGGGAAATTCAATTGTTTAGTCCGGCAGACATCGCTCTGCAGACATTCAGGATGGCTATATGACCGTTGACTCTTCTTTTGCAAAAGAATAAACCATTTTATTACATTTACTAATATTTGTCTCTTATATCAGATGCCGCAACATAACTGTCACAGGCTTGAGTATCCTTTGTATTTGAGGTGTTGTTGGTTCATTATCCTGAGATTTGGGATCAGACTAGAACAGGTATGGGCCACGGCTCGCAAAAAGCCCGATGTTCAAAATGTATTCCCGTCCTGCCCGATGGGCTATCTTAAATTGTTAACCATTCCTTTCTTAATGTGCGTTGTTCACTCTCTTGACTTATTATTTGTTGGAAAAATTAAATTGCGGAAGTTTTGAACATGTTGATTTGTCTGCAGTGACGTTTTCGTACTTGTGTGTGCGTTAGTGATGCAGTTTGCGATTATATGACGGGCTAAGTAATAAAAAATAACATCCCAATTAATCGCGGGTGGATGAGAGATAAATCATTATGTTTGTTTGATAAAGACACATTGCGAGCCCTGTGGGCGAATCACTCCGGTTGCCGTTTTTCCACACATTTTCAAAACAATTTCCCACATGTAGTGACGGGGTGTCTGAGCTCATTATAATATGCAAAACTGTAATCCAATCATAGCAGTGGGCATTTACTTCCAGGTATTTAGTGCAGCACGCCCATAAAAAAAAAAAAAAAAAAAAAAAACGCGTTTCAGGAGCTAGGCTCAAAACCAGGGAAGACAAATAGCCTATTACTTATTCGTTGACCTCGGACAACAGTATACTAAAATGTAAAAGTAAATACGAATGTATGGCTTGAGGGTGATTTTTTAATGAACTATCCCATTAATGAAGGGGTGTCTGATTTGACAAAAACTTGAGCTGACAGTAGAGTAGCTTGAGATGTAAGTTATGTAAATGTAATACATCACTAAATATTCAAATATATTAATCTACCCGCATTGACACTATATGATAATTGAACTGAGCTGGATGACATCATGTAGGTGACACACCGACTTCATTTCACCAACTATGATAATCTCATTAGATGGTAAATCAATACAAAATCAATACAAGAATTTTAATGCAACAGTTTGTTTGCAGATGAGACAAACCACAGATTCAGATTTCCCTGCAAATTCGTAAAGCAAAGAACGATGCTCTTTGAATGAAAAAAATGTCCCTGGCTGTCCCGTTTTCCTCCCATAGAAACCGTTATAAATAAAAAACTTAACGTCACTTAATGTAGCCCACTAAGTGATATTAAAAGATCAAATTCTGCACAAACCAATGTTTCTGTATAGTATGCTTTATCATTATAATGTTTACTAAGTTTGGTCTTTTAATGTCACTGTGTACATTAAGCTGCGTTAAGCGTTTTCATTATGGGAGGAAAACGCTTAATTTAACGTGTTGTGTTCATATTCAGGGCTCATCTGCTTTTCTGTAAAAGGCATAGTATGCCTTATTAGTATGGTGTTCACCAAGTTTGGTTTGTTAATAACACCGTCTTAGTTAATTAAGCCACATTAAGCTTTTTCATGTTAAGCGTTTTAGAACGTCCCAGTGGCGATATCATTTTCAACTGATTCACATCATGAAAACTGCTAAAACCTTTAGGAACTTGAAAAGATAAAACGGCAAAACTCCTAATATTATTTCCAATGATTCAAAATTATGTTCATTTTCCAGATTGAATTGTCACACAGGTTACAAATGTGCATTTATTCAGAAAACAGTTAAGGTGGAGATCCGTGTTGCATTTGTTGAAATTCATCACTGAAGGTTTGGTCATGGCAGATTTAGTCACACAAATAGCACAAGTGGCTCGTGAAGAAACAAAGACTGGCTGTAGGGAGTCTAGGGCCCTATAATTTCCGTGATCATGGACGGAATCGCGGAATTGGCATATTTACGCGGAATCTAGTGTTCAGACCTGCAAACTCCTCAGAGTAAAAAAGGTGACAGTGTCGCGGGGGGTGGGGCTCAATTTTTTTGGTGATTTTAATATGCAAATGACACATTTCTGAGCGTGAAAGAGAATTACATTTAACATTTTAAAAATGATTTTATTTACAACACGGAAACGCCTGGAACTCCCCGCCGCCATTTAGTTAATAGTCCGCCTACTCTGCTAATGGACAAGCAGCGTTCTTGACAGTTTCACTCAGTATATATTTGTATATTTTAGGCTACAATAAAACGAAATATATGATAAAACACCACTCTGCCTCTTTTAATTTTCATTTAAAAAAATATTAAACATATTATAGCCACACAAATGTAGTGCAGGCAATGTATATTATCTTCAATGCATGTTTATAACAAAATGAAATATAAAAACCCAGCCTCTTTTCGTTTACATACACACACACACATTAATATGTGTGCAGATATAGGCTATGATTATCACTGTAATATATGAAATATGACAAAACACAACCCAGTCTCTTTTTGTTAAATGTCAGTTTGTGTGAGATCAATAGCAATTATAAAAGTATAAGTAAAAGGTATAAGAAGCTATACAATAAATAGTTTATTAGCTTAAAAATATAAAGTTATGAAACTTCACTTTGCCCTCAGACAAAACGATCTGACAGGGAACAAATTATAGATTAATGAGAGCAAAGATCAGCCGTTAGATCTACACCAGACGAGACGAATCATATCTTATGTTTAACCACTACAGGACATCAGAGCCAACGGCTGAAGGACTGGCCGAGGAAAGGTTGCTCTCGCTGGGGTTAATGAGCGATTGAGCGGCGCTGATCCACTGGAGCTCACAACTCTGAAAACGGCAGATAAAATTTTCAAAAAGGCGCTCTCTTTATAAATAAACCACAGATTTGAGCTTAAACAACTACATTCTCGCCTGAAAAGGACTTAAAACTAGTGAAACATTAACACTACCAGAGGGCTCTCGCTAAGACCCATTCGTTTAGCCACCAAAGGGCCAAGCTGGTGTCAGATTTTTGCCGAATCCAGTCGGTAAGACAGCGATAACATCTTTTTTAGATATGAAGGCTTCGAGTGTTGTTCTTTGCTCGGGTTTTAACGAAAAGGAAAAGTTTAAATCACTTAAAACAGCCGCTATAGCTGATTTGAACGAGTGATGCTCCACGCCTGCATCCGTCTTTGTAATGTACAGAATCTGCTTCAGTCGCTGCGCTGTCGTCATCGTGTAAAGCCCGCCCCAACGTTTCTGATTGGTGCCGCGATTTCTAGGCATTAGAAATGGGCTTGAATGGGCTCTTTGCCAGACTACTTGCAGAGCAAATCTAAATTTGTCGGAAGTTGTCTGGGTTTTCCCAGGCTAAACAGAGCCCAAACTATTAGCCTAAATTCAGTTGCTATTTATTTTAGATATAATAATCAACACTCAAATAACACACCGTACGCAAAAATGTAAACTTCACATTAGGCAGTTTTTGCATTAACTTCTAACTCTAATTATAAAATATTTTTTTCTCCAATTCGTTGTTGAAATATAATGTATACACAGTGTCTGTCATTTTCACGACAGGTTTATTTAACATGCATTAAATAATCAAGACATCACTAACAGGTTAAGTAGAATATAATGAATATAACGGCTAATATAGAGCATATATTTAGTGAAAGAGTTGATTTCTCTAGTGAATAAAATTCTGTGGACACTGAATGACTGCCTGAGGTAAATGTGATGCTAACGTTACATGACATTGTTTAGTTTACAAGCAGTTATATTGACGTCTTTCCCTCGTTGAAACACTGATTTAGCGATTACACCACATGACAGTAAGTTGTAATGTATCCTCAGCACCAGGGACGTCGTTAGGCCTATTTTTCTGCAATCTCGTGATAACATGGACTGAATACTTGATATGCTCGTGTGGGAACTCGGATTGAAGTGTTCCGTGCTTGAAACAAGACGACTGTGAACTGTTAAAGATTGCACTCGGTTACACGCGTGCACCGAACTATCCGTCATTGTGTTAAACCCGCCAATAGCGCGCCAGGTGAATAAGCCGGTTTCTGATTGGTCCCCGCAAATTTGTAACAGAAGCAGTATAGAAATATGTACAAGTTTCCACCCTGAGGTACAGGGCGAAATCAAATCGCCTGCAGTTTGGGCTGGGTTTACCTGGTCTAGGCCATTTCAGGAAAGCGGATTCAGTCAATTAAAAGCGCTCGTCATTCCTGAAACTTTGCGGTATATGTGGACGTTGGTCCTCTTAAGAAACATGACAAAACTTTTCTTCAAATTGTGAATGTAGTTTAGACTACAGAAAGCAAGCAGTGCAGATCGACAGAAAATCCCTCTATAAACCAATGAATCTAACAGCACAAAAAATGATTTACATTGAGTAAGCTTTGCTTGTTATAATGAGAGGATCTGTGAGCGTGTAGACTTGAAAATATCAAATGAGTGAGTTCAGAATGAAACCAACCTGAGTGTTCTTCAGTTTCTTCATGTTTCACTCTCAGTGTTTCTTCATTCTTCACGTCTTCTCTCTCCTCTTTCTCTGTTTGTTCTTCAGTTTCTTCATGTTTCACTCTGAATACATTTTCAATCCTCAGGTCTTCACTCTCCTCTTTAATCAACACCATCTTTATTAATGATCTCAGTCACTTCTCCAGGAGTTTTTCTGTGTGTTTGTCCTGTTTAAGACGAGAATAATTAACAGAAAGAAAAATAAATCCACATTAAATCTCTGAGTGTCTCAATCAGCTCTATTTCAGTATCAACAGTCTCAGTAACACTCAAAACTAGCACTACAAACTAATAAAAGAACAGCTGCTTCTGTTACTCATGAGTTTATTCTGTTACTTTGCTCAAAGCAATTGATTCAATAGACTCATGAAGTCTCAAGAGTTTCATAAAGCTCAGCATCTCCATCTCATAAAAGAAAACAAATTATACAACTCATGTTTATATGATGAACTGATAGAGAGAGAAATGAGTCGCTGCTTCTGTTACTCGTGAGTTTATTCTGTTACTTTACTCACACGACGTTAATAAGTGTTAGATAAAGCAATGCAATGTTACATTTAATAATAAATCATTCAATCTGCGTAGCTTGTAAAACGTTGAAGATGGTTTCTATAGTTGTAAACACTTTAAACGCTTTAAACACAAACCTTTCTCCAGCAGAATCATAACACTGCAGGAGCGCGGCGCGGCCTTATGGCGTCACACCACCACACCAAAATAAAAGTCCCGCTCACACTCAACAGTCTACATTCACAGAAGTGCACACATACAAATAATAAAAGAGATGACAGAAATTCAGAGTTGAATGTATTGGTGAAATACATATTTAATTACATGTTGTTCAATGATGTGTTGAAAATACTAGACTTATTTAGACTTTGTCTAAAAGTTAAAATGGTATTGTTTAGGGGAATAAATTATTTATATAATATATAAATACATATAAAGTTCATTTGAGTCTAATAATACCTGAAAATAAGTGTACTAATGATGACTGATGATTTTTAGATGTAGACTATAAGATTCTACATCTAAATATCTAGATATATAGATCTACATCTAGATATTCTCAATGATAAATATATTATTAAATTATAAATATGTAATATAAAATCTTGATATATATATATATATATATATAAAATCTAAAAAAATAATAAAAAAATTGAATGACAGGAAAGAGAAGACATTGTTGAATAAAGTCATTATTTTAGTTTATTTGTTTGCGCACGAAAAGTATTCTCATCGCTTCATAACATGAAGGTTGAACCACTCGAGTCACATGGACTATTTTAATGACATTTCTGGGAAATTAAAGTATTAATTAAATTACTGTCTACGGAGAGGTCAGTGAGCTCTTGGATTTCATCAAAAATATCATCATTTGAGTTCTGAAGCTGAACGAAGGTCTGACAGGTTTGGAACGACACGAGAGAGAGAGGAATTAATGACAGAATTTACATTTTGGGGTGAACTAACAGGTTGACGTCTGCATTGCTCAAATGAGTAAATGTATAGTCTTTATGATCAGTGTAAAGAAAACCTGATCTTCAATAAGTCTCGGTAGGTTTGTTATTAACTTTAATATCAGTGAACAACATGTTACCTACTGTAGTTAAATTAATTTGTTTATAGAACCACGTCTTTGTACTATATTTTATATTTATAAATAGCATCAGCCCCAGTATATTGTGTGCCATACATTAACTTTTCAAAACAGAAGAATCGAGACTAGAGACTGTGGAATATTTATGTTAATGATAAGTTGTAAAAGACTACCTTGTTCTGTTTGCCCTAACACGACATTAATGTTGGACATAATCAGACTGGTCCTAAAGGACGCCGACCAACTAGTGTCACCGAAAGCAGACTGCGGAGGCGGCTCACGTCGGCAGCGTCTGACGCTCTACATCCGACGGCCAAGTGTCAGTGTTGCCAACAATTTTCAAAGGAAAGTAGCTAAAGCCTTGCCAAAAAGTCGCTAAATGTCGCTAGATGACGTCATGCGTAAATTAGCATATTCGTGACGTCATCACGTCGTACTAGATTGCGTACTTTCTTGCGTTCTGCCTGCCTGCCTAATGTTCTTTCTCAACAAATTCTCACTAACATAGCCTATTGTACTGTATTTTAATATGATATTGCTGACTGGCCCAATAAAGCTGTTCTCATTTCTCATCTCAATGTAAGTGATAAGCACATGAGAAGAATGGAAATCAAAACGGTCAAACTAAACTCTTTAAATTTTAAATTAAAGAGAAGCAGATAACCGTTTGGTCCGTGGCAACACTGCTCATTTGTAGCTCGCTCATTCATTCATGTCTGTGTTGCCAACTCAACTCCTCAGTAAGGAAAATAGCCATTGGCTGTCCTCTAAGGCTAAATGACATCATCGCCTCACTTGCATATTGACCATGTGCATTGTGCATTTTGATGGACGCTGTAGGAGAGAGAGGAATAAAATCGCTGGAGAGACAAAAGGTGAGTAAAACAAACCCTAAATATGTTAAGAACCACAAATGAATCTTGTCTATTTCTTCAGGGGAGTAGCCGAGGAGCTTGGCTACTTTTTCTATTTCTCCAGGGCTCTTATTGTGCTTTAAAGTTTCCTCCACATTAAAAACTGACATGTACTGCAATGCTTCAATGTTGTCCGGCAGTCTCACCCTCAACTCATTAGTGAGAGAGATGGCGAAGGCTACACACCGCTTATGGACATTATTTAACTCCTCAGGCACAACATGGATCTCAGCTGCCTTTGACTCAAAAAGGTAACCAAGGTATGGTTTGGGACTGATGTATCCATCTATTGGCCCTTTGAGCACATCAACATTTGCCAGTGGATTCACCACCCTGCTGCTCACAGACTTGATCAGGCCAACCAAACTGTCAAGTAGCTTAAGAGGATCTACTCGCTCTCCCTCAAAAGCCTTGATGGCCAACTGTACCTCACCCAGCACTGACTTCAAAAAAAGTCAGATACAAAATGTTTTGAGGATCACTATACATGGAATATAAAACCTCAGCCATGTAGCAATGTTCACTGGACTTGGTGACTGAGAAATGCAGCCTAAGCTACCCCCACTCCCGAACCGTGCCCGGGCGCGGCTTGTTTATCCCGAAACCGCCGCACCATAATGACGTAAGCGTGCTCTGGCACGAATGCTGAAACCCTATGTGAGTGCAGGCCAGAGGGGGAGGGGGGACAATCGTACTCGGGCCTGGTTCATGGCAACCGTGCCTAGTGTGAGTACACCCTTACACCAAGCTGCAGAGAGTGGCACACACAGGGAATAAGAACCAGATCTTTGAGGCCATACACTTCCTTCAGCACTTTATGGACCCCATTGTTAATCCCTGTCATAACAGAGGCATTGTCAGTCCCTATCCCCAGGAGTTTCTCTTTTTTAAGACCACACTTCTCAAGGAAAGCCACAACAGCACGGGCTATAGATCTGGCATCTCCTCCCTCCAATTCAACAAGCCCCAGAAATGTTGAGACAATTGTCTGCTTGGTGTCACTAAAGTACCTTATCACAACCCCCGGGTATTTAGAAACACTTACATCCGTGGACTCATCGAGGAGGAGGCTAAAACGCTGGTCACCCACATCTGTGACCAACTTTTTCAGAAAGTATGGTGCTAGAACACCATGAATCATTTCTGTGCATTTTGTCCTGTGCATTTTGAAACGGGTAGCAGCAGTGGAGTCTGAGAAAGCAGCTCTACATGCTTCTCCGATGTGATCACATGCCAGCATGGAACAGTGTTCAGCAATAGCTAATGCCATGGTGGCCTCAGCCTTTTTAGTAGAGTCAATTTTTTTTATCATACATGGCAGTTTTTTTTTGGGTGGAACTATCATTGTCATGATTCCAGCCTGTGTTTCCCTGTCTTGTGAGGACTCTTGTTATTTCCTGTTTTGTGCCATGTTTTGTAGTTCTTTGTAGTTTTTCATGTTGATTAGTCTCCCCCAGGTGTGACTTGTTAATTTGTTGAGCTTGTTTGCCCCTGTGTATTTAAACCCTTGTGTCTCCTATGTTCTTTGTCAGGTCTTGTCCTACATGGATGTACGTTTGGTGTGACTCATTTTGTTATCTGTTCCTTGGTTCTCTGATCGCTGTGGTTTTGTTATGTTTATTTTGTCATTAAACAATTTTGCATTTGGATTCAGCTCTCCCTCTTGGTTTTGAGTTGACCCTGCGTGACAATCATAATGTTTTGCCTTTTGAGTGTGTTTTTGAGTTGCCTTGTGTTTCTTTACATCACTATGTTTGACGAAGAAATCAGCCTTACAATACAGATAGTATGCCATTGTATTATCCCCAATAAACGGCTTTAACCAGCCTTGGAATTCAGGATTTGATTCCCACTCCTTTCTGTATTTTTGACTGTACAGTTTAGACTGAGACATGATGAGCAAGCAAGCTAGCTTAGCTTATGTCACAGAGAGGTACACACAGTGGACGAGAGTTGTGAGTGACTGAGGTTGTGTGAGTAAAAAAAAAATGCAGCGATTTTCTTTTTTTGTGCAGTGAATTAATAATTTTTTTAGACAAAGAACATTTTACATCCCGCGTGCTGAATGTAAGCCAGGGCGGGATCAGCCAGCGGCGGCTTCCCGCACATGCGCAATTCATTTGCAGTCTGGACGTGGAGGGGTGAACATCTCCTGCTCTGACTGCAGCTGGGAGGGGCTGCTGCGCGAGGACTGGTTCGCCTGTGAGTGCTTTGGGATGGGGGTGGGGGCGTGGCAGCACTCGCTGCTCATTGAGAAGAGTAAGAACGATATGTGCTTTCACTTTAGAAAGTCTCAAAAAGACTCCAATAACTTCAGAAAAAGTCGTTAGATTTGTCGCTAGTCGCTTTTTTGAAAATGTGTCGCTAGAGGGGTCTGAATACTCGCTAAATATAGCGACAAAGGCGCTAAGTTGGCAACACTGCACGAGATATGTAAATTCATATAAATATGTAAATATTATAAAAAAGAAATAAAAATAATATTCATATTATATTATATATAAAAGTAGCATAATATACAATCACGGTAGTGTGAGCAGCGAGTGATGACACTTTGTTAAATTAAATAGCCTTGTGTCACAAGGGTAACTCAGAAATAAGTGCAAGAAGATCCAATAGCGAGTGAATGACAGTTTATTCTCAGAATAACAAGTTAGTTCGCACATCAAGTCCTTCACACTGAGAAATTAATCAGAGTCCAAAGCATGCAAAGACAGGCAGACGATCTGATCTCGGAGACGGGTGACTGGCGACGCAGGGACGCAATGGGCAAACCTCCACGAAGGGTGAAGCCAGGACCGGGAACCGAAACACGAACTTCCAGGGACGCAAACACCAGAGACTCACACACGAGGAACACACAGGGCTTTCTGCAACAAACTGACAACAGAGTGTGGGTGAGGAGACATTAAAGTGTGGGTAGGCAGGTGAAATGAGGTGCAGCTGGTGGTGATGAAATTGGCAGTAATCAATGACCACGCCTCCAACACAACCAAACACAGAGGCTGCGTTCGAAACCGCATACTTCCCTACTATATAGTATGTAAAAAGCAGTAGGCGAGAGAATAGTATGTCCGAATCCATAGTACTCATAAAAGAGTAGGCGAGAACTACCAGGGTTTTGGACTATTTCTCGCGAGATTCGGACGTGCGTATACTGATGTTGCGTTCGAATATGCCTACTTACCTACTATATAGTAGGCGAAAACAGTACGTGAAAGGAGTAGTATGTTCGAAACCTCAGTAATCATAAAAGAGTAGGCGAGAAGTTCCCGGATGGCCTACTGATTCCACCCAGATTGTGAAGCACCCATCGTCGGATACTTTTCTATCCCTGCCTTCCCATGAGGCCACAGGAAAGGATACGTCAGGCGGAGAAAAGCCAATCAAATGTGAGTATTACAAACCAAAATCACGGTTCCTTGTGTTAAAATCGCATTTGTTGGACTACTGTAGAGTAACGTTAAACTGTTGAATTGTTGAAAGTGTAAATACGACAGACAGTATAGTGTAGTTGTGATTGGGCTGTAAAAACACGTTTTATTATGTAATCCAAAGTGGATTTACATAAACGATATACTTAAAGATAAAGATGCTTACTAAATGTTTATTTAACATCTGACAGGAACATTTTCGATAAGTATTGCAGATGACATCACAGCATGAAATAGACATCTGATAAGAGTGATGAGTGTGTGCTATAATGTAGAGTTCACTGTGGTCAACACTGCTTACTTTACATGAACGTCAGTAATGTTACTAGATCTACATAAAGTAACTAAACATAAGTTATCTTTTTTATTTGTCCATTATACTGTTGATGAATTGAGGAACATTAACACATCAGCAACTACCTCAACATTTAAGCCTATTGAGCACATACACTTTTCTGCTTTTATCAAGGTGTTGTTTAAGATCCAGGTAACATGAAAGTTGTCTGATGTTACAGGTGCAGAAGAGCACGTGTGTGTTTATCTGGTGGAGACTGGAGAGAGAGTGATGAAGGAAGGCTGTCATCAAAGGCTTTGAGTATACTACAGAAATGAATAAAACATACATTTAAATCTTAAGTTGTATTTTATTTTAATTTCAAACAGTTATTTAAGCACTTTTCTGATTCTTGATGTCTGTGCATTTGCTGCAGAGCTTCTGTGGTTGAGCCTTGCTCAAGGACACACTGGTGGAGATCCAAGCAGAAACCTTCAGCTTATCAGTTCAGTGTTTAGCTCACTACACGACAAAAGTCATAAAGCTACAATACAAATAGCATGTAATTGTAAAAATATTAAATGAAATATGGCAAGAAATGGGATGCTGACACATGAATTGTAAAAGGTTTACAGTAGTCATGCTGATGGAGAGCAGGCACACGGATGTTTGGAGCAGACATCAGCAGTCAGATTGTCCCGCACATGTTCTCACACTCTTGCTTCAGGGTTGTGGGGTTCAGAAGGGACAGGAGGGACATGATGGACGGCTAGGACAGGCGAAGGTGTTCACGCTGGTCAACTGCTTCATCAAGCTGTGCTGAGATGGCAGCAGATGTGGTGTTCACCGTCTGTAAATGCGTGATGGTTTGTTAGAACAATACGTTTGAATAAAGCTTTGTTTCATGGTGACTTATTCATTTGTGATGTTTACTTTTATTCATTCTTTTACTCATTAATTCATGTTTCGTATTGTTGTCAGTAAATAAAATATTTTATTAACTCATGCATTTATTCATCGCTTGACTGAAAATTGGTATTCACATCGGCTGCATTTGTTCTAGTGTATTTTCATGCATCGCTATGTCATATGACAACAAGTTGCATTTTGCTTGTTTTACTAAAACAATATAATTTTCAGTAAACAAAAGTAATATAATTAAGTATTGGTCAGCATTTGTTATTATTATTATTGTAAGTGTTTTAGTGGGCAATTTTGAATAGTAATAACTTACATTTTAAGAGTATAAAATCAACAGTGTTCTCCCAAGGTGAGATCTTCGAGCAGCTGAAAGAGGTCCTCGTTGCAGACTCCGAGGGAAACCGCACAGGTCGGGCTGTGGAGTTACTGATGCTTTGAGCTGTTACTGCACCTGTCACTCATAGGCCTATCTTTTATTTTATAATTACATGGTTGTATCTTTAACAATCCTAATAATAAAACAAATATCATGGGTTTGCATACATTATATACAAAGAAAAAACAAGAACAAGGTTAGATATCTTTGAATAAGGGATTGAGGGATAAAACAGGAGTTAAATTTAAAAAGGAAAATATAAAGGAGATTTAGGCCAATTTTGCTTGTGGATGACATGTTTTGCATATAAAATAAAGAAATTAACAACATATTTAAGAGATCACGATTGTGGGTTTTGGTAAGGATGAAACTGGGTCAGATTAGTAGGGTTAATATCACAAAATAAATGGGCAGCTGTTTCTTCAACAAGCCCACACAATTAGCAAGTTTAATCAATATTAAGATATTTATAGATCGATGAATTAAACCTGTCACTCGTCTTTCAAGTTGTTGCGCTTGAGATAACGTCGTAAGGTCACATGATAACGTCAACATGGCGCATAAAGTGCGGATCGCATTCATACTAAACGAGATCAGGCAATGTAGTACCTACTCTTTTAGAGCTCGTTAAGTAAGTACTTATTGAAAATGAGTACCTACTCAATGAGTATGCGGTTTCGAACGCAGCCTCAGTGTAAGAAAGATTCATTCAGAAGATTCAGTGTAAGAAAGATTTGTTCAGTAGATTCAGTGTAAGAAAGATTCATTCAGAAGATTCAGTGTAAGAAAGATTTGTTCAGTAGATTCAGTGTAAGAAAGATTCATTCAGAAGATTCAGTGTAAGAAAGATTTGTTCAGTAGATTCAGTGTAAGAAAGATTCATTCAGTAGATTCAGTGTAAGCAAGATTTGTTCAGTAGATTCAGTGTAAGAAAGATTTGTTCAGAAATGCTCTTTCACAGGCCGGACTCAAATGCTACCGGCTTGTGCTTTAGTCTGTGGAGGCGGGAAAAGCCAACAAACAGTTCAAAACAAAGAGACTTCAGTGAACAAAAGATATGAGTCAGAGTAAGAATGATTTGTTCACTTAAAAGAATCATTCAACACATACAGTTCATTGATTAATTAACCACAAACATGGAGCAGTAATGCTGGCCCTAACACACACACACACACACACACACACACACACACACTCAGATGATGAACATATCCATATGTAACTGTAAAGGATGCTGATGGTGATAGAGAAGCGTTTAGTGCATGTCTCCTATAGAGCTGCTGCTGCTGTGATGGACTCGCTGCTGAGATCAAGTGTTGTTTACATTTAAACCTCATCATTCTATGCCAGTCCAGCAGCTTCAGTTGATATTTGAAATCATCACAACTGTCCCTGAAGCCTGACCACACGCGCTACAAACTCTACACAACTCCACTCTTTGAGACGTTTCATCAGTTTCTTCAGTCATCATCATGGAGCAGCGTCGCCTCAGAAGATCCAGGACTCGTCCCACACAGCTGAGGGGATTCTGGACGGAGGGCGTCTCTTCCAGTCAAGAGCCCTGTGAGCTTTCACGGCTGGCGGCTGTGAGCAGGTTGGATCACACTTACAGCTGCATCTCTGCCAAAGATCAACGATCCAACAGACTGGAAGAGCAAGTGGACCAGCGCTACCTGAAGAACGCAGCTGTCCTTCCCGACATCCGTCCAGCAGCCTCTGCCTCTTCAGTGGACGTGTGTCCGGCTGCCTCGGTCTCTTCAGTGGACGTGTGTCCGGCTGCCTCGGTCTCTTCAGTGGACGTGTGTCCAGCTCCTCTGTGTCAGCAGGAAGAGTCTGTCTCCATCCACGGCCACAGCATGCAGGGCTACCAGGACATTTACGGCTCTGTGGCTGAGCCCATGATCAAGACTCGCTGTGGTCGGCGCCGTCCCTACAGCCTTGAGCTGGGGCTGAAGATCAAGCAGCGCCTGTGGGAGACTCTCAAGCGCCCTTCACTGCTGGAGACGGAGCAGCCTGATGGACACGTCCTCATCACTGAGAGCTTCTCCACGTCCAGCAGAAGAAGAAGCTCCGCTCCTCGTGTCCATGTGGACATCAGTGAAGAGCCGCTGCCAGAGGAACCGGTGAGGAAGAAGCCCAGACACTGAGACGTCACAGCGGACCTGCGTATGAACACACTGTATATAGTTATAGAGTATGTTTATACTTTCATGAGTAACTCTCAGTTTTTATAGTCCATTGTTAGCACATGCTGTGTGTTTGCTAGGATGTTTTGGTGTCATTGCACTGATATGCGGTTCCTCTGCCGTTTTAAACAGGTTCTAGTGCTTTGCTCTGTGGTTGTCGGGATGTTTCTGGTGGTTTTGTTGTTGACGTGCGTTTGTCAAGGTTTTCTGAGCAGTTGTTGTTTTGTTGCTGTGCGGTTGCTGGACTCTTCTGAGTGTTTCTCCTGCGTTGCTTCATGGTTGTTAGGATGTTTTGTTGGTTGGCTGACATGCGGTGGCTGATAAAGGGTTGAGTTAGGGTAGGTTAGGGTCCCTCACACGGTTTGCAGCTTGACGTGCTGTGAGGGCTTGTGTGCATCAATGATGCTGAGAGCTACGCCACTGCTACTGCACAACTCCTGCTAGGGTCACCCATAGTGGACAGGTCTCAGCTGAGATGCCAGACCAAGACAAACCACCTGACTCTGGACAGATTGGCCTGATGCTCCTGGCAGAAGATCACAGTCTCGTGAACAACAACGGCAACATCATCTCAATCACCTGAATGGAGGAAACTTCACACTGATCATATATGTGGGAGCCGCAGAAGGATTGAGGGACGCAACTGAACGAGGAAACACAGACTGGTTTAATATTAGTGAAGGTGTGCAACAAATCTGCATTCGTTCTTCAGCGCTCAGCCAATCAAACTTGAGGACTGGTAATAATAGGATATAATAGTCATGTGACAGAAGAGGACAAACAAGGTGAGTAGCAAACGCAGTTCTTCATTTGCAGGTTCTGGAGAACATCAGGAGATGGGGTCAGTGGTGAGTATATCAGTGGTCAGGTAGTAGATGACTTATCTGGAGGTTAACAGAGCTCTCTATGTTGCAGACGGGGTTGGAGAACAGAACTCGAGGACTGGACCATAGAGGGAAGCAGCAGAAGACAGAAGACCAATGAAGGAGAGCTCAGGTAAGGAGAGCCGGTTGGCTGGACGGGTAAGTTGTCAGTCATGTGTTGGGTAACAACTATGAGACCAAACAACTGTAGTGATGATGATGACTGCAGATATAGGGTGAGATAACACGGGTAAGTGCTGGCAGGTGTGGGTGATGGTGTGCATGCAGGGCAGGCGGTGAGCAGGGAGGATTCTGGGAAGTGTAGAGCTGAGGAGACAAGCATGGTGAATGGAGCAGGTGACAATAATATAATATACAATAAAATAAAATATAACATAATAATATAATATAATGCACTGTAATTTAATATATAGATGATGAATCAATATAATATAATAAATATAATACAATAACATATAACATAATATATTATAATATAGTGTAATGTAATATAATATAATAAAGATGATGATGCAATATAATATAATAAAGATGATGATGCAATATAATATACAATATTAATATTTATAATATATTGTATATTATATACAACAAATACTATTCATAACAGTAAACACTGTCACAGTAATCTGAACTTCATAACCCAGAGATGAATAAAACAGAAGCTCTGTAATGTGTTTATTTGAGCTTCAATAATCTAAATCTGCACGCTAAACATAAAAACTAGAGCTGTGAGATTATTAAAATATTTAATTATGCAAAATCACACATGTAGAAAGTGCTGGAATGAATCTTTATTTACTTCTCTTCCTGTCAAGCGCACTTTTTTTCTTTTTAAGAAACCAAAATATGTAACAAAGTTTTATTAACATTTTTCAAACAAAGCCTTCCTAAAATAAAAATGAAATATACCAAAAAACTAAAATTATCAAATGCTTTAGTTTAATTTTTTTCAATCTAAAAAACAATCAAATCTCAAAACCTATGTGGTTGCAAAAGTGTGAAAATAATAAAATATACATTTTATTCAAGTCATCATTTGTCTGAGTTTCATTTCTTATGCCTGATTATGTTTTAATATATATTTATGCATCAAGACAAAAGGCAATATTTTATTCTGATTGGAGATCAGTTTGGACATCATATGGACCTGCAGCCCATTTCTACAGGTTATGAACAGGTTCAGTCCAAGAGTTTAGAAGAGGAAACATCTAGAACAGCATCACTGACCTGTCATTACTGATGTCAGCGGCTGCTACAGAACAAAACAGCCAATAGATGGACAGAGAAAGACCCTTTACACATCAGCTGACTGACCAGTCAAATACTAATTATTTACTTTTCCAAAAATGTATGTGATTTTTCTTCTTCTCCTGTTAGAGACTGGTTGAATTATGAATATGGTGATAATGCGGTGTATTCACAATACTGATGTAAATGATAATTATTGATATAGATTGAGTGAGTCCCAGCTCATTCTCACCAGCACGTGTTTTTGCTCAAGCTCATGTTTCTCTTCATTTTCTTTGCAGTTGTAATATTACATTTACATTATGCTGCCGTTCCCCTGAATATACATGTGTGGAAGCATTATAGTGCTGTCAATCAATTAAACATAATGTATTGTGTTGATTTTATTATTGTTTTGGTTGTTTGACCCATAATATCCTGTATTTTAATAAATAAGGTTTTACCTTTAAACATTTGATGAAGACACGAGAATGTTTTAATTCCAATTTTCATACCACAAACAAACTACTAGCCTAACTAATGTAAAGTTAAATGTACGAAGGCAAGGCAATGGTGGTGGACAAAATATGAAATGGGAGGAAAATATATGTCAATGCTTTTGCGTTCTCTCACTCGTAAATGACTTTAAAAGGTTTGTGAGCGAACACACAGTTTCTTGAGGGAACACAAGCGCACAGACAGAACACAGTCGAGAGGAAGACAATAGTATTCAGTACAAAAACATTCATTCAGCTGAAATATCTGCTGATGGATGCGCTGTAACGCAATATTATGATATTTGTTCATAAGCAGATTGTGGAGACGTTTTAATTGTCCACGATTAAAACTTGTAATATCGTACACCCCTATTTTAATTTGCTTTTACAGAAATGTATGCATACAAACAGCATTTGTAATTTAAAAAAATATGTACAACAATAAATAAAATAAATTATTGTCTATTTAATTTAATCAGTATTAATATTAATCAATATTAATGTTTATACAGTGAAGTTTGCCAGATCTAAATGCATATAGTGATAAGTGAATAAAAGTTATTATCTGAAGAAGAAAAAACTGCAGTGACAGCTTGCACACTGATTTATATATATACTGATTTACAACTTTATGTCCATTTATTTTGTTTGTGGATGTTGACATCAAGATGTGTGAAAGTTGTAAACTATGTGAGCTGAAATTATGAAATATAACCTATTGTTGTGAGTCATGTTAAGACAATGAGAAGATATATTTTAGGTAGTTTAATAATTGATTAAATTTAAGATTTATTTGTATTGAACATTTAGTGGATTAAATATGTCTACATTAGATTCAGAGAGATTTGAAAAAAAAATTAATGGTTATGTTACATTTTCTTTCTTTTTTTTTTTTGTGATAAGTTTGTGCTGTTGTTGGCCGTTTCACACACACACAAGCTGCCTTACAGAAACGGTAGACTATCGAGGGTCATCAATGGAGACACAATCGTGTCACATTGAAGATTGCACTGGGAATATTAAAGTACAACTATGGGACAAGTTATTTGGGAAGGTTCTGTTTGGGAAGACGTACAAGATTTCTAAAGTAAGCACACGGCTGTTTGCCGGAAAGTTATATTTGACAACGAGTCGTCTTGCTGAAATTGAAGTGGTGGCCCCTTGCCTGGGTTGAAGGCAAATATTGACTTCCCGATTGATGAGGCAGAAGTCAGGAATACTGAAGGCAGGATCGCCTCTGTTGAGGTGGCAGTGTCACGACGCTGTTGAAGATGCCAGGCTGGGCAGGAGGTGTATGATGGGAAGGCTCAGTTCCATCGGTGTCTGCTCTGAAAGAGACTGCAGTATTTGCAGACGGATGAACCGACTGTAAACGCATCTGTGATATTATCTGGTGAATTTGGGGAACAAGAGCTGATGTTGCCAAATTCAGTCATTAAAAAGGCATGTTTATCATGTATATTGTTGAATTGGCCAGAAATGGACAATTACAAGCTACGAATACGAATTCCCAAGAATCTCCGGTCACACGTATTCTCAGAAATGATAAAGGTGTGTTGAAATTAATGAATACGAGTGAATTATGTATGGCTGATTTGCTAACAGAACGATGCAGGAGAGAACATGACAGACATCGTCGGAGAGAAGAAAAGAAGGACAAAAGGACATTCAAAGCTATCCGAAAGGATGGAGTCACTCAAAGCCGGACGAGCTTCCAGACGGAAACAATTGACTAGGTTAATTAGGCAAATGGAGAAAATGAACAAACGTATGCTGAATGATATTAAACAGATTGTGTTTGATAGTGACTTTGAATGCTCATATTGTGAAATGGTTAAGTTACGAGAGAAGTTTGGATCCCTGGACACCCAGGACCATCCAAACTTGCCTCGTAAATAAAATATGTGATTGCTATTTCTCTTTAGATTTTAGAAGTGAGTATATTTTAATGAAGAAATTATTATATTTCTTTGAATTTTAGAAGTGTATCTTTGCTTAAAGGATGAGGTCAAATGCAGGGTAGTCTGTTTAACAGTTAAACTATTTGCAGACATGAGTGAGAGGGTTGGCTGGAGTTAAAGGTGTTAATCAGAGATAAGGCCATGACACGGGCAGGTGTAAAACCACACGATGCTGTGGTTTCTAACAGCTACCCCTAAACTCTGAAGGACCTCACGCCTATACTATATGCATGTACTAAAATATAATCTTATTCTCGGACAAATATATTAAAGGAGCTGTATGTAGGACTGTGGCCAAAACTGGTACTGCAATCACTTTCAAATTACTGCAAGTACCCCAACTCGAGGTTGCCAGATAGGCTGCAGGATCCAGCGGGAACGTAGGCTGCTACACGGAGCTTTCAATGGCAAGTGACGAGTCGTACACAGTAAGACAAGCGTTTTTGTCATAAGTAGGCTAACAAATAACAAACATTGCCACAGCAAGTATAACGCGGGACAAATTACGCCATGTCAGCGTTCAATATCAACAATGGCTATCACATGGTTGATTTCAGTCCCATCAGAAACGATTGAGAGTAACTAAATAACATTTGCAATGGTCATACAGGTCAACTTGCAGCATGTTTTATCCACTATATATACGAAGAAAGAATGAGGAATAATTTTTACCGAGGTAACGTTAGGCTACTGTCTCAAATACGTTTTCACATTGCCATAATAAGCGTGCTAATGTTGTTTTCATCAGCGTCTCAGCATAATGACAGAGAAACGGGCTCTGATAATGCATTACTAATGTTAGCAATGACGACTCGCCGTTTTTATTTACCAAACAATTCCTTAACGTTACCTTTTCAATTCAATGACCCACCTCCTCCATCTGCGCTAACCTAACGTTACTTTGCATGAACATGCACAACTTTGTTCGACTGTCGTGAATATTTGAAATGTCCATTTACATTAAGTACAAGTTAGCCAAACATAGATTAACCTTACCTGTCCAGGAGAAAATTAGCAATTGCGTCAGTCTTCAAATTCTTCCGTTTTCATGCCGTCTCCATCTTTCAAAGGCATCTCCTATACAAATCCTTGTTTTATTTCGGACACTGTCACGACGTTTTTCTGATTCATATCGAGGTCGTTTAGGTTTCGTAAAGTTAGACATTGTTTATCCAGAAAGTTTGTAGCTGCAGCTGTGGTAACTAGCAGAGCTGGCAACCCGAATGCAGAAACACTACTGACTTCGTGATTGGTAGATAGGTGGAGGGCGGCGCTTCAGGCATGACACAACATGTCAACATCAACATCAGTTGAGGGCTGCAACTCCAATTTTAAAACGACAATATCTTGGCCGGACAACTGTTGTCAGTGATATAAGTATTTGAAATTAACATGATTTTTTAATGTCTATTGACATATTAGGGCCATTTTATGATTAATTGAAATACATTTCTTACATACAGTTCCTTTAAGTGTGTGCAAACTGTCCAGAGATCATGCTTACCATATTAGGAGTTGCTTTGTGATTGTAACCACCCCATGCAAAAGGAGGATAAAAGCAGGGGGCAGTGAGAAGATCGGGCCGTACCCCGGGTGAAGATTTTTACGCTGTTATTTCTTTTTGTTGGAACTTTGTTAATCTTTTGAGTTTATTGTACTTTGTATTATTTTGAAACTTTCATTAAGTAAAAGGGGTAAACCAATGTGGTGAACCTTATTAATCTTTGACCTGACTCAGAGTATTCATTCTTCTATTTTCTTAAGTATTTGTATATCTATCCATGATGAATCAATAGAATAAATATACACTAAAAAGAATATTAGTAACCTGCCTAGTGCAACGGAACCCGAGACTGAGTGAGCTCAGGACACCGCCGAGGACTCTTTGATACCACTTCTAATCTGCCCGGGAAACAGGTGAGATCGCCCTCTTATTCATACATAAGATAACGGGCTTATTGGGGGTAGAGTAGTAGGGAGTTACAGCGGTATAAAAATACAACAATATGCAAGTTATTGTAATTAAAATTGAGTTGTGTGTTTTGATGGCTGCACAATTTAGAGAAACAATAAAAACTGTAAGTGTATTTTTTTTTAAATAACACAAAGAACAATTATAAAGAATTTTTGGGGGGTTGTTTATAAGTTATACAATTTATCCTATTATAAATAATTGACATTATTGCTGAAAGATTACAATTGTTGTAGTACTATTTTGTTATAAAATATATTATTACATTTGAAACATAATAATAGTAATAATTTTATATAAGTTGTATAAAATAATTTCACACAATAAGTTGTTAACATGCAAGGAATTATAAATATATTAATATAAAATATAAAATATAAAATATTTGAAGAGGAATGTGTAACAGTAATTGAGGAAATTGTTATGATGCATGTAAAGTTAAAAAGTGAGTCCGTGTTTGTACTGTATAAAATTTGATATATTTATGTAGCGCGATGATACTTTTAACTGTCGGTATTTATATGTATTTACATATTATATAAATAATTGATTTCCCTAAACAATGCCGTTTTAGTAAGTCTCTCAGTCTTTACTAGTTTCCTAATATTTTCAACACATCCTTGAACAACATGTATTTAAATATGTATTTCACCAATACATTCAACTCTGAATTACTGTCATCTCTTGTATTATTTGTATTTGTGCACTTCTGTGATTGTAGACTGGAGTGTGTGAACGGGACTTTTATTTTGGTGTGACGTCATAAGGCCGCGCCGCGCTCCTCCGTGTGTTGTGATTCGGTTGAAGAAAGGTTTGTGTTTTAAGCGTTTAAAACTATAGATACCATCTGCAAAGTTTTACAAGCAACGCAGATTGAATGATTTATTATTAAGTGTAACATTGCATTGCTTTATCTAGCACTTATTAACGTCGTGTGAGTAAAGTAACAGAATAAACTCACGAGTAACAGAAGCAGTTGTTCTTTTATTAGTGTGTAGTGCTAGTTTTGAGTGTTACTGAGACTGAACTAGAGCTGATTGAGACTCTCAGAGATTTAATGTGGATTTATTTTTCTTTCTGTTAATTATTCTCGTCTTAAACAGGACAAACACACAGAAAAACTCCTGGAGAAGTGACTGAGATCATTCATAAAGATGGTGTTTATTAAAGAGGAGAGTGAAGACCTGAGGATTGAAAATGTATTCAGTTTGAAACATGAAGAAACTGAAGAACAAACAGAGAAAGAGGAGAGAGAAGACGTGAAGATTGAAGAAACATTGAGAGTGAAACATGAAGAAACTGAGGAACAAACAGAGAAAGAGGAGAGAGAAGACATGAAGATTGAAGAAACATTGAGAGTGAAACATGAAGAAACTGAAGAACACACAGGTTGGTTTCATTCTCAAAGCTGAACTCACTCATTTGATATTTTCAAGTCTACACGCTCACAGATCCTCTCATTATAACAAGCAAAGCTTAAACTCAAATGTAAATAATTAGATTCATTGGTTTATAGAGGGATTTTCTGTCGATCACTATAACGGCTGCACTGCTTGCTTTCTGTAGTCTAAACTACATTCACAATTTGAAGAAAAGTTTTGTCATGTTTCTTAAGAGGACCAACGTCCACATATACCGCAAAGTTTCAGGAATGACGAGCGCTTTTAATTGACTGAATTCTCTTTCCTGTTCTGCGAGTCGCTCCTGAAATGGCCTAGACCAGGTAAACACAGCCCAAACTGCAGGCGATTTGATTTCGCCCTGTACCTCAGGCTGGAAACTTGTACATATTTCTATCCTGCTTCTGTTACAAATGTGTGGGGACCAATCAGAAACCGGCTTATTCACCTGGCGCGCTATTGGCGGGTTTAACACAATGACGGATAGTTCGGTGCACGCGTGTAACCGAGTGCAATCTTTAACAGTTCACAGTCGTCTTGTTTCGTCTTAGTCGTCTTAGTCGTCTTAGCCCCCAGGGTATTTGTAACTTGCGTTTGCAAAATCTTTGCACTCACATCTAGAGCTACACTTATGTCAGCAACCAGTCAAGAAACCAAGATGTTAAAGGGATAGAAACTTCTGTCATCATTTCCTCACCCTCAAGTTGTTCCAAACCTGTATGAGTTTCTTTGTTCAGCTGAACACAAAGGAAGATATTTTGAAGAATGTTTGTAACAAAGCAGAGAGAGCAACCATTGACTACCATAGTATTTTCCCCCTACTATGGTAGTCAATGTTTGCTCTCTCTGCTTGGTTACAAACATTCTTCAAAATATCTTCCTTTGTGTTCAGCAGAACAAAGAAACTCATACAGGGTATGCAGGGAAAGGAAATGCAGCTGAATGTTATTTGCTCTATGAAAGACATTGATAAAGACGAAAACTAAGGACATTTAATCTATAATTTTATTTGCCAAACACACAATACAGTTTTGGTTAGTTACAATTTTTTTGTAATGCCTCGTTTTTATTTTTATTTCAGTTAACGACAACCCACCTAGTTTTCATTTTTCCGTTCGCTTTCGTTAACGATTATAACCTTGGTAACGATGAGACGAGATGAAGTTACTTGCAGTAGCGCTCCGGTCTGCAACGCTGCATCATCTTGATAGCACAACGACTCTTTGTACTTCTGTCCAACTTTAGACTTTTCGGGCAATTTTTTTGTAGCTGGATATAAATCATTTGTTGCGTCTAAACATGAATGAGGATACGGTTATTGATAAATCAAATTGTTATTGTGGTTCTTATTATCATTTAGGGGAGCTTAGGAACATTTTGGGGTAGCTTCAGCCCCCCTAAAATAGGCCTAACGACGTCCCTGATGCTGAGGATACATTACAACTTACTGTCATGTGGTGTAATCGCTAAATCAGTGTTTCAACAGGGGAAAGACGTCAATATAACTGCTTATAAACTAAACAATGTCATGCATCACATTTACCTCAGGCAGTCATTCAGTGTCCACAGAATTTTATTCACTAGAGAAATCAACTCTTTCACTAAATATATGCTCTATATTAGCCGTTATATTCATTATATTCTACTGAACCTGTTAGTGATGTCTTGATTATTTAATGCATGTTAAATAAACCTGTCGTGAAAATGACAGACACTGTGTATAAAATTATATTTCAACAATGAATTGGAGAAAAAACTATTTTATAATGGAGTTAAAGGCCCCGTTTTTCCTGTTTTTTTTTTTTGAAGCTTTGATTGTGTACAGTGTGCAATATAACATGTGTTCATGTTTCGCGTGTAAAAAAAACAGTATTTTTCACACAATTTACTTATCTGTATACCACTGTTTTCACTGTCCTAAAAACGGCTGATGAGTTCCTTTATTCTATGAAGTCCCTCCTTCAGAAATACGTAACGAGTTCTGATTGTGCCAGCGGTTCCCGTGTTGGGATTTGACCGCAGCTTAGCGCACGTTGCACGGTTCCTGTGTTGTGATTCGACAGCAGCTTAGCGCACATGGCACGGAAAGGTCACGCCTCTTAATGGGGAGATGTATGCGCTTAATGATCTCTACAGCGTCCCTGTGAAAGCCAAACAAAGGTGATTTGACTCCGGGATGAAAATAACAGCGTCTCGACGACATGGCGACAAACACACTCAAACGCAACACTTCCTCGTCTTCTCCACGCAACACTTCCTCTTCTCCACGTGGGAGAGCAACAAGACCACGCCCCCTTTTTCGCGTATTCTTGTGGGCGGAGGTTAGTCAACAAACGGTTATAGTGACGTAATTAAAGAAGGAAGTACCAGGATGTAGTCCAAGCCGGCCGTTCGCTGTAGGCTTTGAAAGGGAACTTATGTTAAATAAAATATCTCGCTTGGCATTGAACTTTGAGCTTTATAATTTTACAGGTATTATTTATGCTCTAACAGCAACATTACACACTAACTAAAGTTTGAACAGTGGGATCACGAAGAACGGGACCTTTAAGGGTCCTGCACACTGTGCGATTTTTCTAAATCCTCTGTGAATGTTGCTTGTCAGACTGTACGAACATGATCCCTGATGTAATACATGTCACACTGTAGGATCTCAGTTGTCATTATGTCAGACTGTACGAACATGATCCCCGATGTAATACATGTCACACTGTAGGATCTCAGTTGTCATTGTGTCAGACTGTACGACAGTCAGACGGGAAAAACGGACGCAAGCAAGAGACTCGTACGGACTGAGTTTTACGTCATCAATCCGTGACACGTTCGGTAACGGTGAGCCGCATTCACAGACACAATGGTAGCGTTCAGCAAACAACAAAAACAAGCGGTGGCATTTTTCATTCACCTGACTCTTTTCGACATGTTCCCTGTTGTGATTTGTTGTCGCATGAAATGCGTCATCAGGTTCTGCGCTCCTATTGGTTCTTGATTTGACGGTCGTCCTAGGAGAAGTCACACTGCAGGATTGCGCCTCAAATCTTCTGACACTGCCAGAATTTTGTCCGAGGTAAAATTTGATCGCAACGGTCATTAATCGGTTGTTGGTGCACACGTCAAACTAAGGATCAAAGACTTCGGATTTTAGCCTAGGATCAGAGAAATCTTTTAGGATTTAAAAAATTGTCTCAGACGGCCAAATCGTGGACAAAATCGCACAGTGTGCACCCGGCTTTAGAAGTTAATGCAAAAACTGCTTAATGTAAGGTTGACTGTTTGCGTACTGTTATTTGAGTATTGATTATTATACCTAAAAATAAATAGCAACTGAGTTAAGGCTAATAGTTTGGGCTCTGTTGTTAACCTTTAATATTAATGTGCAAGTAAGGGCTCCTTATATAATTTACAGAAAATATCTTCACTAAACTTTTTGATATAATTTAATTCATTCATTTTTTTCTTCTTCAGTATACCAATGTTAAATCTAAAAAAATAAATAAAAAGCAATTTTGTAAAACTGCTGTACCGAACTCGTACCGAACCATGATTTCAAAACCAAGATGCGTACCATCAGTTTTGTGTACCGCTACACCCCTACTGTCAGTCTTTTATTTTTTATTTGTGTAATGCGTCACAACACTTCCTTGAGTTCCAGGCGTTTCCGTGTTGTAAATAAAATCATTTTTTAAATATTAAATGTGTCATTCTCTTTCACGCTCAGAAATGTGTCATTTGCATATTAAAATCACAAAAAAAATGTGTTTCTTCACAGGCCACTTGTGCTATTTGTGTGACCAAATCTGCCATGATCAAACCTTCAGTGATGAATTTGAACAAATGCAACACAGATCTTAACTGTTTGCTGAATAAATGCACATTTGTAACCTATGTGACAATTAAATCTGGAAAATTATCATCATTTTCGCCGTTTTATGTTTTGAAGTTCCTAAAAGTTTTACCAGTTATCATGATGTGAATCAGTTGAAAATGATATCGCCACTGGGACGTTCTAAAACACTTAACATGAAAATGTGAAAAAGCTTAACGTGGCTTAATTAACTAAGACAGTGTTATTAACAAACCACACTTAGTGAACACCATGCTAATAAGGCATACTATGTACAGAAAAGCAGATGAGCCCTGAATATGAACACAACACGTTTAATTAAGCATTTTCCTCCCATAATGAAAACGCTTAACGCGGCTTAATGTACACAGTGACATTAAAAGACCAAACTTAGTAAACATTATACTGATAAAGCATACTATACAGAAACATTGGTTTGTGCAGAATTTGATCTTTTAATATCACTTAGTGGGCTACATTATGTGATGTTAAGCTTTTTATTTATAACGGTTTTCTATGGGAGGAAAACGGGGACAGCCAGGGAAATTTTTTTTATTCAAAGAGGATCGTTCTTTGCTTTACGAATTTGCAGGGCAATCTGAATCTTTGGTTTGTCTCATCTGCAAACAAACTGTTGCATTAAAAATATTGTATTGATTTTGTATTGATTTACCGTCTAATGAGATTATCATAGTTGGTGAAATGAAGTCGGTGTGTCACCTACAGGCCTTTTGGGTGAAGTGTAGGTTGGTAGAGAACATGCAAAATGGCCATAACTACACTACCCTTTTTGATAGAATAATCGTGATTAGGATTTGGAGCAAAATAATCGTGATTATCAGTTTAACCATTATCGTGCAGCCCTGATTTGGACTGGAGAAAAGAAAAACATTTTTTGCAGTGTGCTTTTACCTGTGATGATCTAAATAGAGTACTCATTAATTTAAATAAGAATGGAGTTCTAACTCAGTAATATTTCAATTTCACCCTTTAAAACCGAGGTTCTTGAAAGTTTGAAAGATATTGTTGTCAAGTCAACTTTATTTATGTAGCGCTTTTTACAATGCAGATTGTTTCATAAAGGAAAATAATGCTCTGGAGAAAACAGTGATGTCATCCAGCTCAGTTCAATTATCATATAGTGTCAATGCGGGCAGATTAATATATTTGAATATTTAGTGATGTATTACATTTACATAATTTACATCTCAAGCTACTCTACTGTCAGCTCAAGTTTTTGTCAAATCAGACACCCCTTCATTAATGGGATAGTTGATTAAAAAATCACCCTCAAGCCATACATTCGTATTTATATTAAAGAGGTCATGAACTGGCTTTTTTATTTTAGTATACTGTTGTCTGAGGTCAACTTATTCATTATGTTTTTGAATGTAAAAACCACACGCCATAAGTAATAGGCTATTGGTCTTCCCTGGTTTTGAGCCTAGCTCCTGAAACGCTTGTTTTTTTAAAAAAATGGGCGTGCTGCACTGAAGACCTGGAAGTAAATGCCCACTGCTATGATTGGATAACAGTTTTGCATATTATAATGAGCTCAGACACCCCGTCACTACATGTGGGGAATTGTTTTGAAATTGTGTGGAAAAACGGCAACTGGAGTGATTCGCCCACAGGGTTCGCAATGCGTCTTTATCAAACAAACACAATGATTTATCTCTCATCCACCCGCAATTAATTGGGATGTTATTTTTTATTACTTAGCCGGTCTGATCGGTGAATATAATCACAAACTGCATCACTAACACACACACACACAAGTATGAAAACGTCACTGCAGACAAATCAACATGTTCAAAACTTCCGCGATTGAATTTTTTCATCAAAAAAAAAGAGAGTGAACAACGCACATTAAGAAAGGAATGGTTACCAATTTCAGATAGCCCATCGGGCAGGATGGGGATACATTTTGAACATCGGGCTTTTTGCGAGCCTTGGCCCATACATGTTCTAGCCTGTCCCCGAATCTCAGGACAATTAACCAACAACACCTCAAATACAAAGGATACTCAAGCCTGTGACAGTTATGTTGCGGCAATTTTTTAATCAACCTCTGATATAAGAGACAAATCTTAGTAAATGTAATAAAATGGTTTATTCTTTTTCAAAAGAAGAGGCAACGGCCATATAGCCATCCTGAATTTCTGCAGAGCGATGTCTGCCGGACTAAACAATTGAATTTCCCCTGTAACCCTTCCCAAGGTCAGCCTCTTTCTGTAATTTTCCACACATCCTCAAATAACCCCATATGTCTTTCATGCAAACACTTGGACCCTCAAAATTAGATGTACCATGACCCCTAGGGTCATGAGACCCACATTTAGGTGGACGGTGACCTCTAAGGTTATGAGCTGGTCACTTTGCTCCTCCGTGGTTTTTAACAGTCAAGCATAGCAGCAGCACATGCATGATCCTTTGATATATGGATAAATGTGAACAATAAACTCTCATGCATTATGATTAAATGATAATAAACTTTCTTCTACGATTAAACATTTCCACCACAGTTATGCTAGTTAGACACATAATTAGTAGATATCAAACAATCTTTTTCAAACAGTTTTACTCACATAATTGTGTTGCATCATTCCTGTTGGGAATCTTATTCTGTCTGCAAATCCAGTCTTTTTTTTTTTTTTTACAAACGAATCCACAGTGAAATGAAGCAAACAAACGCGCATTGTCTAACCCACGTGAGCTGGATCATCAATAAAAATTAAGTTCAACCATGCATTCCTAATATTGGGATCCAAATGAATCGTATGCGGCATGTTTATTGCTTGGAAGTTCGATCCGGTTTAGCTCCACGTAGGCCTATGTTATTTATCTATTACATGTCATGCACAAATTGGTGGGTGGGGCTACAGAATCAGGCGTGGCGTTTCACTAATCTCTGACGTCACAGGGAAGAACATTCCCAGATCTCTTGTTTGCTGAGCCGGCTGTCAATTAAAGCTTTTCTTTGACTAACAAGGAAGTTTTCAGCTCTGAAACTTACAGGATATTCTTATATTACCATGACCTTTTATAAATCAAAAGCTTTGGGGAAAGTTTATTTCTCAACTCATGACCCCTTTAAAAAATGTCCTGGCTAATCCAAGCATTATAGTGGCAGTAAATGACAGCCCAAAATTTGACCCAAAGAAGAGCATCCATCCATTATAAAAGTAATCCATACGGCTCCAGGGGTTAATAAATGCATTCTGAAGTGAAACGATGGGTTTGTTTTAGAAAAATATCTATATTTAACACGTTATAAAGTAATACAGACTTCCTTCTGTATTCAATTTACGATGGAAATGCAGAATGCAGTCCGCCGGAAGCTAGACAGTGGGAGGGTGACGGTAAGAGTGTCAGGTAATATCTGTGTCTGATAATCGCACAGCCTATAACTGTCATAGTCTAGAAAAAAAGATAGAATGAGCAACCATGTGTAAACAATGACGAACAATTGAAACGCATACCAAGGTAAGAGATCATAGATAATATGAGATATCAAAATAAGATAAGCAAAAAATCTCAAACTTTACTGTCAGTACTGGGCTCACAGATCACTCTGTGTGTGGATGACCATGTCTGTCTGAAGACCCATTTTTGAACCAGGAAAGACGTCGTGACGTCATCACGTTGTACTAGATTGCGTACTTTCTTGCGTTCTCCAGTGTTGCCAAGTCCGCGGTTTTCCTGTGGAATTGGGCTACTTCATCACAGTTGCCGCGGGCTGTTTTTCATGTCCGCGGGTTGAAGCGACCCCAATTATATGATATTTAGCCCCGGGAATGCGAATTTTAGTAGGCAACCATGCCAAAAAAACACATATTTAACCCCCAAATGCGATTTTTACTGGAGATTCCCCCCTGAAACGAGATTGGGCTAGTTTTGAGTAGCAATTGGGCGGGTTTTGTTGTGAAAACCTGGCAACCCTGGTTCTGCCTGCCTGCCTAATGTGCTTTCTCTCACTAACATAGCATATTGTACTGTATTTTAATATGATATTGCTGACTGGCCCAATAAAGCTGTTCTCATTTCTCATCTCAATGTAAGTGATAAGCACATGAGAAGAATGGAAATCAAAAAGGTCAAACTAAACTCTTTAAATTTAAAATTAAAGAGAAGCAGATAACCGTTTGGTCCGTGGCAACACTGTGCTCGTTTGTAGCTCGCTCATTCATTCACGTCTGTGTTGCCAACTCAACTCCTCAGTAAGGAAAATAGCTATTGGCTGTCCTCTAAGACTAAATGACACTATCGCCTCACATGCATATTGACCATGTGCATTGTGCATTTTGATGGACGCTGTAGGAGAGAGAGGAATAAAATAAAAGAACATTTTACATCCCGCGTGCTGAATGTAAGCCAGGGCGGGATCAGCCAGCGGCGGCTTCCAGCACATGCGTGATTCATTTGCAGTCTGGACGTGGAGGGGTGAACATCTCCTGCTCTGACTGCAGCTGGGAGGGGCTGCTGCGCGAGGACTGGCGCGAGGACTGGCGCGAGGACTGGCGCGAGGACTGACTCGAGGACTGGCTCGAGGACTGGCTCGAGGACTGGCTCGAGGACTGGCTCGAGGACTGGCTCGAGGACTGGCTCGAGGACTGGCTCGCCTGTGAGTGCTTTGGGATGTTGGCCGCAGCAGCACCCGCTGCTCTTTGAGAAGAGTAAGAACGATATGTGCTTTCACTTTAGAAAGTCTCCAATAACTTTAGAAAAAGACGTTAGATTTGTCGCTAGTCGCTTTTTTGAAAATGTGTCGCTAGAGGGGTCTGAATACTCGCTAAATATAGCGACAAAGGCGCTAAGTTGGCAACACTGCAAGCTTCTGAAGGACACGTAAGTCTGAAGTAATGAGTTTGGTATAGGGGTGCAGAGCCAGGGATTATTCTGTGGGCAAACATCAGTGCCTTGTATTTCATGCTAACGTCTATTGGCAATCAGCACAATTTTATGAGAGGTGTGACGCTCGCTCTTTGGTTTGTTAAAGACCACTCTTTCTGCAGCATACTGGATCAGTTGCAGAATTTTGACAGTGATGCTGGAAATCCTGCCAAGAGAGTATTACAATTGTCCAGTCTGGATAGAACAAGGACTGGTACAAGGAGTTGTGCATGCTCCGACAGGAAGAGCCTGATCCTCCTAACGTTGTATAAGGCAAATCTGATGGACCTGGCAGTTCTAGCATTGGGGTCAGTGAAGTTCAACAGATCAACAATCACAACTCCAAGGTTCATGGCTATTCATTATGCTTGATGAACCTAGTTTCGGGTTGGTCGAGACCATAAGCAGTTCTGTCTTTGCAAGGTTGAGTTGATTCAGCAAGAAATGTCTGTCAGGCAGGCTGAGATGCGAGCAGCTACCGTTGGATCATCTGATTGCAATGAGAGGTAGAGTTGAGTATCATCAGCATAGCAGTGATAGGAAAAAACATGTTTCTGAATGAGAGCTCCTAAGGATGACATGTAGATGTAGAAGAGAAGTGGTCCAAGCACTGAGCCCTGAGGTACCCCAGTATCTAGATGTTGCAACTTAGACACCTCACCCCTCCACGACACCCTGAACGACCCACCTGAGAGGTAACCACTGGTGTGGTTAACAAATAATGTTTTGGTAAACGCATTAAAACATTTAAAATGAGTAATATTTAGAGGTTTAAAGTGCTGGAAAAGTGTCAAGCACTTAAAAAGTGCTTGAATTTAAATCTAGGAACCCTGAAATGAACAATGTAAAAACATTTGACTATTTCCGCCACAATACCATGGTTACAGTTATCGTTGTGTTATTAAATCCATGGTGAATGTTGGTGAAAACTTGCATTTTATACTTCTTATATCATACATATTTCTTATACCTCTTCATGGGCTCAACATTTCATTCAGTAACGTTAAACAGCTTTGCTGAATAATGTTTGTTGATTGCGGGAAAGATAAACGCCTCAATCGGAATAAAAATGCCCAAACCGCAATCGGCTTGGGAGGGGTGGGATAAACCTTTTCAGAACTGATCAAACGAAAATGGTGGGAAAGCATTGTATCATTAATGATAGAAAATGGCAGGAAAAGGAGGAAAAGGCATGAGTTAATCACTTCTCCTGGGTAATATAGATTTTTGATTAAAATAATTTTTAAATTTAAAAAATAAAACAAAAATACGATCTGAAGTGTGCCTTTTGACTGGTTCATGTCTGGTTCATTTGACTAGTGTGATCACTCCATAACGTGCCCTGGACCGTATGTAGAGGTGGCATGGTTTGCTTGTGCGACATAGCTTCAAAATGATATCACGGTATTTCAAGAATATTTGCGATAACGATATTTATGACAATATACTTTTTGTTAAACTTTTAAGTTTTAAACTTTTTATTTCGTAACAAGTTATGAAGATAATGTTGGAGGAATCTCATCTGTAAGCGTTTGTCCCAGGCACTTTCTACTTTAACTGTGCCTGGCAGAAAAATAAATTTTTCTGAGGTGTTTCTTACAGCAACACCAGATCGGTTTAGATAACGACTCATGTAAACTATCCACAGAATCGTTCAATCAGAATGATTTTAATCGGAATGACATAAAAGTGTGCATGTTAACAGGGCTTTTGAAGCGCTCACTCATACACACGTCACTCGCATACAGAGAGCGGAGATCGCGTTGCACATTCAGGAGCACAGAAACTTGTTATCAACGCTGCCCCACGACTTTTAGCAATAAAATAGCTAAGTTATGCCTGGCTCAGACTACAGGAGTTTTAAAATCCTAACCGATTTTGAAATCTGGTTGCAGCACACACTTAAACAGAATCTTTGCAGATTTTCTTCCCTCAAATCTTAAAACATGCTCACACTACAATATTTGAAAATAGTGGCGCATCACACACTACAAGATATTCTTAAGATTATCTTGCCAGATTTAGCACCCCACGTGACGCGGTCTCACGGGGAAGCGCATGTAAACAAAATGGATAGTGTGTCGCGGCAACTTGCTGTATTAATTCTTATTCTTTGTAGCAATAAAAACAAAAGAAAATAAACATAAGCGTTAGCTAGGTGTAGCACAGCAATGTACATAGTTAGAAGATTACATCATTTATATTTTTGTGGTATTTAAATATTGTAATTATTTAAAAACAAATTATAATGTGCATAGCTAGATTACATTTATATTTTTGTGGCATTTAAAATATTGCAATTATTTCAAAACAAATTATAATTTAAACTCACAGCATGTCTATTTGCTATTATACATTTCAGGTGTTAAAGGGATAGTTCACCCAAAAATTAATATTTTGTCATAAACAGGTTTGGAACAACATGAGGGTGAGTAAGTAATGACAAAATATTCATTTTTGGGTGAACTATCCCTTTAATTAAGTTTTGTGCATGTGTGATTAACTTTGTGTATATCGTACTGCATATTTTATCTGCAACTACTCATCCAAATCTTCCAACAACCTGAAATAGTTTTGAGGCTGAGCAGGACCCTGAGGAGGCAGGAGCTGATGGTAGTTTTGATGTTGTGGCTGTGTGTATAAAGGGGTTGAGGAGAGCATTTGTGTAGGTGAGTATGTAGCTGGTGGAATGTTTGAGGATGGTGATGGAATGGACTGGTCAGCTTCCTGGACCTCAAACAAAATATTCATAATTTTTTTCTTTGCCCTGGTCTGTATGCTTACATCATTCATTCATTTAAGTTCCACAGCAACTTGATGTCCAAAGGAACTGTAAGGATATGGAGTGGCAAGAACTGAAGTAGCTTGCTGTAACAAATACAGTTTCTGTCGCTCAATAGAATCTGCATCCCCTTTGCGACGTTTCTATCCCGATTTGGGAGTGGGAAAAGAGGTGGTGAGTTCTTCACCCCTTTGTTGGGTAGAGGCATGTGGTGCTGTGGTTAATGAGATAAAAATTAAAGTAAGAGAAATCACATTATTATTACAGCACAGAAGCGAATCCATATAGAAATAAACATTTCAGAGCATATAGTAGAATATTAATAAATGATTAAATATCTCCATAACATGTAAAAGAATAATAATATGTAAAGAATAACTAATAAAATAAATAATTTGAATAAAGACATTATCATAAACATTGACCATTTTGGATACACCAGTTATGAAAATGTCACTGCTTGATCTGTTTTGTGCAAACTTTAAAATAGGACATCTGGCTGGCCTCCTGAATGACAAAACAACTAATCTGTCATCACTTTTTCAGCATTTTATTAGTCTTTACATTTACAAGTGTTATTTTACCTGGTGCCTCGGATGTATTTATAATGTCCTCATCGCTGGTGGGGTCATCCATGTCCTGCCCGTCAATCAAGTCTTTGACAGACTGATCAAGCTGAAAAACAATTTTATGTCAGTGCAAGAATTTAAAGGATTAGTTCACCCCTAAATGAAAATTTCCTGATAATTAATATGTAATTATGCAAATATCTATATTACTTAAGCACACAATATGCCTGTCCCTAATACTGCTCTGCTTACACTGGGGCGTTGGGCAACATGTTTTTTGAGGAACTCCAAATTCCTCAACAGCCAAGCCTGCTTATGAGTGAGCCTTTATCCCCACTCCCACTTGGTTTAGGTTTGAGAAGCTTGGTGTATTGTGTCCGTAATGTTGTTGCTCTTGTTTTCACCTCCTCCACTGAAAATATACACTGACACTGACATACACTGTGTTTCCTCTCTAAATTCAACTGAACTAATATCATTAAATATTAGTAATATTATTCAAACAAACTGTGCAATTCATCTTTTGTTAGACCTGAATGTAGCAGATGATAATTGACCTAGATCTAATGTTTACATTAGCTAGCTAGTGCGCTAGCAACTTTTTACACTCACCCGGTACGTTCAAATCTGAAGCGATCTCTCTCCAGCTCTTCTCTGTGTCGCTCCGGTTGTGTTATTCTTTTGAGGAGACATTAAATAGACACTCATACTGTTGCCACATCTCCACTATCCGTTCTTCCATCTCCGTTGTCCACCGGACCCGTACAGCTGCTTTCGCGGTTGACATTTTCAAAACTTCCTTCACAACTTCCGTCACTCCCGTCTCCTTGTAGACCTGTCTCTCATTGGCTAGTGTGGAAGTACTGACGTAATCATAGTTTTACGCCCGATTTATAATCCTAGATATCAAACATGTTTGATATTAACGGGGCGGCCCCGATGTGTTGCGAGCAGATCGGGAGGTGCAAGATTCGATCTGTGAACGCCTCATATTACCAGATAATCTGCCCCGAACATCGGAACCGATCGAGGTCCTCGACAAGATTTTTTCTCAGATTCTCGGGAGGGGGTAAATCGGGCATAAATCGGCCTAAAACTCCTGTAGTGTGAGCCAGGCATTACTGGATCACTTCATTATATTTCTCAGCAACGATGGGGTTACATCGCTATTTTTAAGTAATACACACATCTTCATTAAGAGAGACGCTGAACAGATGCAGTCACACAGGTACGAATCTCTCTCTCTCTCGATCGATAATTAATAAAAAAAATGCTATAATCCATTCAATCAAATAAATGTAATCTTACCAAGCGGCAACCTCCCGCAGTTTCTCTTGAAGCCAATACGGAAGTGCCTCAAACTGCAATTCATCGACTGGCCGCTAGGGACAGGCTCCAGAAGAGAGCAGAATCTTATTGAGCCCCATGTTAAAATGGCCAACTTTAGAGCAGAATAAAACATGTTTACAGCCTGGTACAAATTGTGCTTTTGGTCTATACGGCTCATTTTGCCCTTCATGACAACTGTGAGGGGGGTGAATTTTTTTATAACTCATTTGTTTACATTATATAAAGCCTTAAAATTCAGCATAATTAAGGGCGTGGCCATTTCGAGTGACAGGTGGTTAGCCATTTATCTGCTGTCTGTTAGTCACGCGTCACTTAAGCTCCGCCCACGTCCCGCCTTTTTGCCCATTTTCTGTTATCCGGGAGTGACGCGCTGCCAAGATGGCTCGTCCCTACTTTGCGCTTCAGAACGGCTCATCAGAATCCTATGGGTGACGTCACGGACACTACGTCCATATTTTTTTACAGTCTATGAATCTTACGCACTACTTTATCTCTGTGTCTGATTCAAAGGAAGCAGAATGCTAGATCTAACAAGCTTTAACTGACGAAAATAACCGTCAATGTTACCCTTCCGGTCAAATATTGTGCTACAAACATCAATAACAGCTTTAAGTTGTCAATGTTTTGTCAGTTGTCAAGAGGGCTGACCTCTTGTCAGCCTCCGATTACGATTTAGTACCTAAAAAGGGAGCTACTTGGTTACATGCTGTTCTTCTAGTATACTTTCAGACAGGTGTTGTTGTTGTGCGCGCTAGGGAACGTAAATGCGCCAACTAGGATGGGTTATATATCATACTACCCTATACCCTGCTATTGATGCTTTAAATGTCTAAATTGTTTTATGTCTGTTTCTGCCTTAGATCTCATGGCATTTAAAGAGGCAAGTCATGAACTCAATGAAAGGGAAGAAGAGAAAGACCATTATGATAAACATCATGATTTCATGACTGGAGAAAGATCGACACAGGCTAAAAAGTCTTCCTCACAAAAAAGAGCTCAAAAGACAGGAACTAAAAGTCATTTAACCTGCCCACAGTGTGGAAAGAGTTTCAGAAATAAACAAAACCTTAAAGGCCACATGAGCGTTCACACTGGAGAGAAGCCTTACACCTGCCAACAGTGTGGAAAGAGTTTCAGAAATAAACAAAACCTTAAAGGCCACATGAGAGTTCACACTGGAGAGAAGCCTTACACCTGTCAACAATGTGGAAAGAATTTCACTCAAAAAGAAAACCTTAAAGGCCACATGAGAGTTCACACTGGAGAGAAGCCTTACAGCTGCCAACAGTGTGGAAAGTGTTTCACTCATAAAAGAACCCTTAAGGAACACATGAGAATTCACACTGGAGAGAAGCCTTACACCTGCCAACAGTGTGGAAAGAGTTTCACTCATAAAAGAACCCTTAAGGAACACATGAGAATTCACACTAGAGAGAAGCCTTTCACCTGCCAACAGTGTGGAAAGAGTTTCACTGATAAAGGAACCCTTGTGGAACACATTAAAATTCACACTGGAGAGAAGCCTTACACCTGCCAACAGTGTGGAAAGAGTTTCACTGATAAAGGAACCCTTGAGGAACACATGAGAATTCACACTGGAGAGAAGCCTTACACCTGCCAACAGTGTGGAAAGAGTTTCACTCATAAAGGAACCCTTGAGAAACACGTGAGAATTCACACTGGAGAGAAGCCTTACACCTGCCAACAGTGTGGAAAGAGTTTCACTTATAAAGGAACCCTTAAGGAACACATGAGAATTCACACTGGAGAGAAGCCTTACACCTGCCAACAGTGTGGAAAGAGTTTCACTCATAAAAGAACCCTTAAGGAACACATGAGAATTCACACTGGAGAGAAGCCTTACACCTGCCAACAGTGTGGAAAGAGTTTCACTTATAAAGGAACCCTTAAGGAACACATGAGAATTCACACTGGAGAGAAGCCTTACACCTGCCAACAGTGTGGAAAGAGTTTCACTTATAAAGGAACCCTTAAGGAACACATGAGAATTCACACTGGAGAGAAGCCTTACACCTGCCAACAGTGTGGAAAGAGCTTCACTCAAAAAGGAAACCTTGAGGAACACATGAGAATTCACACTGGAGAGAAGCCTTACACCTGCCAACAGTGTGGAAAGAGCTTCACTCAAAAAAGAAACCTTGAGGAACACATGAGAATTCACACTGGAGAGAAGCCTTACACCTGCCAACAGTGTGGAAAGAGCTTCACTCAAAAAGGGCTTCTTAAAGGACACATGAGAATTCACACAGGAGAGAAGGCTTACAAAACAAAGCAAGATCCATAAAGACATGGATGAGCGAGTTTGGTGTGGAGGAACTTGACTGATCTGCACAACCTCAACACGATAGAACACCTTTGGGATGAATTAGAGCAGAGACTGAGAGCCAGGCCTTCTCTTCCAACATCAGTGCCTGATCTCACAAATGTGCTTCTAGAAGAATGATAAAATAAAATCCCATAAACACACTCCTAAACCTTGTGGAAAGCCTTCCCAGAACAGTTGAAGCTGTTATATCCGCAAATGGCTGGCCAGCGTTAGTTCACCCAAAATGAAATGTCATTTATTCCTCACCCTCATGCCGTTCCACACCCGTAAGACCTCCGTTCATCTTAGGAACACAAATGAAGATATTTTTGTTGAAATCTGAAGGCTCAGTGAGGCCTCCATAGGGAGCACAGAAATTTACACTCTCAAGATCCATTAATGTACTAAACACAATTTAAATCAGTCCATGTGAGTACAGTGGTTCAATATTAATATCATATATATATATATAATTTTTTTTTTTTTTTTTAAGAATCTTAAACATAAATAGCCACACAAATGTGGTCAAATGAGGCAAAGCGTACTTTGATTATCTTCACTGCATGCATATTTAAAAACAAAATGAAATATAACATTCAACCTATAAATATGTGGTTCAGGCAATATGCGAATATGTACTCTGATTATCTTCACTGTAATAAAATGAAATATGACAAACACAACTCTCTTTTTGTTAAACGTCAGTTTTAATAATCAATAATGGCCATTATAAAAGTATAAGTAAAAGGTATAGGAAGCTCTCCAATAAGAAATAAAGCAAACCATTCAGTCAAAAGTACAAAGTCAGCACTTTAGTAGGCTATGGTGGTAAAGTTAAATATGCAAGGCAGGTTTATTTATATATCACATTTCATACACAATGGTAAATAAAAATGATTTTAGGGCTGGGCCATATAACCAAAAAATCATATCTGTATTTTTTGGTTGAATGGCGATACATGGTATACATCCCGGTATTTTCTAAGTTTTCCTATTTGGATGCAAAAAAATCAGTATAAAACATTTTTTTAATTGATTTTTTCAGTCCTAAATGGTGATTTCCTAAAAACAATGTTAATATTGAAATCTATAAACCAATACAGTGAATGTAATGTAGGCTATATTATGTGCAAATTGGAGGTTTACAATTAGGCATGTGCCGGTATCAAGTTTTCATGTTGCGATTAATTGCTGAAGCTTTTATCACGGTATACGGTATTATCACGATATTGAAATTTGTTGCAAAAAAAGTGTTGTCATACTATAACAGGTTTAATAACTTTCTTATAACAAAAGAACTGAACATTTAAATACAATAAAGAAATACACAAAAAAGTATAAAGTAAACTTATTTACAGATTAAAGTGCTAAATAATTATAGCTAAATGAACAATAGGTAACACATTACAATAAGGTCTCACTAGTTAATACATTAACATTAACAAAAGCAAATAGCTACATTTATACAGAAGTTATTATTCTTTGATAACGTATAGTTAAGCAACTGTTAGTTAATGTTAGCTCAGGTCCATTAAATAATAGTTACAACTTTTGATTTTAATAATGTGTTATTAAATGGTGAAATTTACATTTAACTAAGATTAATAAATGCTTTAGAAGTATTTTTCATTGTCAGTTTTTTAATGAATTAACTAATGTTAAATAATAGAGCCTTATTGTAAAGTGTGTGACTCAACATCAAAAAATCTGAACATATTCAAACAATATCTAGGGCATGTAGTCCAGATTAAAATATAGCCTTAAGTCTTTAAGTATTAAAGTATTTGGTTATGTGATGAGCACCATAGCGAATACAGAAAATGGTTTTGTTTATGAGGGTTACCGGGGAAACGGCTGTTTCTGCTGTTCCGTCAGCGCCCTCTGCTGTCAGAGAGTGAATGTGCACTTCAGCGCCTCCTTCACTCGCTCCGCCATGTGCTCATGCACGTTGAGTTTGTTTACATCAGTGCGCGTTCCTCTTTGACGAGTTCATTTTAAACGGTTGATGGGTAAAGTATTCTTAAAATGCATTCTAAGAAATCGAAATAATATGTAATAAATAATTATTTACGGTATTTTGAAGTGCCCACGGTAACAATATCGTGCATGTTCATTATTGTGATATATCTACCGTTTACCGGCACATGTCTATTTACAATTAATAATTTTGTTTTTAAATTCACTAAACTAAAAATGAAAATAAAAACAAAAGCATATTAGCCTATATTTATATATTACCACATTTTAATGGTCACTTTCATAATAATATACTTACTTTTAGGTTTAAAATTCCACATATGGCACATTTATTGTCCAACAACAAATATTTTAGAAATATACTTTAGTCAGAATTATTGCATTCCTATTCTATTGCGTTCCATCTGTTTGGCGCGCATGCGCGCAGTGGTGCTAGTTCCCGGAATTTTAGCAGAGATTCACTTGCAGAAGGGGCGTCCTCTCCTGACATAAAGTGGACATATTTGCATGACTTTCTAACATTTACTGATGGAGAATATACCTGTGAAATGTAAGTTATGCACTGAGGAAAGCACCACATTTCAAACGCATTAAACAGAACAAATAGACTATTTATCTGTCTGTCAGCACAAGTATCTCTCAGAGCGTCTGAAAGGGCAAGCTGCTTTAAACTATACGGGTCAACTATATCTAACTATATCCAGTTATTTTGAAGCCCTTAATATAAAGCATGCGTCTTGTTGAGGACAAATTGTATTATGCACTTTCCCTGCATCAGCTCATTCTGCGTACTCTGCTATTTTTCAGATGCGTTCGTATCAATCTACTGTATATCGATATAAACGGTATTGCCTCATTCCATATTGTCTCTAAAACGAAATTTATCAATTTGTGCAAACTCGATATACCGCTCAGACCTAATGCTTTACATAGAAAAGTTATTAAAATATTGATAATCACAACTTAATAAAAATACCATGTTTAAGAAAGCAAATAACAATAACCAAAGATAAAAACAAGTTTAAATAAAAATAAAAAATCGTTATAAAAATATGATGCATAGATAAGATAAAGTGCAATCAGTCGGACACACAGTGTGTTAGGGGATAACAGTTTCAGACCCAAGACCAGTTATGAAAATTGAAGACCTGGGGCCTCATTTATAAACGTTGCGTACGCACAAAAGAAGGTGTACGCCGCTCTCTAAGCAATAATTGGTATTTATAAAAAGCAAACTTGACGGGAAAATGTGCGGTCCTTCACGCAAGCTCTGACCCAGGCGGACGCACAAAAACGGGTGAAATGAGAAATGGCGACACCGTCGGCAGATGGAAGAAACGTGAAAGTGTGTGAAACTGTAGACCGTTGTGTAAAAGAAATGGCAATACTGCCTCTCATAAATAATATGAAGACTTCACAAATCAAGTCTTACAATTAACAGCCTACACGAAAACCCGTTTGATCGATCTGCAGTGCAAAACAAACAAAATCAAACGAAAAGTACAACAGAAATGCAAATTAACACATATTTGCAAAAAGAAAAGTGAAATATGCTCTGCAATAATTCATCAGCTACGGAATCATGGTATTCATGCATATTCCTTTAGTTTTATTTTTGATAAAATAACGTATGATGTAGGCCTGTCTCAACCATTCAGAAAGCTGCAAGACATTACATTTGCACTGAACTATTTCCCATTTCCACGTAGATTATAACCGACATCTGTAGCTTGTCAGATGCAATTGTTGGGGTAACAGCTTTAGGACCCAGGACCAGTAGTGAGAAATGAAGACCAAGAGTCAGGAGTCAGATTAATTAAAGAAAAGTTTACTGAAGAATAGTTTGCAGTTTCATCAGCAGAAGCCAGCTTCAAGTCTCTCAAGGAGTTCGTAGGCTGCGCTCCCTCTAACAGTCTCCCCACCTCCGCCTAACATACATACAATTTCCTGAACAGTTATACTGTTTTCAAGGTCTAGACACGTCATTACTGCCATGTGGAATGATTCTGATTGGTTCTAACAACATGCACGTATGCAACTTTCCACACGTAAACAGATAGGAGCACATATCACTAAAAGTGCGTAGACTAGTTGTCGCCCAGGCCAAGATTTAGATCGTCATGACCTCGGAGGTCGCAGAATGGCGTCTCCACGTCTCGTATCATCTGCAGAAAAGTCCATCTCCAATAATGATTCTGCAAAGATCATGCAACGCACATACACACAAAAGCTCCAAAGAGTAACAGTTTGCTCAAGGTTGAGAACATCTTAACTAACTATCAACAATTTCTTCTCCAAAACATCCTGATATCACGTTTTAGTACTGAAGTGAAATTATTCTTTTAATAAGAAAGGCACATAAGAGAGGTACAGTTTCTCTGGGTCCCTAAGAAGTCACGTAGACCTGACATCCCATGACCCTAAGGTCACTTTAGGAAGACATATAGCTCAACACATGCAGAGAGGGGTTCTCTTTGCTCCTAGAGTGTTTTACACCCCAAGGACAGTTGCCTGTCAGCACGCCTTGACACAGACATCAGAGAAGTAACTGTAGAATGTGGATACAAAAGCACACAGCAAATATAATACTAAAATCACTCATTAAATATAGAGAGGTGAAAGATTAACTGATTTATCCAATGTAGAAAATAGTTATAACTTGATTATCATTGATTCTTATTTTAATATTGAACATAAAATCATTCTTGAAGGATATGTGTCTGATGAAGAGACAAGTGATGTTTGGCTTGACCCTTGACCCTTCATTCCCCCCTTTTAGACCATATGTGGGGGTCCCATACCGCCACGTCTGGTCTACAAGTGAGGTCACTACGGAAGGTCAAGTGGTGACGCATGTTTCCCTTTAGGGTCACAATTGTCGCTTCACCTCATCACGGACATGCTGGCCACTAAAAAGACCAGTCCCCGTTTTGAGGCTCTTTTACCCCTTCCACTCACAAACAGGGCCCCAATGTTCTTCTTTTCTCAAAACTCCTGATCAACATACTGATAACGTGCTTTCTCTCATTGAGAGGGGAACCGCCAATATAGTACAATAGTATTCATACAATTCTTTAGGGTTTCAGTAAAAGGAAATATAAAATAAAATAAAATAACATAAAATAAATAAAATGAAAGACAAATCCATATTTAATCTCTGGAAGCCGGGCTAAACGAGCACTCACTGGCGCTGCATTTCCATCAAGTTAGAGGTGTGTGATGCCTCCAAAATCTGAACACATTACTGAAATTTGCAAGGTTAAAGTGACCAGAATGATCTCAGCCGACCCTTGAATGCCAATCTTTAAGGTGTTTCCTGGCTCTCAATTATGCGGTATTTGGTGAGCGGTATAGAGGGGCCAATATTAGGGCAGGGGCTGCCGTGTCCAGTCTTGACCTTGGCCCTTACGAAACACAGCTTCCCCTCCCAACAGAGATGCTGCTGGCCTCACAGACATCTGCCTCACCTCTCATACACACCTCACATAAAAAAAACACCCCCCTTCTTGGAGGTGCCCCAAGAGTGGTGACCCCCATTGGCGTGGGTTGCCCTCTGCTGGCCACAAGAAGGTCTTACCCGTCATCGGGAAATCACCTCATTCTCATTGGTCATCGCAACCGGATCCGATATTTTTCTGGAACCTTTTGGAAAGTGCATTCAAGAGTCATCAGAGCCATCCGGTCTGCTTTCAAATTAGTAAAAACATGGAGACAGGTTAATTATAGCTCCGGATCACACAGTTTTCCTGATACAAGTGTTCTCGTGAAACATCACACACGTCTAGGACGGACCCTCAGTCACCACTCAGAGACCAAATACAAACTTAGGAAAATATAAAGGAAGAAACAAAATCATACCTGGACAGGCTCATTAAATTCGTGATAATAATATAGAAAAATAAATATTGATTAAGTCTTTGATTATAAATTTAATTTTAGAACCCACCCTTCACGTTTCTACCAATTTAGGCTTCTTCCTAATTTACAATGTCCCACCAACAAGCACATATTCATCCTTACATACTAACTTAACCCCCATTTTCATCATTATCCAAGATATATCACCCGAAGATAGGGATTGTAATTAAAAGGTTTTTTTTTTTTTTTTTTTTCAAAACAAATCTTTTTCAGGTATAAAACTCAATAGTGGCCTGAAATAGACATAAAAATTAAATAAAAAAAAATAAAAAAAAGATAAACCAACAATAAAAGGTAAATAAATAAAAATAAACCATGGAATAATCCATTCAATTTCATTCAGTCTCATATAGCATGTACCCCCTTAATTGCACAACACATTATACATGTCTTTCTCAAAGAATAGAAAATAAAAGAAAACATTCATATCATCCATAACATTCTTTCCACTTAAAACATAAATTTGTTCCTAATTTTTACTCAAGAAACCTTTTGTTAAATGTACTATTTCCAACAGACCCATTTTCACCCATCATAGCCCACATGACCGTTGATGAACATATCCATAAAAATAAAAATAAAAGTTAATGTTAAAACCTTTTCATCAAAATGACTTAATTATCAATTCTTATTACACCCAATCAGCTTGTTGTTAGTAAAACATTCAAAATCATTCATCAGGGTTTTCTTTAAAGTACCCTTCTTTAAATTTTCTTGTATTTCTGTTCTCAATGTGTTGTCCATTAAAACTCTTCAGGTGTAAGCTCCAAATGACCAAAATCTTAAACCTCTTAATTCATGTCACTTGGCAGTGATACTTCATCAAATCCTCACTAGCCTTATCTTGCCACTTACACCCAAAAGTGTCACAACTTTACCTAGAACACATTTTCATAATATCCCATATTACTTTAAATTCGGACTATAAGTCATCATCAATTTCTTTAAAGCTGTTTTAAAATGATTTGTTCATTCATATCTATATTAGCTCCATTTAACTTTACAGGTGTTCATCAATTCTATTTCTCACAACATTATTCTTTGGGCTATTTCTCTCTTGTTTTAACTTGTCACAGTATTCCTCTATCAAAAATATGGTCTGCAGATGCACCATATGATCCTTATTGTTTCTTATCTCTACTGCTCAGCAGAAACCAAAATATTATATTCCTCTTATCTCAATCCCAGTCACACAGAAAGCCTTAAAGTCACTTGCTTCTTTAACATTAATTGTGGTTCTGTATAAATCAAAATATCATGAAAAATGAAAATAAAGTAAAAATAAAACTTTTCTTTTTAGAAGTTATCTCTTTGGTCGCCCTCCGGCCTTTCAGAATTTTGAGGGAGTCTCCGGATAATTTAGATAGTGACTTCAGCCAATTTGTCACTTCGTCTCTGCCGTCAAGTCTATAACCTTCACGTTTACCATTTTTAATCAATTGGCATGATTTAAATTTAGGCCCTCAGTTGAATTTAGACAAGGATTTTAACCCATGATGGACGGCAATCTTTAACTTTACAATTCCACTTTAACTAATCCAGAGAGTAATTCAAATCAACATCATAAATGACAAAGGTTGTCATAACAGACAGAGCTGGATAAGAATCCATTTAAAGCTCGTCCTGTGTTCTGGATCATCTTTTCAACAGATTTCTTCAAAATTATCAGTTTCTCTAAAGGTTGTCGTTTACCTTAACCCAACTGTAATGTGACAGAACAGTTCTAGGAACAGACACATACAAAACATAAAGTGCAGTCACACCCACACATACATTAAACATGAATTGCTCATTCACAAATTTTACTTTTAGTGTTAACTCAAATTATTATTTAAATTCAGCTTTTACGTCTGCTCATTATTAATTTGTCTCTACAAAAGTCAGCTGGATTGTTTTGGTTCTGATATCATTTCTTTGTTTTGTTTCAGCTTTAGCAGGGCGATAACAAATTGTCCCATCCCTGCTTCCACAAGCAGTCTCTCTCTCTCTGATAACTTTTTCAACAGTCTTCTAAGACTTTAACTTTAATGTTAAATTCATTCTCATTTAAAGTCTGTGTGTAAAAACATCTTATACGTTTTTACACACCATGTTTTCCTACAACATGTCTTATTATTTTCAAGTGATGCCCTGTGCTTTTATTCAGCAATATCTTCGATCATCTGTGGCACAGGCTCAAACATCAGCCTTGAGCTGGTTTCCAACATAGAGAGAGACTCTGAGGCATTCAGGACTGGTACTGCATTGTCATAAACTTTTAACTTGTCACTCTAGAACAGCATAAGACTTGGCTAGAGATTACATTTGTTTTCCAATAAAACGTCAGGCATTATCCTTTTAACTCTATCGTTTGCCAGAAATTACGTTTTCAAATGATCATAATTTCATATTTGTCTTTTGCCCAAAATACATTTAAACTTCAAACATCCAAACTGAGTCTGAGTTACTCTTCTAATTTTAGCCACAGCACCAGAAATGACATGGTGGGCCAGATTCAGATAAGCGAATTGTTTTATTACAGCTCATCATGAGCTTATCTTTTGAAACCAAAACATCAGCTTCTAGGGTTTTTAGCTTTTAACACCAATTATTGTCTCACGAGCAGTGTTTTTACCAACATCCAGTCAAATAAACTTATCAGAACTTTTCACGAGTCAGAGGAACAGGAAAATGTATTATACATTTATATCATTTAAACCCAATATGTCTCTAATTATATATCTTTTCTGCTCACTTTGTATCATCATTGTCTTTAATTTTGCCTCATAATTTATTTTAAAATTATCATTGAACTTTCCTTTTAACAGGGATTCCTTACGACTTAAATTTATTGAACTTATTACTTATTTCATTATTTTCAATCTGTGCCCCTCTGTTTAAAATCCCTCCGTGTCCGTGACTCTATCTGCAGCTGCTCTGAGAAGAGAGCGCCGGAGGGGAGGGGGCAGATAAGACTCGCTGCTCACACATCTCTTGGCCTTTTTGTTTTGTTTTTCCTGCTTTGTTTCAAAAACAACTTCCAGTCCTTTACTCAGACTACACAGACCAAATCCTACATCATTTCCAATTATTTCTGCCAATTTATCTCACAAAAGTTAACTTAAGATTAACTTTTTCCACTTAGAATTAAAACCTTTGCCCATTTCCTTAATAATTCCTTCAAATGTCTTTGATGTCAGGGCTTCAGAGCAGAGCTGCTTACAGCGTTTGCTCTCTTTTGTCTCAAAATCTTTATCTGGACTGATCATGTCACAAATTGTTAGCCATTATTTTAGTCAAAGTTCATACTCACCTGAAATTATACCAGCAGAGATGGAGGCGGCGATCTTTAACCAACACAGCTGTGGCTTCTGCGTGATGAAACTGCAAAGTACACTTATACGAAAAAGTCACTCATACTGGTCCATGCCAATTTGGGTCATACTTTACATTTTCCTCGGGATCGTTCCTGATGCATCCCTGGCAAACAACCCTGAATCTATTTTTATTTTGTTTAACTGATAACTTAATCCCTAACTGTCTATTTTCCTAAATTCGGGGGCCCCCTGTCTGAGTTGGAAGAGACGGAGAAGGTTTGCGGTGGTCACTGTTTACCCTTACCAGTGTGCCTGCCCCTGTAGGAGTGGTGTGGTCACCAAAGCCCCCTTTGAGCTCTCTCCTCTGTTTGGGCAGGACTCGCTTGCACCCACGGTACCACCTTATGGTTACCTGGGCGACTTCTTATACCCCTTTATGTTTCTCAAACGCTTTTACCTCTTTAACATGTAATGTTCAAGATCTCTAGCCGAAACATAACCCGTGGTATAATTATTCCTTATTCCCGTCGAAATAAAGCTCTGCCGTTCCCCTTACCCAGTCTCTTCCAGTCAGACAAGTCTAATAATCAAAATATACTACCTTATCTACTTGTTTGCCAGAGGTGTACCAAGGACTGATTGCCCGCATTCTCCACCAAAAACTGTTGGGGTAACAGCTTTGGACCCAGGACCAGTAGTGAGAAATGAAGACCAAGAGTCAGGAGTTAGATTAAATTAAAGAAAAATTTACTGAAGAATAGTTTGCAGTTTCATCAGCAGAAGCCAGCTTCAAGTCTCTCAAGGAGTTCGTAGGCTGCGCTCCCTCTAACAGTCTCCCCACCTCCGCCTAACATACATACAATTTCCTGAACAGTTATACTGTTTTCAAGGTCTAGACACGTCATTACTGCCATGTGGAATGATTCTGATTGGTTCTAACAACATGCACGTATGCAACTTTCCACACGTAAACAGATAGGAGCACATATCACTAAAAGTGCGTAGACTAGTTGTCGCCCAGGCCAAGATTTAGATCGTCATGACCTCGGAGGTCGCAGAATGGCGTCTCCACGTCTCGTATCATCTGCAGAAAAGTCCATCTCCAATAATGATTCTGCAAAGATCATGCAACGCACATACACACAAAAGCTCCAAAGAGTAACAGTTTGCTCAAGGTTGAGAACATCTTAACTAACTATCAACAATTTCTTCTCCAAAACATCCTGATATCACGTTTTAGTACTGAAGTGAAATTATTCTTTTAATAAGAAAGGCACATAAGAGAGGTACAGTTTCTCTGGGTCCCTAAGAAGTCACGTAGACCTGACATCCCATGACCCTAAGGTCACTTTAGGAAGACATATAGCTCAACACATGCAGAGAGGGGTTCTCTTTGCTCCTAGAGTGTTTTACACCCCAAGGACAGTTGCCTGTCAGCACGCCTTGACACAGACATCAGAGAAGTAACTGTAGAATGTGGATACAAAAGCACACAGCAAATATAATACTAAAATCACTCATTAAATATAGAGAGGTGAAAGATTAACTGATTTATCCAATGTAGAAAATAGTTATAACTTGATTATCATTGATTCTTATTTTAATATTGAACATAAAATCATTCTTGAAGGATATGTGTCTGATGAAGAGACAAGTGATGTTTGGCTTGACCCTTGACCCTTCAAAACAAATCTTGGCTCAAAGCTGTGCATAAAAGTTAGTTATCAGGCATCTCAGTCATACTTTAAGTGAAGTGTAGGACTAAATCTTAAGTGTCAGCCTTAGAGATGATTTACGACACTTTGCTGTGCCACAAACAGGATTTTGGATGACGACATAGGCATGACCAATCACTGAAATCACTTTTCAAGAGAATACATTATGAATGATATATTCAAATTGGAAAAGAAAGATAAACACATTTTCCATCATGTCTTACAAATTACACATTTTAAACCGATGTGCTGTTAACTGATCTGGCTATATATATATATATATATATATATATATATATATATATATATATATATATATATATATATATATATATATATATATATATATATATATAGCTAGAGTTTATGATATAATCCAAAAGAATACAGAATTGGTGGGAGACTTTCACTATTATGTAGAGATATATATGTCAACAAAAAATACTTATTATGTAACATGAAAATAATCTTTCTTTGGGAGGGTTGGACTTCGCCATGCTTCCTGGACGTAGGGGTAGGAAGTTGGCAGCCTCATGTGACAGGAAGAAAGTGAATACTTTTTTTTTTTTTCTTCTTCTTCTTCTTGAAGTCCTTTATTTGGTTGTTTGCTTGCATGTCATTGAGACATAAAACATGGATAACATCTAGAAAATATTTACAAAAGGAAAATGACAACTATACACTGGGTGGGCTTAAATGTGTTAACTGAACTACTGAACTAGAGCTGATTGAGACGCTCAGAGAATTAGTGTGCATTTGTTTCTGTTAATTATTCTCATCTTAAACAGGACAAACACACTGGAAAACTCCTGGGGAAGCGACTGAGATCCACGTCTACATAAAGATGGCGTTTATTAAAGAGGAGAGTAAAGAAGTGGAGATTGAAGAAACATTGGGAGTGAAACATGAAGAAACTGAGGAACAAACAGGTTGGTTTCATTCTCAAAGCTGAACTCAGTCATTTGATCCTTAATATAAGGATATTTTTGAAGAATGTCATATGAGTGTCCAGATTAAAGTGCTATTATTTGACATGGAGCGGGTCAGACGTGTTGTGATCACATGACCACACAAACACTAATGCTGTGAAGATCAGACTTCAATTTTTTTATTACGACACATTAAATTAGGAAACATAAGTAATAGCCTTTTATAATTACTTGTGTGGCATTAAACTCAAAATCTACTTCTGATTTGAAAACCATTAATTTATGTCACTTAATTATACTAGATAACAGCATCAACAAAATCTGTGTTTTGCATAAAGCAAAGCATGAAATGTGACTGATCAGATTTATATTTGTTGTCTATAAGGGATTGTTTTCTTCTCATCCTCAAAAGCTTGCTCTGTTTAGCTATCGTGTTGTAATGTAGAAGATTTTGTTCATATTCTACAATGTCATTGGTGACAGATGGTGATCAGATGGTGGTCCAGTGGGTTAAACCACTTAACTGATATGCAGAAAGTTGCTGGTTCGATCCCAGCGGTTACCACCAATGTGTCCTTGAGCAAGGCACTTTACTCCACGTTGCTCATGCAGAGTTTAGCATCAAACAAATCAAATCAAATCACTTTATTGTCACACAACCATATACACAAGTGCAACAGTTGGTGAAATTCTTAGGTGCAGTTCCGAGCAACATAGCAGTCATGACATGACATGTACAACATTTAAAGCAGCATCAGATTACACATCTGATGCGCCCACAATTACTCACAGCACAGTAAACTCTACAATAAACAATAAATCATTTACACAGTGTGAGTGTAGTTCTCACAGCTTTAAACAATATACACATACTTACAATATACATATACTTTAAACAATATACACTAAACATACATTAAACAATATACATTAAGCTATAATAATAATATACAATGTACAGTATACAATATTAATCACAATAGAGATCCGATGTACAATAGATGCTATATGATAAATAAATGTGTATATAATGTGTGTGTATCTACAGTGGGTTGTGCTGAGTGATATTCTGTCCAGTGTGTGTTATGATCCTGATGGATCAGGAGTTAAGTAGTCTAATTGCTTGTGGGAAGAAGCTGTTCTGGAGTCGGCTGGTGCGTGTTCTGATGCTGCGGTACCGTCTGCCTGATGGGAGCAGTGAGAGCTGCCCATGGTTCGGGTGGCTAGAGTCTCTGATGATCCTCTGAGCTCTCTTCACACACCGCCTGGCATAAATGTCCTGGAGGGAGGGAAGCTCACCTCCGATGATGCAGCTGGCCGTGCGCACTACCCTTTGCAGGGCTTTGCGGCTGCGGGCGGTACTGTTGCCGTACCAGGTGGTGATGCAGCTAGCCAGCAGGCTCTCTATGGTGCTGCTGTAGAAGCGTGTGAGGATGTGGCGGTTCATTCCAAACCTCCTCAGCCGTCGCAGGAAGAAAAGGCGCTGATGAGCCTTCTTCACAACGGCCTCAGTGTGGACGGACCATGAGAGTTCCTCTGTGATGTGGACACCGAGGAACTTGAAGCTGCTGACTCTCTCCACCGGTGCTCCATCGATGGTGATGGGGCGGTGTTCTCTCTCATTCCTCCTGAAGTCGACCACCAGCTCCTTGGTCTTGCTGACGTTGAGGGAGAGGTTGTGCTCCTGACACCACCGTGTCAGAGTGTGCACCTCCTCTCTGTAGGCCGTTTCATCATTGTCAGTGATGAGACCTACCACCGTCGTATCGTCAGCAAACTTGATGATGGTGTTGGAGCTGTGGGTTGCCACACAGTCATGTGTGTACAAGGAGTACAGGAGTGGGCTGAGAACACAGCCCTGAGGGGCTCCAGTGTTGAGAGTCAGTGGTGAGGAGATGTTACTGCCCATTCTGACCACCTGGCGTCTGTTTGACAGGAAGTCCAGGATCCAGCTGCATAACAAGCTGTTTAAGCCTAGAGCTCGGAGTTTCCCGTCAAGTATGGAGGGCACAATGGTGTTGAATGCTGAGCTGTAGTCTACAAACAGCATTCTCACATATGTGTTCCTCTTTTCCAGGTGGGAGAGAGCAGTGTGTATTGTTGATGAAATGGCATCATCAGTGGAGCGGGTTTTGCGGTATGCAAACTGCAGTGGGTCCAGTGAGGGGGGGAGAACAGAGCAGATGTGGTTTCTGACTAGTCTCTCAAAGCATTTGCTGATGATGGGGGTCAGAGCAACAGGACGCCAGTCGTTTAAGCAGGTGGTTTTTGACTGCTTCGGTACAGGAACAATGGTGGACGTTTTGAAGCATTTTGAAGCACAGATAAGAAAGAAGCGTTTTGAAACACACCTGAATCAGCGAATCAAAGTCTTACTAGGCATACTAGACACCTCCAGCAGGTGCGTTGAGGCAAGCTGGAGCTCCAGGACCGAGTATTTGAGTCACACAAATTATTCATTATTTTTTTGGTCATCTTTATTTCCTACAAATACAAAAGTAACAGTTACTTTTTTCCTGTTGGATCTTGATATCCTTCCACCATTTCCTCTTCATCTGTCAGTGGTGCTGGTGTTTTGCGAGTCTGAGTAGAATAAGTTGAAATGCGGCTATAATTCAGTGGGTACCATTATGTAAATCCATTTCTTTCCTATCTGTGTCATTTGAGCCATCTGTAATGAGGGTGTATTGATTCACTCATCAGCATTACCAGTGTGTTTTTTAAAATTTGTGTGGCCACTTGCTTGATTTATAATACAGGCTTATTGGTTCTTGCACATTTGTACTTGTTGTGCAGTAGCAGAATCTTTTGAAGCACTCTTTGATGAGTGGCCTGAGATGATCTGTGACAGCCAGTGGGTTGAGATCAGGTTGTGTGGGATGGGTTATCATTGGCTGATCAAAGACCACATGCAACCAAATTAGATGACTAGCAGTTTAGACTAGTCAACCAGCCACTGGTTAATCTATTGACAGCCCTAGTAAACATATTAGGATCAATTAAATGATTTTAGGGATTCCTGATGGAATCTGTCTTAAATGTCCCGTCAACACTCGTCCAGTGTAGTTTAGTAGGAAAGGCAAAAGATTACGATAGGATAATACTCTCTTGGCCATAAACAATAAAATCATAATGCTTATCCAACACAATACTTATCCCGGGGTTCTTCAAAGACTTCTAGCTCAGCATCTTTATGTCAGAATGTCTCGCCTGAATTCCCAAAAGCTCATGTGATCTTTTTAAAAGTGATGTTCGGGAGAAAACCTAAGCATATACAGCAGTCCCAGACGGAGTACTGAAGGAAAATGAAAATTGAGCTGAAGTACATAGGAGGGCGGAGCCAGGCTATGTATTTATAGCATCTAATCAGAAATTTGCAAATCTATAATTATTTTACAGTGAGCACTTCCTAATCTGTCCAAAACAGACATAAGACTGTTGAGACAAGATTTCTTTGGCCTATGACATTTTATGAGATGAGAAATACGCTATATTTGTTATATTATAGAGCCTATAAATGTTAATCTGCAGTTTAATATGTTTGCTAAAACATTTTCAGTATTTATTACACATTTCAGTCGATTTCACACATCTCAGTATAGTTTGGGAAAACTGTAAGTATGTGTAGTTAGTGAACGTCAGTTCTATTCATTCACACAGAATATACAGAATTCATATTTAAAAAGTATTTTTGTGGTTTAATATTCACAGACACAAGTCTATATCGCGATTAAAATTACAGAGAATAAATGTAACTGTCACAATCCTCGGCTGGATCTGTTGTTCCTCGAAATGAAACCAACTCTTCTGAGGTAAATTATCCCAGGATTATTCCTCACCACATCTCATAACAAGTAAAGTACATTAATCTCACTCAACTTGATGTGTTTTACAGAGTTGATGTGGGTTTTAATTTGTTTGCCTCAGAATTAGCCTTTGAATTGAGAGCATGCACTCCGTGGGCGTGGCCCATTAGCAGATGAGGCAGCACGCGAACAACTGACATCTCTCTCTTTTTAAACAGATTACATAAACAGAGTTATTTGAATAAACAGAGAATATTTGAGTTCGATTTGATGTACATCATTTAAAAACCTGACATTTCTTTAGACATATTTCTCATGTTGTGTGTATTCACTAAGTTGCAGTTCATTTTCTGAAGAGTATCAGAATGGACTTCATTGAGAGAGAGGTGGCAGATTGCACATCATCTTTGTTATTTTTGCATTTTGTTTTTTATTGTGAGTGCCCAAAAATAGAAGTAGAAAATTAACTGATTTGAATGATGTATAAGACTTGCCTGAATAACTAAAATCAATGGGAGTATTTTGAGTCTCTTTCGCACTGATAAGAAAAAAGCAAGTTGGTCATGCCGGACCTCTAGGGGTTAAAGCTTTACAAATGTTTTTATACCTGTTGTGTTGTGCTATTAAGTTAACTTTTGTCCTTTTTTTGTCTTAGACCTGATGCCATTGAAAGAGGAGTGTGAAGTACTAAAGGAAATAGAAGAAAAAGATCAATATGAGAATGATCATGATATAACTGAAGAAATATATTTTAGTTGCTCACAGACTGAAAAGACTTTAAAAAAAAGCAGAGAAAAAGCTGAAAATAAAGAAACAAGTTATTTCACCTGCTTTCAGGGTAGAAAGAGTTTGAATCAACATGAAAACATGAGAGTTCACTCTGGAGAGAAACCCTACACGTGCCTTCAGTGTGGAAAGAGTTTCAATCAAAAAGCACACTTTCAAGACCACATAAGAATTCACACTGGAGAGAAGCCATTCACCTGCCAACAATGCGGAAAAAGTTTCAACCGAAAAGGAATCCTTAACAGGCACTTGAGAATTCACACCGGAGAGAAGCCTCACAGCTGCCAACAGTGTGGAAAAGATTTCAACCGAAAAGGAAACCTTAAAGTCCACATGAGAATTCACACTGGAGAGAAGCTGTACACCTGCCGACGGTGTGGAATAAGTTTTGATCATCATGAAAACCTTAAAGTCCACATGAAATTTCACTCTGGAGAGAAACCCTACATATGCCCTCATTGTGGAAAGAGTTTCAATAATAAAAGTATTCTTAGCATGCACATTAGAATTCACACCGGAGAGAAGCCGTACACCTGCCAACAGTGTGGAAAATGTTTCAACCAAAAAGGAAGTCTTGATCGTCACATGAGAATTCACACTGGAGAGAAACCTTACACATGCCAACAGTGTGGAAAAGGTTTCAACCAAAAAGGAAGTCTTAAAAATCACATGAAAATTCACACTAGCGAGAGCCCTTACACCTGCAGACGGTGTGGAAAGGGTTTTGATCATCATGAAAATCTTAAAGTCCACATGAAAATTCACTCTGAAGAGAAACCCTACACATGCCCTCAGTGTGGAAAGAGTTTCATTCAAAAAGGATACTTTAAAGTCCACTTAAGAGTTCACACTGGAGAGACGCCTTACACCTGTCAACAGTGTGGAAAGAGTTTCAACCGAAAAGAAACCCTTAACATGCACATGAGAACTCACACAGGAGAGAAGCCGTACACCTGCCCTCAGTGTGGAAAAGATTTCAACTATAAAGGAAGTCTTGATTCCCACATGAGAATTCACACTGGAGAGAAGCCTTTCACCTGCCCTCAGTGTGGAAAGAGTTTAAACCGAAAAGGAAGTCTTGATTCCCACATGAGAATCCACACAGGAGAGAAGCCGTTCATTTGTGATCTCTGTGGAGAGAGTTTCAGATATAAAGAAACCTTTAAGCACCACACAAGGATTCACTTATGAGAGAACGGTTTTATGTCATCAGTGTGGAATGAGTTTCAGACAGAAAAACCTTAAAGGTACCATAGAATGCATTGATAGAATATTTTAAATTGTTCTCTGATATCTACACAGAAAATAAACAAAAATACTCCAGATACAGTTTTACATGTCCATTTCCAACCCTAGGATTTGTCCCTAGAATGAAATGGACTGTTTGTGCCCAGTTTGGCTCATTTCAGCAGCTCACACAAGTTCAGTTATTCAGCAAACACAACCGCAAACAGCACAAGCGGCTCGTAAGTCATGACAGAACACAGACCACCTGAATGACACATAATTGAAAATCTCAAATGGAGAAATGCTTGAGAGAGAGGTCGCCAGATTCACGTTTAAGTAAAACACCTGATAGAATACGTGTTCTTTTAACAGAAAAGCTCTGATTGGAGGATTTAATGACTGAAATCTGGCAACCGGAAGCACAAACACTCGAACGCTCCTCTTTTCCCCCCGACAAAACCAGAGTGCTTTTGTTCAAGTTGTAGCAATTGAGGCAAAATCAGACACATAATCGCTGGTTACATTTACTAATATGTTTTAAATGCTTGTGCTTGGTAACTGACTTTACACAACAGAGAAGGATCCTCGGTTGCCCTGGCAACAATCAGATAAGACGTTTTACGACGTGAAAGAATTTGCAGAGAGCTGAGACTCAGCCTTTCTGAAAATTTCTAATACACCATCTTAAACTCCTATATATATATATATATATATATATAACCACTTGAGAAATATATAAACATGTATCCATGATTTGTTTTATAGGGTTTAATCTGTGTTAATTCAATCTCTGTTGGATTGGCTTCAGAATTGCATACTATGGTTAACGATATTCATGTGTACGACATGTTTGGTGTCTACGAAGTTGAAATATAAAGATCTGAATGATGGGGTATATGATATGTAAATCCTTGTGCAACATATTAGTATTACAAGAGTCTGTAATAGCACCTTCCTCTGCAAATGAATCCGGTTTGAAACAACGGGCCATAAATCTTGGACATCCCAACAATCTCATTGGTAAAATCTACCAAAAGGAGGGTGTGACCACCCCCAAGCTATAAAAGGAGAGATCTAAAATTCTCACTCTCTTTCTTCTGCTCCACGGACACGAAATGCTGTGTCTGTGGGCTCTCGCCAGCAGGCCGCCCACATGGCAGGCCTCCACAAACACAGAGCCAAAGGCCTCACAAGGCCATGGACCAGAAGGCCCAAACTCTGCACGCCATGTGCAACTTCCTCCACGGAGTCGAAGCAACCACGCAAGCCCATCAAGCACAAAGGTTCTAGACTTTCTGCATAACTTCATCAATCTGTTCTGACCCCTTTCCCTCCAGCCACTTTGACCGTACCTCTTGTCATGTATATGTTGTTTATGTATGTCTTCTGTTAGTTATAGTCTTGTTCTGTGATTTAGTTTCAAGTTTGTGCACAATATATGTTGATCCTGACTCCATTTCTGCAAACATATTGTCCCTTAAATGATCGATCTTGCTATGCGGTCTAAGCGCTTGGGTAAATTCAAAGAAATAATACATTTTCTTTGGCCATGAAAAATATTAATATAAGAATTAAATTAATAATCAATACTGAACACCTTAGGACGAACTGATTGAATGATTGTAATGTTAATGTAGCTACATCAAGTTAATCTATTTAATTGATTCAAATATTCATAATTAATCATAATGAGTTATGAATAATTCATAATATTTCCCCTCAGAGCTAATTCGCTACATTTATAATAGCAGTAGTTGTAGTTTTTTGAAGTCCATAAAAAAATGAATCTGTCCATCAAATAACTGCTCCACACGGCTCTGGGGGGTTAATAAAGGCCTTCTGAAGTGAATCGATGCATTTGGGAAGAATGTCATATACACCTAGGATGACTTGAGGGTGAGTAAATCATGGGATATTTTTTATTTTTGGGTGGTTTTTTATTTTTGGGTATCCTTTTAAAAATGTGGACATATAAAGTCTAAAAACTTGAAAATAGGTATAAAATGTCTAAAAATATGATTGTTGCCTCTGGCTTGGCGTGCTCAGTTGGGGACACTATATTTTTCAACTAAACATTGAAATAAATCTAATTAATAAACTAATTTAACCAAGTAAACTAAATTACTGATCTAATTATTGATCTAAAGCCCACACTGTCACCGTATGGAAATTGAAATGAACTGATGACATCAAATGGCTATACAGCTGAATAAAATTAGGCTGCATAATTTTCCTGTTTAACACTGTAAAGCTGCTTTGAAACAATCTACATTGTTAAAAGCGCTATATAAATAAAGTTGATTGCCTTTGAATCAGTACATTTATTTTCATGAAATCTTCATAATCTTTCAACAGTTATTGACTTTATTTGGGTCACTTTCCCCATTTTAAAGCCATAAACTAATAAATTACGAGAAACATGATAAAGTAGCCAAAAAATATTTAGTTTGTTTAATCTGAATTGCTCAGTCTCTTTACGCTCTTAAACAACTTATATCTGCATATATCCAGACCACAGCGCCTCTGTTTTTACAGCCCCAAATTTAAGGCTTGTTAAAATGAAAGTTTGTTATACTACTTTGGAAAGACGAACACAAATTAATCATTACTTCAAATGGAAAGTATCATTTAAAGGTCCCATGGCATGGCATTTTTCTATTATTTTATAATGTTTCCTGAGGTGTACTTATATTGTTAGTATGATTTTTACATCATAAAATGTCATAATTTAGAAATAAAAGGCATTTTTTCTTTACTGATGTTTGGCTGAATGCCCTGCTTCAAGAGGCGTGTCTGCTGTGAGACTTCAGTAAAAACGCCCACTGTTGTGATTGGCTGACATCTTTGCATTTTAAATGAGCGGAGGGGGCGTGGTTTAACGAGGCACGAGTCTGCCAGAGACGGATGGACCTGAGTTCACTTCTCATCAGTTCTCAGTCTCAGTTCAGGGTGAACTGTTGTAGTTACTAGCATATACTTCAGGTTATTAGTTTATTTCTAGTCGGAGGGGCTGTCACTCATGTCAGAAAGTTAGTAACTTTAGTAAATGATGGATCAGCGCTGACTCGAGACGCGAACCGTTTAGAACGATTCAGTCCGATTTGGTGAACTGGTTCGGTTCACTAAAAAGAACCGATTCAAAAGAATGATTCGTTCGCGAACCGGACATCATGGAGACGGAGCGATTGCTAACAAAGTTATTTATAGTAACTTCTGAGTTATGAGAGCGCTGTCAGTCAGCACGAGTTTATTGTGTTTGTATCTGAGAGTTCTGAATAAACACGAGTCCCAGTCACACCGAGTCCGTCTTCATCATTATTCTACCAACTTTGTAACACATGCAATGTACCATTACAGCGAGATGAACGAGTTAGTAAGTGTTGAGTATAGCATTATTTCTAGATATGTTCCAATCATATGAATAGCGTCAGTGACGCGCATTGAGTAACGTTACACAGCGCAAACAAAGACACAACAACAGTAATCGAATGTAATCCAGTTTATTGTGGGGAAAGATGGCTAGCCTAGCCCAGATATGCTCATGCTTACCCCCCTTCTGCTTAATCTCACGCCGCGTTTGGTGCCTCGGCTGTGGGCCAGATGCAGTACTGGGGGTCGGGGATGTTGAAGGCCAACGGCCAGTGCAGCCCGAGCTTCGGCGTGTGTGAGGCCGATGTTGAGCAGAAACTAATGACTGTATGCACATTTTAGAACCGATAGACGCGACGAGGACGTACAAAAACACTGACTCACAAGATAGAAAACACGAAAACACCGTTCTGTCTGGAGAGAGAGAAGCCGCTGCGTGTGCACGAATAATAAATAATTAGCTACACATAAGAGATCACTGATCACAGATCAGAAGGAACTGAAGAAAGACTTCTGTTTTCATTTGTACATCCAAACACTGAGAAACTGCCTGCATTCACAAGTAACGTTAATGATCTCGAGTGTTTGCATGGGCGTGCCAGATTCTCTGGGCGGAGGAAAGGGAGGTAACCGTTCCTGCTTGGACGTCAAAACAGGAGACTTCAGGATTGGCTCGTCTGGCCTGTCATTTTCTCAAAGGCAGAGAGAGACAGCCAGAACTCGGGTTTACACCGATCAACATTTCTATCCACTTGGGGACAATATTCAGGCTAGGGGAACTCATATTAATGTTGAAATACCTCATAAAATGAAAATTTCATGCCATGGGACCTTTAAACAAGGGATATCAACCAAAAATAAACTCAGTTCATCAAACAGTTAACATAAACTTCATATTAAGTACATAAACCAACTTACTTCATACTATATACGCACACATCAAAGGTGAAGCAAGCACAGAGTCTGTTTGAAACACTCACGCCATGCTGAGCTATTCACTAGCATTAATCAACGCCACCTGCTGGAGATGGGCGGAGCATAGTGTCTGCTGCTTAGACAGCGCTATGACATTGGCTGATTGCCAAAGCAAGTCTCATAGACACAACTTTTCAAAATACAAGTCCCAATGGGCCTTTTTAACAATGATCGATCTTGCTATGCGCTCTAAGCGCTTAAGTAAATTCAAAGAAATAATTAATTTTCTTCGGCCTTGAAAAATATTAATATAAGAATTAAATTAATAATCAATACTGAACGTCCTTAGGATGAACTGATTGAATGATTGTAATGTTAATGTAGCTACATCAAGTTAATCTATTTAACTGATTTAAATATTCATAATTAATCATAATGAGTTATGAATAATTCATAATATTTCCCCTCAGGGCTAATTCGCTACATTTATAATAGCAGTAGTTGTAGTTTTTTGAAGTCCATAAAAAATGCATCTGTCCGTCAAATAACTGCTCCACACGGCTCTGGAGGGTTAATAAAGGCCTTCTGAAGTGAATCGATGTATTTGGGAAGAATGTCATATACACCTAGGATGACTTGAGGGTGAGTAAATCATGGGATATTTTTTATTTTTGGATGAACTATCCCTTTAAAAATGTGGACATATAAAGTTCATCTAAGTCTAAAAACTTGAAAATAGGTATAAAATGTCTAAAAATATGACTGCCTTTGAATCAGTACATTTATTGAAATTGACTTTATTTGGGTCACTTTCCCCATTTTAAAGCCATAAACTAATAAATTATGAAAAACATGATAACGAAGCCCAAAAAATATTTAGTTTGTTTAATCTGAACTGCTCAGTCTCATTACGCTCTTAAACAATTTATATCTGCATATATCCAGACCACAGCGCCTCTGTTTATACAGACCCAAATTTAAGGCCTGTTAAAATGATCATTTGATCAAGTTTGTTATAATATTTGTGACTTTTTCTGGTCTTAAATTTGAACAGAATTTTTAAGGACCCACAGAAACCCTGTTATTTGCTTGTGAAGTTATGGTATTTCCTCATTAATTTAATTTATAATGTGTGTTTTCTATATTGTGTATAAAAATTTAAGTTGTGTACTGTGTCTTGATTTAGAGTAATTTAACATTCTCTCAATATGAACGGTTTTATTAAAGCACCATTGTGTTATTAAATGTATTTCAATAATACCTTAAACTTTGAATTTTGTCATCTTTTCTCATTTTTATTAATATACATTTTCAATGTAAATTTCTCTGCACTTCTGTGATTTTAGACTTAGCAGTGAATGGGACTTTTATTTTGGTCTTGGTGTATGACGTCATAAGGCCGCGCTCCTGCATCTGTTGTGATTCGGCTGAAGAAAGGTTTGTGTTTTAAGTGTTTCAGAAATATTATTAAATGTAACACTGCATTGCTTTATCTAACATTTATCAGCGTTGTGTGAGTAAAGTAACAGAATAAACTCATGAGTAACAGAAGGAGCGGCTCATTTCTCTCTTTATCATGAATCAGTTCAAACATGAGTTCAGTCTCTGGAGAGAGAACCGGAGCTTTAGACTCTCCGAGTCAATTGAACCGATTGATTCACAACAAATGATTCAGTGATTTATCTAACATTTATCAGTGTTGTGTGAGTAAAGTAACAGAATAAACTCATGAGTAACAGAAGGAGCGGCTCATTTCTCTCTTTATCATGAATCAGTTCAAACATGAGTTCAGTCTCTGGCCAGGGGCGTTTCCAGCATTGAAGGACATCCGGGTAGGGTTGCCACCTATGTCTGATAAAAAACCTGGACCCGATGACCTGACTGACCGCTTTGCTCACAAGTGAAAATGTCCATTAGACATTAGACCCATAAGACAAAATTGGCCTTTGTGCAGTAAGATTGTGCATAGTCGTGACTCGTGAATATTTTAAACATCTCAAGTATTCTCACTTATCTTACTTAACTTATAGCTTACCTGATTGCTTAGATACTGGTGCTTGTGCTTGCTTTTGCTTCCTCTTTGCTAAAGAAATAAGTAGAGGGATGACCTGATTAGATTTGCATTTGCCATACCTTAGCCACTTTTATTTAATATGTCTCAATCAGACATTGGAATAACAAAATCATACATAAATAGGCCTTAGCTTACCTAGTCTTCCATCTATACTTGGCGTTTCCCTTTGCTGCAGCTATTAGTGGTTTCTGTTCTTCAATGAATGTCTTGAATTCAGTGCATGACAATTTGAAATTCAATCTGACCTGAAGCTCAGACTTCACCATTGCAACTGACAGTCTGTTTCTTTTATCGGACCAAACATCCTCCATATGACTGAACACTCTTTCTGCATAGGCATTACTGACTGGTATGGAAAAAACAAAAGCAACTACTTTCAACAGCTCGGTGGATTCAGTTGCCTTGCTAAAAAAATAGGCCCACTTTCTGTCTGGGGAAAGGTCTGTTGGAATGGTGTGTAAGACCTGATTCAGAATGACTACATCACCATACAGCTTGTCTTCTTCAACATCCAGGGCCAGTTTTTCCACTAAAACGTCCAACTCTGACCACTGGAGTGATTGTCCTTCATGAAGGCTGAGACAGCCAATGTGTGCAAGAACCTGGTCATTGAAGTCAAATTTATCCTCAAGATACAGCACTGCCTTCTCAAAAAATCTGTCCACCAGGCTCCTGAACTGTTCCTGTTGCTGGGGTAAAAGGCTCCTCAGTATTTGTTTTGCTTTGCTGCCATAGAATTTGTCTGTGCGCCTTGCGATCAGCTGACTGCGCAATCGGTTCATCACAGAGTAAACGTCAATCACAGTAGCACTGTCACTCTCGAGCACCCTAATAGATTAATCAAATTCTTGCATCACATTGTGCATGAATGCAAGGATACATTCAGCTACAGTACAGTCTACATTTTCTGCATCACTTGCACCACACACAAATGTCCAGATGATACTTGGGCAGTCTTCCTTTCCCAGGGATACAAAATAAGACTTTAAAGCTGGCCAACACTCCAAAATCCTCTGTATCGCTGGCAGCAAAGACAGCCAGCGTGTGGGGACATGCCTCAGAATCTCCCTGTATTTTGTATTAGTAAATTCACAGAAGTCCTTAAGCAATTCCACTTTTTTAGCAGAACAACTGAATTCACTATACACCTTCAGCACAAAGGCCTCCACGTCACACCCTCCAGCACTAAAGACACGATTAGCTGCTTTGACAGTGTTGTTTATGATGTGACACTTGCAATTGCCCTTCACAATTTGTGGGTTAGCTTCTCTGAGTTTCTGAAAAACTGAGTTGTGCCGACCATAATTAACTGATGCGTTATCTGCACCATAGGCACTGATCTGGCTGACTGAAAGTCCATTGTTCTCAGTAATAGACACTATTTGTTTGAATATGGCTTCACTAGATTCGTTGGAGTCGTCGTAAAAGTCTAACAATCCATACTTCACACCCTCGGATGCACAGAAATACTGGACTGTGTAGGGAAACAATTTTGTGTGCCCAGAATTGGATGCATCAGAACATACTGCAAAATAGTAAGCTTTCTGCAACTCTGCTGCTAATCTTTGCTGACTAAATGGTGCCAACACATTTTCCACTAAGGCCTCACTTTTAGTTCTGCCACAAGACATTTTAGTTGCAATATCAGAGTCACTGAATATTTTTGCACTGACCTTGTTCCCACAGTCAGTTGACAGGTAGCTATGGCCATGTCGCACACCGTGATAGGTAGCTGTTAATTCGGCGACAGTAATTTTGTCCTCAGAGTTTTTTGTAATCATGAATGATGAAATTGCCTTTGTTTGTCTTGTTACTTGGACGCGACTCTGATGTTTCTTCGTTTTAGCATGGTCATCCAAAGCAGTTTTGCCTTCATGTTTAACCAGAATTTTAACTGAGCATACGGAGCAAGTAGCGGATAGTGGATCGCCTGGTGTTTGCTTTAGCCATGTGGAGTAATTGTCATTTTTCATCCAGTCATTATTAAAGTAGGTCGAACGTTTCATTTTCTTTTTTACTGGCCTGTCAGTCTTTGTTGACACACTGTCATCTTCGTCCTCCGTCTCGCCACCCATGTTAACACTAACAACAAACGATGTTGACGACGTACAATCTTCTTCACTGCTTCAATTTGCCGCCTGTAGTAACTGGCTAGCTGCCAAGATAGATGCGCTAGATGTCTACGTCACGTCACGTCACACGACACACCCGACCCGTCCCAGAGCCAATGATAGCGCATTCTACACACAAGAGACAACCCCGATGAGAGACACCGACCACTCTGTGCACAATGCATAGGCTATTTCAAGTGAGAAAATAGTAAATTGAACATACATATTCACGTAGTCTTTCGAAAACCGGGACATTCAGTGTCCCGGGAGAGTGGATAAATTTCCCGGGACAGGTTATTAAAAAGAAGGACAATCCCGGTAAAACCGGGACAGGTGGCAACCCTACATCCGGGGCTTAGCCCAGAACATTTAATGCAAATACAGGGATCACTCGAAGAGGTTTTTTTTTTTTTATTACAGTCAGTAACACTTTACTTTCAGTCAAAATACATCTTTAACATTATCTTCAAGGCAGGCTAACATCCTCTCAGTGCTCAACTGAGCACAACCTTTTTTTTGGATATGAAGAGCATAACCATTGCTCAACTGAGCATGATAACATTATACATCTTTAACATTATGCTCAATACATATACACAGAGTCAACATACAACATACACTATTCACCTCTTGCTGTCTATCTGGTATGTCCTTCTATATTAGTTATATTTCTCTCTCATCACCTGCTGTAGTCTTTCTCATCACCTGCTGTAGTCTTTCATCACTTGCTGTAGTCTTTCTCATCACCTGCTGTAGTCTTTCATCACTTGCTGTAGTCTTTCATCACTTGCTGTAGTCTTTCTCATCACCTGCTGTAGTCTTTCATCACTTGCTGTAGTCTTTCTCATCACCTGCTGTAGTCTTTCATCACTTGCTGTAGTCTTTCTCATCACCTGCTGTAGTCTTTCATCACCTGCTGTAGTCTTTCATCACTTGCTGTAGTCTTTCTCATCACCTGCTGTAGTCTCTCATCCACTTGCTAGTCTTTCTAATCACTTGCTGTAGTCTCTCATCCACTTGCTAGTCTTTCTCATCACCTTCTGTAGTCTCTCATCCACTTGCTAGTCTTTCTCATCACCTGCTGTAGTCTCTCATCCACTTGCTAGTCTTTCTCATCACCTTCTGTAGTCTCTCATCCACTTGCTAGTCTTTCTCATCACCTGCTGTAGTCTCTCATCCACTTGCTAGTCTTTCTCATCACCTTCTGTAGTCTCTCATCCACTTGCTAGTCTTTCTCATCACCTGCTGTAGTCTCTCATCCACGTGCTAGTCTTTCTCATCACCTGCTGTAGTCTCTCATCCACGTGCTAGTCTTTCTCATCACCTGCTGTAGTCTTTCATCACTTGCTAGTCTTTCTCATCACCTGCTGTAGTCTCTCATCCACTTGCTAGTCTTTCTCATCACCTTCTGTAGTCTCTCATCCACTTGCTAGTCTTTCTCATCATCTGCTGTAGTCTCTCATCCACTTGCTAGTCTTTCTCATCACCTTCTGTAGTCTCTCATCCACTTGCTAGTCTTTCTCATCACCTTCTGTAGTCTCTCATCCACTTGCTAGTCTTTCTCATCACCTTCTGTAGTCTCTCATCCACTTGCTAGTCTTTCTCATCACCTTCTGTAGTCTCTCATCCACTTGCTAGTCTTTCTCATCACCTGCTGTAGTCTCTCATCCACTTGCTAGTCTTTCTCATCACCTGCTGTAGTCTCTCATCCACTTGCTAGTCTTTCTCATCACCTTCTGTAGTCTCTCATCCACTTGCTAGTCTTTCTCATCACCTGCTGTAGTCTCTCATCCACGTGCTAGTCTTTCTCATCACCTGCTGTAGTCTCTCATCCACTTGCTAGTCTTTCTCATCACCTGCTGTAGTCTCTCATCCACTTGCTAGTCTTTCTCATCACCTGCTCCTAGTCTCTCATCCACTTGCTAGTCTTTCTCATCACCTGCTGTAGTCTCTCATCCACTTGCTAGTCTTTCTCATCACCTGCTGTAGTCTCTCATCCACTTGCTAGTCTTTCTCATCACCTGCTGTAGTCTTTCTCTCATCACTTGCTTTTTCACTTGCTTTGCTGGGTATCATTAAAGGGTATTTTCTTGGTTTGAGCATTGCAAATCGGTTCATGACACTGTTATGGTCTGTGACACACACAAGTCCCCTCTCAATAGACATCACTGCCAGGTAATTGAGCCTCTGCTGACCCATGGTTCTTCTCAACCATGTGTGTAGGCGACGCAGAGCACTGAATGATCTTTCGCAACTGCAGCTGCTGACAGGAATCGTTAGTGCTGCTTGAAAGACTGATCTCAGGCTTGGGAACATGTCAGGGTCAAGGAGCTTGTATACACTTGCCATATCTGAAATGACACCTTCATCTCTTCTTTTGATCAGGAACTGTCTAGCCACTGCAACCTCTTCTTTACTGACCTTCATGTTATAATGTTTGGCAATCAGCTCTAATGATTCTTCACACAGGAAGTCATTTGCTGCTGGATGGCAAGCTTTGATGCCTTTCATTAGCTCTGCACCAACACCACAAAATCTCCCCTCCAGCTCACTCACCATTCTGTCAAGGCATGGGTAAAATATGTGATTTCTTATCTTATCCAAAGTGCTCACATAAGCCCTTGTGCCAGTGGTGGACTCTACCACATAGTCATCTAATCGCTTCTGCTTGCGTTTTTGAGAACCTCCTGGAGCTGGGGTCTCTGACAGATGGTTGGCCTCAAGAATTTCTTTGGCCTGATTATAGAATTTCTCTGCCATTTCCTCTGTCCGCATGGACCTAAGTGTTTCAAGGACCGCATCTTTATACCATGTAGCTTGTGCTAAGTCTACATCCTCTTTTTGAAGGTACTTGTGAAGTCCCTCTGTAGTGGACAGCAAAGCTTTGAACATCACAAGCATATAGACATTTGAAAGTCTTGAAAGTTTGGAAAGCAGTCCAATTGCTGTGGTGGTATTGGTCAATTCTGTGAGGCACTTCAACAATGCTGGCAGATTTGCAATCACGGCAGTGACTGATTTGAGCTGGCATGCCCACCGTGTCTTCGAGAGCTGAACAAGCTCACTCTTCTCTAAGCCCAAGGCTTTTTGCATGTCAGAGAAAGACTGATGATTAACTAAAGACACACTGAAGAAACAGTACACACTCTCCAGTGTGTCGAAGAAATCAATGGCTTCTGGCACAGCCCTGCAAGTGTGACAAAGCACCAAATTCAGTTCATGGGCATAGCAGTGCACATACACTGCTTCTGGATGCTTCACACGGAATTGAGCCTGAACACCCCGAACAGCACCGCTCATGACGGAGGCCCCATCGTAAGCCTGAGCAACACATTGCAGGTCTTCCAGGCCTTTTGATTTGAGAACTTCTTCAATGGCCTCTGTAATGGAATGCGCATCGAAAGACTTCAGACTTGTAAGTTCCAGAAAACTTTCTTTGACAGTGTTCTCATATCCCACATAACGAACACACACAGCAAGCTGTTCCACATGACCATCTCGAGCCTCATCAGCCATCACTGCATACATTTTTGAATGCTTCATCTCTTTAATGATGGATGCAGTAACTTCCTCTGCACAACATTGAATCATCTCATTCTGTGAGCCTGAAGAAAGATATGTGGAATGGGCGGGAGGTGTGTAGCTTTGGAGAAAGGGGTCGAATTCCTCTAGAAATTTCATAATTTCTAAGAAATTTCCCTGATTGTCAGAGGACTCTTTCTCATCATGGCCACGGAATGTGAGGCCTTGCTTTCCCAAAAAGCTAACGACAGCAGTGATACGACGAAGGTATTCTCTTCTTTCAATTATCTGGTCAACATTGGCCACATGCATTCGCTCAACTACACTGCCATGTGATAAACTGGCTTTGTAAGTCTTCCATGCAAGCATTGAAGCTTTGTGTCCTGAGCTACTATCGTGCTCTCTAAAGCTGTCCAAGGCTCGTTTCCAGTTAGAAAATCCAACAGAGCTGGTTATCACATCTTTGTTAACTCTAGACACTTGTTTCCCAAAGAGCCTGCATGCAAAGCAGAAGGCTGCATTTCGGCTAGCAGAGTACTCTAACCAGTCAAATGTCTCAAACCATTTTTGCTGGAAGGACCTTCTCTGTAGTCCAAAGGTTGTGAGAGGGTATTCTTTTAGTTTTGCACTGGCTGGGCCTGTTTCTACAGTCCCTAAATCTTCCACTACAGTACTAGCGACCTCAACTAACTCAGCCTCTCTCCTCCCTGAATCATCTGTGATGCAAAAGAACAGATACAACACATAACTAATTGCCAATCAGTTTCAAACAACTTCAGCTTCAAACAACAACTAAGTTAAAGCAATACATGAATGACTTCAGTCAAAGTTCATTGACACACCATGTCATCGAACTGTATATCAATGTTTCACTTTTAACTTTCTCCAAAGTAAAATTGATTTATTGTTACCACTAACCAGTTTCCATGTCTGATCCTGGCACAGCTGCTGCTGCAGCTGCTGCTGCTGCTGGCTCCTCCTCAGTCTGCAGCTCATCTTTGCTACCCTCTACAAAACCATGTGTATAAGTGTATATTTACTACAAACTAATAACACATAAGTCACACATACATTTTATGTTAACGCTTATTGGTTATATCCTTAGAGAAAACAACATCTGATAAACAAGGAAAGTATTCAGTAAAGTGGGATAAAACTAGGGATAAAACTTTTTCGTAAGCTACCCTTATGAAAAAGAAGTATACTTCAAGTTAATTTTATGAAGAAGTATACTTAAGTAATGTTGAAGTATATTTAAGTATACCAATATCAATGTGTACTATTTCAATACAGCTTGGGACTAAATTGGCCCACTTTTAGTATATAAAAGTATATGTTTAAGTTATAAGTGTAAGAGTAGTAAACTAGGCTAGGTAGGTGTCTCATTTTTAATGCATCTGTACTACAAGTTAACTCTTAAGTAGTAGTTTACTATTTTAATACAAGTAGTATTTTTTGTTTATGAAAGTACACACTGAAGTGTACTCTCAGTAAACTATTAGTTTAGTAGTGTATACTGCAAGTATACTTGCAAGTTTTCTTTAAGTCAACATAGCCTTTACTTATAGTTCACTATTGTTGTATTATGTTTGCACTTGCACAGTATACTATTGTGTTTAAATGTAGATATTTTTTTTTATAAAAAAAAAAAAAACTTTAACTGTACCTTAATTTTAAAAACATGTCATTAGCTTCATGTTGCATTTTTTATCAACACTTGATTGTTGGTAAGTTTCATAAAGAAAGGCAACATTTTAAACAAAAAAAAGTTGAAGACTACACCTTGATCAGATTCAGAACGGATTCAGAATAATAATAAAAACACAGATGGAGTAGATCGAGTCCAAAGTCCAAACCTTCACAGACAGTAGTTTTCTAGGCTATTTGTGGGTTAACTTACCCTTCATTTCATCTGGTAATATTAAGCGTTTTATTTATTTTTTACTTTTGATTTACACACTGTTTAATAATTGATGATGATCACATTATTTTATATTTGATTGAGCATGGATTGAGCAATCTTCTATCACTTGCTAGTATTACTAACTTCTATCAGATGCTAGTAACATACAAGTGATGCTAGTACCCTAATAGCTAGTTAAACAAATAGACATACAGTGAAAGAAGACAGCCAGATGATGATCTTTAGATTTAAAGGATAAAAAAAACTGAATTCTTACCCACTGACTTCTTTCCAAAAAATCCCCAAAGTCTCGTTTGCTTCATTTTTCCTGCCCGCTGTCTGTCGTTATTAACACTCTCTCAGACACTTGACTTTGCTGCTAGCTCCTCCCCTACCTGCTGTATATTCAACAGGAAGAAACGACAGCAAAGAAATGTAGCCTATACTCTAGGCTAGATTATTTTTAAGGTCTATTTTTACAGGCTGTATGCACTATGCAGTACGTGCAAAGCCAAAGCGCAAATAGGACAACTTATGATTTCGCGGGTTTACATAGGCTTTAAAAAAAAAAAAAAGGGGAATTTTTTTTTTTTTTTTTTTCTCGTTCGGGAATCGGGGCTACACTCAAAACATCCGGGGCTGAAGCCCCGGCAAAATCGGCTGGCTCCGCCCCTGCCCCTGGATTGGGGACTACTTACCTCTTAGGCATGGCAGGGGCAAAATCCAACAGGTGGTGCAGCAGTGACCAACGGACTTCTCTCACCCCAGCGAAATTACGAATTGGCGCCAAAACCCGCCCTCCAATCTTCTTCTTCTATTTTTATCTGGCGGTTGAATTAAATTCTATTAAATTCTTTTTAAAAGCCCTGTATTCTTTAAAAAACATAACAAAAATTGTATTTGTCCAGGTCCTATCCACTGACCAATCTGCTATCCTAACCTTAACCACTCAAGGTGAAAAGCCTGCAGCGCTCCTGTCAGAAACTGAAGCTTCCGCGCCTCGATCGCCCCCCGGTGGCCGGTCCCAGTATAGCTCCTAAACCCCACCCCTCCATGTATTAGAATGGAGAGCAAGACACACTAAACAATTAAATTACACTTCAAATAATTGCTTCGTAGGGCGGGTCTTGGCGCTACCGGTCACGTCTCCCGCGCGTGCAACATTCAGCTTCTTCTTTTTCCGGCGGTTACTGCACTGCCCGCTGTGGAGTGCGGGGCAGAAATGGCTCGAGTTTGGAAGAAACAGCAAAGCTCTCTGTAAAGGATAACGACTAACGGTAAGTAACAGTATGGACACTTTTATCACACATGAGGTAGGATTCTTGGAGTAACGTCACCGCATTGCGAATGCCACATTCAAGGGGCTACCACTAGCTATGCTAACGTTACTTGGCTACACCTAGCTATAGGCCTACTGGTAATGTTTGTCTACAGAACTCTATTTGTGGAATTATTTGGCACAAAACATGTCTTAGTGACATTGAAACTCTGGTATTCATTCAATGGTGATCATAAGCCGAGCTGTATTTGTTCTTAATCATTTATATGCTACTACATAATTAATAGATTATTTATAAAAATATCTGGAGGTATAATTTACTTGAGTTAGTAATACAAATAACTTGCATTAAATGTACATTTTGGTGATCAATTGATCATCAATGATCAATACTTTTGGTACTTAAATAATATGATGTTAATAATTATTTTGTAGTTTGACTTAAGATTTTGAAATTGTGGTACATAGCAGTGCAGTAGCCGAGTATTAATAAAACAGCTCTATATTATTTCTGATACCAGTTATTACTATTATTGTTAAAATGACCGTAGTCTCCCTGTTTCCCCCTGCTGTTCAATAAACAGAAAATGCATTTTCGGGATATTCATTTTATCCAATTAGGAGAGTGAAGGATGAAGAATAAACAAGTGAAAGTAGAAGTGATAAAATAAGAGAAACTTTATCTATCGTAGGGGGAAATCAAAATGGTACAAAGAAATTAACAGAGAAAATTGGAAGAGGAAAATTGACACTTTCTAAGAAATGTATTTCTGTTTACTAAAGAGCTGATTAGATGTAAACCTCTGTTACTGAATAAACGCTTCATCAGAATATAGAGTTTTACTTTTACAAAAATTTCCACTGTATATTCCATCAACTTGGGTCTGTATTTATATAGTATTGGAGTGTCAAAATGACCAGACGAAAACCTGGAAAATGATGGAGAAGGACTGGTAATGAAGAAGACCCAAATAAATGACCAAGACGGGCTGCACAATTGGTGAGTAGCCTGGCATAGTTGTGTTGCAGTAAATTTGCAGCAGATAGGATATTTAATGCCTTATTTTCCTCCCTGCAGTCATCCCTCCCTGCAGCCGCCAGTGTTCATGTGGAGACTGATCAGCAATATTTAGGTAACTTATGAAATGTGTTGGTGTGTGTTTAATGTTCAAAAGCCACACCCAGTCCCATGTGCAGAGGAGAGAGAGATCCTGAACAGAATTAGTTCTGATTAAGAATCACAGGCCCTGTAAATAGATAGATTAGTAGATAGAATGCAGTCTACAGTTGGTCAAACCAAGCATGGCAAAATAGCTTTTTCTTATTCTTCTCTTTTTCTTTTTTTTTTTTATCTTTTGAGTTTCTTACAAGAAGGTTTCTCGGGTGAGAAATCTGAAAATGTAATTTAAGCAAAATGAGACTCTAATATTGATCTAGAAAAAAGGTGTGAACCACTGATGTGCAGTGTTGGGAATAACGGCGTTATATATAAACGGCGTTACTAACGGAATTACTTTTTTCAGTAACGAGTAATCAAACGAATTACTGTTTCTTCCGTTACAACGCCGTTAGCGTTACTGAGGGAAAAAATGCGGCGTTACTATAATTGAGCTCATTGAAGCAGTTTTCATCCGAACAGGCGCTCAGTCGGACCTGCAACGTGCGTGTGAGCGCGCGCCAGCCATGCGGGTTGGGTTGGGTAGGGTAGTACACATAACTGATGATGATTGGTGGGTGGGAGACAAGGTTGAGGTTGATAGGTTGAGTTCACACACACACCTATGACGCACACGCATATGCACAGTCAGCGATGGCAGTCCAACGACTTCAAAGGTAGTTTTCGCAAACTGGAAGTATAAGCGCTACTTTTCCCTCGTTGAGGTGAAAGGTAAGAATGTTTATGTAACGTGCAGCTTATGCCCAGGAAGAAAGAGTCTCTCCACGTTGGTGGCAAGTGATTCTATTTCTAATCTAATGAAGCCTCACGTCATCACAGCCACAACATTAGTGGCTAAAAACCCAGGTGATAACGTGAGCTCCACTACCAGAGGAGTAGTAAAGAAGTACTGATACTATTTACACAATATTTACACTATAGTAGGTCTACTGATAATATTTACACAATATGTACACTATAGTAGGTCTACTGATAATATTTACACAATATGTACACTATAGTAGGTCTACTGATAATATTTACAATAATATATTGAATTTGATAGGTGTCTCTCACATTGTCCCACAGCAACATTACAATAGTGTACATTAATGTACAATGTTTTATAATAATAATTTATTCTATTTAGTGTCCAATTCATACATTTAACATATTTAATATTGGGGGCATCCAAGTTATTTGACATATTTGAACATTTGAAGAAAAAAAAAGTAACACATTAGTTACTTTCCCTGGTAATTAGTTACTTTTATAATGATGTAACTCAGTTACTAACTCAGTTAATATTTGTAAGAAGTAACTAGTAACTATAACTAATTGCTTTTTTAAAGTAACGTGCCCAACACTGCTGATGTGTCCTCTTGTCTGTGTCAGGAGGTAGCAGCAGCGGAACACAGCAGGGGGGGGTGCCTCCTGGAGGAACCCAAAACGCTGCACTTCAAGGGGAACACGCCCAACATCCAGGTGTCCATGCAGGATGTACCACACTCACTCTCGGACATCAAGTCTCTCACCACTTGCCAGGTACACACACCCTGTCTGTCTGTCTGTAATGATGTACAGTATATTTTGTCACTGAGCAGGGGTCTCATTTATAAAGCGTGCGTACACACAAAAAAGGGCTTGAAACAGTCTTACGCCACTTTCGACGCATAAGTTGTGATTTATAAAAACAAACTTGAAGGGATAATTTGCGCACCTGCACACAAACTCTGACCCATGTGTACGAACGTTTTGGAGACGGCGCAGTTTGGCGACACCGAAGGTGAGCTGGAGTTAAATGTCTTTTTGGTCACTTTTAGGCAGAAAATCAAAGAAAATTATACAGCTACAGAAAGATAATACAAATATAATTTCACTCACCAAGCATATAACTTGAAGCAAATATCCATCCATTCTTAAATGTCCGTGTCAGCGAGCGCGTTGGACCGTTTAGTGAAACTGACGCATAATATAGCCTGACGTAAAACCGTAAATCTTCATTATGAGTAGGAATCATAAATAGGCTACAGTGCATGTTCACAATAACAGTTTAAATAAATTAATAATTTACTAAAATATATGTTTTACTTCTAATATTAAACATTTAGATTGAACCATTCTCATTGGAGTTAAACACTTAAAATAGGCCTACATGAAATCATTACATCGCCAGAGACAAGTTCATTTGATCTTGGTCTGTAGAGAGAGAAATAATCTGCGAACATGGATTGAAATGCACATAATCTTAGAATAAATTCTTAATGCGCATGTGAACGCCATCAGAGTTTATCACAGGTTCACATTAAAGTCTGTGTAGAGAGAACGGTGTCGTCTTAGCGGCCCCTAATTTAATAACCAATGAACATTGCAACGGAAGTGAATTAATCACAACTAACTTTAGCTAGAAAAAACTAGAAAAATAGTTAGATAATACCAAGTATTATCCATTTGTCTATGTAAAGCTGCTTTGAAAAAGCCTACACTGTTAAAAGCGCTATATAAATGAAGATGACTTGACTTGACAAAAATTTAAATATTCAGTAAATAGAAATATTTGTTGTGGATGCAATGCTTTTGAACACCTTTCTTCTGGCATGCTGTGCTTTAATGTTTTAACTATAATTGCTTATCATGATAGCTGAATATTAAATGAATAGATGAATAATTGTCTGAGAAAATAGCTTTGTGCAAATAATGCACAACATGGTCTAAAACTGTTTCAATTAAAAATACGATTTAGCCCGTGGAAAAGATTGAGAAAAATAAATGTATTTTACACTATTTCATTTATTTATTTAGAAAAAAGGCAAACTAAATTATTTGTATTAATGTTACGTGATGCACATCCATATTTCATATTGACTAATGTCTTGTAGGCTACCTACCGGTAAACATTTTAGATGATCACGTGGATGAATAATCATATGCAAATGATATGCAGATGAGGATATGCATAGTAAATCTAGGCATTGTAAGCTCCTTATATGGTTATTTCTGGGAGGAGACGCATGTGCGCACAATCTTCCGCTGACTCTGGCTGACTGGGATTTATAAAGTGAATGTTGCGCAGGTTCTGGCGTATGCACTATTTTATAAGTCTGAATTTTTTTTTGCGCACGCTAGTGCTGGGCGGTATACCGGTTCATACTGAATACCGGTATTTATTTATTTTATGATATGAATTTTGATGATACCGCAATACCGGTATATGTCGCTTAAACAACGTTCGGAACGCGGCGCAGCGCGTCATTGTTTGAGAGGGGACCCATTTCATTGATGCACTGTAGTAAGAGCAGTCAGAGCACAGTTGAGATCGCATTACAGCACAGTCTATGGCTGAATCCTATACCATCATTCACTCATTAACGTCTCATTAACGTAGTTCCCTACGTTACCACTTTATTTGAAGGAGTGAATGAATTTCAATGAAAATGTGCGTGAAGTCGGACAGGCAATGTGTGTACATCGGCTGTACACTCGTTATTGTGGTGCAATGGGATAGAATGCACTCAATAACGTCCACTAGGGTTTCGGACACCACTACAAATGGCTGTCCCCTCCAAATAATGCTATATTTGAGGTTATGGGGGCGATTTTGGATTCAGCCCTTGATTACTGTGGAGAATTCAAACTACACGCGGCGCACGAGAGAGAGCGGTTTCTGCACGGAGCGCTGCGATGAGATTAACAACGCTCACCACATGGATCATATATCAGATATAGACCGGAGCGAGTGCATTTAAGTTTTTTATGGACATATTTCATATACTATAGTGCTCTAGACATGAACCAGAAGCATGTATGCGCACATATTTCCTCACGTCTTATTAAAATGAAATGTATATGCACTGATTACACTGATAGGCTACAACCGTATGATCACGAACGCGCTGACACAATCGATTATTCTGCTACACAAAAGACAATGATGTAAATTAATAAATAAACTGTCAATTCAAGGAAGAATGGGCCAAAAAGTAACTGCTTTATTCTTTCTGTGTTTAACTGATGTGTGTCATTCGTTCAGGGAGTGCTCTTAAATGTATTGCAAATATCCACGTTTCTCCTCGTTTGGGAAGTTTGTTGTTGGGTTAGATTTTTAAAATGCTTAAGGTGCCCTCAACTCAACTTTTAATATTCAGGTGTCTGTACGTATGACTCGTGAGTGTGTTGCAGGTCTATGTTTTATTGGTTGTTGTCTCTCCACAACATCATTTTGTGGGGCTTTGCACACCTGTATTAACTCTAGTGTGGAATTTTTCTACAATATTCACTCATCATGACCATAAAACAGGATATTCTAGTCATATATATCTCCTGCAGTATTTCCTCTCTTAATCAGTAGAAAATGTGATTAACACCCGGTCATGCATAGGGGAAAAAATACCGTCATATACCGTGAAACCGATATAATTTAAAAAAATACTGTGATATACATTTTTGGTCATACCGCCCAGCACTAGCGCACACCATTTTTGGCTTTCAGGCACACGTACACTTTTAGTAAGGATCCTACAGTTTTATAAATGAGACCCCAGATCCTGCTAAAATATGACACAATAATCTGAGTGTAAGAAAGTGTTATACAGGTTGAGACGATATAGGTTTTGTGTTGTGACAAGATGTTTTTTGACCCTTAATGATTTTTATTCTATTTTATTACCAGCACAAGGTAGCGTGGCACAAGAGAGTATTTCAACTGTTAACTCTATCGAAGACAATGAAGAACCATCTTCCAGATCAGCTTTCAGAGATCCTCCTGATGACCTAACAACTGAACTACATGGCAATGCTGAGTATGATCCATCTCAATTATTTGATGAAGCTCTCCCTGATGTGGGGGATTGGACATATGATGATGGACATTGTTCAATGAGGGATTTGAAGAGGGTTTGAGTGAGGACTGTGCAGAAGAGTCAAATTTCAAGGACACAGCACACAAACCATTATATGAGAATGCATCAATAACTGTTGCAGAGAGCCTTCTGATCATCATGGCTTACGTAAACTGTCATAAAGTAACTGATAAAGCCCTTAGTGATTTGCTTAAAATGTTTAAGTTGGTTTGTCCTGATAGTCTGAATACAGACTGCTTAAACAGTGTACAGAAGTTAAAATACTTTTTTTTCTCACATGCTGCATCATCTCCTATTGTATTGCATAAATATTGCAGTACTTGTTTTGGGTCATTAGAAGGTGAACAATTACAATGTCTATCTTGTGGGACCAGTGTGTCAGAAGAAAGATCCTCATCCTTCATAGAGGTTCCAATTGATGCTCAAATAAGGTCACTGTTTCTCAAGCCAGGTTTTCAGGAGAAACTTAACTTTAGATTTAGCAGGAAGAAGACAGATCCTAACAACATTGAAGATATATATGATGCAGAAATTTACAAACAGCTTGTAGATGGGGGTGGTCCTCTTAGTGACCCTAAAAACATCTCACTTACTTGGAATACAGATGGGGTACCTATTTTCAAATCGTCCAAGTTTTCAGTGTGGCCTTTTTATTGTATCATCAATGAACTGAGTTTCATGGAACGCACAAAAAGAGAGAATATGATATTTGCTGGACTTTGGTATGGGGACTCAAAACCATCCATGGTTACATTCCTTAGACCACTAGGTGACACACTGAGTAAACTTGCAGATGAGGGAATTCTTGTGCAACCTGCAGAGTTGACATCTGAACCTTTTGTGTGTAAAGTGCTCACCATTGCTGGAACATGCGACTTACCTGCTAAAGCATTAGTCCTTAATTCAGTGCAATACAATGGGAAATTTGGATGTCATAAATGTGAGCAGCCAGGAGAGACTGTAAAGACAGGGGAAAGGGGACATGTTCATGCATTTCCATACCAACATAGAGATCCAAAAGGCCCACTGCGCACAAATGAAAAGTTTGCTCTGGATATGAAAATCTCAAATGAGACCAAAACCATTGTTAAAGGGGTGAAGGGTCCCTGTTGGCTTAGCAAACTTAAATGTTATAACCTTATCAAAGGCACTGCCATAGATTATATGCACTCAGTCCTTCTTGGAGAAATGCGCCTTCTGATGGTTCTGTGGTTTTCGCCAGAGTTTTCTCGTCAGCCCTTCAGCATGGCAAAAAATGCAAAGGAAATTGACAGGCGATTTCAGGATATCTCTCCTCCATCCTCCACTCGATATCCTCGATTAGTGACATCTCACAGAATGTTTTTTAAAGCATCAGAATATCGGGATATTTTGATCTTCTATGGACCTGTTGTTTTCCGTGGAATTCTTGCAACACTGTACTACAAGCACTTCCTTCTACTAAGTGAAGCCATTTTCATTTTGTTGATGGAATCCATATCAGTTGAACAGATTGATCATGCAGAGAAACTACTGTGGAACTTTTGTTCCCAAATGGCTAATCTATATGGTGAGCGGTACGAAACTGCAAATGTACACCTTCTTGTGCACCTAGCAGACAGTGTGAAGGCCCTTGGTCCATTATGGACTCATTCGTGTTTCCATTTTGAGGACAAGAATGGCTATTTGTTAAGGCTCATACATGGCACTCAAAATATACCTATGCAGATGGTCAATGCAGTCAAACTTGTGCAGTCTATTCCTGTTATTTCACAAACCATAAAACCAGGGAATGCCATTGCTGAATTTTACACACGGATGACTAAAGATGATAGTTTCTGTCAGGAAAACAATGATTTGCCTAGGACCAAACTATATGGGGCATCTAGTGAACTTCAACTGGACACAGTTCAACTCTCTACATTGGAAAGACATACTGGTCATTGCATCAGTTCTAAAACAGTAAGAATCTTTCACAGGGCACAAGTTAAGAGAAATTATCTCACATCAAAACACTATTGGAAAGGCAATAGAAGAAACAATTTTACAGTCGTTTTTTCAAGTGATGGACAAAGAAAGTATGGACAGATTGAGTACTTCTTTACCTCGGAACATTCATATGCCAAATGGGCCCTTGTTCATGAATTCAAAGTTGCTGGTTTTTCTTTGCTGCTTGATAGTGTAACAAATGGTACATGCAATCATGTTGTTCCCTTATTGGAAACCTCTGTTAATACAGTAGTTTCCTTGGATCATATATTGGGTAAAGTTGTTTTCTTTGACTTGACATCTATGCCTGGCATTGTTTTTGCCGCTAATTTCCCAAACACACTTGAAAAGTTTTAACCCCTTAATATTGGGTTTATACTGGATGCAAGATGAATTGCCTCTATTGTATTATCAGGGTGCTTGAATTAAAACAGCATGTGCTCTATTATGTGTTACACACTCTTTTACTGCTCTATACAATAGAGCTTTGCTGTGAATTCTGTCAAAACAGCACAATGTCAACATTTAGAAAGTTCACAAGGTGTCTTTTGAGCACATCATGGCTTATGTTTTGATGGGTTACGTTTTGGAACTCAAAATTGTAATTAATGAATTGTATGGCTTGTGTTAGAAATAAACACATTTTGTAAGTTGAACATTATGTAAACCATCTCAAATTATTTGCCTGAATTGAGTACTTTTCTTAAATTTTGCGCTGAGATAAATTGAGATATGATTGAGCTATAATATTAAATAATGTCTCATGTTGAGACTAATTTGAGAGCTTGCACTACTCTATTTTTTCTTTTTGCTGAAACACTAGAAAGAGACAACTGTAAGAGAATCTGAGAACTCAAATAGTGAGCAGTACGAGACATATTTCTCACTGAGATATAACTGAGATCAAATTGAGACATATTTGAAAGCGGCACAGTATGTCTCATTTTTCTCTTAGTTGAGATCAGGAAAAGAGACAGCTGTGAGAGAATTTAGAGAACTTGCACTGTGCTCAATGTGAGACTTAATGCTCAGGAGAGACATTTGAGAAGAATGAGAAAACCACTTTGGTCTCAATTAGTGCTCATTTATATCTAGGAGATGTAAATGTGACATAAAGGAGATCTCATCTTCAATTTTGCTTTGCTATGGGGAACGTCCTCATATTTCACCCTCTTTTTGTAATACCTATGTCATACCCATGTCATTATACACATTTGTGTCCTTATATTTCACAAAAACATGCCCACACACACACACACACACACACACACACACACACACACACACACACACACACACACACACACACACACACACACACACACACACACACAGACAGACAAACCCCTTAAAGCAGGAAATGTCCTTATAAACCATGTTTACGTTTTTTAAAAATGCTTGTGTTAATAATTTTCTTGTTAACTCAATTAAATAGGCTTACACACACAACAAAAAGTTTTGAAAAGAACAATATTAGTGAGCAGAATTAACCTAATAATATGGCTAAAGTATTGTCTGTGAAATTAGGGGAATGATATTACCACTGACTCTTAAATTTTACATTTTACATTTTATTATTTTACATAAATCATTATTTAACTTACCACAACTAGCAGTCCAAATTAAATACAGTATATCGAAAATGTACTTAAAATAAGGTTACAATGATAAATTATACAACATACACCAACAAATGCTTTCAATTATATAGTATATCAAATGTAAATATTGTTTAATCATTAAGAGCCTGTGTCAAATGTCCTGAACGGGTTGATGTAACTTCTCTGTGAGTGCTGAAGGGCAAATGATGGCTTGGAGCGTAATGTCAGAAAACTTCTACAAACTGTATAAAATAAAAAAGGCACTATGTTTATGATATGGCTCACATATTTAGGTCTAATAACTACATTTTCGTCTATAAAGTCTTAAAACCACATTCTGTGATACAACAATAGTATTTACAAAGAATATGGTGGATTCACAACTGTCATGACATTCACTGGAAGCAGATCGAGTGATATAAACGGTGAAACAGATGAACAGATGCCGTTTAAACTGGAATATTGCACGGCTGAAAAAGGCCTTTTGCCAATCAGATTCCAGAACCCTCTCTCTCTCTCTCTCTCTCTCTCTCTCTCTCTCTCTCTCTCTCTCTCTCTCTCTCTCTCTCTCTCTCTCTCTCTCTCTCTCTCTCTCTCTCTCTCTTTCTCTCTCTCACTCACACACACACACATATATATAGCCTATAGTGTTTTGTAAAGTTTTTTTTTTGTTGAGAAATCTATCGCACATATTTACACATTCAACAAAGGATACTTTTCTGATGACTAAATTCACGTCTCGCGCATGCACTGTACACTGACACTTGCATAGGTGTATGTGAGAATTCAGACTTTAGTGAGAACCTGAATAGATTTCCATTTATTTTATATCAGCTAATGATATTTCTTACCCAAGATCTTCCCCTAAATTTATCACAAACATGAGCAATACATTTAAATAAAAAATCGTTTTTCCGATAATAAGCTTACTGATGAATGTGTTAATTAGTTTTCAATTTGTAACAATATAAGTGAGGACATTTGGTCTTGAAATATATTGTCAAAACAAGTTGAAGCATATGAAAGCACACGTACACACACAGCGCTCTTCTAAACTGTAATTAAGATCACCTGTCTGTAATTATCGTTTCATTATAACCTGATCCAGAGTCCTGCACGGGTCCGATTTTGTAAACCCGCACCCGCAGTGCTTAAAACCGCATCCGACCCGTTTTCCGACAACAGCACTAAATAAAATCTGCACCCGACCCGACCTGCTTAAAATAGAACCGAGACCCGACCCGCACCCGCAATAAAATCAGTTTAGCAAATCACATTATAGACACACTTACAAAAATGTTTATTACCAGCATACAGAAGTTAATACACGACCATTAACACAAGGACAACTTCAGCCGGGACATTCTAAAACGCTTAACGTGAAAAACGCTTAATGTGGCTTAACGTAGGTAAGACACTGTTATAGACGCTCTGTTGGGCGTCGTGACGTCATTACTTGGCGTGGCAGCCATGTTGATAGCCTCCTTTACTGCTACTCGGATTACTGCGCACTGTTTATAGACGTACTCTCTCTCTGTCGTGTCTTAATTTGATTAATTTGGCATTATTATTTCAACCATGGTAAACTGTTGCTGCATTGTATGGTGTAACAGCGCAACACATTATCGCCATGGGAAAAAGGTCGAAAATGGATTAACTTTCCACCGCTTTCCTGCTTGGAGGCGCAACCACGGAGACCAAGTATCCGGGGTAACAAAGAGTCGTCGGCTTTCACAAAAGGACGCTGTCAGCTGGATGCAAGAGATGGAATTCACATGGAAAGGAGGATTGGAACCGTCCGCAACAAGTACACTATTTTGTCAGATAAAGTACAGATTCACAGGGTGTTGCCATGCAAGGATGAAGATATGACATTCCTCGATAAGATTGTGTCTGTATGTTGTGCTCTGACAAACATGAGCCCTAGTGTTGTGCTGAAATAAATGTGCATTAAATACAGCCATAAGTGTCTGTTGCATCCATACCCACAATCATCACAATAAATATACTTAAATGAAATGCATGTCTTATAAACAAGAAGCAATAAAAGTATAATGTGCAAAAGCAAGTGTCACACACTCAGATGTTTTTCAGTGTTTATTTGCAAGTAGTGCAACTTGAGAACACAGAACGCTGCAGTGCAGTTGGAATGCTTCAAGGTAAAAGGTTACATAGGCTTCATGATCTGCAGCTCCTGAACCCATCCATTTGTGAACTGTACATTTCATATGGATCCAAACCGTTAATAGTTCCGATTTTGTCCATATACCGGTCCCTGGCTTCCCTATTTAAAGGTCCCGTTCTTCGTGTTTTTTTGAAGCTTTGATTGTGTTTACAGTGTGCAATATAACATGTGTGCAATATTCGCGGGTCACCCGTCGGGTACCCGCACCCGTGCAGGACTCTGACCTGATCCTTAACAGCATTTACCATTTGGCCTGTGGATAGACCAGGTTTATCGTGCTGTCTACTGCATGTTGTAAGTACAAGTTTGCTGAGTTGTTGTGTACAGATGGTGTATTACTTATCTGTTGTGTTGTTTAGAATAAATACCTAATCTGTGTCTTGAATTTCTTGTCCTTCGTCATGTTAATGGCAGCTGAGCCCTTAGGTTAATTGTTCTGTATGAGCTGGTGTTCTTTTGAGTTAGTATATTGCACATCGCCACCTACTTGTCTGGATGTTCATTCATTCTTTTTCATGTGAAAGTAACCTAATGGCCATAGAGAATGTAACAGTATATAATGCAAAATGGTAATTAAAATATTCGTCTTTAGTCAAAATTGTGAGCTGATTTTATTTACTAAATGTAGTAAACAGTTGCGCAGAGAACATGTTTGTGAAGGAGTGATCTAAGGTTAAAGGTCCCGTTCTTCGTGTTTTTTTGACGCTTTGATTGTGTTTACAGTGTGCAATATAACGTACTCGGTTACTTAACGTAACCTCGGTTCCCTGAGATAAGGGAAGGAGTACTGCGTCTTTAAGACGCTGTATGGGTAGGTTCTCCTACTCGAATATACTGAAGTAATTGTAAAATCACGCAGTGCTACTGCCCAGTCAAAACGGTGTCGAGACATCTCGCACGCTATTGGCTGGCCAGTGGGAACTGCATGAACCAATGGCAGAACAGCGTAATCTGAGCGAACCAAAGGGCACAAAGCCCGCGAAGCTGAGCGCAAGAGCCCGCGAAAGGGGCATATAAAATACGCTGTAACTGTCAAAAACGTCAGGTTAAATCGACTGAAGCGACGATCACCCGAGTCAGCGCCATAGCACGGCCGTCTACGCAGTACTCCTTCCCTTATCTCAGGGAACCGAGGTTACGTTAAGTAACCGAGTACGTTCCCTTTCGAACGGTCAGTTCATACTGTGTCTTTAAGACGCTGTATGGGAACCTGTAAAATCCCGCCGTGCTATGATAAGCGCAGTGACATGTACTCCCTCAAGTTTGAACACTTATTAGAAAGGGCTCAAGACTAGAGTTACTGACACATCATTTATATTAATAATATATATGTACACACGTCTTATACTACTGGGCTCATAGAGGCCGGTAACTATAAGGAATGTGTAAGCATTGAAGCATATGAAGGCCCCAATGCCAACTTATGACGGGGACGGGCTTACAAGGCCGTCTGATATTCGTTAGGCCGTCTTAGTATTTTTATACAGCGAGGACTTGTGCCTGCAGTGCAGGGACATCCAGACTGAAGAATCTGGTTAAAGTAGATGGTGAGGACCAACCTGCCGATCTACAAATGTCACCCATAGAAAACTCCACTAGACCACGCCCAAGAGGAGGCCATGCCTCTGGTGGAGTGAGCTTTGACACCTATGGGGCATTGGAGGCCCATAGTGTCATATGCTAACGCTATCGCGTCCACTAGCCATCTGGCTAGGTTTTGTTTGGTGACCGGAAGTTCCTTAGTTCGGTCACCAAAACTTACAAAGAGCTGCTCCGACTGTCTAAAGTGGGAGGACCGCTCAATATATGCTCTAAGCGACCTAACAGGGCCGAGCAGGTGTAACTGTCTCTCATCCTCCGAAGTGGGGAGGGCAGAGAGAGTGATTACCTGTGCTTTGAACGGTGTTGAAAGCACTTTAGGTACATAACCATGCCCTGGTTTGAGGATGACTTTAGAATCGCCTGGGCCAAATCTAAACATGATGCGTTCACAGATAATGCTTGAATGTCACTGACACGCTTAACAGATGCCAGTGCTAGTAGCAGGGCAGTTTTCAGCGAAAGTGGCTTTAATTCAGCCGTCTGCAGCGGCTCGAAGGGAGGTCTTTTTAGTGCTCTTAGGACCAATGAAGGTCCCAGGATGGCACCGTAGGAGGGAGAAGGGGGTTAAGCCTCCTGGCTCCTTTTAAGAATTTTATGACCATGGTGTGTCTGCGTACTGATTGGCCAGCTATAGGCGTATGAGATGCGGCGATAGCTGCCGTGTAGACTTTGAGTGTGGATGGAGTGTGTCCTGCATCCAACATCTCTTATAGAAAAACAAGAATTGTGATATCTCGCATGACACTGGGTTATATAGTTCCTGACTGAACACCAGTCAGAGAACACTGACCATTTAAGGGCATAGAGACGTCTAGTAGACGGAGCTCTAGCTTCACTGACGGTGCTCAAGACACTCACTGGGAGGTTCTTGAGCCCCCCTTGAGTTGCCAAACATGTAACGCCCACAATTTTGGGGTGGGGGTGCCGGATTGTCCCGTTCGCCTCAGAAAGGAGATCTTTCCTTAGGGGAACTGGCCATGGGGCTGCTGATAGTAACTGAATCAACTCGGGAAACCTGGTGTGGGTTCGCCAGAGTGGAGCCACTAGCAGGACTGTGTGCTCTCATTCCCTGATCCTTTTTAAAATTTGGGGAATGAGCGGTACTGGTGGAAAAGCATAAAGTATGCAGCTGGGCCATTTGTGGGCCAGCGCATCCTTGTTCTTTGAAAAATAGATTGGGCAATGACAGTTGTCTTCGGAGGCGAAGAGGTCGACCTCTGCCCTCCCAAAAACACTCCATATCATTTGAACCATTTAGGAATGGATGGCCCATTCCCCCGGGGACACGAGGCCCCTGGAGAGCATGTCTGCTCCCTGGTTCAGTCTGCCTGGCACATGCACTGCTTTTTAGTGAATGTAATTTGCCTTTTGCCCATAGGAGGAGATGTCTGACCTGTTGGTTGAGCCATCTCGACCTGAGCCCGCCTTGGCGGTTTATGTAGGAGATCACAGTCGTGTTGTCCGTGCGGACTAGAACATGGTGACCTGAGAGACGTGGTAAAAAAGTCTTGAGGGCTAGCACTACTGCCAGCATTTCTAGGCAGTTTATGTGCAACCGTGACTCCGTGCTCGACCATGAGCCGAAGGCCGGTTCGCCCTCGTACAGAGCGCCCCAAACTGAGTTGGAGGTGTCCGTGGTGACCACCACCCGTCTGGAAACTGTTTCCAAGTGACCACGGGGCCAGGGCTTTGACACAGCCGCGGCCCACTTTGATCCAAAGCTGGCCTGAATGCCACGCTTGGGAAGGAACCCGTGATTTCAGCCAGTACTGCAGGGGGCGCATGTGCTTCATACCCAGCGGAAGTACTGGAGAAGCTTTTGCCATTAGGCCTAGCATTCTCTGAAATTTTTTAGGGGTGTGTTGGTTCCCATTTTGAATGAACATGCAAGCTGCTGTGTAGTCAGAGCGCGTTCGTCCAATAGCCACGCCCTCATTTGGGCTGAGTCTAAAATCGTTCCCAGGAAGGAGGTTCTCTGCCTGGGAAGCAATAAGCTCTTGGCTGTATTTATTCTGAGACCCAGGCATTCTAGATGGCTGAGTAGCATAGATTTGTGAGATTTTATTTCTTCCTCTGACTGGGCCAGTATGAGCCAGTCGTCGAGGTAGTTCAGAATGCGCATTCCCGCTTGTCTTAAGGGGGAGAGAGCTGCATCCATGCACCTCATGAAAGTGCGGAGGGCCAGGGACAGGCCAAATGGCAGGACTGTGTACTGATAAGCCTTCCCGTCGAACGCGAATCTCAAAAGACTCGCCTTTATGGCGGTAAAATGCAGGGAACACGCATTAAGCAGACTCGTAGTTTACAATCATTGCATGAAAAAACATTCAGAACAGTATGTTTTTCTCCCTGACCGGAACAAAAAACGGGCCGTGAGGAGACTCAGAGTCTTTTGGGAGGCGGACCGGCTTGGGTGGGACTCAAACCTCCTCTCTTCCTGATCAGCCTGTCAGGGCTGCTTTCTGTGTTCAGTTTTGTCAGCATTCTGAAAGCCATTTGATAAGGGCTCTGTTCAGATGTCCGCCGGTTGGTTTGTGTTTGTGACACTGTGCGGACAGCACTTATGTGTAGCGGAGCACACTTGTAGTGGGCGCGCGCTAAAGAGCGAAAATCTGTGAGAACAGTGCTTATGTGCAAGGTGCACATATTTTAGTAAGGTCGTTGTTAAAACAGCATTGGTGTACAGGCGAGCATGTTTGACAACAGGCTAGTTGACTGCAATATTTACATCTCCAGTCGCCTGAACTGAGGGGATTGAGAGAATGTAAAGGAAGTCTGTGGTGGTAATCCAGCCACAGCAGGACTTTTGAGTGGTTCTATAGCGCTGAATTAACAGTGCATAGGGGTACACCCTATGTAGGGGACACACTGCCTGCAGTCATAACAGAGGAAAAAACTCTTAATTGTTTATTAGGATCGCCGTTAATACAACGTTTTGTGTACAGGCGTGCATGTTTTATAACAGGCTCGTTTACTGTAATGGTGAACCTCTCCATTCACCTGAATAGGGGACTGAGAGAAGTGGTGGAGTGCTTGGCCACCATTCACTAAATTGAGACTCACTGAGAAACCTGTGAGAGCGGGGCTCGAACCGGCAACCCTGTGTGCAAAAGTGCACCGTAACAGCAGAGGGCGTGGCTATGACGTAAGTCGCGCTCTCAACTGTGTTTTGGTATGTAGGGTGTGCGTGCTTCATAACAGGCTCGTTTACTACACTGTTGAACCTCTTCAGTCGCCTGAATAGGGGACTGAGAGAAGTGGTGGAGTGCTTGGCCGCCATTCACTTAATTGAGACTCCATGAGAAACCTGTGAGAGCTGGGCTCGAACCAGCGACCCTGTGTGCGAAAGTGCACGTAACAGCAGAGGGCGTGGCTATGATGTAAGTCGCGCTCTCGATGGTGTTTTGGTTTTGTAGTGTGGGCGTGCTTCATAACAGGCTCGTTTACTACATTGTTGAACCTCTCTAGTCGTCTGAATAGAACTGAGAGAAGTGATAGAGAGTGAAAAAGGCGCAGGGCTTGGCCGCCATTATGCGCTAGACAGCAATGACGTAAGTCACGCTCTCGATAGTGAGCGCGCGCTGAGAGAGAGAGAGGGAGCACGCGCTGCCGCTGTAGAAAGCGGAGTCTGTAACGGCTGCGCTCTCAATATCTCCAGCAGTCTGAGAGCGAGTAATGCGGGAAGCTCCGGCATTAGTTCGCTCGTCCACTCTGGCATTCTCTGTCCGCGGCGCTTCTTAGCGCGGCCCAAGTGAGAGAAAAAAAGAAGAGCGAGATGTTGGTAATCGTGCGGATTCGTCTTCCTCATTGCCGCAAAATGAGACCAGGTCCACGGCGTCTAGCGGAGGGAGCAGGTCCGATCAAGAGAACGTCACAGGGGAAACGTCTCTCTGAGGCGAAGACGAGGCACGCGGGCACTGGGCCGACGTGAACTCGCTAGCCTCGGTATAAGCAACCCTCTGGCTCCGTCGTTCTTTCCCGCCGAGGCTCGGACGGGAAAAGGGGGATGGGAGAGCGCGAGGGGCGGGGTCGCGTCCTGAAGAGAGCGCTATCCGCGAACGGAGGGAGGAAATGGGCATACCCTCGCAGTGAGAGCAGCCAGACCCGGCGAGAGTAGCGTCCGCGTGGGCCTTGCCCAGACAGATCACGCACCCGTCGTGGTTATCCTCCTAGTGCAGGTAAGTACTGCACATGACACACAATATGTTATTCTCAGTATTGTACAGAAAGGATACACCGTAGTGTTTCACCAAAGAGCGCAGGGGAAAGGCGTGACAGCTCGCGGGATCGCTGGCGATTTGAGCGCGCTGAAAAATACAGCAGGCCGCTGACTCTCGCAGGACGTCCGGGCTGGCTAGCTCGCTATTCCGCTGCAGGCTCGTCAATTCACGTGAAAGTGGTGTAGTTCGAGTTTATCAGCGAGGACCATAGATCGTCGCTGAAGGAGATTAATCTGACGTTTTTGACAGTTACAGCGTATTTTATATGCCCCTTTCGCGGGCTCTTGCGCTCAGCTTCGCGGGCTTTGTGCCCTTTGGTTCGCTCAGATTACGCTGTTCTGCCATTGGTTCATGCAGTTCCCACTGGCCAGCCAATAGCGTGCGAGATGTCTCGACACCGTTTTGACTGGGCAGTAGCACTGCGTGATTTTACAATTACTTCAGTATATTCGAGTAGGAGAACCTACCCATACAGCGTCTTAAAGACGCAGTACGAACTGACCGTTCGAAAGGGAACATGTGTTCATGTTTCGCATGTAAAAAAAAACAGTGTTTTTAACACAATTTACTCATCTGTACACCGCTGTTTTCACTGTCCTAAAAACGGCTGATGACTTCCTTTATTCTATGAAGTCCCTCCTTCAGAAATACGTAACGAGTTCTGATTGTGCCAGCGGTTCCCGTGTTGTGATTTGACAGCAGCTTAGCTCACGTGGAAAGGTCACGCCTCTGAACGAAAGATAAATGCGCTTAATGATCTCTACAGCGTCCCTGGGAAAGCCAAACAAAGGTGATTTGACTCGACGACATGGCGACAAACACACTCAAACGCAGCACTTCCTTTTCTCCACGCGACCGTCCTCTTCTCCACGTGGGACAGCAACAAGACCACGCCCCCTTTTCCCGCGTATTCTTGTGGGCGGAGGTTAGTCTGTTCTACTGTTCTATCGACGTCATTTATGAAGGAAGTACCAGGATGTAGTCCAAGCCAGCCGTTCGCTGTAGGCTTTGAAAGGGAACTTCTGTTAAATAAAATATCTCGCTTGGCATTGAACTTTGAGCTTTATAATTTTACAGGTATTATTTATGCTCTAACAGCAACATTACACACTAACTAAAGTTTGAACAGTGGGATCACGAAGAACGGGACCTTTAAATGGTTACATTGAATACCTTGTGTTCTTCAGAAAAAGACCTTTTGAACAGTAAATTGTACATGTTTTTCCACATTTTTTTTTATTTTTAAGAACTTGATAACAACTGAAAACTGGCCATATCCCTTAGGACCAGCCTGATGTTTCACAACTGGTTATATCCAAATAAATGTTGTACATGTCATGTCGAGACTACTATGTTGCTCGGAACTGCACCAAGAATTTCACCTGCTGTTGCACTTGTGCATATAGCTGTGTGACAATAAAGCGATTTGATTTGATTTGATTGATTTGATATAATGTTGTGTTAGGGCAAACAGAAACCGGTAGTCATTTACAACTTATCATTAACATAAATATTCCACAGTCTCTAGTCTCGACTCTTCTGTTTTGAAAAGTTAATGTATGACAGACAATATACTGGGGCTGATGCTATTTATAAATATAAAATATAGTACAAAGACGTGGTTCTATAAACAAATTAATTTAACTACAGTAGGTAACATGTTGTTCACTGATATTAAAGTTAAAGGGTTAGTTCACCCAAAAATGAAAATTCTGTCAGTAATTACTCACCCTCATGTTGTTCCAACCATGTAAGACCTTCGTTCATCTTCGGAACATAATTTATTATATTTTTGATGAAATCTGAGAGCTGTCTCACTCCTCCATAGGCTTTCAGAGGGACTGAAACTTGATGGCCCAGAATAGTAAGTAAAAACGTCATTTAAGGAGTCCAAATGACTACAGTGGCTCTGTATTAAGTCTATCATGCGACGAAAATACTTTTTGAGCGGAAAAACAACAAAAATAACGACTTTATCCCACTATTATTGTTGTTCAATTTGAGCCTCTGACGAGAGTTCGCGGGAGTGCCACGACGCATATACTAAATTATGTTCCGAAGATGAACGAAGGTCTTACATGGTTGGAACAACATGAGGGTGAGTAATTACTGACAGAATTTTCATTTTTGGGTGAACTAACCCTTTAATAACAAACCTACCGAGACTTATTGAAGATCAGGTTTTCTTTACACTGATCATAAAGACTATACATTTACTCATTTGAGCAATGCAGACGTCAACCTGTTAGTTCACCCCAAAATGTCAATTCTGTCATTAATTCCTCTCTCTCGTGTCGTTCTAAACCCGTCAGACCTTCGTTCCTCTTCAGAACACAAATTATAATATTTTTGATGAAATCCGAGAGCTCACTGACCTCTCCAGAGACAACTATTTAATTAACAGTTTAATTTCCCAGAAAGGTAGTAAAAATTTCATTAAAATAGTCCATGTGACTCGAGTGGTTCAACCTTCATGTTATGAAGCGATGAGATGCTTCTCATGCGCAAACAAATAAACAAAAATAATGAGTTTATTCAACAATTTCTTCGCTTTCCTGTCACTCAAAAATTTAGATTTTATATTATATTTATTTTTTAATAATATATTTATCAGTGAGAATATCTAGATGTAGATCTATATATTTAGATGTAGAATCTTATAGTCTACATCTTAAAATCATCAATCATAATTAGGTTATTTTCAGGTATTTTTAAACTCAAATTAACTTTATATGTATTTATATATTATACAAATAATTTATTCCCCTAAACAAAACAGTTTTAAATTTTAGACAAAGTCTCTCCTAATCTCCTAATATTTTCAACACATCATTGAACAACATGTATTTAATATGTATTACACCAATGCATTCAACTCTGAATTTCTGTCATCTCTTTTATTATGTGTATTTGTGCACTTCTGTGATTGTAGACTGTAGTGTGTGTGTGAACCGGACTTTTATTTTGGTGTGGTGGTGTGACGTCATAAGGCCGCGCCGCGCTCCTGCATGTGTTTCGGCTGGAGAAAGGTTTGTGTTTTTACGCGTTTAAAACAATAGAAACCATCTTAAAAGTTTTACAGGCAACGCAGATTGCATTACTTATTATTAAATGTAACATTGCATTGCTTTATCTAACATTTATTAACGTTGTGTGAGTAAAGCAACTGAATAAACTCATGAGTAACAGAAGCAGCGACTCATTTCTCTCTTTATCATGAATCAGTTCAACATATAAACATTTCAGTCTCAGTTCAGTCAGTTCAGTCTCTGACGAGTAGAGATGAGAGAAACTGAGCTTTATCAAACTCTGAGTCTATTGAATCAATTGCTTTGGAAAATTATTCAGTGATTCAAAGCGCTCTATTATTTTCTATCTTGATTTCTACAATCATTAAATAAAAAATATATAATTTGTGTTATTTTATTAGTGTGTAGTGCTAGTTTTGAGTGTTACTGAGACTGAACTAGAGCTGAGAGACACTCAGAGATTTAGTTTGGATTTATTTTTCTTCTGTTAATTATTCTCATCTTAAACAGGACAAACACTGAACTCCTGGAGAAGCGACTGAGACTGAGAAACATTGAGAGTTACACACTATTATAAAGATGGCGTTTATTAAAGTGGAGAGTGAAGACATAAAGATTGAAAATGTATTCAGTTTGAAACATGAAGAAACTGAGGAACAAACAGAGAAAGAGGAGAGTGAAGACATGAAGATTGAAGAAACATTGAGAGTGAAACATGAAGAAACTGAGGAACAAACAGAGAAAGAGGAAAGAGAAGACGTGAAGATTGAAGAAACATTGAGAGTGAAACATGAAGAAACTGAGGAACAAACAGGTTGGTTTCATTCTTAATAGAGATGCACCGATTGCAATTTTCTTGGCCGATTCCGATTTTTTTTTGTTAATGAGATCGGCCGATACCGATTTCTGCAGATTTTATTTCTAAGAACTATAATTGACAGCATATACAAACAAAAATCCAATTTTTCTTCAAAGCAAATTATTTTTTAATTATAAAATACATCCCCAAATCAGAAAAAGTTGGGACAGTATGGAAAACGCAAATAAAAAACAAAAGAAGTGATTTCTAAATTTACTTTGACTTGTATTTCATTGCAGACAATATGAACACAAAATATTTCATGTTTTGTCTGGTCAACTTTTGCTTCATATTCTCGAGAAAAGGAGTTTTCCCATAACGCAATACGAGAGGCCTCTCGATAGGGAATCACGGTTTATGGGTGAAACGGGTGTGACGCGGCCATGCACACTTACCAGACGCCTCGCGCTGATGTTTCTTTGCAGCCAAAATTAACTAGAAATACCACATTTGGATTATCATAAACAAGGTCAGAAATTAACAGGGGCTTGGGGTAAAAATGCCACCAAAAATGAATAAGAAATAATTTAAAACCGCCCCTGTATGAGTTCTTGATTTAATCTTTATCAGCTGCAGTCCATAACATTTATTGTTTAAAAATGACTAGATGCATATGAGTGAGTACCTCATGAATCCATTTTCCAAACCGTGTTTGTATCTTACCCTGAATTACTACGGTTCACATATAATAAGTCAAGTCAAGTCAACTTTATTTATATAGCGCTTTTAACGACGTAGATTGTTCCAAAGCAGCTTTACAGTGTTAAACAGGAAAATAATGCAGCATAATTTTACTAAGCTGTATAGTCATTTGATGTCATCAGTTTAAATTTCCATACGGTGACATTGTGGGCTTTAGATCAATAATTAGATCAGTAATATATGGTTCATTATTATATGGTTCATTTAGTTTATTAATTAGATTTATTTCGATGTTTAGTTGAAACATTTTAGTGTCCCCAACTGAGCACGCCAAGCCAGAGGCAACAGTGGCTAGGAAACCAAAACCCCATCAGGTGACCTAATGGAGAAAAAAAAAACCTTGGGAGAAACCAGGCTCAGTCGGGGTGCCAGTTCTCCTCTGGCCAATTAACAAACAGCGTATTATTATTATTATTATTATTATTATTATTCTGCCAGCTTTACAGGTCAGAGGTCATAATAGATTGGAATATTCGAAGGACCGGAGGCAACACGCTGGAGACGGGTTTATTGTGTATGACATATCGATTTAAGTATTATTTAATTGTAATATTCGAACAATCGGAGTCAACATACTGAAAACGGGTTTATTGCGGATGACATATCGATTTAAGTATTATTTTATTGTAATATTCGAACAATCGGACTCATCACACTGGAGACAGGTTTATTAAGATGCCGTGTCGATGAGGCAGTTGCAGGGGGAGACTAATTGACACGGTCTCTGCGGACACTTCGGGGTCCTGTGTTGGTCTTCTCTGGGCGCAGGTCCATCATCTGATCAGGATATGGTCCGGATCCGGCTGACGGCAGTAAACCTCAGGATAAAACAGAGAGACTATCATTAGCGTAGATGCCATTCTTCTGATGATGTAGCGAGTACATCAGGTGTTATGGGAAGTGTTCCCGGTTCCGGCTGACCTAGTTAATGCAGCCTAACAATAATTTCAAAGAAAAAGTGTTTTATGTGTATGCCACAGAAAAGAGATGTGTTTTTAGTCTAGATTTAAACTGACAGAGTGTGTCTGCTTCCCGAACAATGTTAGGAAGACTGTTCCAGAGTTTAGGAGCTAAATAGGAAAAGGATCGACTGCCTGCAGTTGATTTGGATATTCTCGGTATGATCAACTGGCCAGAATTTTGAGACCGCAGTAGACGTGATGGAGTATAATATGTTAAGAGCTCGCTCAGGTATTGGGGAGCTAAACCATTTAGTGCTTTGTAAGTAATAAGTAAGATTTTAAAATGTATGCGATGTTTAATAGGGAGCCAGTGCAATGTTGACAGAACTGGGCTAATATGGTCATACTTCCTGGTTCTAGTAAGAACTCGAGCTGCTGCGTTTTGGACCAGCTGGAGTTTATTTATTAAGCGAGCAGGGCCACCACCCAGTAGAGCATTACAATAATCTAGCCTTGAGGTCATGAACGCATGAACTAACTGTTCAGCATTTTGCATTGAGAGCATGTGCCGTAATTTAGATATATTTTTTAAGATGGTAGAATGCAGTTTTACAGATGCTCGAAACGTGGCTTTCAAACGAAAGATTGGTATCAAAAAGCACACCCAGGTTCCTCACTGACGACGAGGACTTGACAGAACAGCCATCAAGTGTTAGACAATATTCTAGGTTACTACTTGTGGAGCTTTTTTGTCCAATAATTAAAAATTCAGTTTTTTCTGAATTGAGTTGCAGGAAATTACAGGTCATCCAATGTTTTATATCAGCTATGCATTCCGTTAATCTTGTGAATTGGTAAGTTTCTTCAGGGCATGAAGAAATATAGAGCTGAGTATCGTCAGCATAACAATGAAAACTAACGCCATGCTTCCTAATAATATCTCCCAGTGGTAGCATGTACAGGGTGAAGAGCAGCGTTCCTAGCACTGAGCCTTGCGGTACTCCATACTGAACTTTTGATCGGTGTGACATCTCTTCATTTACTGCTACATACTGATAACGGTCACATAGGTATGATTTAAACCATGACAAGGCAATTCCACTAATACCTACATAATTTTCGAGTCTATTCAAAAGAATGTTGTGGTCGATAGTATCGAATGCAGCGCTAAGATCGAGTAACACTAATAGAGAGATACAGCCACGATCGGATGATAAGAGTAAATCATTTGTAGCTCTGATGAGAGCAGTCTCAGTGCTATGATACGGTCTAAATCCTGACTGGAAATCCTCACAGATACCATTTATTTCTAAAAAGGAACATAATTGTGAGGACACTGCCTTTTCAAGTATTTTTGACAGAAAGGGTAGATTTGAGATTGGTCTATAATTGACTAATTCTGTAGGATCAAGTTGCGGTTTTTAATAGCCGCAAATAGTGGTTTAATAATAGCCAACTTAAAAGTTTTCGGTACATATCCTAATGACAAAGATGAATTAATGATATTAAGAAGAGGATCTATGACCTCTGGTAGCATCTCTTTTAATAGCCTAGTCGGTACAGGGTCAAGCATACATGTTGTTGATTTTGATGATTTAACGAGTTTAGCCAATTCTTCTTCTCCTATAGCAGTGAATGATTGTAATTTTTCCTCAGTGACACTACAATGCTCTGTCTGATGTGATACTGTAGTAGACGGCTGCATGGTTAAAATTTTCTTCCTAATATTATCAATTTTACATGTGAAGAAGTTCATAAAGTCATTACTGCTGTGCTGTTTACAATCATCAGAACTTGAAGCTTTATTTTTGGTTAATTTAGCCACTGTATCGAATAAATACCTTGGGTTGTGTTTGTTTTCTTCCAAGAGAGTTGAGAAATAAGCAGATCTAGCAGTTCTTACCGCCTTTCTGTATGTGATCATGTGCTCTTTCCACGAATTACGAAAGACCTCTAGTTTTGTTTTCTTCCAGCTGCGCTCCATTTTTCTGGCTGCTGTTTTAAGGGCCTGGGTGTGCTAGTTGTACCACGGCGTTGGACTATTTTCTTTAATCTTCTTTAAGTGCAGAGGAGCAACTGTGTCTAAAGTACTAGAAAAGAGAGAGTCAATAGTTTCTGTTGCAACATCGAGTTCTTCTATGCTATCTGGGATGCTGAGGAGATGATACTGATGAGGAAGATTATTTAAAAAGCAATCTTTAGTAGCGGCAGTGATTGTCCTGCCATTTTTGAAGCGAGGGGGCGGCTTTGCAACCTTAGCTAAATTAAGTATACAAGATACTAAGTAATGATCTGAGATGTCATCGCTCTGCTGCAGAATTTCAACGGTATCAACATTTATTCCATGTGACAATATTAGGTCTAAAGTATGATTATGGCGATGAGTGGGTCCTGACACGTGTTGCCTAACTCCAATAGAGTTTAGTTTATCTTTAAATGCTAATCCCAATACGTCTAAGTGTATTCAATTCCAGTTCGGCTCGCAGCGCTGTGGAGGAGCACAGTCCCTGCGTGACTCGCCATAGACATAAACAGAGAGAAGTAGCTCCAGCTGCATTTTTAATTAACATTTTCAAATTAACATTTTAAAAAACAACTTTTCTATTTTAATTGAAGAAATTGACAAAAGATGATGCATACATTTAATAAGTTTAGAAAACATTGCTCTTATAATGGTAAAAATGCCCCTGGACATTAATTTAAAGGGACAAAGATCGTCCTGTAATTGGAAAGTTATAATTGGAATGTGTGTTATTGATCAGAAAGTGCAAAATTTTTGACTGTGCTCCTAATTTCTTTTAATTAGGAGCACAAGTGCTCTTCAAGAAAAATGTTAGCTTAGAGCCCTGTGTATATATATATATATATATATATATATATATATATATATATATATATATATACAGTAAAATGACATAAGATACTTTTTTCTTGTTTTCTGGGAAAAACATCAAAGTGCGTTTTTGCTTAAAACAAGCAAAATTATCTGCCAATGGGGCAGGGCTCTAAAGTTTTCAACTGAGTTCAGTGACATTTTGGCGACGGCGGCAGGGGTTTGGGTGGGGACGGGGTTCTGATCTGAAAAATGACAATTCGTACAAATAAAAACATATTTAATTCAGCATTTCTTAGTGTGAGAGAGAGAGAGAGAGAGAGAGAGAGAGAGAGAGAGAGAGAGAGAGAGAGAGAGAGAGAGAGAGAGAGAGAGAGAGAGAGAGAGAGAGAGAGAGAGAGAGAGAGAGAGAGAGAGAGAGAGAGAGAGAGAGAGAGAGAGAGAGATGAAATAGCCAAGGCCAAATGTTTTCACATATGTTATCCAGATAATGCATAGTAGGCTATTCATTATTGCATGTGTCTATTTCAAAGATGTCAGAGAGGAGGCAAATGGCAAATTAATATTTCATAATTTGGAATATGTCGTTTTATCTTTCCTTTTATTTCCTTTTTCTTTTCTTCTGAATCCAAACTAAATCAATTGTCAGAATTAGCTGCATTTTTTTGCAATGTATGAGGAGAGGTGTGACGTGCGCTCCTTGACTTGGTAAAGGCTACTCTTGCTGCAGCATTCTGGATGAGTTGCAGAAGTTTGACATTGATGTTGGAAAGCCTGCCAAGAGAGTTCAGTAATACAATAGTTCAGTCTAAATAGAAGAGAAGCTTGTACAAGGAGTTGTGTAGCATGCTCCGATAGGAAGGATCTGATCCATCTTAAGTTGTACAGTGGGGAGAAGTATTTGATACACTGCCGATTTTGCAGGTTAGCCCACTTATAAAGCATGTAGAGGTCTGTAATTATCATAGGTACTCTTCAACTGTGAGAGACGGAATCTAAAAATCCAGAAAATCACATTGTATGATTTTTAAATAATTAATTTGCATTTTATTGCATGACATGAGTATTTGATCACCTACCAACCAGTAATAATTCCGGCTCTCACAGACCTATTAGTTTTTCTTTAAGAAGCCCTCCTGTTCTCTACTCATTACCTGTATTAACTGCACCTGCTTGAACTGGTTACCTGTATAAAAGACACCTGTCCACACACTCAATCAAACAGACTCCAACCTCTCCACAATGGCCAAGACCAGAGAGCTGTGTAAGGACATCAGGGATAAAATTTTATACCTGCACAAGGCTGGGATGGGCTACAGGACAATAGGCAAGCAGCTTGGTGAGAAGGCAATAACTGTTGGCACAATTATTTGAAAGTGGAAGAAGTTGAAGATGACAGACAATCTCTCTCGGTCTGGGGCACCATGCAACAGCTCACCTCGTGGGGCATCAATGATCATGAGGAAGGTGAGGGATCAGCCCAGAACTACACCGCAGGACCTGGTCAATGACCTGAAGAGACTTGGGACCACAGTCTCAAAGAAAACCATTAGTAACACTACGCAGTCATGGATTAAAATCCTGCAGTGCACGCAAGGTCCCCCTGCTCAAGCCAGCGCAAGTCCAGGCCCGTCTGTTGTTTGCCAATGACCATCTGGATGATCCAGAGGAGGAATGGGAGAAGGTCATGTGGTCTGATGAGACAAAATAGAGCTTTTTTGGTCTAAACTCCACTCGATTTGTTTTAGATTCCGTCTCACAGTCGAAGAGTGCCTGTGATAAAAATTACAGACCTCTATATGCTTTGTAACGCCGCATTCACACGGGGCGTCGGCGTCAACGCTTCTCGTTTACTTTGAATGGGTGACGTCATGCGTTGCCAAACTGAATTGTGGGTTCCGTCGCGCCGCTTCACTCGCGTTGCAAGCGGCAAAAGTTGAAGATTTCTCAACTTTTCAAGCGCCAACGCAGGCGTCATCCAATCAGATCACCCTATGCAAATATCCTAGAGCAGACGCTAGCCAATCGCGTTCGTTTAAAACACCGGTGAATGAAGAGTGAATGAAGAGTGAAGAACGATCTAGGAAAAGCTAATAATTGTGGTGGGTAATCACCCGGTCCTTTACTACCAATCATTATTTACATACCGGGACACAAACTGGAGAGACCAGGCCTGGAAGGATGTGGCAGAGACGGTTGGAGAATCTGGAATGTATCATGCTTGTATTCCGTCCGTGCTCTGTTTATCATTGAATGACAGGCAGCATATCATATCATATCATGTGTGGTTCAAATAGGCGCTATCCCCCAGCCAAATGAGGAATCAAATATTAAAGTGATCAATTTTCATACACAAAATAGTCTCACAGACTAGCTGTCAAAAAAGGCGCTTTTTTGTGTTGCGTTGTGGTCCAAGCGGCAAGTATGTGATTAGCTGTTGTCACTATGACGGTCGCGTCAGCACCAAGCTTCAGCCACGCCCTCCGTCAAGCGTTGACGCCGAAGCCCCGTGTGAATGCGGCGTAAGTGGGCAAACCTGCAAAATCTGCAGTCTATCAAATACCTGTTCTCCCCACTGTAAATTGCACAGGAAAGCATACTTATTATAATTATTATTAATTTATAATAATATTTTTTATAATTACATTTTCATTTCTTAACCCCTTAACGCCCACTGTCATAAATATGCGACAAACCGTTTGACTCAATCAACCAGCCGAGATAGCGTCTGCATTCCCCCAATGCCGGTTAGTGCATATTCGCTACGGACCTAGGAACCTTCGACAAGCACTTGTTTCTAGTGGGATCGCAAAGTGACAGACTTATTCCCTGTTTACGCACGAGGATTACTCCGGTCGCGAAGTTATGGATATGAGTCGGGAAAGTTTGATCCTGAGGTGTATATAAGGTAAGTTGTGCTAAGATAAAAATACTCACCTGCTTATTGTATGCTTATACACTCAACGTAATGAGGTCAAATATGTGTGAAAAGTATTTTTGAAGTTATTGTAATATTTAGCTTTGTAGCATATTAGCGACAGTAGACCATAAGCCTAATGCTGACGCTAACCAGCGCTATATAAAAATATTTTAAAAAAACGCTTTTCGTGACGGCTTATCTAGGTAATCCTTTGTATTTTGCTTTGTTATTTTCAATAGTCTGTATACAGACACCGTGCTGGGATACACCATGCTGGGATATGAATACAAAAGCTATTTATTTTTATGCAGATCCGAATGAAACCTTCCGTGTTTTACGGCAAGCGCGTAAAAGCGCAAACTCACGTCAGGGCTCCCCCAGAGGAAAATGGTTTGACAACAGAGGGGTGATTGTTGCCAGCACTTTCGCAAGTGCCCAGCCTGTTTCCTTCATAGAGAGGTGGGACAGAAAGCAAAGGAGGAAAGTGTCTGTGAAATGTCCTAGCATCATCACCCTCTATAACAAGTTCATGGGTGGTGTTGATGCACTTGATGCCCTAATCGCCTACTACCGCATCCACATCAGATCTAAGAAGTACTACCACCGATTCTTCTTTCACTTCGTGGACATGGTGGTTGTCAACGGTTGGTTGCTCTATCGGCGTGATTGTGACAATATGAATGTTCCACGGAAGAAGCAGAAGGACTTGCTGGCTTTCAAGCTTTCCATTGCACAGGCCCTTTGCATGCAAGGCAAAGATCTGTCAGCCAAAAAGAGGGGGCGGCCTTCGTCTGACGTGGAGCGAGAGTTCAAAAAGAAGCGCAGGGGACCAACTAAGGCTATTCCCACACAAGATGTCCGTGCTGATGCTGTGGGTCACTGGCCGCAAATCGACAGTGTGCGGCAACGCTGCAAATTCCCTACGTGCACGGGCCACACTAGCTTCAAGTGTACAAAATGGGATGTTCACTTGTGCCTAAACAAGAACAAAAACTGCTTCTGTGCATTCCAAACATTGTTGTGTTACATTGTTGTGCGTGCGTGCGTGCGTGCATGCCTGAGTGTGTGTATGTATGTATGTATGCATGTGTGTCCACGTGTGCGTGAATGCGTGCATGTGTGTGTTTTGATTTTTGTTCTAACCTTGATCAAACGCCTGCAAAATTCAACCCAACCCCCAAATTTAACCCTAAGTTTTCAGGATTGCTTGAAAATTAAAGGCAGGCATTTTTCATTGAAGCTTAACTCTGCTAGACAGTGGCCCTCCAGGACCAAAGCTGCCCACCCCTGATCCCTAGGTTAGGATAGGTTATATATCATATACTACCATATGCCCTGGTATTGATGCTTTAAATGTCTAAATTGTTTTATGTCTGTTTTTTTGCCCTAGATCTCATGGCATTGAAAAAGGCAAGTCATGAACTTGATGAAAGGGAAGAAGAGAAAGACCATTATGATAAATACCATGACTTCATGACTGGAGAAAGATCGACACGGGCTAAAAAAACTTCCTCACTAAAAAGAGACCAAAAGACAGGAACTAAAAGTTATTTCACCTGCCAACAATCTGGAAATAGTTTCAGTGGAAAAGGAAACCTTAAAGTCCACATGAGAATTCACACTGGAGAGAAGCCTTACACCTGCCCACAGTGTGGAAAGAGTTTCAATCTAAAACAACACTTTGAAGAACATATAAGGATTCACACTGGAGAGAAGCCTTACACCTGCCAACAGTGTGGAAAGAGTTTCAGACATAAAGAAAGCCTTAACAGTCACATGAGAATTCACACTGGAGAGAAGCCTCACACCTGCCAACAGTGTGGAAAGAGTTTCAATCTAAAACAACACTTTGAAGAACATATAAGGATTCACACTGGAGAGAAGCCTTACACCTGCCAACAGTGTGGAAAGAGTGTCACTGATAAACGAAATCTTAACATCCACATGAGAATTCACACTGGAGAGAAGCCTTACACCTGCCAACAGTGTGGAAAGAGTTTCACTGATAAACGAAACCTTAAAGTCCACATGAGAATTCACACTGGAGAGAAGCCTTACACCTGCCAACAGTGTGGAAAGAGTTTCACTGATAAACGAAACCTTAAAGTCCACATGAGAATTCACACTGGAGAGAAGCCTTACACCTGCCAACAGTGTGGGAAGAGTTTCAGACATAAAGAAAGCCTTAACAGTCACATGAGAATTCACACTGGAGAGAAGCCTTACACCTGCCAACAGTGTGGAAAGAGTTTCACTGATAAAAGAAGCTTTAACAGACACATGAGAATTCACACTGGAGAGAACCCTTACATCTGCCAACAGTGTGGAAAGAGTTTCGGACATAAAGGATACCTTAAAGTCCACATGAGACTTCACACTGGAGAGAAGCCTTACACCTGCCAACAGTGTGGAAAGAGTTTCACACAACAAGGAAACCTTAAAAGCCACATGAAAACTCAAAGTGAAGGGAAGCCTTACGCTTGCTCTGTGCGGAAAGACTTGCAGATTGAAAGAAAACCTTCAAATTGACATGAGAGTTCATACTGGGAAGAAGCCAAACACATGTCTAATGGTGCGTTCACACCGGGTGCAATTCGCGCGAGTGATTTACATGTAAAGTCAATGCAGAGACGCGAAATGGCATCCTGCGGCGCAATTCACGCGAATGAGGCGGCACGAATTGAGCGTTTTGAACGCGCGATTCGCTCAAGTTGAAAAATCTGAACTTTGGCGGATATTCGCGCCACGTTAACCAATCAGGAGCTTGCTCTAGTAGTGACAACAATGAGGAGAAAATCTGTATATTAATATCTGGTTCAGACAATATGATTATCACTGTGATAAAGTCAGTGCTAGTCGGGTACAACTGTAACGTACAGTTATAGCCTAAAAATAAAAAAGTAATGAAACTTCACTTTGCCCTCAGCCTAAACGATTTGCCAGGGAACAAATTATAGATCCATGAGACCAAAGATCGCCCGTTACAAGACGAATTATAGCTCGAGACACACCACAGAGACATCAGAGCCAGCGGCAGACGTCAGAAGGACTGGCCGAGGAAAGGTTGCTCTCGCCGGCATTGAAGAGCGCTGACCACCGCTGATCCGCTGGAGCTCAAAACTCTGAAAACGGCAGATAAAATGTTCCAATAGACACTCTTTATATAAATAAACCACAGATTTGAGCTTTAAGCAACTACATTATCGCCTGAAAGTCTTAAAACTACGTTTTGTCACACATTAAGAGTAGATTTTAACAAAAAAAGACGTGAAAACACAGCCAATGTCAGCCATTTCTCAACGAGACGAGCCGGCTGGCAGAAGCCCCTCCCATGACGCAAATTCACGTCTGTTGTGAAGTGAATGTCACACGCGATTTGCGCGAATTTCATGTGCGCATGAAGCAAAAAAACTCAAAATGTTGAAGCGTCCACCTTCGCGCGATTAGCGCAAATAATTTGCGTCAATCGCATCCGGTGTGAACACCACATTATAGTGACACAAATATTTGTTAACAAATGATCCATAATATCCCTCATCCAACAAGCAAACCATCTTACAAACAGGAAGAACTAGGTGTCTGGTTACAGGACACATTAAAGGGCTAGTTCCCCCAAAAATTTAAATAATGTCATTTATTACTCACCCCTATGCCGTTCCACACCCGTAAGACATCCGTTCATCTTCGGAACACAAATTAAGATATTTGTGTTGAATTCTGAAGGCTCAGTGAGGCCTGCATAGGCAGCAATGAAATGTACACTCTCAAGATCCATTAATGTACTAAAAACATATTTAAATCAGTCCATGCGAGTAGAGTGGTTCAATATTAATATTATAAAGCCACAAGAATATTTTTAAAAATAAATTAAAATAACGACTTATATAATGATTTCCGATTTCAAAACACTGCTTCATGAAGCTTCGGAGCGTGTTGAATAAGCGAGTCAAATCATGATTTGGATGGCGTGTTAAACTGCTGAAATCACGTGACTTTAGCTCTCCAAACCACTGATTCGACTCGCTGATTCGATACACTCCGAAGCTTCATGAAGCAGTGTTTTACATTTACATTTATGCATTTGGCAGACGCTTTTTTCCAAAGCGACTTACAGTGCCCTTATTACAGGGACAATGCCCCTGGAGCAACATGGAGTAAAGTGCCTTGCTCAAGGACACACTGGTGGTGACCGCTGGGATCGAACCAGCAACCTTCTGCGTATCAGTTCCATGGTTTAACCCACTGGACCACCATCTCACATCAGTTTTGTAATCAGTTATCACTATACAAGTCGCTATTTAGTTTTTTTTGGCGCACCAAAAATATTCTAATCGGATTTCAACAAAAATATCTTAATTTGTGTTCCGAAGATGAACCAAGGTTTTACGGGTGTGGAACGGCATGAGGGTGACATTATTTTTTATTTTTGGGTGAACTTACATTTTATAACCCACATGAATTTAGAGAGTTGTGATGCTTAATTCTTGTTGAAAAAGACAAATAAACCCTTGAAAGTTAGATAGTGTGTTTAGTCTAGCTAATAAAATCTTGTTTGTGTCACATGTAAAGTTGTTTGTGGTACATGCTCTGAGTAGTTCTGTTCAAGTCAAGTCAACTTTATTTATATAGTGCTTTTTACAAGGCAGATTGTTATAAAGCAGCTTCACATGATGCAGAGAAAACGGTGTCATCAGCTCATTTCAATTATTATACAGTGACAATGCGGGCAGATCAGTAATTTAGTTTAGTTAATGTAGTTTACTAATCAGATTTATTTGGATATTTAGTTGAAAATGTAGTGTCCCCACCTGAGCAAGCCAAGTCAAAGGCGACAGCGGCAAGGAACCAAAACTCAGGTGGCATAATGGAGAAAAATAAACCTTGGGAGAAACCAGGCTCAATCGGGGTGCCAGATCTTCTCTGGCCAATTAAAAAAAAAAGCGTATGATTTTTTTCTGGCAACTTTACAGGTCAGGGGTCATATTAGATCAGAATATTCGAAAGATCACCACGCCGGAGACGGGTTTACTGAGAATGACATATCGTTTAAACAATTAATTAAATTGCAATTTTCGAAAGATCGGAGCCATCAGGCCGGACATGGGCTTATTGTGCAATTATTAAATAAAAATAAAAAACAATTATTAAATAAATGGGAATATTCGAATGCCGGAGACGGGTTTATTGAGGATGCCATGTCAATGAGGTAATTTAAGGATCGATCGCCTGCAGTTGATTTCGATATTCTTGGTATTATCAGCTGGCCAGAATTTTGAGACCGCAGTGGACGTGATGGCGAGGTTAGAGCTGCCAGGCAAGAGGTCGAGAGGAAGACCAAAGAGGAAGTTTATGGATGTAGTGAAGAAGGACATGAAGGTAGTCTGTCTGAGAGAAGAGGATGCAGGGGATAGGGCTAGATGGAGGCAGATGATTCGCTGTGGCGACCCCTGAAGGGAACAGCCGAAAGGAAAAGAAGAGTAGACGTGATGGCGTATAATATGTTAAGAGCTCGCTCAAGTACTGGGAAGCTAAACCATTTAGTGCTTTGTAAGTAATAAGCAAGATTTTAAAATGTATGCAATGTTTAATAGGGAGCCAGTGCAGTGTTGACAGAACCAGACTAATATGATCATACTTTTTGCTTCTAGTAAGAACTCGAGCTGCTGCGTTTTGGACAAGCTGTTGTTTATTTATTAAGTGAGCAGAGCAACAACCCAGTAGAGCATTACAATAATCTAATCTTGAGGTCATGAACGCATGAACTAACTGTTCAGCATTTTGCATTGAGTGCATGTGCCGTAATTTAGATATATTTTTAAGATGGTAAAATTCAGTTTTACAGATGCTAGAAACATGGCTTTCAAACGAAAGATTGGTATCAAAGAGCACACCCAGGTTCCTCACTGACGACGAGGACTGGACAGAGCAGCCATTAAGTGTTAAGACGCTATTCTAGGTTACTACTTGTGGAGCTTTTTTGTCCAATAATTAAAAATTCATTTTTTTCTGAATTATGTTGCAGGAAATTACTAGTCATCCAATTTTTTATGTAGAGCTGAGTATCGTCAGTATAAAAATGAAAACTAATGCCATGCTTTCTAATGATATCTTCCAGTGGTAGCATGTACAGGGTGAAAAGCAACGGTCCTAGCACTGAGCCTTGTGGTACTCCATACTGAACTTGTGATCGGTGTGACATCTCTTCATTTACTGCTACAAACTGATAACGGTCAGATAGATATGATTTAAACCATGCCAATGCAATTCCACTAATGTGTTCAATTCCTACATAATTTTCGAGTCTATTCAGAAGAATGTTGTGGACGATAGTATTGAATGCAGCGCTAAGATCGAGTAACACTAATAGTGAGATACAGCCACTATCGGATGATAAGAGTAAATAATTTGTAACTCTGATGAGAGCAGTCTCAGTGCTATGATACAGTCTAAATCCTGACTGGAAATCCTCACAGATACCATTTCTTTCTAAAAAGGAGCATAATTGTGAAGACACTGCCTTTTCAAGTATTTTTGACAGAAAGGGTAGATTTGAGATTGGCCTGTAATTGACTAATTCTGTAGGATCAAGTTGCGTTTTTTTAATAAGTGGTTTAATAATAGCCAACTTAAAAGTTTTCGGTACATATCCTAATGACAAAGATGAATTAATGATATTAAGAAGAGGATCTATGACCTCTGGTAGCATCTCTTTTAATAGCCTAGTCGGTACAGGGTCAAGCATACATGTTGTTGATTTTGATGATTTAACGAGTTTAGCCAATTCTTCTTCTCCTATAGCAGTGAATGAGTGTAATTTTTCCTCAGTGACACTACAATGCTCTGTCTGATGTGATACTGTAGTAGACGGCTGCATGGTTAAAATTTTCTTCCTAATATTATCAATCTTACATGTAAAGAAGTTCATAAAGTCATTACTGCTGTGTACAAACATCAGAAGTTGAAGCTTTATTTTTTGTTAATTTAGCCACTGTATCGAATAAATACCTAGAGTTGTGTTTGTTTTCTTCCAAGAGAATCGAGAAATAAGCAGATCTAGCAGTTTTTACGGCCTTTCTGTATGCGATCATGCTCTCTTTCCAGGAATTGCAAAAAAACTCCAGTTTTGTTTTCTTCCAGCTGTGCTCTATTTTTCTGGCTGCTGTTTTAAGGGCCCGAGTGTGCTCGTTGTACCACGGCGTTGGACTATTTTCTTTCATCTTCTTTAAGTGCAGGGGAGCAACTGTGTCTAAAGTGCTGGTTATTGCACATTTGCACTCCTGTGCAGTTGCAGAATCTTTGAAGCACACTTTGAGGAGTGGCCCGAGATGATCTGCGACAGCCAGTGGTTTGAGAGTTTGTATGTGATGGGGTTATCTTAGGCTGATCGAAGACCACATGCAACCAAATTAGATTACTTACTTTTAAGACTAGTCTAAGCAGTTTAGATTAGTCAACCAGCCCCTGGTTAATCTATTGACTAAACATGTTATACAGGTGGTCTTTGTTCGCTATGGTAAGCAATTCTAAAACATTTTTAAAAATCCATAGTCAAAAACATAGACAGGGTTTTGGGGACCCGATTGGGGATTACAAAGTTGAAGAACTCTTAATTTAGTTTATTTGTTGGGTGAGGGGTTTTGCGGATTATTTATTAATATTAAACATACTAATGGTAAAAAGTGTATTTACACTGCATTCAGCACAATCTGGGTTACCATAATATGAGAGCATCATGTATGTCAAAGGCATATTTTGAGTACACCATTATACCTGGATATAAATCCTGATTTACTATTTAATTATATTGCTTCTTTTTTTATTACCTGTGATACTTTTTTCAGGATTCTTGGATGAATAAATTAATTAATGGCTGATGAAAATTCAGCTTTGCATCACAGAAATAAATTATATTTAATAGTATATGTATATCAAAATAGAAAACCATTATTTTAAATTTATTTTTTTTGTATTTTTGGTCAAATAAATGTTTGCTTGATGAGCATGAGGCTTCTTTCAAAAACATTAATTCAAATAGTAATGTGTCCAAACATTGACTGGTACTTTATTTATAGAATCGGAGCAGAACTTTGCAAACAAAATCTTTATTGATGTGATGCTAGGCTACTTTACAGTAAACGCTTCATAATCTGTCCAAAACAGGCCAAAGAAATCTTGTGTTGTCTTGCGTCTATGACATGTTAATCTGCAGTTTTATATGTTTGCTAAAACATTTAATTTCAGTATTTATTACATATTTATTACATCACTCATCTCAGTATAGTTTGGGTAAACTGTATGTGTAGTAGGGCTGCACAATTTAGGGAAATTGTCATATTGCGATTTTTTTAGGTCAATATTGCGATTGCGATATGCGATTGCAATATAATAAACAAATTGTATCATGAGTCAACTTGCTTGGTTCTGTCCAAACAGGGATATTTTAGCTCGACATAACATGTTTGTATACACTTTCAAAAAGGAATTTGGATATAAATGTGTGGTTCACTCAATCAAACCACTAAAACTGTTGGTCATTTACAAAAACATAGGCAACAAACTGGTACTTCCAAATCCTCTTTCTAAAAAGCTCTACTTATCACTTGAGAGGTTCTTTGCCAAAAAAACAAGCATATCCACCTTGTCTGGTTTCAGACAGGAGCGATGATTCGATACAACATTACCACTAGTGCTAAAAGCACTCTCTGATGCAGAGCTTGTTGCTTGTATGCACAGATATTTCTGTGCTAGTTTGCATAGCCTAGGGAAGTTTATTTTGTGTAACTTCCACCATTTCAGTGACACTTGGCATGTAAATGTAAGCATTTTGAGTTCAGCAGCCACTGCTTCTCTAAATTGTACCATGGGATCAAATGTGGTTGATGCTGTTGGTGTTGTTGTGCGTGTTTTCCTTGAAGAAATTGGCCAGAGTTTTCTTCTTGGCTTTAGCAGCAGGTGGATTTTCCACATCTAGGCTATCCTTGTCCATCGCTGCATTGCTTGTTTGGGCTACAGGCTGCTGCTGATGAATTTCCTGAAACAAATAAAAAAATGCACATGTTTTAGAAATCTGTTACATAGAATTGTAGCCAGTTAAGTAAACCCTGTGTTTTCACTCACTATCAACTCAGAGATGACTCGTTCCTTTAAAGGTCCCATGGCATGGCATTTTTCTATTATTTTATAATGTTTCCTGAGGTGTACTTATATTGTTAGTATGACTTTTACATCATAAAATGTCATAATTTAGAAATAAAAGGCATTTTTTCAATACTGCTGTTTGCCCTGTGGCTGAATGCCCTGCTTCAAGAGGCGTGTCTGCTGTGAGACTTCAGTAAAAACGCCCACTGTTGTGATTGGCTGACATCTTTGTATTTTAAATGAGCGGAGGGGGCGTGGTTTAACTTGGTCTACGAGGCACGAGCAGGCACGAGCTGCTGCCAGAGAGACGGATGGACCCGAGTTCACTTCACATCAGTTCTCAGCATGTCTGAACTGTTGTAGTTACAGCATATACTTCAGGTTATTAGTCTATTTCTAGTCGGAGGGACTGTCACTCATGTCAGAAAGTTAGTAACTTTAGTAAATTATGGATCAGCGCTGACTGGAGAGGCGAACCGTTTAGAACGATTCAGTCCGATTTGGTGAACTGATTCGGTTCACTAAAAAGAACAGGTTCAAAAGAAAGATCGTTCGCGAACCGGACATCACTAACGTACCAGAGACGGAGCTCAGCGATCGCTAACAAAGTTATTTATAGTACCTACTGAGTTATGAGAGCGCTGTCAGTCAGCGCGAGTTTATTGTGTTTGTATCTGAGAGTTCTGAATAAACACGAGTCCCAGTCACACCGAGTCCGTCTTCATCATTATTACCAACTTTGTAACACATGCAAAGTACCATTACAGCTGTCGAGATGAACGAGTTAAAAGTAAGTGTTGATAATAGCATTATTTTTCAAATAAAATAAAAGCGTCAGTGACGCGCGTTGAGTACACAGCGCAAACAAAGACACAACAGCAGTAATCGAATGTAATCCAGTTTATTGTGGGGCTAGGCTGGCTAGCCCGAATATGCTCACGCTTACCCCCCTTCTGCTTAATCTCACGCCGCGTTTGGTGCCTCCGCTGTGGGCCAGATGCAGTACTGGGGGTCGGGGATGTTGAAGGCCAACGGCCAGTGCAGCCCGAGCTTCGGCGTGTGTGAGGCCGATGTTGAGCAGAAACTCATGACTGTATGCACATTTTAGAACCGGTAGACGCGACGAGGACGTACAAAAACTCTGACTCACAAGATAGAAAACAGGAAAACACCGTTCTGTCTGGAGAGAGAGAAGCCGCATTGTGTGCACGAATAATAAATAATTAGATACACATCAGAAATTACTGATCACAGATCAGAAGGAACTTCTGTTTTCATTTGTACATCCAAACACTGAGAAACTGCCAGCATTCACTCGTTCACAAGGAATGATCTCTCGAGCGTTTGAATGGGCGTGCCAGATTCTCTGGGCGGAGGAAAGGGAGGTAACCGTTCCTGCTTGGACGTCAAACCAGGAGACTTCAGGATTGGCTCGTCTGGCCTGTCATTTTCTCAAAGGCAGAGAGAGACAGCCAGAACTCGGGTTTACACCGATCAACATTTCTATCCACTTGGGGACAATATTCAGGCTAGGGGAACTCATATTAATGTTGAAAAACCTCATAAAATGAAAATTTCATGCCATGGGACCTTTAAGGTCTGGGTCTCTTCTGCAGAGATGTATTGTGTTCGGAACCTTGAATCTAGGAATGTGGGCATGTTTAGCAGGTCCTGCGTGACTTCATATTTCTCGTTGAGGTAGTTCAAAATTTTAGATTTCAGTGATTTGGTCAGGCCAGTGTCCTCTTCCTCTTCAGCCAGCACTGAGGTGTTCAAAATATGCAGAGCAGGCTTCATATAAGATATGCTCACATATCGTTCACCTGACAGGGCATCCGTGAAGTCCTGGAGTCGGCTGAGTGCTTTGTTGACATATTCCAGGACCTCCAGGTCCTGCCATGAAGGCTGTAGGTGTCGCACTTTGCGATCTGCAGAGAGAACCTTGGACAAAGCATTTTGCTGCTCCAGGACTCTAGCAATCATTTTCTGAGTAGAACCCCAACGTGTTGAGCAGTCTGTCACCATGGCATGCTCTGGGAGGTTAAGCTCTCTTTGTGCTTTCCTCAAAGCAACTCTCTTCTTCCAGCTATGGGAGAAGTGGCCCACAATCTTCCTGCATATCCCAGTAGCCCGGTTAATGCATTGTGCATTATCTTTCAGGGCATTTCCTGTGAGTGATAAGACAAACCATTTACTAACTACAGTGACTAAAAACATTCATATTTTAATATTCACACTCTGATTAAATGCCCAGTTCCAAACTAATAGCATAAAAACAGTAATACAAAAATTACAACAAACACTTTGATATTCATATGTCACCACTCTATGCTATAAATGTTAGTGCAGTAGTAGGCAAATAGCTGTGGCAGATGTGTAATTTATACACAACCCTATGTATACGCAGCCCTAAATAAAATAGGCCACTCTTAGTATGATTTGTGGCACACATAACACTGTATTTAAAATGTTTATTCTTAAATTAACAACTATCCCAAATAATAGTATAATATTTTATACTATTGTACTCTTAAAAGTACAATAGTATAAAATATTTGCTATAGCATAATAACAAAAGATGAAATCAATTGAACTTACCGATGGCCAGATGAAGTCTATGCCCAAAGCACTGGAACCTAGTCCACTGATTAAGCTCCACCGCTTTGAAAACACTAGTGCCGTTGTCTGTTGTTATGGCAACCCGACGCTCCTCACGGAGGTCCCATGCAGCCAAAGCCTCTCTCAAGCCCATAGCTATGTTCTCTCCCGTGTGGTCGTTTGGGAAATAGGATGTTTGCAGGCAGCGGCTTTTCAGTTCAAACTCCTCGTCAACAAAGTGCACAGTTAGGCTAATATAGGGTTCAGTTGTTCTGCTTGACCTCAGGTCCGTAGTTGTTGAAAAGAACGTCAACGTAGCCATTTCCAATTGAACCTTGCCACGGCATTTGTTGTAAAGCTCAGGGATTGCAACTTGAGAGAAATAGTTCCGCGAGGGCAGCTGGTACCTCTTGTCCAGTGTGCGGATCATTTTCTGAAATCCCCCCTTGCTAACGTTGTATATGGGCATTATGTCTCCTGCCAAGCAGTGCGTTATAGAGTCGGTGATTTCTCTATATCTCTGTGAAGACCGTTCATATGGCGCAACACTCTCAAACACATCTGTAATTGTGGTCTGTTTTTTTCGGCTTACAGATTGTTCTTTTTGTTCAGTTGTTTCTTTACTAATCTGGGCTTTCACCTTCATGCATTCATCATACTTTTCTCTGTGCTGTTTCAGGTGCTGATATAAATTTATCGTGTTGCCACGTGATGTAGCAACTTTATTTTTACAAATTCTGCACAGTACCTCTCTCTCCTCAGTGTCGGATATCTTATAGCCAAAATATCGCCATATAACAGAGGTAGCATTTTTTCTGGCCACCAGTTCAGTGTCCGTCTGCTCGACATCCATCTTCACTCGTTCTCCGCGCTGCACACCGGAAAATGTCACGACATGACCATACGCGCCACACGTGCCACTGCCTAAACTGAAACTCACTCTTTTTTTTTATTAGCGGTGTATAAAATCGGCAAACAGCTCTCAGAGAGAATGGGTTGTCATGTCCACTCGTGTGGATGCATTTATTTATTATTAATTTATTTCATAAAATCCGCACAGGCTTGATATCATGATTGCGATATGATTAATCGTGCAGCACTAATGTGTAGTAAGTGAAAGTATGTCAGTTCTATTCATTCACACAGAGACAAGCAGAATATACAGATTCACATTTAAACAGTCTTTTTGTGGTTTAATATTCACAAACACCTGTATCTATATCGCAATTAGAATAACAGAGAATACATTTTACTGTCACAATCCTCGGGTGGATCCATTGTTCCTCGAAAGATACCAACTCTTCTTCTGAGGTAAATTATCCCAGGATTATTCCGTACTGCATCTCAAAACGATGTAATGTACATTAATCTCACGAAACTTGATGTGTTTTACCGAGTTGATGTGAGCATTGACTTGTTTGGATAGATCTCATCAGAATTAGCCTTTGAATAGAGCGCACGATCCGTGGGCGTGGCCCATTAGCAGATATTGAGGCAGCACGCGAACAACTGACATCTCTCTCTTTTTAAACGGATTACATAAACGGAGAATATTTGAGTTCGATTTTATGTAAATCATTTAAAAACCTGACATTTCGACATTTCTTTAGACATATGTCTTATGTTTGTGTGACATGTATTCACTAAGTTGGAGTTCATTTTCTGAAGAGTATCAGAATGGACTAAATTGAGCACATTTAGTTTTTTATTGTGAGTGCACAGAACTAGAAGTAGAAAATTAACAGATTCGAATGATGTATAACACTTGCCCGTATGACTAAAATCAATTAGTAATTTTTGAGTATTTTGAGTCTATTTCACACTGATATGAAAAAAGCGGCTTGGTCATGTAGGCAGGGTTTACGATTAGCAGCAGTCTGTATGACTGTCTGTGACACGGGAAATCAATTAATAAAAATATATATATTTAAAAAATTATATTATAAGGGTTATTATATCTTATATTGATTTTGTTAATAACCTGACAGCACTTAAATGTATATTCTTACAAGTTAAAGAACAACTTGTTTGTTGGACTAGTGGATTTTTTAAAGGGGCAAGTAAGGGCAAAAATACTCCAGATACGGTTTTACATGTCCATTTACAACCCTAGAATTTGTCCCTAGGATGAAATGGTCTGTTTTTGTCTTATTTGTAAGGGTCATGAATAATAATGTTGAGCTCTGCTCTGATTGGCTCATTTCAGTAGCTCACACAAGTGCAGTTATTCAGCTAACACAATCGAAAAACAGCACAAGCGGCTCGTGAGTCGTGACAGAACACAGACCACCTGAATGACACTTTAAGCAGAAAAGAAATGCAGCTTACTTGTTTATTGGTGTTTTCAGATCATCATGCGTGCGAGAGAGAGAGCGAGAGCATGCACTTTTTAAGTAAAATACCGAAAATAATGTGTTCTTTTAACAGAAAAGCTCTGATTGGGGGATTTAAATGACTGAAATATAGCAACCACAACCATGGACACTCGAACGCTCCTCTCGTTGCTAAACCTTGAAAACAGTATAACTGTTCAGAAATTGTATGTACGATAGGTGGAGGCGAGGAGACTGTTAGAGGGAGTGGATTTTTCAGTGGTCTTTTTCAAGCACACGATTTACATATGAAGGAGGAAACAATGGTGTTTGAGGCTCATGGTATGTTAGTTCCATGTACTGAACTTTTATTATTCAACTATGCCAAGGTAAATACAGTTCCCTTTCAGTCGGTCACGTTCAACGTACGTCACCGACGAATTGGGATCACTTCTGAGAGTATTAGCTTTGAAATATAGAGAATGGGCCATTGGCCAGTGGCATGCAAGATTTGCATCCCGTGGGTATAAAGTGAAATATACCCGACACACCTTGCATATATGCAACACACCTTGTCATTCACTTTAGAGCCGAACACCGTGTCAGTGAAGGAGACTTTGTCTCACCTTCCTCGTGAGGGTTTAAGCGTTCAGCACGCCATGTGCCGTCTAGCTGCCGGCACGAAATTCAAAAACATAAATACCGTTGTGTTGCAAGATCGCTTTGGTGCAGCTCAGCTCTAGAGAAGCGCAGCGCACGTGAACAGATCTTCTCTTCCGCATTAATACTTAATACCAGTTACAGCGCAAAATAAACATGAATGAACATCTGAACGTGTGTTAAAAGATAGAGTACAACTTACCGAAACCCGTATCATGTCACATGGAATCACTCGATCAGTGTTTCAAACGCAGAAAGGCGCCAGTAAAAGCTTGTAAACAATGTCATGTAACATTTACCTCAGAAAAAATATATATCCAGTGTCCATAAACTCGTTAGTCAGCAGCTAGAAAAATTGACTCTAGAGACGAGCATTTTGCTAAATATCATATTCCATATTCATTATAATTTGTAATGTTCTTCAATATTGAATGCATGTTTGAATTAACCTGGCAAGTTATGACAGCCACCATTTACATTTTTATATTTAAAAAAAATATGTATATTATGTAATTTGTAAAGTTAATATTATAACTTTATTATTTATACATTTATTATTTTTGTAATTTTGTGTAATTTAAGTGTTTACAAATCAGTTCATTTTTACCTTTAATATTATAGTACAACTGACTCCCATAGTTTACAGCAGTAGTTAAGAGATTTGTTTTCCCAAATTTGTTTTAGATTTTAGATTTATCATGAGATTTGTTCCAAAATGTGCCATGTATTGTACCTTATATATCCAAAATAATCAAGAACCAAGCCTTTCCAAAGTTTTTTTTGTGACAATTTATTTATTTCATTTAACTCTTTTTTTTATGACAAAAACTAAATAGTTTTTCAGTTATCACAACTATTCTAACACTGGTTATTCAATAAACAGATATTACTGTTACTAAACTCGTATCGTGACTTCAGTATCGTGATGCGTATCGTATCGTGACTTCAGTATCGTGATGCGTATCGTATCGTGACATTGTTGGTGATACACAGCCCTTGTCACACTGATAAACACTTCAATTGCCGTTTCAGGTCTCTTAAATATAGGAACTTCTCTCTGGTGTGAGTTATCACATCTCATATAGTCCAGGCAAAGTAACTCATTTTGGAGTCCAAAAATAGAACTAATTGTAAAAGATTTTTTCAGCATAGATAATTTCTATAAGGTGTCCAGACCAACATACTAAAAGTCCTAAGAAATCCTAGTTGAGGAAATATGTAGAATTCTCATCAATTCAAGATGTGCGCCAGTAAGGCCAGATAAACAATACACCCCAATGGGGCTATTTTTTTTACCTTAACTCCTATCAAAATAAGACTTTATACAATGAAAGTATCCATGAAAAGTAAAACACTTTGTATTACAAGTTTCTTTGAAAATTAATTTGAATATGCAAATTAGCTATACACTAATCGAATAAAGGCTACCCAAAATATACCTGCATAGGCTTAATTTTTTCCACAATAAAACTTTCCACAATTAAAGTGTACAAGAAAAGTAAAACATTTTGTATTAGAAGTTTCTTTGAAAATGAATATGCAAATGAGCAATATACTAATCGAATATGCCCAAAATACACCCTTAATGGGCTTATTTTTTCCTTTACTCCTATCACAATCAAACCTCACACAGTGAAAGTATACATGAAAAGTAACATTTTTGTTTTACAAGTTTCTTGGAAAAATCTATTTTAAATATGCAAATGAGCTCAACACTATGCCTAATTGACTTATGGCCAAGAAGCCATAAAGTCATGAGTAAAAAAGGCAGAGATCATGAGTGAGATGAGACAAGATGAGAGACAGACGCGTGCGCGCCCGCCGAGTGTGCACGGTTCGGACTACTGTCATTGTCATTTCGACTCCCCACCCTGCCTCCACGTCGCCTACTAACTGTATTTGCAATACAGCTGCGCGAGACAAACGCTGCCACAACGCGCAGCTCCCACTCTCCATACGCACCACTCCTGCCCTGCCAACGCACTGCTTGCGCGTGCGGTGTGAAGCCGGCGTAACACGCCTGCTAACTTCACGATGAACACTCCGACCCCGGGAAACACCACTGTGTTCCCACCACTGACATTGGGCAAAGGACCATCTACATTGAGCAAAGGATTCACCGTTTGTGCTTGGTGTAGGGCAATACTTTCACTTCCAGAATCACGTCATATTCTGAAGGCAGATATTCCCCTTCAGAATCAGGGTCCGTGAATAAAAGACCCAACACTTCATTGCGGGTAAGCTTTATTGATGCCATTAGAAAATAATAATAATCTAATGCAAATACTCGCTGACGTTGACAATATTGCTCTGATAAAATGGCTCACTCGCACACTAGCTTCGCGTTTGTTCGCACTGATTCAATGCGCTCTTGCTCGAAGATTTTTTATAGAAGCATGACGTTTTTTGCGTCGGGGATGAAGTATGATATGTCTGCCATCTAGTGGAGGGGAGGTCGAACGAAATTTCACACCCTATTTGACAAAATCGGCCGTTTTATTAAGTGCCGCATCTTGTCGAGTAAACTCGGCCGTTGCGCCTAGAGGGTTAAGGGTCCAATTCTCACTATTAACTAGTAGCATATTAGTACGCATATTAGGATATTGGCTTTTTCTTATTACTTATACCTATAAATATTAATGCCTTATTCTGCATGACCATATTGAAGCCCCCCTAAAAAGGGCCTGGTTTGAATTAATCCATAGGCAAAAACAATACAAAAGGGAAATCTAGAGGTGGGAAACTTGGATACATGTCTCCATTTCTCAAGTTGTTTGGTCTGTTTCAAAGTGAAGTGGGAGTGCAACTCTCTACAATTCCTTTAGCTCATAGAACTTTAGGTCTTGTACTGCTGATGTGTTTTTGCTGCTATGGTAACCAGTACCTGGTTCGGGTTTTCGGTTTGGGGATTACAGAGTTGAAGAACTCTAACTCTTAGGCTACGTTCAGACTGTCAGTCCAAATTCGAGTTTTGTGCTGATCCGATGAACACAGGCAGCAAATGTTGTCCTGTGCATTTCTCTCTGAAAATCTTAGTAAAATGGGTTGTTCCAGACATTGTTCAGAAGAACAGCGTACTTTGATTAAAAAGTTGATTAGAGCAGGGGTTTTCAAACCTGTCCTGGAGGACCCCCAACACTTCACATTTTGTATATCTCCCTCATCTAACACACCTGATTCAACTCATGAGCTCATTATAAGAGACCGCAAGACCTGAAGTGGGTGTATCAAATATGGGAGACATACAAAATGTGCAGGGCTGGGGGTCCTCCGGGACAGGTTTGAAAAACCACTGGATTAGAGACAGGAAAACAAATAAAGAAGTGCAGAAAAGTATAGGCTGCTCCGCTAAAATTATATAAAATGCTTTAAAATGGCAACCAAAACCAGAAAGACGTGGAAGAAAACGGAAAACAACCATTCGAATGGATCGAAGAATAGCCAAAATGGCAAAGATCAGCTCCAGGGAGATCAAAGAAAATCTAAAGTTACCTGTGAGCACTGTAACAATTAGACGACGCCTATGTGAAGCCAAGCTATCGGCAAGAAGCCCCCGCAACGTCCCATTGTTGAAAAAATGACACGTGCTGAAGAGGTTACAATTTGCAAAGAACACTGGCCTAAAGAGAAATGCTTTCCGATGAAAGCAAGATTGTTCTTTTTAGGTCTAGGGGCCACAGACAGTTTGTCAGACAACTCCCAAATACTGAATTCAAGCCACAGTATACAGTGAAGCATGGTGGCGCAAGCATTATGATATGGGGATGTTTCTCTTACTATGGTGTTGGGCCTATTTATGGCATTCTAGGGATCATGGATCGGTTTGAGTACATCAAAATACTTAAAGAGGTCATGTTGCCGAAGAGGAAATGCCCTTGAAATGGGTGTTTCAACAAGACAACGACCCCAAACACACCAGTAAGCGAGCAGCATCTTGGTTCCAGACCAACAAGATTAACATTATGGAGTGGTGACATCAAAAATGCAGTTTCTGAGGCAAAACCAAGAAATGCAGAGGAATACCTGTTCACAGATGCCAGAAGTTGGTCGACTCCATGCAACACAGATGTGAAGCAGTTCTCAGAAACCGTGATTATATGACTAAATATTAGTCCAGTGATTGACAAGAAAGCTAAATCTTCAAGCATTTTTCAGTTTATACAGTAAATGTTTGACTTTGTAAAGAAAAATGCAGACACTGTTTTTTTTGAACAGCCTAATATTCCTTTTCCTACACTTTCTGTAAAGTAATAACAAATGTGCAAAATTTTTCTTCATGTTTTGACTTAGAATAGAATGTGCAGTGTTCCCAATGCATTTGCGTGTATTGATGAGCTTTACTCACTTTTTTAAACACACTGCTATTATTTTGAACACAACTGTAAAACATAAACGTCAGAAGTTGTTTTAGGACACATGCTGAAAGTTACTGCAGAAACAAGGTTGTGATGTTGCAAAGATATGACAATATAACAGAGATGTATTTTGAAACCAGACGACAGCACAGACGCTGCTCATACTAGGGTCCTATGAAATGGTTTATGTTTTCCCAAATTCATTTTTTTTCTGTTTTAATTTTTCTGGATTTAGATTTTTTTGATTATACATTTTTTTAACTCCCATTTTAATGGTTACATAACATTTTAGTAAAACATGCAATTCATTTAAATCATGAAAAACTATTTAAAAAACGATTTATATTATTATTATTTTTATTTCAATTACATGTTCAGGGCCATGAAAAACGTTTCCCCCTCCAATTCCTTTTTTTATTCTGGATTCCATTTTAATGGTGTTGTAGGATTTGGGCCTTAAGAGGTTGATGTTATGGCACATTCACAAACGAAGAGAGTCAGTTTTAATGGAGATGGGATTTTTATTTTCCCCAATTAAGGCCAAGGGCTTAACAAAATCAATTTTAAAGACATAACAAGTAACACAAAAAAAAATTTGGGGAAAAAAACTCAAGGTACAAGTCAAAAGTACAATGTACAAAATTGGCTTCTTGCTAGCCAGCAACCATGTCAGTCAAGCATCCAAGGGTTTTTACAGACATCTGTTTGCTTAGTCTCTCTCCCCCCAACACTAAACAGCCTTTTTTTCACATAACCTTAAAATAGCAATTTAGTAAATCCGAAGATTTAAACCAAATAAAAAAGCACACATTTTACCAGCTTCAAAAGATCATAATGATGACGGTAAGACAATGCCAACGTGTTCCCACCTTCATGTGAAATATATGGAACTTTACAGCACAAAAATGGTATGTGGAGTGGTTATTTCAACAGATGTAAGAATCCATTTCTTACACTGCTAAATGGAAGATGTAACTCATAGATGGGTGTAACATTTATCTATCTATTTAACCGGTGCACTGAATCAAATAAATGCATATCTATCCGTGTACAATTAAATTAATCTTGTGTATACATCAGTTCTGATCAATTTCCATTTATAGAATGTAGGAATGACGACACAGTGAACATAAAACATTTTTCATGGTATTAGAAACTCATAGTCCAATGGAAGAAATGTCTGCCGTAACGAAGAGTAAACCGTCCTGTCACAAATGGGTTAATTACATTTTGATAGTAAATTATTTAACAATCAGTGATTTTAATAATAATAATAATTTGTTACATTTATATAGCGCTTTTCTGGGTACTCAGAACATTTTACATATGGAAGGGGGGAGTCTCCTCAACCACCACCAATGTGTAGCACCCCCTGGATGATGAGACGACAGCCATATTGAACCAGAACACCCACCACACACCAGCTGATTGGTGGAGAGGAGATAGACGATTAAGCCAATCTGTAAATGGGCATGATTAGGAGGCCATGATTGACAGAGGCCAATGGGTACATTTGGCCAGGATGCCGGGGTAACACCCCTACTCTTTTACCGAAGGACATCCTGGGTTTTTAATGACCACAGAGAGTCAGGACCTCGGTTTAACGTCTCATCCGAAGGATCCATTTCAATCAATTTTTTTTCCTTCAGAAATTGTGTTGTGTATTTGTATCAGAAATGTTGTTGTGTATTAAAAAAAATTCTGGCAATCAAATGAAAGCATAAAACATTCATTTAAATAATCTTTTAATCATATGAAATTAAACATCATCAAAACACATGTTAAAAGTTAACATTTTATTTGTCTTTTTTTCCTTAGACATGATGTCAGTGAAAGAGGAGAGTCAAGATCTGAATGGAAAGGAAGAGAAAGATAAATATGAGAAACATGATTTCATAACTGAAGAAACATCTTTTAGTTGCTCAAAGATTGAAAAGAGTTCCTCACGAGAAAAAGCTCAAAAGACAAAAACTTATTGCACCTGCCAACAGTGTGGAAAGAGTTTCAGTGATAAAAGAAACTTTAATAGACATTTAAGAATTCACACTGGAGAGAAGCCTTACACCTGCCAACAGTGTGGAAAGAGCTTCACTGATAAAGGAACCCTTGAGAAACACGTGAGAATTCACACTGGAGAGAAGCCTTACACCTGCCAACAGTGTGGAAAGAGTTTCAGTGATAAAAGAAACTTTAATAGACATTTAAGAATTCACACTGGAGAGAAGCCTTACACCTGCCAACGGTGTGGAAAGAGTTTCAGTGATAAAAGAAACTTTAATAGACATTTAAGAATTCACACTGGAGAGAAGCCTTACACCTGCCAACGGTGTGGAAAGAGCTTCACTGATAAAGGAACCCTTGAGAAACACGTGAGAATTCACACTAGAGAGAAGCCTCACACCTGCCAACAGTGTGGAAAGAGTTTCACTCAAAAAGGAACCCTTAAGGAACACATGAGAATTCACACTGGAGAGAAGCCTTACACCTGCCAACAGTGTGGAAAGAGTTTCACTCATAAAGGAACCCTTGAGGAACACATGAGAATTCACACTGGAGAGAAGCCTTACACCTGCCAACAGTGTGGAAAGAGTGTCATCCGAAAAGGAAACCTTAAAGCCCACATGAGAATTCACACTGGAGAGAAGCCTTACACGTGCCAACAGTGTGGAAAGAGTTTCACTGATAAAGGATACCTTGAAAGTCACATGAGAGTTCACACTGGAGAGAAACCCTACACGTGCCCTCAGTGTGGAAAGAGTTTCAATCAAAAAGGAACCCTTGAGAAACACATTAAAATTCACACTGGAGAGAAGCCTTACACCTGCCAACAGTGTGGAAAGAGTTTCAGACAAAAAGCACACTTTCAAGACCACATGAGGATTCACACTGGAGAGAAGCCTTTCACCTGCAAACAATGTGGAAAGAGTTTCAATCAAAAAGGGCATCTTAAAGGCCATTTAAGAGTTCACACTGGAGAGAAGCCTTACACCTGCCAACAGTGCGGAAAAGATTTCATCCAAAAAGGAAATCTTGAATGTCACATGAGAATTCACACTGGAGAGAAGCCGTTCATTTGTGATCTCTGTGGAGAGAGTTTCAGATATAGAGTAAACTTTAAGCACCACATGAGGATTCACTTATGAGAGAACGGTTTTATATGTCATCAGTCTGGAATGAGTTGCAGACAGAAAAATCTTGGGTTTATGTAATATCTCGTACGAAAGAGAATCATTTCATGTGGCATCACTGGAAAGACTTGCGGAAACAAAGCCAACTTTGAGATTTACATAAGAGTTTAGATAGAGAGGCCTTTCACAGCCCTCAAGGCCCTGAAATACGGCAAAGTTATTTTTTTTTATATTTTATCAGTCTTTGCTTAAGGGCAGCGCACTGGTGAATATCCTGTGTGGCAGTTAAATTAATGTGTAAATATGTGCTGTGCATTTTCCTTTCCGTAACAAAATAAATACGGTGAGAAAACTGCATTTGTGAAAGCATCAGATATAATAAACTGTTCCCGCACAAAACTTGGAAATACTAAGATTGTGATGGCTACACTAAAAGAAAGGTACATGTTATCTGACAGTATTCCCTTTAACACAACCTCCAATGTGTATGGAAGGAAATAACGCTCGGAAATGACAGGTTTTCCACCTGTCCAGCTCCTCAAGACTTTCGCACAAAATTTGACTGTCTGGAGCGTGAGATCAGCAATAAAGAATGTAGAAACTAAAGATCACCTCTGTTCAGAAAAGTGCAAACACGACAATGAAAGTTCTCGTTTTAGACTATAATTCAGGGCTGTCAAACTCCTTTTCACTGAGTGATACTATTCCTTAACACATTGTTAAATAACTGTCTCTTTATTTGATTATTATTTGAGTTACAAATATTGTATTCATTTTCATAGGTGATGCTTGATCTGTGCTTGGTCTCGATTAGGTTCATAATTAAAAACATCTGTGCGCACAGATATGTGCTCCTAATTATGGACAGAATGAAGTCAGGGTTTTGGCATCAAAGCCGGAGGCAGTAGACGGTAAAAGTCCTCGAATGCAGAATCCTGGAACTTTTCTCTTAGGCCACTATTGCTTTGAAGCTCTATTAACTCCCTCTGAAGGTGATGGGGCGCACTGTCGACGTCGGCGGTCAAAGGATTGGCAAAGATGGCAAAGGCTGAGTGCTGTGTTGTAAAGTCAGAGAAGCGCAGATCAAACTCATTAATTGACCGGCTTACTATGGTATCCAACCGAGCGCATGAAAAAGCACCAGGAACCAGAGGTGGGACAAAGTCATTGTTATGCAAGTCACAAGTAAGTCTCAAGTCTTTGCCCTCGAGTCCAAAGTCAAGTCGAGTCAAAGATGAGGCAAGTCCCGAGTCGAGTCAAAAGTCAAAGCCAACAAGTCTCAAGTCGAGTCCAAAGTCCTACCATTTTAGTTTCGAGTCATTTCAAGTCCTCTTACCACAGAAATAAAATGTATACAAATCATGTATGTCTGTAAGATTTGTATTTATTTAAACCTCTTTTTATACAATGACATTAATCAAATACAGTAAAAACAGAACATTTAAATTTTCACAAAAAATGCTTGTATTTCAACAGCATATTGCACTAGAACAATGCACAGCAGCTTCAGTCCTGTATTGTATTAACCTCATATTGCAAAACAGTTTAACTTTCAAATAGACATGGGTCCTTTTAGCCTAAACTTAGGGCTAACTTAAACATGTCATCAATAAAATCCTCACTCCTCAAAATGATGACTTCTGAAAAACTGCACCAACGTGATAATATGAGAGAGTGAGAGAGAGAGAGAGAGAGAGAGAGAGAGAGATGTGTGGACAGGTGATGAGCAGAGAGTGAGTGTGTGTGCGCATGCATGCTGTGGACAGGTGGAGGGATGCCCCTATACTGCATTGCATTTGCAAAAGATCAAATTGGCCAAAAGTCTGTCAGTCATTTGTGCACGATGGGGACGCAGAATGATGCCACCATGGCTGAAAACTCGCTCCACTGGAGCACTAGAAGCAGGCACTGCCGAGACTCGGATGGCTACTTGAAAGAGTGAAGGAAGAGTCTTACTGTTCAGTGCCCAGAACAAAAGGGCATTCTGTCCTTCTGCCATGTCAATGTAGTGACTTAGCTGTACTGCTGGTGGGGTCCCAACATCCCTTTTCTGCCTCTTATGGTATGCAGCAAACAGCCCTTTTCTTTCCATGTCCTCTAGTTCTTCTTCAGCAGGCACTGGCACAGGCACAGGTTGATCCGTCTCTGCAGCATCTTGCAGGATCAATTCTAAAAAAAAATGATACTGTGCAAGACTGAAAATTGTTATTATTGTTAAAGTCAGATTAATATCACATTAGATCCTAGATCAGATTAAGATCAAATTATTTAACGTTGCATTTAAATTGCATTGCAAGACAATAATATAATAATACCAATAATACTTTAACTCGTTGTGCCACCTCTGCCTTGATGTCACGGTTGACCAGCACATGGGGCTCAATCCACAGCAGACAAAAGGCTGGATCCAAGGCAGCTGCTTTCAGATAGACTGTGTCTGAAAAGGGGGCAGTGATCCCTTCTTGAGACTGGGCCATTTTCACAATAATGAAGATCCCAAGAAATCTTTTTTTCAGGGATGCTTGCAGACCTCTGACCTCTTGAGGCTTCAGCTTCTCAAGATGGTGATTGAGGGACTTTCTCCTCCTGTGTCAAATCAGTTGCTTCTCCGAAAGGTTTCAAAATGTCCACCAACTCCTTCAGCAGATTCCACTCTCGTGGTGTGAATGACAGTTCTTTATGCCCGGCCTTCTCAAGAACTGCGCAGAGCTTTTGCTGATCACAATGAAGGACTGCTTTCACCTGCCGCAGTGTGGAATTCCACCTCGTGCTCACTGCAGCAGGGATGCCTCTGTGCTCCCCAAATTCACCATCAAAGATGTCTTTAAACGTTGTGCTTGTGTGGAGCAGGGAGCTAAGTTTTGATAACTTGGAGAGAGAAGGACATCTCTTCAAACCGTCTCCCACAACCAGCTGCAATGTGTGTGTGCAAAACACTGCAGGCGCTGTTTCTTTGCCATAGCATCGACGGTTTGCTGGTCTTCTAGGGTTAAGTCATGCCATAGCTCAAGATCATCAAGATTATCTCCAGCATCATCATCTTCCTCCTGTTCGCTGGGGAAGCAGAACGTAAATGCCTTGCGCATGTTAGCAGCATTGTCACTAATGATATAGTCCAATTTAGCTTTGATGTTGTATTCTTCACATATTGCCTCAAATTGGTCACAGATGCGCTCCGCTGTGTGAGAACCTTTGAAGCGGTTGCAGGCCAAGAGATTAGTCTTTAGCTGTACCCTCTCTGCATCTCTCTCCATCCAGTGCACAGTGACACCAAGGAATCCCCTCATTTTTCGATCAGACCAAATGTCCACTGTGACTGAAACATGGTCAGTGTTGCTCAATTGAGTTTTTAACTTTGAACGTCTCTCCTCAGCAAGGCTCTCTGTTTTTGTGGTCAGCGTTCGGCGACAGACTGGGGTATACTTGCTATCCAGCACAGCCAGAAAGTGACGAAAGCTCTTATTTTCCACAGTTGACAGAAAATTGCAGTCAATAATCAAGTCAGACAGTATCGAATTGGAGATGGCCTTCTGCTGTGGGTGGCTCGTGCTGTAACGCCCTACACCCTAACGCCCTGGAGTGTCCAGGAATTGTGAGATTGAAGGCTGTTGTGGTTCATCTACGATGCTTTTGTTCATCTGGTATTCTTCATACCTGTAACAGAGAAGAATATGAAACAGATGTCAGAAAATCCCTTATAGTCACACATGTTGTATTTGAAACTACTCTTTACTCATATCAATGTTGTTGTGTTAATATTCATTGTCTATTGTACACTACGGTATACGATAATACATTTCAGTTTCAGTGTATGCAATATTAAGAATATTTTCACTGCTTCAATAGTCATAAGAAAGCCCTTTCCCTCAAGAAACTAAAGGTATACATCATTGCTAGGCGTCTTCAGGGCTATCATCCACTCGCGAGGCATAGGCGCTGAAAGGCACAATGTAATAACCTTTGTGTAATTGACAGAATTACTCAAAAATATTTTGCTACCTAAAAGTTAAAGATTTTTTGTGTCACGCATGCATGCATGTCTATTTCCCTCATATTAAATATAAAACGCATGTGGACTGATATTTTTCCAATGTCTGGACTCCTTTATTAATGGAGTATATAAACAGACGTTTCAATATATTGGTATTAAATGTATTTTCGGAGAATTTATATTTCAAGTTTTTACTGCAAATATCGAAATGCGCGCTCTTTGGTCCATCATGCTTGAGCTGTATGCGCGATATAATTTTATAACACAAAATTTTGAAATGTAGGCTTAAATCAAACACATTTTAATTCAGACTCTCTCTCTCTCTCTCTCTCTCTCTATATATATATATATATATATATATATAAATGGAAAACAAAAACAAAACGTCTGTAATCTTTGCCCCGCATGTTTTGCAAATTGCAACTCGTTTTTTGTCGACTACCTCGTCATTTTTATAGCCAAACAAAACTATCTTTAGTATCATTTTGCCAATTAGCGTGTTGTTGCTTGTTGCGCTTCAGTGGTTGTCTTGCAATGTGCCTGCTAAGATGATGTCAAATCAAACCAACGTGGGACTAGTGATTGGATGTTGTGCAGGCAGCGCGCGTGCTCTCTGCATGCATACAGGTGGTGCACATTTTTTTCACAGATGCAGATACATTGAGAGCGGCGCGGCCGTGTGAACATTTTTTTTCCCCAGGTTTTCATGGGAAGTAGCAAGTCTTCTCGAGTCAAAAGGCGCAAGTCCAAGTGAAGTCACGAATCATTGATGTTAAAGTCCAAGTCGAGTTGCAAATCTTTGTACATTTTGTCGAGTCGTGTCTGAAGTCATCAAATTCATGACTTGAGTCTGACTCGAGTCCAAGTCACATGACTCGAGTCCACACCTCTGATCTGTTGAATATGAAAATACAACAAACAACAAATACATTTGCCTTAAAGTGGTGGAACAGTGCAGAACAACATACAGCCATTAAGTTGCCCCAACAGGGCATTGTGTATCAAAAAGGTAAATGAAAATAAATTAATATAATGACGAAAAAATTACATCTATATAACATAAATAAATAAATAAATAAATAGTCCCATAGTATTCAATGGCTGACTGTAGTAGGTGATTTCATATAATATTTTAAATGTAAACTTATTACTTGTCTGAATTTCCACATTATAATGGAATCATAAGCTACTAGTTATAAAGAGAATGAGGGTCATTGACCTATTAGAATGAAATGCATCCATTCCAAACTGGATGAAGGGTCCTCAATATTTTGGCCCTTATAAGACATAATATCATAAAATATGATATTTTTCCCTATTTGAATTAAGGTCTACTGTACAGTAGAGATGTCAGTTAAAGGGTTAAGTTCTGTTTTAGGTGGGATATTATGAAAGCAAAAAGCACTAAACAAGACCAAAAATCTTGATTTATTAACCTGTTAACACAGTATACCCCCATTTCCCCATTATATCTACTTACAAGTCATTTGCCCACCAGCAACTTTAGTTGCCGCTTGGACTTTTGACTTAAGTGAAGCGAGAAAACTTTAGATCTCTTGTAAGATATCTTCCCAGCGCTAAAGTACCCCTTTAAGGTTATCTTTAAATCTAAAAACTCTCCACACTGACCACATATGACTGGCTTCTCTCCAGTGTGAACTCTCCAGTCCCTCCAGAAAAACGTGATTATGCGATCGCATGATTTAACGCATAATCAGCCAAAGTCCGCATATTTATACGAGGGCCGCATTTTTTCAAATACGCTGCACTTTCGCCGCCTAAATTGCCTATTTCCGTGTGCAAAATATGCGGGGCTAGCATGATTTCATAATCCCCGCATTTTCACTACAAAAAAAGTAATATATATATATTAGCAGAAAGTTGAAAATGTTTGTTTACTTCACACAAGAGCCGCCATTTCCGACTATTGCCATGGGAACATTTTGAAGTGACGTAATTACCCGACGTGAACGTCATCGAAAACCTACAAACCCCGTGGTGAAACCATAGATATCAGGGAAACCAATTTGAAGCACGCAAATTACCATTTGCCAACAAAAATAACATCAAAAGAGCAAAGCAGTTTCCCGCTGCGCTGACCGATTTCAAAACACAGCATCATGAAGCTTCGAATCGTTATGAAAAGCGTTATGAATCAGTCGGAGTCAATCAGAGTCGATTCAGCGGTTCGGATCACCAAAGTCTTGTATTTCAGCAGTTTGACACGCGATCTGAATCATGAATCGACTCGCTGATTTATAATTCTTCAAAGCATCATGATGCTGTGTTTTGAAATCGGTCATCACTATATAAGTTGTTATTTAGTTTTTTTTTGCGCACAATAACTATTATCGTCGCTTCATAAAGTTATTGTAGAACCACTGTAGTGAGATGGATTTTGTAACGACGTCTTTAGTACCTTTTATGGGTCTTGAGAGTGTACATTGTGCCATTGGAGGCCTTTCTGAGCCATCGGAATTCAACTTAAATATCTTCATTTGTGTTCTGAAGATGAACGGAGGTCTGACGGGTGTCCAACGACATGAGGGGAAGTCATTAATGACAGAATTTTAATTTTTGGATGAACTAACCCTTTAAGAGATTGCACTTTGTGCATTGGAAGCACCACTGTTGGGAATAACGGCGTTATAGATAAACGGCGTTACTAACGGAATTATTTTTTTCAGTAACGAGTAATCAAACGAATTACTGTTTCTCCCGTTACAACGCCGTTAGCGTTACTGAGAAAAAAATGCGCCGTTACTATAATTGAGCTCACTGAAGCGGTTTTCATCCGAACAGGCTCTCTGTCAGTCGGACTTGCAATGTGTGTGTGAGTGTGCGCGCCGGCCATGAGTGTTGGGGGGTGGGTGGTGTGGTACACATAACTGATGATGATTGTTTGGGTGGGAGACAAGGTTGAGGTTGATAGGTTGAGTTCACACACACACCTATGACGCACACGCATATGCACAGTCAGCGATGGCAAGTCCAACGACTTCAAAGGTAGTTTTCGCAAACTGGAAGTATAAGCGCTACTTTTCCCTCGTTGAGGTGAAAGGTAAGAATGTTTATGTAACATGCAACTTATTCCCAGGAAGAAAGAGTCTCTCCACGTCTGTGGCAAGTAATTCTAATCTAATGAAGCCTCACATCATCTCAGCCACAACATTAGTGGCTAAAAACCCAGGTGATAACATGAGCTCCACTACCAGAGGATAGTAAAGTACTGATAATATTTACACAATATTTACACTATAGTAGGTCTACAGATAATATTTACAATAATATATTGAATTTGATAGGTGTCTCTCACATTGTCCCACAGCAACATTACAATAGTGTACATTAATGTACAAAGTTTTATAATAATAATTTATTCTATTTAGTGTCCAATTCATTCATTTAACGTTTAATATTGGGGGCATCCAAGTTATTTGAGATATTTGAACATTTGAGAAAAAAAAAAAGTAACACAGTAGTTACTTTCCCTGGTAATTAGTTACTTTTATAATGATGTAACTCAGTTACTAACTCAGTTACTATTTGTAAGAAGTAACTATAACTAATTACTTTTTTAAAGTAACGTGCCCAACACTGGGAAGCACTCAATCGTCTGTTTTGGAAAGCTACCTCTGTAAAACAGGAAGTTATTTATTCATTTTTTCAGAAGTTGTAGCATATTCCTTTTGTAAAGCTACAGAACTTGTTTGACTCAATGTTTTGTAAATTTGAGCCATGTGTTTATTATGGTCTTCAATAAAACAAGATGGGAACTTAAATATTCCCAGCACTTTCTGTGATGTAGTGCTTTTTTTCTCTTTTTTCATCAAACCGCAGTTTTTGCAAGTTTCCGCAATTTTATCGCATAAAATTGCATAAATATCCCGCATTTTCCATTGCATTTTTTAAGAAAATGTGCTGCATAATCAAGGATTTTTGCCCACAACAATCACAAAAAAAAAAGCTACAATGGAGGTATGAAACGGTATGAAAATTTCATATCACGATTATAGTGACCCAAATGATCATGATTATCCATATTATCACGGTTTTGTTCAAATGTGATGAAAGTGTCCAAAAAGAACTCATGCACACACAAAACATTTCAACAACTTTTATATTTGAAAATCAACAAGTAACAAATAAAACAAGCAGCTCTAAGCACTTTTTTAAGCTAGATTCTGTTTTGTGGGATTTCCTTAATGGCCGTCGTCAATAGCAACGCATTATCACAGAGCACATCCACATATCACAACAGACACTCTGCAACTTTTTGAGTCTCTGTTTTTGATTGTATTGAAAATGAACTCTGAGAACTTTAATGTTAACACTACTATAATTATTACTATCAACTTCTAGTGATCATTGTCTGGATGATTGTTTTGTACACCGTACAAAATAGATCAGATTTAAAATCAAGATTTAAAACATTAATCTCAATTCAATATGTCCCCGTAATTATTTATGTGGTTAAGAAAATCTGTGTACTAAGTGTAAAATGAATATACATTATTCTCCCTTAAATGTCACCGTAGTCTTGTCTGAACTTGTTTGTTCATCTTTGACCTCAATACCAAGACTTTGTCTGGGAAATATTAACGTGCAGCTTGAGCCAAAGCCCACTTGCCTTGCGTTCACAGATTTGAAGTAATTGTTGTAACTGTAATGGTTTCCCCCTATTACAGCGAGTTTCTTCTAGCATGTTCTGCAGACAGGGTGACCATCCTCGATTATGTTTCCCTTAGGAATTTTGTAAAAGCTAAAATATGACCACACCTCAGATTTGGTCCTGTAAGAAGGCTGGGAAATCTCCCGGCACTGTCACTGCCTTCTGCCATTTCTTCTCATTCAAAAAACTGCATAGGGCGCTGCGCCTGCACCAGACGGACGCTGACTGGACAGGATTTACTGTGAGTTTTCAAAATCGTGATAATCACACAGTTTTAATGATAATTATATTTTAAACTATATTACTAAACGTCTGTACATTTTATCGTGGTTTATCATGAAACTAGGGCTGAAACGATTCATCGAGTTACTCGATTAACTCGATTACAAAAATTTCTTGAGGCAAAAATTCTGCCTCGAAGCCTCGTTAAATTCCTATGACGTGCACTATACGCGCAGGGATCTGATTCACACGGACTGCTGTTTAGTTTAGATCCTAGATGTCCAGAATCACTATAGTAACTGCTTGTTTTACACAGTTTATACAGGTAGTCGATTGCCGTTCTTATAGCTGCCACACACACACACAGACAGTTTGTTAAGTAAATGCGTTTAAAGGCTTGCCAGTTTGAACATTGAAGCGATTGTGCACTATTCAAAAACAACAATACGGAAAACTTCCATTCAGTGCTCAGCTTTTTCTGTGACACAGAGCCGAGCCATATCGCGTCTCTGACAACGCGCGCCCTGAAGGCAGACCTCTTTTCACATGAAGATCCGCACATGCAGAAACGCAGTGTCAACGCTGTCCTGTGACTAAAATAAAGTCACTAAAGTAGCTTAGAAACTCAACTCAACCGTTATAGGCATACATTTGAATACCTTTGAAGTACAAACCACAGCTTCATAATGAATAGAGACGGTATGAGTAATTCACACACACAATCTCTCTCTCTCTCTTTAATGCATTCAAATAAATGTAATGTAGGCCTACTGTGCTAAATTATCTGTATCTGATGTACAACAAGCATAAATCTGCCCCATAGACAATAACTGCTGAAAGTGAACCGTTTCCTTCAAGTATTTTAAAATCACAAAGAAATTAACTTTTTTTTTTACACCTCTAGAGATTGATCAAAACTGTACAGAATGCCTATACACGCATACGAGTTAAAATAAGTATACTTTGCAATGCTGTGCGTTTGACTGCGCATACGACATACAACTATACTTTCAGCTTAAGGCTTTTCTGTCCGAAACTCATTCCAGACTGATGACAAATAAAACCGTTCTCTCACAAGTGAATCCTCATGTGGTGTTTAAAGCTTTGTTTATATCTGAAACTCTCTCCACAGAGATCACAAATGAAGGGCTTCTCTCCAGTGTGAATTCTCATGTGTGTGTCCCATGGCCTTTTTCCACACTGTTGGCAGATGTAAGGCTTCTCTCCAGTGTGAACTCTCATGTGGGAATCAAGATTTCCTTTACAGTAGAAATCTTTTCCACACTGAGGTAGGGCTAGGCGATAAAACGATAATTATCGCAAAATAATTTACCTCAATAAAACGATAACAACAGTTGTTGACAGCCACAGTGGATGACAGGCTTGAAGGATTACACTCTTAGAAATAAAGGTGCCAGGAAGAACCAAAAAGGGTATTTCACAGCGATGCCATAGAAGAACCTTTTTTGGTTCCCCAAAGAACCCTTCACTGTAAGATTCTTTGAAGAACCTATTTGTTTCTTGGTGCCATAAAGAACCTTTTTCAGTGCTGCAAAGAACCCTACTCAAGGGTTCTTTAAAGAACCTATATAGGTTCTTCATGTCGCTTTATTAGGTTCTTTGTAGAACCATTTATGAAATGGTTCTTTATGACCCCATAATAAACAAACATACAAAGAAAATCCAGGAATTTGATTTATTCAATTTTTTTATTGCCTTCATACATTGTGCCACATGAAGCAATATATCCATTTAATTCATACATTTCATGAATCGAGTTAAAATTGCACAATTTTAAAATGTGAAAATAGCAGAAACTCTACAATAAACCAGAAATGAGCAATAAACCAGAAATGAGCATAACACAGACTCTACAATAAACCAGAAATGAGCATAACACAGACTCTACAATAAACCATAAATGAGCATAACACAGACTCTACAATAAACCAGAAATGAGCATAACACAGACTCTACAATAAACCAGAAATGAGCATAACACAAACTCTACAATAAACCAGAAATGAGCATAACACAGACTCTACAATAAACCAGAAATGAGCATAACACAGACTCTACAATAAACCAGAAATGAGCATAACACAGACTCTACAATAAACCAGAAATGAGCATAACACAGACTCTACAATAAACCAGAAATGAGCATAACACAGACTCTACAATAAACCAGAAATGAGCATAACACAGACTCTACAATAAACCAGAAATGAGCATAACACAGACTCTACAATAAACCAGAAATGAGCATAACACAGACTCTACAATAAACCATAAATGAGCATAACACAGACTCTACAATAAACCATAAATGAGCATAACACAGACTCTACAATAAACCAGAAATGAGCATAACACAGACTCTACAATAAACCAGAAATGAGCATAACACAAACTCTACAATAAACCAGAAATGAGCATAACACAGACTCTACAATAAACCAGAAATGAGCATAACACAGACTCTACAATAAACCAGAAATGAGCATAACACAGACTCTACAATAAACCAGAAATGAGCATAACACAGACTCTACAATAAACCAGAAATGAGCATAACACAGACTCTACAATAAACCAGAAATGAGCATAACACAGACTCTACAATAAACCATAAATGAGCATAACACAGACTCTACAATAAACCAGAAATGAGCATAACACAGACTCTACAATAAACCAGAAATGAGCATAACACAGACTCTACAATAAACCAGAAATGAGCATAACACAGACTCTACAATAAACCATAAATGAGCATAACACAGACTCTACAATAAACCAGAAATGAGCATAACACAGACTCAACAATAAACCAGAAATGAGCATAACACAGACTCTACAATAAACCAGAAATGAGCATAACACAGACTCTACAATAAACCAGAAATGAGCATAACACAGACTCTACAATAAACCAGAAATGAGCATAACACAGACTCTACAATAAACCAGAAATGAGCATAACACAGACTCTACAATAAACCAGAAATGAGCATAACACAGACTCTACAATAAACCAGAAATGAGCATAACACAGACTCAACAATAAACCAGAAATGAGCATAACACAGACTCTACAATAAACCATAAATGAGCATAACACAGACTCTACAATAAACCAGAAATGAGCATAACACAGACTCAACAATAAACCAGAAATGAGCATAACACAGACTCTACAATAAACCAGAAATGAGCATAACACAGACTCTACAATAAACCATAAATGAGCATAACACAGACTCAACAATAAACCAGAAATGAGCATAACACAGACTCTACAATAAACCAGAAATGAGCATAACACAGACTCTACAATAAACCAGAAATGAGCATAACACAGACTCTACAATAAACCAGAAATGAGCATAACACAGACTCTACAATAAACCAGAAATGAGCATAACACAGACTCAACAATAAACCAGAAATGAGCATAACACAGACTCTACAATAAACCAGAAATGAGCATAACACAGACTCTACAATAAACCAGAAATGAGCATAACACAGACTCAACAATAAACCAGAAATGAGCATAACACAGACTCTACAATAAACCAGAAATGAGCATAACACAGACTCTACAATAAACCATAAATGAGCATAACACAGACTCAACAATAAACCAGAAATGAGCATAACACAGACTCTACAATAAACCAGAAATGAGCATAACACAGACTCTACAATAAACCATAAATGAGCATAACACAGACTCTACAATAAACCAGAAATGAGCATAACACAGACTCAACAATAAACCAGAAATGAGCATAACACAGACTCTACAATAAACCAGAAATGAGCATAACACAGACTCTACAATAAACCAGAAATGAGCATAACACAGACTCTACAATAAACCAGAAATGAGCATAACACAGACTCTACAATAAACCAGAAATGAGCATAACACAGACTCTACAATAAACCAGAAATGAGCATAACACAGACTCTACAATAAACCAGAAATGAGCATAACACAGACTCAACAATAAACCAGAAATGAGCATAACACAGACTCTACAATAAACCAGAAATGAGCATAACACAGACTCTACAATAAACCATAAATGAGCATAACACAGACTCTACAATAAACCAGAAATGAGCATAACACAGACTCTACAATAAACCAGAAATGAGCATAACACAGACTCTACAATAAACCAGAAATGAGCATAACACAGACTCAACAATAAACCATAAATGAGCATAACACAGACTCTACAATAAACCAGAAATGAGCATAACACAGACTCTACAATAAACCAGAAATGAGCATAACACAGACTCAACAATAAACCAGAAATGAGCATAACACAGACTCTACAATAAACCATAAATGAGCATAACACAGACTCTACAATAAACCAGAAATGAGCATAACACAGACTCAACAATAAACCAGAAATGAGCATAACACAGACTCTACAATAAACCAGAAATGAGCATAACACAGACTCAACAATAAACCAGAAATGAGCATAACACAGACTCTACAATAAACCAGAAATGAGCATAACACAGACTCTACAATAAACCAGAAATGAGCATAACACAGACTCTACAATAAACCAGAAATGAGCATAACACAGACTCTACAATAAACCAGAAATGAGCATAACACAGACTCTACAATAAACCAGAAATGAGCATAACACAGACTCTACAATAAACCAGAAATGAGCATAACACAGACTCTACAATAAACCAGAAATGAGCATAACACAGACTCTACAATAAACCAGAAATGAGCATAACACAGACTCTACAATAAACCAGAAATGAGCATAACACAGACTCTACAATAAACCAGAAATGAGCATAACACAGACTCTACAATAAACCAGAAATGAGCATAACACAGACTCTACAATAAACCAGAAATGAGCATAACACAGACTCTACAATAAACCAGAAATGAGCATAACACAGACTCTACAATAAACCATAAATGAGCATAACACAGACTCTACAATAAACCAGAAATGAGCATAACACAGACTCTACAATAAACCAGAAATGAGCATAACACAGACTCTACAATAAACCAGAAATGAGCAATAACACAGACTCTACAATAAACCATAAATGAGCATAACACAGACTCTACAATAAACCAGAAATGAGCAATAAACCAGAAATGAGCATAACACAGACTCTACAATAAACCAGAAATGAGCAATAAACCAGAAATGAGCATAACACAGACTCTACAATAAACCAGAAATGAGCATAACACAGACTCAACAATAAACCAGAAATGAGCATAACATAGACTCTACAATAAACCAGAAATGAGCATAACACAGACTCTACAATAAACCAGAAATGAGCAATAACACAGACTCTACAATAAACCATAAATGAGCATAACACAGACTCTACAATAAACCAGAAATGAGCAATAAACCAGAAATGAGCATAACACAGACTCTACAATAAACCAGAAATGAGCATAACACAGACTCTACAATAAACCATAAATGAGCATAACACAGACTCTACAATAAACCAGAAATGAGCATAACACAGACTCTACAATAAACCATAAATGAGCATAACACAGACTCTACAATAAACCAGAAATGAGCATAACACAGACTCTACAATAAACCAGAAATGAGCATAACACAGACTCTACAATAAACCAGAAATGAGCATAACACAGACTCTACAATAAACCATAAATGAGCATAACACAGACTCTACAATAAACCAGAAATGAGCATAACACAGACTCTACAATAAACCATAAATGAGCAATAACACAGACTCTACAATAAACCATAAATGAGCATAACACAGACTCTACAATAAACCAGAAATGAGCAATAAACCAGAAATGAGCATAACACAGACTCTACAATAAACCAGAAATGAGCATAACACAGACTCTACAATAAACCATAAATGAGCATAACACAGACTCTACAATAAACCAGAAATGAGCATAACACAGACTCTACAATAAACCATAAATGAGCATAACACAGACTCTACAATAAACCAGAAATGAGCATAACACAGACTCTACAATAAACCAGAAATGAGCATAACACAGACTCTACAATAAACCAGAAATGAGCATAACACAGACTCTACAATAAACCATAAATGAGCATAACACAGACTCTACAATAAACCAGAAATGAGCATAACACAGACTCTACAATAAACCATAAATGAGCATAACACAGACTCTACAATAAACCAGAAATGAGCATAACACAGACTCTACAATAAACCAGAAATGAGCATAACACAGACTCTACAATAAACCAGAAATGAGCATAACACAGACTCTACAATAAACCAGAAATGAGCATAACACAGACTCTACAATAAACCAGAAATGAGCATAACACAGACTCTACAATAAACCAGAAATGAGCATAACATAGACTCTACAATAAACCAGAAATGAGCATAACACAGACTCTACAATAAACCAGAAATGAGCATAACACAGACTCTACAATAAACCAGAAATGAGCATAACACAGACTCTACAATAAACCAGAAATGAGCATAACACAGACTCTACAATAAACCAGAAATGAGCATAACACAGACTCTACAATAAACCAGAAATGAGCATAACACAGACTCTACAATAAACCAGAAATGAGCATAACACAGACTCTACAATAAACCATAAATGAGCATAACACAGACTCTACAATAAACCAGAAATGAGCATAACACAGACTCTACAATAAACCAGAAATGAGCATAACACAGACTCAACAATAAACCAGAAATGAGCATAACACAGACTCTACAATAAACCAGAAATGAGCATAACACAGACTCTACAATAAACCAGAAATGAGCATAACACAGACTCTACAATAAACCAGAAATGAGCATAACACAGACTCTACAATAAACCAGAAATGAGCATAACACAGACTCTACAATAAACCAGAAATGAGCATAACACAGACTCTACAATAAACCAGAAATGAGCATAACACAGACTCTACAATAAACCAGAAATGAGCATAACACAGACTCTACAATAAACCATAAATGAGCATAACACAGACTCTACAATAAACCAGAAATGAGCATAACACAGACTCTACAATAAACCAGAAACGAGCATAACACAGACTCTACAATAAACCATAAATGAGCATAACACAGACTCTACAATAAACCATAAATGAGCATAACACAGACTCTACAATAAACCAGAAATGAGCATAACACAGACTCTACAATAAACCAGAAATGAGCATAACACAGACTCTACAATAAACCAGAAATGAGCATAACACAGACTCTACAATAAACCATAAATGAGCATAACACAGACTCTACAATAAACCATAAATGAGCATAACACAGACTCTACAATAAACCATAAATGAGCATAACACAGACTCTACAATAAACCAGAAATGAGCATAACACAGACTCTACAATAAACCAGAAATGAGCATAACACAGACTCTACAATAAACCATAAATGAGCATAACACAGACTCTACAATAAACCATAAATGAGCATAACACAGACTCTACAATAAACCATAAATGAGCATAACACAGACTCTACAATAAACCATAAATGAGCATAACACAGACTCTACAATAAACCAGAAATGAGCATAACACAGACTCTACAATAAACCAGAAATGAGCATAACACAGACTCTACAATAAACCATAAATGAGCATAACACAGACTCTACAATAAACCATAAATGAGCATAACACAGACTCTACAATAAACCATAAATGAGCATAACACAGACTCAACAATAAACCAGAAATGAGCATAACACAGACTCTACAATAAACCAGAAATGAGCATAACACAGACTCTACAATAAACCAGAAATGAGCATAACACAGACTCTACAATAAACCATAAATGAGCATAACACAGACTCTACAATAAACCAGAAATGAGCATAACACAGACTCTACAATAAACCAGAAATGAGCATAACACAGACTCTACAATAAACCAGAAATGAGCATAACACAGACTCTACAATAAACCAGAAATGAGCATAACACAGACTCTACAATAAACCAGAAATGAGCATAACACAGACTCTACAATAAACCAGAAATGAGCATAACACAGACTCTACAATAAACCATAAATGAGCATAACACAGACTCTACAATAAACCATAAATGAGCATAACACAGACTCTACAATAAACCATAAATGAGCATAACACAGACTCTACAATAAACCAGAAATGAGCATAACACAGACTCTACAATAAACCATAAATGAGCATAACACAGACTCTACAATAAACCATAAATGAGCATAACACAGACTCTACAATAAACCAGAAATGAGCATAACACAGACTCTACAATAAACCAGAAATGAGCATAACACAGACTCTACAATAAACCATAAATGAGCATAACACAGACTCAACAATAAACCAGAAATGAGCATAACACAGACTCTACAATAAACCATAAATGAGCATAACACAGACTCTACAATAAACCAGAAATGAGCATAACACAGACTCTACAATAAACCAGAAATGAGCATAACACAGACTCTACAATAAACCAGAAATGAGCATAACACAGACTCTACAATAAACCAGAAATGAGCATAACACAGACTCTACAATAAACCAGAAATGAGCATAACACAGACTCTACAATAAACCAGAAATGAGCATAACACAGACTCTACAATAAACCAGAAATGAGCATAACACAGACTCTACAATAAACCAGAAATGAGCATAACACAGACTCTACAATAAACCAGAAATGAGCATAACACAGACTCTACAATAAACCATAAATGAGCATAACACAGACTCTACAATAAACCATAAATGAGCATAACACAGACTCTACAATAAACCATAAATGAGCATAACACAGACTCTACAATAAACCAGAAATGAGCATAACACAGACTCTACAATAAACCAGAAATGAGCATAACACAGACTCTACAATAAACCAGAAATGAGCATAACACAGACTCTACAATAAACCAGAAATGAGCATAACACAGACTCCCCAGCAAACACGCAAGTGTGGGCTCACTGTGGGTAAGTGTGGGTTTTCTGTGGGACAGTGTGGGCAAGGGCAAACCCTTTGGGGGCCCATGTGGGATTACTGTGGGCAAGCCCACAGTTGGGCGTGCCCACAGAAAACCCCCACCGGCCCCCAGTGGGTTAGCCCATGGGGGGCCCACAGCGGATTTGCCCGTTTGGGCCCCAATGAAGGTTTAGTGTGGGCAACCCACTGTGGGCTTGCCCACAGAAAACCCCCACGGGCCCCCAGTGGGTTAACCCTTGCGGGGCCCATAGTGGATTTGCCCGTTTGGGCCCCAATGAGGGTTTAGTGTGGGCAACCCACAATGGGCTTGCCCACAGAAAACCCACACAGGCCCCTAGTGGGTTAGCCCTTGCGGGGCCCATAGTGGATTTGCCCGTTTGGGCCCCAATGAGGGTTTAGTGTGGGCAACCCACTGTGGGCTTGCCCACAGAAAACCCCCACGGGCCCCCAGTGGGTTAACCCTTGCGGGGCCCATAGTGGATTTGCCCGTTTGGGCCCCAATGAGGGTTTAGTGTGGGCAACCCACAATGGGCTTGCCCACAGAAAACCCACACAGGCCCCTAGTGGGTTAGCCCTTGCGGGGCCCATAGTGGATTTGCCCGTTTGGGCCCCAATGAGGGTTTAGTGTGGGCAACCCACTGTGGGCTTGCCCACAGAAAACCCATACGGGCCCCCAGTGGGATAGCCCTTGCGGGGCCCAGAGTGGATTTGCCTGTTTGGGCCCCAATGAGGGTTTAGTGTGGGCAACCCCCTGTGGTCTTGCCCACAGAAAACCCACACGGGTCCCCAGTGGGTTAGCCCATGCGGGGCCCATTGCAGTTTTGAGCCCCAATGAGGGTTTACTGTGGGCAACCAGTAGTTTTTCACTTTGGGGCCACCATAAGGGAACCCTCCATTGCAGCTGTTCCCAGACAGACTGATAAAGTCAGAGGGACCATATTACAGTAGTTTAAACTCCATTAGACCATTTAGATTTCAATGAATCACAGCACTTATAATAATACATTCATAAATAACACTAAATTATTATAATACTATAAATTGTATCTTGTAATGCAAAACTTTCTATGAAGTCCATGATTATTTTTTTTTTACTGTATTTATTAAATAATATTTAAATTAAATTAATTAAATTAAAGAAACATATTTGTCACAATAAAACAATGCAAATGGTTGATCATTCACTGATTTGTTCATTATTATCGTTGGCATTCATCAGTGGTTATTTATAACATTATTTGTTATATACATTTATATTTTTATATACATTATTTTTATTTTATTTTTTATTATAATAAAAACATCACTGATGAATTTTATATTTTTAAATCCTATTACATTTCTGAAATGGCAACAAAAAAAACAGAAAAGAAATTACATATTAGTAATACGCTAGATGGCGTCATCACGTGATCAATTCTAACCAATGAGACTGCTGGAACTGCACCGCTAATGAGCTCAGCTGTCATTCCGGATTCGACTGGGACCGTCAAACTCTGCTCCAAACAGGTAAGTTAAGCTTTTTAAGTTTCCATATTAATATGTGAGTTTCCTATTATAATTAGAGAAACAGGCCAAAATGGTAACGAGTTAATTTATATTAAACTACACTCTCTCATTTTAGTGGTTTATCTGATTAATGTTATACTCTCCTCCTGCCGTTTAAAGTTTAAACGACTAACGGTTATAACGGTCAACTAGGCCATTTTCTGTTAATCTCTGAGGTAATATATACTTTAAAACTGCTTGAATTCTATTACCTTGAATTGTTTTACGTCCATTTTGGTGTTCATTTGTTTTATTGGTGTTTACACAAATAAAATGTTAGCGAAACGAGCTAACGTTAGTCATATGGCCAGGGGACAAGTCAGTCATGTTTGTGTTTTAAAGATTTAAAAAGCGACGTAAACGAGGATTCGTGTAGCGTAAATACAATACACAAGTTACACACTCTTATTAAACCTCGTTACATATGATTATGCCATAATTAATAGACAAACACTGCGCCCTGACAGTTCAGACGGCAAACCATATATTTACATAGCCGTTACATGTGATTTGTATTTTTATAAAGCTACGGTCATATTGCTATCATGTTAACGTGACCTAAAAATAACAGATAGTACAATTATTACTTTGTAACGTTACGCTTTGTGTCTCACACACACAAGCTGGCGCGTGCACGGGGAGAGAGAGTGAAAGAGTGGAGAGAGGACTCATTGGCCTAACGTTATGCCGTCATTTAGGCCATGAAATAATATTCGCGCTAAATATTAACGTAATCATTTCTCCTGAATACAGTTCATCAGCACGTTAACTCGTACAGAGCGAGATTGGACTGAGATATTAATTCTTGTTTGTTTTCTCTCTTTTCCTTGTGTGTAATCAGATTATTGGTTCTGCTCTGTAAGTATTCTTCTAGTTGACAAGTTTTTGTCATAGATGACACACTTTCTTTGCACCATATAACTGTATTTTCATAAACATATTGCTTAATAACATACTGTGTTTATCAGTACAGTGGTGTCATACATTCTCAGATGTTGTTGTACATATTTATGAATAAAAGTTTTAAACTGGATTTATACCATTAAATGTTGTTTGTCCTCTCTCTTTCCAGTATTTATTGCCATCTAGTCCTGACTGTAGAATTGAGCTCAACCCCAGTTAAGCAGACCTGAACCAGTTGATCAAGGTCTTCAGGACCAGCAGAAACTACAGGCAGGCTGGAGCTAAACTCTGCAAGTGTTGGTCCTCCATGACCAGGACTGGACACCACTGTAGTAAGTGACTGATCTAGCAGTCCGTCGTCCAATCATAGAGCGACCTTCTATTATAATTCAATGGGCTCAGGCAACCGCTGTAATTTTACCTGTGGGTGTCGCTTTTGGACATTGTTACTTTATAAAAACCAGCGATTTTTAAAAAATACTTTTTAATGTAATTTTATATATATATAAGTTTTATTTTTGTAATGTTATATATAATATTATATATGTCTCTTTCAGTTTTTTTTTTTTTTTTTTTTTTAAGAGACACTGCCCCTCTTGACTGCCCCTCAGCCTGCATTTGGAATAATAGCTTTGATTAATGATGAAAGGTTTCAAAATCGTGATTGTTTTTTCCTGCCATCGAGACAGGCGTTTACTGAATATTGTTGTCCATGTTCACGTACTCCATCTGGATCTCTGAATTGTCATGCTCAGAACATAATAACCTTCGAGGACCACTGTCCTGCAGATTTTAGCACCAACCCTGGTCCAGCACACCTGAACAAGCTAATCCAGCTCTTTTGGTTCAGTGAATAGAAAGTCACAAGCAGGTTAGATTGATCAGGTCTGGACATAAACTCTGCAAGATGGTGCATTTCGACGGCCAGAGTTGAGAACCCCTGAAAAATGTATACAGTTTTAATTTGTATAGATTTATGCAATATTTGACTAATATTAATTTGTCTTCTCTCTTTTTCTCCTTTGTGATTGTGTGTCAACCACAGCTAAATAAACCCAAAGGCCACTCGGGCACAGGTCACTGCATCTTTTGCTGTGTAAGTACATTTTTGACTGCCAGACACATTCTAAGTGTTTGCATTTATTTTAATAAAACTTGCGTATTCATGCTGCAAGTTAAAGTCATCAATGATTTCTTAATAAAGACATTAAAGGGATAGTTCTTCATGTTTTTCCAAACCTGTATTACTTACTTTTTTCTGTGGAATGCAAAATATATTTTTTGAATAATGTTTCGACTGTCTTGTCAATACAATAAAAAGTCAATGGGATCCAATGATGTTTTTATTGTAAGGACAATTCATTTTATAATTTTTTTCAAAATATCATCTTCCACAGAAGAAATCTTGTAGGTTTGGAATGACATGAGGGTGAGTATAAAGCTTGATACATACTCCGCAAGAGCAAAGAAAAAAGTAATTTCTTTGTTCTTGTGGAGTTTGTACCAGCTTAAGTTGACAATTTCTTTACATTGTGTTGACAATTTTAGTATATTGTTCTCAGTTCTTTATGCCCTCAATTTGTTTGCTCTCTTTATCTTTCTTTTTTAACAACACAGCCTAAATTTGTTTTTAATATTAAAAAACAACAACACGAGGAACTATTTTAAGAAAAAAGTTTTTTTTTTTTTTATGTTAACATTTTAATAATTTTAACATTTATTTATTTATTTTTTCCTTCACTTTAGATGCTGGCACAAAAAGCGGCCAGGCCGGAGCATCTGAAGTGGAAACTCCAGAAGAAGCGGAAGAACCAGAAGACTGGAGATGAGGCAAAGATCTACTGGTATCCGAGGGGATTGATATATTTAATTAGAAAATTAATAATCCACTTAATGTGTTGTGATGTGGTTATAATTGGTCATTTTTCTGTTTTATAAAAAAAAAAGTTTTATTGTTTTGAGAGAGAATTTTTTGCAAGGATGTATGAAATTGATCAAAGTGACAGTAAAGACTTTTACATAGTTACTCGAAAAATACTTACTTTGTAAAATATATTAAAACAGAAAACAGTTATTTTAAGTTGCAATAATATTACACTCTTTAATGTATTTTCTTTTTATCAAATAAATGCAGCCTTGATGAGCAGAAATGACTTCTTTCAAAAGCATTTTAAAAATCTTACTGACCCCAAACTTTTGAATGTTAATATATTGTATATTTTTAATTAAATTAAATTATTTGAAACATGATTTATAATTTATTTGTTCTACTTTCAACAAGTGAATTTATTGTGTGTGTATTGTGGCAAATGCAAAGTAGAACCAAACTAATCTTGTTTGTTATGGCTACAGGTCTATTCTGACACATCTGTGCATTGCCCACAGTATGCCCACACTTTTTCCAGTGTACCCACAGAATACCCACACTTTGCCCAAAGTGTGGGCTTGCTGTGGGCCCACAAATGGCATCAACTGGGGCCCACTCTACTTAGTACACACTTTGGGATGACCCACTATGGCCCCACACGTGCCCACGCATTTCACGCAGGTATCTGGGCCCACAGTGGGAAACTGTGCCCTAAGGGGCTTGCTGTGGGCCCACAACAGGCCCCAGTGGGGGCCCATGTGGGCCAGCCCACAGTCAACCCACACTGTGGGCTGTCCCACTAGGGCCCCACCTGGGTCCCATAGTGTGGGGCCCACACGTGCCCCGCATTTCACGCCGGTATCTGGGCCCACAGTGGGCTGCCCGCAAGGGCCCCATACGGGCCCCAAAGGAGCATGTTTGCTGGTCAATTGCAAATGTTTACTTTCATGAAAAGTAAACTTTCATGCAGCGGCACAATGATATTATGCAGCAGTATCAGGGCTGTACGTTAACTTTTTTTGCACATAGCACTGGTGCTACAGAGGTTGAAAGTTTTTTAGCACAGCCCACAGAATTGTAGCACATGTATAAAACGTCTGTTACCATGTCTGAAAAATGCAAAAAGTGCTATACAATACAAATATTTAAGAATAAAAATAATAATAACAATTATTATTATTATATTTTACAGAAATATCGTTATCGTATTTTACGTTTATCGTTAGACAGGTCTAAGGTTTTATAATAAAATACTAAATTATGATAAAAAAATGTGACTAATGTCTTAATTTTTGTCTTATTTAATCTTATGTATTCACTGAGAAAGGAAAAAAGTACTGTACACGTCTCTACACCGCGAATCTATCACTGTACTTCAGAATATTATAAAATAATATAATTTCTGCCTCATTCTGTGATGTGAAGCCTGTCAGATTACAAAAGTAAGTTATTTCAAACACTCGATTAATGTTCTCTTTTGTTGGACAACAGGTTTGTAACGCTTCTCATTACAAGTTTGGAAAGAGGTTGTTGCTTTTTCTAATGCACATTAACACTGGGCACGTTTGCTGTGGTCATGTCCAAACGCGATTGTTCAGCGCTGGTCTGGTTTCACACTCAACTTGATTCTATCGAACCCTGGTGCACTTGTTCATCTTACGTCATCAAAAATGTGCACGGCGGATGATAGAAAACACACCGCAGTAAATATATTGTGTTTATTCATTTGGTGCTATTATGCGCAGCTGAGTAAACGACACTTGGGTTTACTGTATGTGCGTCGCATGAAGTTCATTTGTTACATGCATATGCGCGAATACACTCGTTTCCAAGGTAAATCATCAACACCATCATCCCTTACATGTGTTTTAATGAACTAAATACAATGTAATACGCTAAAACACATATGCAGGTTACGTTTCTTCCTGAACAAATGCGCACCCGAGTCCGTTTCACGTGATTCGCGGGACAGTTCGAGTGCCACCTCCTTCAGAGTCTCGGGTTCTGTACCCCGGTGCGCACCGAGCCTGCGATTAACAGCTTTTACATTAGCAATTTTTCATGCAAACCGTGCCCCTTATCGAACTAAAATGACTCCATCTCACAGTGCATGCAGAGATAGAGCAGCATTTATTGCGAACCGATCGATCCGCCCTGAACAGTGCTGCGCTTCATCTGCACATATATTTATTTATTTAATTAAAAATTGAAGCGATTTTCATAATTTCACAAAGACAAATCTCGATTTTGGTTTAATTTCAGTCAATCGTGCAGCCCCAGATTAACCTCACACGAGCACAAAACAAATTCTCCCTTCACTCAAACGAGCTCTGTCTCACATGCTAAACTGTATCGCACGCGTGCTACTGGGGTAAATATATTCATCGCACAGACAGATGTTTTTGTAGCACGTGCGACATATATGTCTCACTGTACAGCCCTGGGTAGGGACTTTTATTTTAGTAGAAAGATAGTGAGAGCTCGTGGTTCATCGGAGTGGTTAGGCAGATTTAAAGTTTGCAGTTTGTTAAGCACCCCCCGAAAAGGCATAAGGTGTGTATGTTCTTGTTTACTGTCATCTGTAATGAGTATTTTTGTGTATTTCGCTGTATGTTAATGATAATGCTATGAAGAGAGAGAGCGTTTGTGTACGAGGTGTTAATGCGCACTTCTTTGCTTTATTTGTTCAGCTCTTACAATGTTTTTTTGGAGATCAAACGGTTTCAATAAACTCCATGAAACATCAGTAAAGTCTGGCCATCATTCGGGCAACGTGACAATCTGCTTGCACAGGGAGCGCTGGGGACTATTTTCAGGTGCTGCATAATATCATTGCGCCGCTGCACTCATGGGACGGCTCAGTTCCTTGATCATTACGCAGGAATGAGAGTATAGTTCCTAGTCATATCGGTCTAGAAAATCACAACTTTTAATTTCCCGTCGGTCTTAGTACACGATGTAACTATACACATCACAGCATGTAAATAGGAAAATGTTGGCGTTATTTTGTCACTTATTGAGCAGTAGGCTATCTAGAGCCGTTTACCTCCAGTCTTTGTGCTAAGCTAGGCTAGCGGTGGGTGCGTCAGACAGAGTTATGGCACGCACGGAGATGAGAATGGTATGTATGGACTTATCTAACTCTGGGGGATATGGGGAATAAGATAAAGTCCCAAAAAGTTGGCGTGTTCCTTTAAGGCCTATAACTCTCACTACCTAGAGCTGATTGAGATGCACCCAGAGATTTAGTTTGGCTGTGTTTTTCTTCCTCTTAATTATTCTCATCTCAAACAGGACAGAGTGTCCAAACACAGAAAAACTCCCAGTGAAACGATTATAAAGATGGCGTTTATTAAAGAGGAGACTGAAGACGTGAAGATTGAAGAAACATTGAGAGTGAAACTTGAAGAAACTGAGGAACTAACAGGTTGGTTTCATTCTCAAAGCTGAACGCTGAACACTACAGAAATGAGTGATATTTTTGAAGAATGCTCTTCTCATTCTTAATATCTTTTGCTGGATCAAACCAGTGTGACTTTAGCCATTTCTCAAGATACGTTCTTGTCTGTACTTCGCTGTAAATTTATTCCTGTGGAACGTCATTGCTGCCCAAGTTTAAAGAGGTCATGAATTGAGAAATCAACTTTCCCTTGAGCTTTTTTGATAAATAAAAGTTCATCGCGATATAAGAATATCCTGTAAGTTTCAGAGCTGAAAACTTCCTTGTTAGTCAAAGAAAAGCTTTTATTGACACCAGGCCCAGAAAACGCTCAATCTGCGAATGTGTCCCTGTGACATCAGAGAGTAGTGAAACACCGCCTTAACCGAAGAAGACGAACGCCTAATTCTCTAGTGCCGCCCACCGACTCGGCATGACGTGTAATAGATAGTACTACGGGTGCACCGATCCGATATTAGGAGCGGATATCAGCCGCGATACTGACAAAATAGCTGGATCGGGGATCGGAAAAATTGTTAATGTGCTCTTTAATGTGCGTGACTGATCATTGATCACAATTCAAGCGCATGAACGCGATCATCTGTGAAGGCGATCGATCATCTCTTACCAAAGAATTAACATGAATGATGATCTGAAGGTATGCTGAGGATACATTACAACTTACTGTCACGTATCATATGTGGTGTAATCGCTAAATCAGAGTTTCAACGGCGGAAAGACGTCAATATAACTGCTGTAAACTAAACAATGTCATGTAACGTTAGCATCACATTTACCTCAGGCAGTCATTCAGTGTCCACAGACTTTTATTCACTAGAGAAATCAACTCTTTCGCTAAATATATGCACTATATTAGCCGTTATATTCATTATATTCTACTTAACCTGTTAGTGATGTCTTGATTATTTCATGCTTGTTAAATAAACCTGTCATGAAAATGACAGACACTGTGTATAAATTATTATATTTCAACAACGATTTGGAGAAAAAACTATTTTATAATTAGATTTAGAAGTTATTGCAAAAACTGCCTTATGTGAAGTTTACATGTTTGCGTACTGTGTTAATTGAGCGTTGATTATTATACCTAAAATAAATAGCAGCTGAATTTAGGCTAATAGTTTGGGCTCTGCTGTTAACCTTTAATATTAATGTGCAAGTAAGGGCAAGTAAGGGCTTACAACAAAAATTGTCATACTTGAGTACATACAGGTTAGAAATGGCTATTTTCGACCCTGATTTTAGCCTCTGCTCTGAATGCTACTGCTGTGGTTGGTTAATCTTTGCATATAGCTAAGTATTGCATGTTTAACTCTCAATTTTTTTTTACTATTACAGCTGGATCCATGGCATTATATTTAGATTGCAGCTAAATGAACTATGGAATCACCAAAATGCAAGAATGATTCTGCATTAATTTAGTGAAAGTGGCAATCGATAGTGGATAATAATATATAGCCTAATGTAATGTATAATAAACTGACGGTAACAATGTTGTGCTGTTGGCGCTCGTGCAGCCTCTCGAGGAGAAATCTATTAATTAATATTAAGTCACTTACATTTTAGATGCACTATTAAGTGTTTTTGTCCGATTTCAGCAGCGAAAATCGTTCCAAACAAAGATCATAGCAGAACCACAACGAATCTCACAGCTACAGTGTGTTACAGAATGATTCAGCGTTTTGAATGAATCGTTTGTATCAAAGATTCAATGACCTATCCATAAACAACCATAGAAATACATAATAAAGGCTAGATGTCTCGTCCGCGCTGCTGGCCAATGGAGGTCGACGTCCGCACCTGGCGGCCATCTTGTCACAGTCAGCTCGCTCACTCGTAACATTGTGTTTTAATGGTACATGTACTTTTAAAAAAAACATAACTTGCTAAATTTTTTACCGATTTTTAAAATGTTTGGTTTGTTAAAAACGTCAGAGATGTAGTTATGACACTGCATACTTATGAATAATTATTCATAATTTGTTCAAGCATACAGAATTATAGCCACGTTAAAAACGTTTGTAAGAAACCATACCATTTGTAAATCCGTCAAGATTTCAGCGAGATGAGAGTATTTGTGTTCGTGCAGATCACTCACCTTACATCAGGTACCACAGAGCCAGCCAGAAAGCTTGCCTGTGACAAGATGGCCGCCGGTGATTACGTTAGAGACTCCGCCGTAAGACTTTATTATGTATATCTATGTAAACAACTGCCTCATTCTTAAATGAATCAGCCGTTTGAACAAATCGACTCAATGACTCGCTCATTAAGACCTGCCGCCACCTACTGGCGGTTAAGTTTCATGTTTAAACATTCTTTCCAACATTTCTTATTTGTATATATTCAAAATATTTAAAACTATCTCATGGCATTTTTTTAATGCAGTTGCAATTTTTCAGTGCATATTATTTAATTTGATTGGTAACAGCCCTATAGTGCCTTATTATTACAATTTAATTTATAGATCAAATTTAAAAATATAAACTGAAAGCTGAAGCATAGCCTATATTTATTAAAATTATGGAAAAATGCCCTTTTTTAAAAGGTAAAAATATCAAAGATATGCAGATTTAAATATGTCAAAGAAGATTGAACACTGTTGAGAATATTAAATTATATTTACAACACACACACACACAATCAGGACAAGCACGTGAATAGGCTTAATGTCGAGCCCTGTGAGGCAAAAAAAAAAAAAAGGACTTGTAAAAAGCCAATTTGGCTGGTGGTCAAAAAAGTTAATTTCAGGTGGTAGACGAACACAGTCATCCATGCACAAGTCCAGTCATCAACTTTAATTATACAATACAGATTGTTTCAAAGCAGCTTTAGAGGGATAAACACGCAGTACAAAGTGCCCTACCCATGTGAACAGTGATACGGTTGTCAATCCAGAAACTTTGCAATGTGTAGTTAGCAGCATGATAAAATATATTATATACAGAAAGCGAGCAAAGATCACTGACATTATTAAGTAAGCTGTAAATGACAATGCGAGGCACACAAAGCGGCACTCTTGCAAAAACTCCCTTTAAAATCAGTGAAGCGGTCTACTCTGTCCAATGAATCTTGCAATTAAAGATTCACTTTTGGCTACATCAACTGATCCAATTATTTATTATCAATTATAACAGTTATAATTAATTATTCATATTTACCTTTGGCTAATTAATTAAAGGTCCCGTTCTTCGTGTCTTTTTGAAGCTTTGATTGTGTTAACAGTGTGCAATATAACATGTGTTCATGTTTCGCGTGTAAAAAAAAAACAGTATTTTTAACACAATTTACTTATCTGTACACCGCTGTTTTCACTGTCCTAAAAACGGCTGATGACTTCCTTTATTCTATGAAGTCCCTCCTTCAGAAATACGTAACGAGTTCTGATTGTGCCAGCGGTTCCCGTGTTGTGATTTGACAGCAGCTTAGCGAACGTAGCATGGTCCTGTGTTGTGATTCGACAGCAGCTTAGCGCACGTGGAAAGGTCACGCCTCTTAACGGGAGATATATATGCGCTTAATGATCTCTTCAGCGTCCCTGGGAAAGCCAAACAAAGGTGATTTGACTCCGGGATGAAAATAACGGCGTCTCGACGACATGGCGACAAACACAGTCAAACGCAACAATTCCTTTACTCCACGCGACACGTCCTCTTCTCCACGTGGGACAGCAACAAGACCACGCCCCCTTTTTTCGCATAGTCTTGTGGGCGGAGGTTAGTCTGTTCTACTGTTCTATCGACGTCATTTATGTAGGAAGTACCAGGATGTAGTCCAAACCGGCCGTTCGCTGTAGGCTTTGAAAGGGAACTTCTGTTAAATAAAATATCTCGCTTGGCATTGAACTTTGAGCTTTATAATTTTACAGGTATTATTTATGCTTTAACAGCAACATTACACACTAACTAAAGTTTGAACAATGGGATCACGAAGAACGGGACCTTTAATTAAAAGCAGTTGCATTTATTGGGCCTAAACTGTGCTATTGCTTGTCCACAAATGTCAACAAAAATCTCCAGGAGAATGTCATGTTATATGTTGTTGAAAGATCTAATTGCTCTAGAACAGGGGTATCCAATCAAACACACCTAAACCAGCTAATCATGGTGTCCAGGGTGCTAGATAATTACAGACAGGTGTGTTGGAGCAGGGTTGGAACTGAAATCTGCAGGCGGCAGATTGCATCATGTTTGCTTTCTTTACTTGGCAAAAAGCACAATTGAGTTTTTTTAATGTGAGGTATGCAAAATTAAAAGTAGACCGTTTATAATGATGTGTAACATTTATCTGTATGACCAAAATCGACAGAGTATTTTGAGTTTCTCCACACTAAGAAAAATAGTGAGGTGGTCATGCCAGCACGACCGCTGACCTCCTAAGGGTTAAATCCTGACTAAAATTCACAAATACTTTTTCTCTGAGAGAGAGAGAGAGAAGAGTTACCAGCTTCGAGAAGAGTTTTTCAGGTTACAGGTCACATTTTACAGTAGCTTAGTGGGTATATAATTTAGCATGCATGTTAGTTTTGATGCTTAAATGCCTAAATGTTTTGACGTCTTGGTTTTTGCCATTAAACTGGGGTTAATTTGAATTTGCCTCTTTTTGTCTTAGACCTGATGCCACTGAAAGAGGAGAGTGAAAAACTGAATGAAAATGAAGAGAAAGAGCAGCATGAGAAACATCCTGATTTCATAACTGGAGAAAATTCTGCTTCAGAGACTGAAAAGACTTCCTCACAAATAATAGCTCAGAAGACAGGAACTAGAAATTCTTTAACTTGCTTTATATGTGTTAAGAGTTTTAGTTGTTATGGAAACCTTAAAATCCACATGAGAATTCACAATGGAGAGAAGCATTACACCTGCCAACAGTGTGGAAAGACTTTCACAACAGAACTAAACCTTAGGTATCACCTAAGGATTCACTCTGGAGAGAAGTCGTCCACATGTGATCAGTCTGGAAAGAGATTCACACGTAAAGTAAACCTTAATAACAACTTTAGGATTCACTTGAGAGAGAACTGTTGTCATCTGTGTGGAAAGAGTTTCTTAGGAATGAATGGCCTTACCAGGCACATGAGAATTCACACTGGAGAGAAGCCTTTCGAATGCCATGAGTGTGGAAAGAGTTTCACTCAACAAGGAAGCCTTAACACCCACATGAGAATTCACTCTGGGGAGAAGCCTTACACCTGCCCTCAGTGTGGAAAGTGTTCACTGTAAAAGGTCACCTTAAAGCCCACGCGAGAGTTCACACTGGAGAGAAGCCGTTCACATGCCAACATTGTGAAAAGAGTTTCACTGAAAAAGGAAGCCTTGCAAGGCACTTGAGAATTCACAATGGAAAGAAGCCTTTTACCTGCACGTTGTGTGGAAAGAACTTCATTGAAACTGGACACCTTGAAATCCACATGAGAGTTCACACTGGAGAGAAGCCGTACACCTGCCAACAGTGTGGAAAGAGTTTCTCTCAAAAAGGAAACCTTAAAGTCCATATGAGAATTCACATTGGAGCAAAGCCTTACACCTGCCAACATTGTGGAAAGAGTTTCACTGAAAAAGGAAGCCTTGCAAGGCACTTGAGAATTCACAATGGAAAGAAGCTTTTTACCTGCAAATTATGTGGAAAGAACTTCACTGAAACTGGACAGCTTGAAGTCCACATGAGAGTTCACACTGGAGAGAAGCCGTACACCTGCCAACAGTGTGGAAAGAGTTTCAATCAACAAGGAAACCTTAATGTCCACATAAGAATTCACACTGGAGCGAAGCCTTACACCTGCCCACAGTGTGGAAAGAGTTTCACGGAAAAAGGAAGCCTTAAAAGGCACATGAGAATTCACATTGGAAAAAAGCCTTTGGCCTGCAGTGATGAGTATGTTTCACCCGAAAAGGAAACCCTGTGGTTCACATGAGAATTCACACTGGAAAAATGTGTGGGAAGAGTATTTCTTGAAAAGAAAGTCTTAAAAACACATGAGAGTTCACCCTTCCACGTCAGTTTCACACATAAAGAACCCTCATGTTATTTTAAACCTTTAAGACTTTCATTCATCTTTGAAACAAAAATGAATATATTTTTTGTAAAATCTGATTTCTGTTTCTCATTCGAATCTGACTGTTTATTCCAAATATTATATTATATTATAAATAGATTTATTTTGGCTTTTAGTCTAATATAAACATTGATCAGCAAACTTAAAAAGATCAACTCACTCAGTTACGTTTGTAACCCTTGTTCCCTGAAGCAGGGACCGGAGACGCTACGTTGGGGACCGACACGGGTATAAATGAGGCACAGGTGCTTGCATCAAATTAGATTTTGCTGAGGAGCCAAGTAGGTGAACTGACACCCCACCAGGGTACAGAGGACATGGCGACAGGACGTGGCATCTCTGTTCCCTCCTTCTGCTGACCTCTGTGACAGACAAATTATTTATTGCATTATTTTCTACATTGTCTACTTTGTTAAAAGTGCTATATAAATAAAGTTGACAAAGAGCTGATCTGAGGACCTGAAGCTTTGCATTCTATCCACGTACGGCTGCAGAGCACGGACGGGACAGAGCAAAGGTAGGGCTGGGTCTGCCTCCTCCAGGGGCAGCGCTTGCAGGTTCACCACCTGGTCCCTGGAGGGAGTGGTAGGAACCTTGGGCTCATAGCCAGGCCGGGGTCTCAGTATCACCTGGGTGTTCCCCGGCCCGAACTCTAGGCATGATTTGTTGATTGAAAATGCCTGCAGGTCCCCTACCCTCTTGATGGAAGCCAGTGCAGCCAGCAGCAAAGTCTTTATGGACAGAATTTTTGACTCTGCCGACTGCAGAGGCTCTTCGGTGCTCGTGCCGAAGAGATGGTGTTAACTTCCTCTTGGGGTAAGTCACCTAGAACTTCTGCGTCCTGTCCAGGGACCAGTCGTTTCTAGAGGTCTGGACGTGGGTGCCACAGGGTGCCCTGTCTCTAAGTCAGAAGGTCCAAACAGAACTCCACCTGCTCATGTGGGGCCACAGAACTTGGAAGGTCCATGGAAAATGAGAAGGTGTCAACATCTTCACATCCATAAACATTATTCATGTACGTACAAGAAATGTCGGCATAGCTTTTCCATTAATCAAATGTTATTCGCACATGGACGACCTTCTCGAAGCTTACATTGATCACTTTGACCGTGCCAGTGTTGACCGTGTAATCTCTCTTGAATTATACAGTTTTCCAGGCATACCAGGTTCTTCTTTAGACTGTTTCGGAAGTCCAAATAGTCTGCAGCAGGCTGAGGAAAGTCCAAAATCAAATTCTTCTCCTCTGCCTTTAGGCCAACAATAGCATCCTCTAGGTCCTTCCTCAGAGGAATCTGCCAGGGAGGGGCTGTCGCGAGGAGCATTAGCTTTGAGAACAAGTCTGCTTGGGCCAGTACGGCGTCACCAACAGGACCTGCTCCTCGTCCTCCCTGACTTTTCACAGGGTTTGTGCAGGTAGGTTGACTGGGGGAAATGCATATTTGCGGAGGCCCCGGGGCTAGCTGTGCGTGAGTGCATCCGTGCCAAGTGTGCCCTAGGTCAGCAAATAAAACCACTGGGAGTGGGATGTTTCTCTTTTCCCAGTTGACCCGAAGACCCAACTGGCTGAGGTGTCTGAGCACAAGGTCCCTGTGTTTGCACAACTGATCCCTGGACTGTGCAAGAATGAGCCAGTCATTGAGAATGTGAACGCCCTGCTCTCTCATGAGAACAAGGGCCACCTTCGTGAAGACACTGAGGGACAGGGACAGCCCGAAGGGCAGGATTTTGGACTGATATGCTCGACCCTTGAACGCAAAGCGCAGAAATGGCCTGTGTCAAGGAAGAAGTGAAGTGAAGCGGACTCCCATGAACCTGGGGGGGATGCTGGGTAAACTGAATCGTGGACAAACCATCCACCACTCGGTTCCAAAGCACAAAGCTAATTTGATGCAAGCACCTGTGCCTCATTTATACCCGCAGTGCGTGGCATGAGCAGCTGGTGCAATCATTGCATGCCAATGTGCATTGGCTCGTTTAGTTACACTTGAAGTAGATTGGCTCTCGCGAGCAAAATTCCTATTCATAGGTCCCCGTTGTGGTGTCGGGAGTGACTTACTGAATGGGAACAAAATTGGTTCTTACTGAAGCTCAATGAACACAAGAACGAACCTCATTGGTTCTTGAGGAAGCTCAAACGTGCTGTGTAACATGAGAATGAACCTCATTGGTGGTCATCTGTTCATCAAATAAAGAAATCAAATCTCTTTAGAAAATTTGTACTAAACCACTCAAGTCATAGTAGTAGGTGCTCTCAGAAATCTCTTTTCTTTAAAATTATCTTTTATTTGTGTTTCGTAGACGACCTAAAGTCTTATGGGTTCGGAACAACATGAGGGTGAGTAAATGATGACAGAATTTGGTACTTACCATACTTACCATGTACTCACCATAGTAATAACAGTAACAATGACACCTTAAAATAAAGTGTAACCCAAATGATTCATTTTTGGGTGAATTAAAGGGTTAGTTGACATGATCATGAGGCTTAACACTGCAGAGAAGCCTTTTCTGTCTTCAATGTGAGAGGATTTTCTCCATTCAAAGAGACCAGAAACTTGAACAGATTGGTCTCTATCATACTCATCAGGTGACGCTCCACTCTGGCATGTTTGTCACTGGTTATTTCACACTTATTTTAATGTCTTTATACTTTGCTTTGATGCATTTTCTTTTCCTTTGGCATGTACAATGAAGGCCTGTGACCACGCCTGATCGTTTGCTTTCCTGTTGTTTCAAATATGGAGCAGTGTTTTAGTGTTGTCATATATTGATTAATTTTTCAACCTCATATTTACACGGGCTATTGTTGCCCTCTATGAATATCTATAGATGTAATTTGACTTTTTAAATGAACTTGAACCTGAGCAAACATGTTTGTGTTGTCTCATTTCATCACTCATATTTTATTATATAAATTTTTATTATGTTCTTCTTTATGTTTCTTGCTCGCTGTGGGGGAAATGTTGCTGTTGGGAAATACGTAGCGGAATATATAATAATAAAAACGTAGCGGGATATTATGTTATATTGGATGAGCAATCAGTGTTGCCAAGCCTGTGGTCGCAATGTTGACTTTTGTGATTGGCCAATACCAGCAGACTGCAGCCAATGGAAATTCTTCTCCATCGATGCGTGTCTCCTCACAGAACTTCTAAGCAGAGCGCTTGAGGTAAATTGTGATTTTGACCAAAAATCTGAATAGAAAGCATTACTTTAAAAGATGCTATAACAGAAACTTTGAAATGGATAAAGCTGTGTTAACGTATCTGAAATGATCTGGTCTACAAATGATGATAAATAAATGATCATCTAAAAATTATACCGCCGTCTTGCCTGAAAAGAGCTTGAATTTCCGTTATATATCAAGTGAAAACATTAACAGATCCAAAAACGCACACTGTAATCTAGAAATACATCCAGATATGCACAAAACTCACACAAATGGCGACCCATGCTGGTCAAAACTGGAAATGTAATGAAAACACAGGCCAAGCATGTAATGATAGGCTACCTGAAAAATAAAATAAGGGATTTAAGGGAATAAAGAAAAAAAAAGAACGGTAAAATAAGTTCTAGTCTAATTGTAGCCTAGATGAGAGGTAATCCATTTAGGCTAAACTCTTTGCAAATAGTATTTTATTTAAAATATGCACATATGTCAAACATGCAAAATGTGTCATATCATATTTTAATAAAATATGGTGAAAATCCATTAAAATATGAATAGTAAAATTAAAAAAATCACTGTATTATTACTGTGGGTCATTGAATACATCTATCGTAAACAGTTGTCAAATATTAAAGGGGTCATGAACTGAGAAATCAAATTTTCCTTGAGCTTTTGACATATAAGAGGTCCAATAACGTCCCCTTGGAATTATAAGGTTCTATCTGACGTTTTTGTCAAAATTGAGTTATTCACATATTCTTATTCTGTGACAACTTATTTACATTATGTGATGTTTTTTTTTAAGTTGTGTACATTTTGGGACTTTTTATTGAAAAAACAAAAAGGTTCTATCTACAAAGTCGAACTCTGACTTGGCTCTATAAGGTTCTATCTGCGTGAGCCAATCAGCACTTCGAATGCACAGACGAGGACCAATCAGGATCAACTTTATATGTCTTGTCGCCGGCTATTTCCTTGACAGGAAAGATCACAGACACACAGGCTGCGTCCGAAAACCTAGGCAGCTGACTCGTTGCCTCGCTGCCTTATCAGACAATGGCTTGAAAGGCAGCGTTTAAGCATGAAGGCACCTCACAAAACTAATTTCTGACAGACTTCTTAGGCAGGGTAACAGTTTAATGATCTACAGCAAAATAGAGAGAGCTTTGGTGAGAACTAAACACATATTTAATTACTACATTAGTAATTTCTCGCTAGAAATCACATCAGAAGTGGAAAATGTTGGTAAAAAACACGTACATTTACACACAAACCGACCAACAAATGCAACTTTCAGACACCATCTTTTTTTCCAGCTCAACTGTCACATAATGGGAAGTACAGGATTGTGGGATAGCAAAGGGAGTGAAGGATACAAATATGCTGCCTTCAGAAATCGATCAGATGAAGGTATCTCAGGAGACAGGAAGTGAAGCTAACATTAGATTCGGACGTGCCTTGGTGCCTTCCTGCCTTGAAATGTGTCCTCCGAAGGCAGCATTTTCCAGATTTTGTACGCAGCCACAATATCTGTGAGGATTATGGCAAGCAACGCAAAGTTTTTAAAGGTCCCATGGTATGGCATTTTTCTATTACTTTATAATGTTTCCTGAGGTGTGCTTATATTGTTAGTATGATTTTAACATAAAAAATGTCATAATTTAGAAATAAAAGGCATTTTTTCTATACTGTTATTACCCCTCTGGCTGAATGTTTCAAGGGGTGTGTCTGCTGTGAGACTTCAGTGAAAACGCCCACTGTTGTGATTGGCTGACATCTTTGCATTTGAAATGAGTGTTAGATTATGTTGTGGAGGGGGTGTGGTTTAGCAAGGTACTGCACGCACTGCACACATGCACTGCATGCATGAGAGAGAGAGACTGACAGGGCACTGTGAACCAAGGAAAGCTGGAGGAAGTTTTATTGTACTGAGTTGTTGAGAGCGCTGTGCTGTTAGTGCAAGCTTATTTGTAGCTGAGAGTCCCAGTCACATCGACTCTGTCTTCTTCCACATTATTCTACGAACTTTGTAATACATGTAATGTACCATTACAGCTGTCGAGATGAACAAATCGCCAAAGTGTGGATTAAAGCATTATTTAATGATCTATTCCCATCACATGAAAAGCTGCAGTGATGAGCATTGAGTAGACAGATAGTCTGTTGATCGCGTGAATGCTGTGATCTCGTCATTGCAACGCGTTTTCTCTCACAAAATGCTTTGACCACAACTAACAGCAAACACAACGTCGATATGAATACAGTAAGAGCTTTGTGCAGCATAACAGCGTCATTCATCATAACGGCAGATTGGGCAAGTGTGCAGATACACTTGCGACGTGTGATTGACAGCTCCGGACATTATAAAGAGTGTTCTTTGATCGCTCTCTGTAGTTTAATCACTTAAATAACTGATTTGTTTCATGCTACTAACAGAAACGATCATTTTAGTCACTGGCTTGATTCACTGATGCATTACGCTTAGGGCATCAAGACGGCGATCATTAAACGATCTAGAAAGAAAGTCTGAGTGAACTTGAATGATTATCAGGCATTAATGAACACTGTTACTCACTGTTTGTCACGGTGCTGTTGAATCCATATCGTAAAGTCTGTTTGTAAAGCCTGTGCTGACATAAACTGAATCCATTTTCTCCACATTCTCTGGACGGGCAAAGCAGAGGAAGGGGAGGTAACCTTTCCTGGTATGACGTCATAACAGGAAAATTCAAGATCAGCTCATCTGAGCTGTCATTTTCTCAAAGGCAGAGAAAGACAGCCAGAACTCGGTTTACACCCATCAAAAATTCTAGCCACTTAGGGACCATATAAAGGATAGGGAAATCATATTAATGTTAAAAAGCCTCATAAAATGAAATTTTCATGCCATGGGACCTTTAAGAAACCTCAAAATCGACAATTTTATTGACGATCTTGTCAAGGACAGCAGCCCGAATTCCAGGCAAGTTCAGTCTTTTTTTTTTTTTTTTTAGGTCTTGCTGAGGAGATTGTTTTCATAGTTAGACACCACACTAGCCAGCCTGATATTAAGAGGCAAGCACTAAGAAAATACAGAAAAAACAAATGAACCTATACTACTCAAAATAGTGCGGTTACAGTAAGTTATGATCGTTATGTGAAAATTTGAACATGTGAAAGATCATTAAAGCAGTTACCTCAGTATTAAAATTATTTCAGAATGATTGTAGCCTGTAGCTACTCAATGGTATACCATATATATATTTTTTTTGTCTATTTTTGTAATGAACCTGACATATCCAGGAGGGGGAAAAGTAATGCTAAAAACAACAGCAGGAGAACGAGAAAGAGTCACAGAGAGTATTATAGTTCTGTGTTTTAAAAAATGAGTCTGACATTTTTTGTGATTATATATAGTCAGTGAATAATTTTTCAATGATTATTAAACTTTATGAATTAATTTGCTGAAATATTGTCTGTTTTCTTGCAGTTTTTAAAGTCTTAAAATGTAATAGTCAACAGTTTAATTGATGGGGTCTTAATTACAACAATAAACGTTAGCATGTTATTTCAGCCATACTGATGTCTAGATTTCTATATTTCGACGTTTAATGATTTGAAATGTCCTAAATACATGGAAGTACTAAAAATATGAAATAAATGTCATAGAAATTATACATTTTTACTTTCTAACACATGTTGAAACATTGTTACAACATTCATTTTATATTTAATGTTCAAATAATGTTTTGGCAGATAGAACCTTATAATTCTAAGCAAAAAGTGTTTTTTTAGAATTAGAAGGTTCTATCTGCATTTGACCCATTCCAAAAATCCCCATTTACAATTTTGAGAGGATTTTGATATTGTATATTTAGAATACATTTAGGGTCCCTGTTATTTTCATGTTTGTAAGAAACTTGTTCCCCATATAAATTTTCCTATATGTAATGCAAAAACTTTGAAGCTCAATATCTCAAAACTGCTCAGAACGCAGATAGAACCTTATAATTCCAAGGGGACGATAAGTCTTGTTAGTCCAATAAAAGCTTTTATTGACACCAGGCCCAGTAAACGACAGGTTTTTCAAAGTGGGGATCTATGACGTCAAAGGGAGGCAAGCACCGCCTCTGCAGAAGAAGATCAATGCCTACTGTTTAGCCCCGCCCACCAATTCATTTCAGGCCACCTTGTGTACCGGGAGCGCCATCTACTGAATTTGCAAGTTCACTCTGGGCATTGCCAGTGAAATCGCTTTGGTGTGAATACAAAGACGCGTGCGATATTCGTCCCGGTGTGCACAGGCCTTAAGACGAGCATTATTTTGGATTGATAGCATGAACAAAAGTAATTCTAAATATTTGGTATTTAGCCTTGATGCCGAAAAGGCTTTTGACTCTGTCTGATGGGAGTTTTTGTACCTGGTACTGCTACGTTTTGGCTTCAGTGAAAAGGTTATAAGATGTCTTAAACCACTATATCATCTACCGACGGCTCAGATTAAAATTAATGGAAATGTCTCTAGTTCAATTACCTTGGAACGGGGATGCAACCAGGGATGCCCCTCCTCTTTGCCCATTTTCTGTTATCCGGGATTGATGTGCGATGACACGCTGCCTGGACCTTACTTTACGCTTCAAAACTGCTCTTCAGAATCCTATGGATTTTTTATTACTATTAATTACAGAATGGTAGGGCTGGCCCATAAGTCGATTTTATCGATTAACTCGAAATGTGCTCTGAATGACAACCTCCAGTGCTTTGGACACAGATTGCACAATGCTATAGGTAAGAGTCTAATGGCTATACACTCACCTAAAGGATTATTAGGAACACCATACTAATACTGTGTTTGACCCCCTTTCGCCTTCAGAACTGCCTTAATTCTACGTGGCATTGATTCAACAAGGTGCTGAAAGCATTCTTTAGAAATGTTGGCCCATATTGATAGGATAGCATCTTGCAGTTGATGGAGATTTGTGGGATGCACATCCAGGGCACGAAGCTCCCGTTCCACCATATCCCAAAGATATTGGTATATTGGGTTGAGATCTGGTGACTTTGGGGGCCATTTTAGTACAGTGAACTCATTGTCATGTTCAAGAAACCAATTTGAAATGATTCAAGCTTTGTGATATGGTGCATTATCCTGCTGGAAGTAGCCATCAGAGGATGGGTACATGGTGGTCATAAAGGGATGGACATGGTCAGAAACAATTCTCAGGTAGGCCGTGGCATTTAAACAATGCCCAATTGGCACTAAGGGGCCTAAAGTGTGCCAAGAAAACATCCCCCACACCATTGCACCACCACCACCAGCCTGCACAGTGGTAACAAGGCATGATGGATCCATGTTCTCATTCTGTTTACGCCAAATTCTGACTCTACCATCTGAATGTCTCAACAGAAATCACAGAAAACATTTTTCCAGTCTTCAACTGTCCAATTTTGGTGAGCTCGTGCAAATTGTAGCCTCTTTTTCCTATTTGTAGTGGAGATGAGTGGTACCCGGTGGGGTCTTCTGCTGTTGTAGCCCATCCGCCTCAAGGTTGTGCGTGTTGTGGCTTCACAAATGCTTTGCTGCATACCTCGGTTGTAACGAGTGGTTATTTCAGTCAAAGTTGCTCTTCTATCAGCTTGAATCAGTCGGCCCATTCTCCTCTGACCTCTAGCATCAACAAGGCATTTTCGCCCACAGGACTGCCGCATACTGGATGTTTTTCCCTTTTCACACCATTCTTTGTAAACCCTAGAAATGGTTGTGCGTGAAAATCCCAGTAACTGAGCAGATTGTGAAATACTCAGACCGGCCCGTCTGGCACCAACAACCATGCCACGCTCAAAATTGCTTAAATCACCTTTCTTTCCCATTCTGACATTCAGTTTGGAGTTCAGGAGATTGTCTTGACCAGGACCACACCCCTAAATGCATTGACGCAACTGCCATGTGATTGGTTGATTAGATAATTGCATTAATGAGAAATTGAACAGGTGTTCCTAATAATCCTTTAGGTGACTGTATGCTATTTTAAATACTGTAGTCTATGAGAGATGTGACGTGTGTTAGTCTATGAAAATACCGTGTCAGACAGGCTACACAAATGATCTTGACAATCTCTAAGCCTCTTGTCTTTTTTACTCTTTTTTACTTTTTACAAGCAGCCATTATCGGGGCCAAGCGCAACAGAAGCAAACAAGGAAGATAGCAGCAGACCAACTGAAAAAATGAGTGAAGACATTTGAAGCAAAAACGTTAAAACACCACATCAAAACATTGAGTTTTATAGAGCCAATGTCATGTTTTGTTCTATTATAGCGCCACCAAGAGGCACAATCCTAAAAAAAATGTATGTGGCATCGGAGTGAGCCCATACATGTGTGTGTCAATTTTGGTGAAAATATCTAATTTCGTTTTGGAGTTATAGACATTTATATGAAAAAAATGACTGACACCTGACCTTGATTGAATTTTACTACCCCTTACTATCAAATATTTTGACATTTGGGCATTTGAATTTAACTATCGGGCCCTAAAAACAGCAGCCAGAAAAATGGAGCGCAGCTGGAAGAAAACAAAACTAGAGGTTTTTCGTAATTCGTGGAAAGAGCACATGATCACATACAGAAAGGCGGTAAGAACTGCTAGATCTGCTTATTTCTCAACTCTCTTGGAAGAAAACAAACACAACCCAAGGTATTTATTTGATACAGTGGCTAAATTAACCAAAAATAAAGCTTCTGATGATTGTAAACAGCACAGCTGTAATGACTTTATGAACTTCTTCACATGTAAGATTGATAATATTAGGAAGAAAATTTTAACCATGCAGCCGTCTACTACAGTATCACATCAGACAGAGCATTGTAGTGTCACTGAGGAAAAATTACAATCATTCACTGCTATAGGAGAAGAAGAATTGGCTAAACTCGTTAAATCATCAAAACCAACAACATGTATGCTTGACCCTGTACCGACTAGGCTATTAAAAGTGATGCTACCAGAGGTCATAGATCCTCTTCTTAATATCATTAATTCATCTTTGTCATTAGGATATGTACCGAAAACTTTTAAGTTGGCTATTATTAAACCACTTATTAAAAAACCGCAACTTGATCCTACAGAATTAGTCAATTATAGACCAATCTCAAATCTACCCTTTCTGTCAAAAATACTTGAAAAGGCAGTGTCTTCACAATTATGTTCCTTTTTAGAAAGAAATGGCATCTGTGAGGATTTCCAGTCAGGATTTAGACCGTATCATAGCACTGAGACTGCTCTCATCAGAGTTACAAATGATTTACTCTTATCATCCGATCGTGGCTGTATCTCTCTATTAGTGTTACTCGATCTTAGCGCAGCATTTGATACTATCGACCACAACATTCTTTTGAATAGACTCGAAAATTATGTAGGCATTAGTGGAATTGCTTTGTCATGGTTTAAATCATACCTATGTGACCGTTATCAGTTTGTAGCAGTAAATGAAGAGATGTCACACCGATCACAAGTTCAGTATGGAGTACCGCAAGGCTCAGTGCTAGGACTGCTGCTCTTCACCCTGTACATGCTACCATTGGGAGATATTATTAGGAAGCATGGCGTTAGTTTTCATTGTTATGCTGACGATACTCAGCTCTATATTTCTTCACGCCCTGAAGAAACTTACCAATTCACAAGATTAACGGAATGCATAGCTGATATAAAACATTGGATGACCTGTAATTTCCTGCAACTCAATTCAGAAAAAACTGAATTTTTAATTATTGGACAAAAAAGCTCCACAAGTAGTAACCTAGAATACTGTCTAACACTTGATGGCTGTTCTGTCAAGTCCTCGTCGTCAGTGAGGAACCTGGGTGTGCTCTTTGATACCAATCTTTCGTTTGAAAGCCACGTTTCGAGCATCTGTAAAACTGCATTCTACCATCTTAAAAATATATCTAAATTACGGCACATGCTGTCAATGCAAAATGCTGAACAGTTAGTTCATGCGTTCATGACCTCAAGGCTAGATTATTGTAATGCTCTACTGGGTGGTTGCCCTGCTCGCTTAATAAATAAACTACAGCTGGTCCAAAACGCAGCAGCTCGAGTTCTTACTAGAACCAGGAAGTATGACCATATTAGCCCAGTTCTGTCAACATTGCACTGGCTACCTATTAAACATTGCTTACATTTTAAAATCTTGCTTATTACTTACAAAGCACTAAATGGTTTAGCTCCCCAATACTTGAGCGAGCTCTTAACATATTATACTCCATCACGTCTACTGCGCTCTCTAAACTCTGGCCAGTTGATCATACCGAGAATATCCAAATCAACTGCAGGCGGTCGATCCTTTTCCTATTTAGCTCCTAAACTCTGGAACAGTCTTCCTAACATTGTTCGGGAAGCAGGCACACTCTGTCAGTTTAAATCTAGACTAAAAACACATCTCTTTACTGAGGCATACACATAAAACACTTTTTCTTTGAAATTATTGTTAGGCTGCATTAACTAGGTCAGCCGGAACCGGGAACACTTCCCATAACACCTGATGTACTCGTTACATCATCAGAAGAATGGCATCTACGCTAATGATAGTCTCTCTGTTTTATCCCGAGGTTTACTGCAGTCAGCCGGATCCGGGCCATATCCTGATCAGATGATGGACCTGCGCCCAGAGAAGACCAACCAGGACCGCAAAGTGTACGCAGAGACCGTGTCAATTAGCCTCCCCCTGCAACTGCCTCATCGACACGGCATCTTAATAAACCCGTCTTCAGCGTGTTGACTCCGATTGTTCGAATATTACAATTAAATAATACTTAAATCGATATGTCATCCACAATAAACCCGTCTCCAGCGTGTTGCCTCCGGTCCTTCGAATATTCCGATCTATTATGACCTCTGACCTGTAAAGTTTAGAAGAATAATAATAATAATAATTCGCTGTTTGTTAATTGGCCAGAGGAGAACTGGCACCCCGACTGAGCCTGGTTTCTCCCAAGGTTTATTTTTCTCCATTGGGTCACCTAATGGGGTTTTGGTTTCCTTGCCACTGTTGCCTCTGGCTTGGCGTGCTCAGTTGGGGACACTAAAATTTTTCAACTGAACATCGAAATAAATCTAATTAATAAACTAAATTAACCATATCAACTAAATTACTGATCTAATTATTGATCTAAAGCCCACACTGTCACCGTATGGAAATTTAAACTGATGACATCAAATGACTATACAGCTTAATAAAAAATATGCTGCATTATTTTACTGTTTAACTCTGTAAAGCTGCTTTGGAACAATCTACATTGTTAAAAGCGCTATATAAATAAACTTGACTTGACTTGACTATCAACCTATGTTTCTGATTTTCTGACGTTGGTTTCGTCTCGATCAGACTAGCGGTTTCGACAATATCAGTGAACGTTTTTTAAGTGCTAAATTACCGCGCTGCACAAACCATACGCAGAAGTCTGGTATCGTTAGACTCGGCAAGGATTCAGGAGACTAAAAAAGTTAGTCCCATGAAAATAAGTTAACCCCACCCAAAAAACAAAACAAAAAAAAATTGTTGAAAAACAAATTCTCCACTAGGTGGTGCTGTTTCGAAACTTCTCAGGCTACTTCAGAGTATCGTGCTGATGACCCATACCGAGTTTCGTAACAATCCGTTCATGCGTTCATAAAATACAGCATTTTAGCACATAATTCAAAATGGCGGACAGTCAAAATGGCCGATATGGTAAAATTGGATATCAGACGACTCGGCATGCCGTCCTGAATCTAACGAGAATCCTGAATCTTATGATTTTTGGACAAACGGTTCAAAAGTTATAAGCAAGAATAGCCATTTTTCGTATCTCCGGACCAGTAGGTGGCGTGCGCCGAAACGCTGCACGTTGCCTCAGGTCATGCTTGTGATGACTTGTACCAAGTTTGGTTTGAATACGATAAAGATATAGCCTTAAGTGTATTTTCGCAAACGTTACGTACAATTTGCTTGTGTGTTTATTGAAAACGATTTGATGAATCAACTTGAATTCCATGTTTTTTGTCAGCATGGTCTGAAGATGATCTGGTTAAATTTTCGTGCGAATCGGATGAACCGTCTAGGACGAGTTCGCAAAAGTAGGTTTTTCGGAAAATTCTAAATGGCGGGAAAATTTTAATGACGGAAAATGACGTCATAGGGTGCAATCAAATCGGCTTGAGCCAAGGATAATTTTGTTTCTAGGTGGTAGCGCTAGAGGGATTGAGTTAGAGACTCCAAATTCGCTATGTTGACACTTCAGTCTGTCCTCTATGAGTGAGCCAAATTTCATAACTTTCCCGCAAACGGTTCTATGGGCTGCCATTGACTCAAGAGCGGAAGAAGAAGAAGAATAATAGGAACCTTCGGTGCTTGGCCCCTAATAACTGAGAAAAATTTGAATTAGTCCTCAGATACCATGTTCATAATTTATAGCAAGAAATCTACCATTAATTCAACTTTAAATGGATTCATTATATCATTAACCAACGTGGATTTTACAACAATACGGTTTCGGGAAACAGTCGTTACTAGCTGGTTGATTTACTCAACAATTCTACTCATCATGCCTAGATCTAGACTTTTTTTTAAAACGCGCCGATCGCGCAAAACTTTGGAACAGTTTACCTCTTCACATCAGATGAGCTCCCTCTATTTCCACCTTTAAATCTGCTCTAAAGACCTATTTGTTCTCTCAGGCTTTCAATACCCCTTGATCTCAGGTTCGGTTATGGTTTTATTATTGTTGTGTGTTCATTTCGTTTGGTACATTTTTCTTCTCCATCTTTTAGTTTGATTACTTTATATACATCACTTTGGTCAGCCTTGGTTGTTTTTAAATGTGCTAAATATTGTATTGTACATTAATTACCGGGATGAACCATCTTACCAAATACTGTGAATTCTGATCCCCTCCAGATTATTATCCACTCAGTCTACTACACTATTCGCTCTGTAAGACGGTTGCTTTAAGTGAAGGATATGAGTTGGCTGCCAATGAGAGAACCAATTCCCCAAATTACATTTTGTTGCACATCGGTTAATAAATAAAATAAAAACTCAGAAGCAGTTTGTTATAAAAATCAACATTTATCATAATTTTTTGATAACAATCACTGCTACACACCTTAAAAGTAAACTCTGACCAACAGGTTATCAGAACAGAGATACTTTAGATAAGATTTAGCCAATTGGTAACACATGTTTACAATAAAGGAACACGCCACTATTTTTGAAAATAGGCTCATTTTCCAACTCCCCTAGAGTTAAACAGTTGAGTTTTACCGTTTTTGAATCCATTGACTGTTCTGTAGTTACATATATAGCCATATCGGTCTAGAAAATCACAGCTTTTCATTTTCCGTCGGTCTTAGCGCAGGATGTAACTACAGAAGAGCCCAGTTTTAAATAGGAAAAATATGGAAACTCTTTGGTCATTTTTGAGTGAGATGCTAATGATCTAATCAGATTCAATGATCTATGCTAAGCTATGCTAAAAGTGCTACCGCCAGACCCGGAGATCGGCTGAATGGATTCGAAAACCTTAAAACTCAACTGTTCAACTCTAGAGGAGTCGGAAAATGAGCCCCTTTTTTCAAAAATAGCTCAAAACAATGAGCAATACATTTGTTATATTATTTATTCATCTTTGTTAACACTAGCTCATAACATTAACAGTTAATAACACAACTGTTACTTCTTATTTCTCAAGTCTATTAAATAATACTAACAAACAACTTTTGATTTCAATAATGTATTAGTAATTGTTGAAATGAACATGAACTAATAAATGCTTCAGGGGTATTTTCATTGTTAGTTCATGTTAACAAATATAGTTAACTAATGTTAATTGATTTGTTTAGTATTCAATCATGGCAAGTTATTAGGAAAAAGCAAAAATTAGCAATCAGAAGAGTTCATGATATGTAATTAAGATCAAGAAAAAGACAATATAAGTAAACTTAAAGCAGAACTAAAGTAATAATTGTGCTCCATTAATATTTGCATACACTCCTAAATAAAAATACACTCTTAAACAGAAAAGTAAACAGAAGTATAGTTAAACCCAAAGAGAAATCAATAAGCAAACACAATAAGTAAAATCACACTAAATCCCATTTACTCAAAAAGATGCTCTCCAATTTTCCTCAATTAATCTGGAATGCAGATGTTGATCGATGACGGTAATGGTTGTTGCTTTTGAAAGAAGAGGCTTTTGTCCTGTCACGTATTTTCTAAAAAGAAATATACACAGTTATTGAAATCCTGAAAGCTATCACACAGACAATGTTGAAGCCAAATGAATATCAGGTGGATGTTTTTAATATTATAACAATTAATTTAATGGTGTTTCAACAGTGAAATGTCTTTAAAAATACTCTCCCGTCCAAAAGAGACAATGGCAAATAATTATATATTTTAACAGTCTTAAAAATGTAATTGTCTAAAACGTTCAATCATGACTTTGTGTTAAACAAAGCTTCAATTTGAATCGTATATTATCATCTGGTGCTTACCAATGCAAAACTAGAAAATACACATTTCTTCACATTCCCTCAGACGTATTCACTGAATCCAGCTTTAACATCTTCTTGAATACTCTTGATTTCTTCGGGGGGAGCAGCAGGTAGAATGGCAAGCAATTCGCGATCGATCCTTTCTAGTCTTGCAGTGCTCTTCTGTTCATACTCCTGTTTATTCTTCAAGACAAGCTTTAGGATCTCACTCTGTGCCTCATCACAGCTGTTCTGGAGCTGATTTCGCTCAATCTCAAATTCTGGTTTAGTTTTATCCATGGCCACCAGTTTTCCCAGTGAACTGACACGGTCCATCAGGTACTTGTTGGAAATATCTGTGTATGTTCCAGAGATCATATTGACCAGATTAGCAAGGTTACTGGCTTGGAAAACTTGAAGGTACAGCACATCTTTTGAGAAGAGCTTTGTGTTGTAGGAGAGGAGTTGTGTTTTCTCAGATGTTGAGACAAAGTTTTTGAGAGTTGTGCTCAGGCTGATTTTCACAATGTTGGATATCATCTGAAAGAAGAGGACCATCTTCTCCCACTGCTCCTTCACTTTCACCATGGCATCCAATCCTTTGGTCAGCATCTCTATGGTAGTTTTGAAGTCAATCTCTTTCAGTTCACAATTTCTCATAGTGACCAGGATATCAGTCAGTTCCTTCCGGTTCTTCTCTAGGTTCTCCATACACTTATTATAGTCGTCTCTTGTCTTGTCCAGCTGAGCTCGGGTCTGCTCTATGGCAAATCTTGCATTATCTGAAGCCCTCTGGGAAGCAGACGGTCTCTCTAACTTTTGTTCTATTTTAAACATCATTGGTGGTTTTTGAGAAATGGCTGGAGACTTTGTGACTTCTTTGCTTTTGCTATCAAAACTACGAGCAGACTTAATCAGGTTCGAGACCATTTGTATTATCTGAGTGCTTTTGTCTTTGTCCAGTTTGCCTTCTGGTGCATATTTTGCAAGCTCAGTGCATATTTCCAAGCCCTTATTGCACACCTCCTGTGCTTGTGTCTTTGCATTGCAGTCAGGGGTTCGTTTAAAAATTTCATTGAGTCCTTCAAACTGTTTTGCTACGAAATCCGTCTTTGTGGTTTTATTCTTCTGATCGTATAGGTTTGTCCAGTCAATTTCGTTCACCTCACTCTGCACATTCATAAATTCCTGGATGTTCTGTGCACAATTTAAAATCAGAGCTGATTTACTAAATACATTTATGGCATCTATCATTTTAATTTTTCCCAAAAATTGCGCTGGTTGAGAAATAGCAGTTGTCAATCCATTAAGTAGGCCTGTAATGGACTGTGTTAACCCACTCACAACATCAATTCCAACCATTTCCCATCCACTGGGGAGAGAAGCCATGGCTCTCTTGTAGTCCTCATGAGCCCGATCCATTTGGGTCTCCATGGCACTCATTGTCTTCTCAAATATTTCCTTGGATTCTAGTGCTGACTGCATCCTCAGTTTGCTCTCTTCTATTTTTTTCTTCATTGCTTCCAACTCCTCCCCATAAAAGCTCTGTGCATTGATACACGCTTCAAGCAGCTCTTGGATGATATTGATCACATCGGTGAAATGCTTTACAGCGCCCTGAGACAACTTAACACATTCTTCAGCAATGACGGTGATATTGTTCAGCTGATCAGGAAGATGTGCGTTAACAACTTCATTATCATCTTGGAACAGAATCCTCACAGCTGCCTTCATGTAATCTGGAACTTGGGCGGTATGGAGGCGAATCTGATCCATGCTCTTATGGGCCACAAGAAATGCCCACCAACCAGAGTTACACACTTGCATAAGGCAGGCGCGAAAGGATTCAGGGTATTTGATGAATTTATAGCCCCCTTTGGGTGGATTTTTATTGACAGAGAAATCTGTTGCGGACGAGATGAACACCAGCTCTCCCAGGAGGGCTATAGATAGAGGTGCTGGAGTCAGATACTCTTCCCAGTTGGCATAGGGCTGCATTATGATTTTGGTGTGGTTCTTCATGTCTTCAGCAGTAGTAAGACCTCGAATAGATTTTGAGATTTCAGAATCCATGACGTTCCTGTTCCTGCTTAAAACAAAGAAGACATTTGGAATCTCACTTTGTAGTTTGTACTGAACAATTTGCAGCATTCATCACAACAACCTTTTTACTATATATTGACTTAAATAGATGAGAGAGAGAGGATCAACATTCTGAACAGACACACTAGATATGAGCTCCTATTAATTCACATAACTGCTGTTAATCGAGGCAAAACCTCATAACCTGTGCCAGCACTGTGTACATACAACAGACCGCTAAGGAACCACATTTGGAAAAAACATTTGGCCACATCCGCACAAAGCCAGAGCTTTCCCTTTCCAATCTTTTTTTCCCCTTGTCTCCAGAAATATCTGCGTACACACGAAAACCACTGATACTGACTGAAAACGATGTAGTTTACATGCTGGACCAGTATGTGGCGCTGTAATTCTGCCACAGAGATGCACTAAAAACGGAGAAGAAGAGTTGGAGCATGTGCAAGACGGTGATCTTTATTGCAGTGGAAAATCTGACCTGTGGCTGTTTAGGGAAATGTCTGTATATGACGTTTCATGCGCGTGAAGTGAGTTGAGGCGATTAACCAATAACCTGTCCTGTGACACGCTCCGCTCAGTAAAGGACCGAAACGTGGAAAACATATAATACTATACAGCCACAGCCACTTGATTGAGAGATTTATTTTTGAAACACCCTGTTATTATAGTATTAAAACATCCAAATAATGATTCTTAATCTTTACTTTTGACAATGTGTTACAGTTACAAAAAAATGAATTTCAGTATCATTAAAGCATTTGGTAACATAAACAGAGATTGTTAAGTTTCAAATGTAGCTAATACATAAAAAAACTTAATTTGGTGCAGTTTTACTTGTTAATATAATAAGTCATTTGAATTGTAAGAGCCTTACCTTGTTGGAGAGTGAGAAGAGTTTGGTCAAGTCTTGGGTTAAGATCTGGTAGAATGGTGAAATGAACGCGTGCTGCTGTTTTTATTGCCATCGGAAAGGGGCGGAGGTGGAAGATAAGGACTTGGGGAGGAGTAACTAGAATGCTGACTCATATTAATCAGTCTTGATGCCGTTATTATTGATCGCAGATTAAATTAAAACTGTTTGTAGATGGCGACAAAATTCTACTTTTCTCAGCCTGGGAGTTTAATGCTCAAAACCAGCCTCAACTTCAGTTTCATCAAGAATATCCAGATAAACAAATCCATACATACTAGACTTCTTAAGCAAACATTCTGCAATCAAACGTATGACTAGGCACAGTTTAACAATTATATATCCACTGTTTTGTTTGTTTTTTGAGTATATTAACTCTTTTGATTCCTCTGAAAAACGGCATGTTGCCATATTTAAAGTTTCTCTTTATTTAAATGACTTATTCATTACTCTACAGTTCTGTTCTGAAATGACTTCAACTGTTTTTATGTTAAGATTAATGTGCCCACAGTTGTAGAAGAAAAACGTACAATCAGAACATTATTCACATGGGCAGAGCCAGGCCCGGATTATGAACACATAGGGCCCTGGGGCCTGTGCCGGGTCCCGTCCAGCTATTCTCCCGTTCCATCACATGGGCTTTTGGTGTTTGTTTCCCATGTGCTTCAGTAGAGCCGAGGGGATTAAAAGTGACCTGAAACTCTAGTTTAAACAAATGCAAAGACATTGAATCGCTCATAACTTTTTGAGAGAAATAGCGTAGACACTGGACCAGGATAAATATATGTGGGCGGGTGGGGTTTCGGCCATCGACTCACCAGGAAAGTTCAAATCTATTGACTTCTCAATAAAATATTGCAAATATACTAACCACAAATTTGACCATCTTTAAATATATAAAAAGTTTATTAGCATAATTTTCCCAATACAACTTTCAATTTTATATTTTAGTATATTTTCTAAAAATATATCTTCTGAAAATATACTTAAAATGAAAGTTCTGTGTACTCTTTTAAAGTGCATTTATTCGAACATTACTTTAAAATATATATATATTGTATATTTTAAACTGTCATTGTAACAATGCACTGAAAAAATTATTTTAAAAATACATTATTTAATATCCTGACGTTGTAGTATATTTAAAGTTAAAGTATAATTTTTGATACTTGAGTATTTTTAAGTAATTAAAAATGAATGATTACATAAACCACGGGAAGTTTAAACAAAAAACGTTTGATTTATTTAAATGGCCATGAAAACAAACGCATTCAACATTGGGAAAATGTCTCCTAAATAATTATTTTAAATCTAGTTAAACGGTAGCACATTTAAAATACAATTTCAAGTGCAACTCCTGGTGGTAACACACATAAGCAAAACACAAAGTACCACAACAAGCATATTCCACATAGCAGCAAGAATAAATAGCACTAGAAATATTGTGCAATCCCTTGTGTAATGTGTAATATGTATTATACGATCCACTCTATAAATAGTCCCATGTATAGTGTATTGCACTTGGGTAAAATTATACGTGCTGCTCGACACACATCTGACTCTGTATTTGTCAGTCAGTGAGGGTAGCTGTGTCCTTAAAATGATCTCTGCTGACTCTCTCCAGAGCCTTTTTATCAGCCATAGTGCAGCTTTAAAGATGTCATGGGTGATTATACTCTCTACAACAGCAGTTGCTGGGACAGGCTTCAGTTTTTACACATGAAATGAACACAGCCATGACAACAACAACAGTGAAACCCACTGTGGGCACAGTTACCAGTGTGAAATGCAGGGCGGCAGAGTGGCCCACACTGTGGGTATACTGGAAAAAGTAGTGGTACGTTAATTCTTCCTTGATTTTTTTTTGTCCATTTAATTCATGTTAATTCATTGTGCCAATGGAGGCCTTTCTGAGCCATCGGATTTACACTAAAATATCTTCATTTGTGTTCCGATGATGAACGGAGATCCGACAACATGAGGGTAAGAAATTAATGACAGAATTTTCATTTTTGGGTGAACTAACCCTTTAAGTTGCTATTTGTAACTTACTTATTTTATATAAAGTTGCATTAAAGTCCCACTTAAGTTGTTCCAAAAATCACTCTAAATTTCAAATAATTGCATTTATATGAACTTAATCTATGATACACTTGAAATCAATTACATTTAATATGTATTAAGTGCATTTAAGTGTATTTTTAACTGACATTAAAGTATATTTTAGTTTACATGAATTGCTTTGTCAGCAGTGCACTTTAATTCAATTTTAAGCAATTATGAAAGTAGATATAAAGTTGTAATAAAAAAGCACTCTTAGTGGCAACTTATTGCATTTTATTTCAACTTAAAATGTGATACATTTGAAATCAATTACACTTAATGTGCATTCACCTTTAAAGTATATTATTTGTGTAATAAGTACACTAAAGTGCACTTTTTTTCACAAGGGGAGTCAATCTCAATAAAACACAACACTAAAATCAAGCAACAAGGGTGAAGTTTCGCAGTGAATTCACATGCAAACACATTTCAACATCTGTGCTAGTCCAAGTAACACACATTCAAAAATCAAATAACAAAACAAACCAATAAAACATTTCATCCATGGGGATGAACACAGCAACTAGTCTCATTATGAAGCCTCTTATTTAATGGCTGTCAACTTATTTATATTCTCTTATGCGCAGATATGACAGGTTTCTGATGGCACCTTTCCTTGTACAGACGACGTGCCTCTTTCATCTTTGGGCATAAACTATTGTTCTGTCTAGATTGTGTCATCTTAAGGCTGCTGTGAAAATAAGTTATTAGTAATTTTATGAAGATGAACTTAAAGTGACAACCATGAGTTAATATTTGAAGTCTGTTTGTGAAGTATTTACATAGACGTTCAATGTGAATGAGCTTAAAGGGAGCACACTGAGCTTGGAATTGGAACAGTTTTTAAATTAATAAATATTATTAAATTAAATTTAAAAGGACAATTTTGTAAAATAAATAATCTAGGTCATGTATTAAGTTCATACATATTTTAATATGAACAGCTATTATTGAAAATATCTATGAAATTATACTTTTCCTTATTGATGTCACACTGAAGCTGTGATTTGTTCCCTTTAAGCTCACCTTACAATAATATGAAGCCTTTAAAAAAATACAGCAGTGTAAAACCACGAACATCAATAAACTGTAAATGTATAATATAATGGATTTAAAAATACAAGCCAGCAATGCCTGTGAAGTAAAATATTAGTGTAGCACACAATCTTATACAACTAGTAAGCTAACTATGTTCTGTAGCTATGTTGCTAAAACTATCTTTTGAATCAAACTATTTCCCACATCCAGGTTCCAGGATGTATAATATGCCTAAACATGAATCTCTTAATCTTGCAGGAAGAAGTTATACTCATCCAAAATAAAGGCTTAAACATCTAAAATGCACATTTAAGGAGCTCCTCTTCTGGTGAAAGTTTTCAGACAGCTTTCAAAATGGCCGCCAGACATCGTGAACACATGAATATCTCAGTGTGCAATGGTCTGATTGGCTTGAGATTACGGAAGGTATATAGAAACAAACACATCAATTGGTTAAGACACCAAGTAGGATGATAAATTGTTTTTTTCTTTTTATAATCTGAGCTTGAAAATAGTAGTTTGCTTAATGGCTACTTGAGCTTAATGGGTTCGGTTGCCCTAACTAAATCAATGTGTCAAATCGACACGGGGTGCTTTTATTTATTCATTTATTATACTTAAGAATAGTCGTCATATCCAGAATTACTGGGCGAGTTGCTTTTAGCCACTAGTCCTCCGACATTCTCCCTCAAAGTACTGATTAAGGCTGGATTACGATCACCAGAGAGGAGCCGATTCTCAGCAACATCAATTACGGCCTTTGTCACGTCTTCCATGATGTTCACCACAGCCCGCCAGTGGGCGAAATGTCGAGTTTGCTTCTCCAGTACATCGACTCTTCCACTAAGAACACTCACAAGGTTCACAGCGCTCCTGACATTTTCCTGTATATTTGCTGTGATCCTTAGAGTCTTTTGAACTCTCTCAATATCCCCCTCCATCCTACTCAGTGCCGCATTGGTATAATTAATTTCATCTTGTTTACCCCAGATCTTTGACTCGTATTCATATATTTTTTGGGTTTTCTCCTTCATCTGAGAGTGCAACTTTTGTTGCTCCCGTTCAGCTGCTCTGATGTCATCTGAGGCCCGGTCTAATTCTGGCACTCCCTGACTCAGTATTATTGAACCTAGATGGAAACAAGAAATCGTATCTAACCAAACGTTTCTCCAATACATCAGTCACAGTTTTGTAAATGCATAGCAGAAGGATGCTAAAATGAATTTCTTACCAGCAATCCAGCCGAAGATTGGTATTGCAAACAGCCCCCCCCCAACCTTTGTTAGATGTTCAGCTTCATTCCTCCTATCATGTGCAGATTTCAGGGCATAATAAGCAGTTTCATGGTTTTTTTCAGCCTGTGTTAAAGCTTCTCTGGAATACTGTAGCATTTCTTCAGCAGACTTTTTCTCTGTGTGTAATCTATCTAAGGCCATGCTGTTTTCTTGTTTCTGCTGCTCAAGATTTCGTTTGTTTGCAATAAGATACTCCATGTTTTCATCCAAATTTCTCAGTTTGTCTTTAATCTTTGTCTCTGCTATATACAGGCACATCGCAGCATCCTCAATATTTCTCCTCATTTGGTTGAAGTTGGAGCTCAAGCCAGTGGTGGGATTGACGTACACATTATTGAGGCACTCGCAGATGTTACAGAGATGGAGAATTCCCTGATTTAGAGGCCTAGAAACTGCCTCCATAGACTGCAAATCATTAACACTGCAGAAATGGCAAGGGAAAAAACATGAAAGAACACTTTTAAAACAAATTTTAATGGTATAAACAGTGGAACACTTTTCATTGTCTTGTGTTTAAAAAAAAACTTTCACACTTTTTACTTTAACCCTCTGGGGCTCTTCGGTCATTTCTGACCCACATTTTTTTAAATAAAAAATGTTAAAAATCGTAGCTTCATTGGAATGGTCCCAAAAAAAATTGGGGACAGGATTTGAAAAGTCTAAGTGGTCGTAAAAAAAAAAAAAGTCATACTAAGGACCTTTGGGTCAAAAATGACCCCCATAGGAATTTAATGGGAAATTGGCAAAAATATGAAAATACAGAGTTTGTTTGTGCATAAAATCTACAAATCAGCCAAGATGCAGAAAAAAGGACTCAACAGTGAAGGGGTGAATCTCTAAAACATCAAGAGTGCAAAACAGACAAAAAAAACTAACACACACACTTATACACACAAAAACACACGCACACACAAATTAACGCGTGCCATTCCAAAAGCTAATTGTGTGTGTGAGGTTTTTTTTTGTCTGTTTTGCACTCTGGATGTTTTAGAGATTCACCCCTTCACTCTTGAGTCCCTTTTTTCTGCATCCTGGCTGACTTGTAGATTGTATGCACAAAAAATTATTTCCCATTCATTTCCGATGGGGGTCATTTTTGACCCGAAGGTCCTGAGTGTGACTATTTTTTTTACGACCACTTAGACTTTTCAAATCCTGTCCCCAATTTTTTGGGTGTTCATATACCAAGTACCAATAAAGTCACCAAGTTTCGGACCATTCCGATGAAGCTACGATTTTACTTTTTTTTTTATAAAACGCAAGATCCACTATAGTGGTAAAAATGTGCTATTGCGTGATAAAAATGCTCAATGTGCCCACCGGATGGCACAGATCTCATTAAAAACATTTTTTTCATGAGGTCTAGGCTTGACTCTAAATTGAAATACAGCTTTAATTAAAAAAAGAAAAATTATATATATATATATATATATATATATATATATATATATATATATATATATATATATATATATATATATATATATATATATGGTAAATGGACTGCATTTATATAGCGCTTTTAACAGACCAATGGCCATCCAAAGCGCTTTACATCTTGCCTCACATTCACCCATTCACACACCGACGGCGGTGTCAGCCATGCAAGGCGCCATCCAGCTCGTCGGGAGCAGATGGGGTTAGGTGTCTTGCTCATGGACACCTCAACACTTGGTCAGGTGGAACCGGGGATCAAACCACCAACCTTCTGGTTTGTAGACAACCTACATGAACCACTGAGCCACTGCCGCCACAATATATATATATATATAAATAAATATTTTTTTTAAATTATATTCAATGGGAAAAAATGGGTCATAATTATTGCATAAATATTAATAATAAATCATAAAATTCTCTCAAAACACCAAAAAAGAAAAGAAAAAATATTATTGAACAAAAATATATTTCATTGATTTTACACAAATCTTTTTTAAACGTAATCATTTTTGACCCGAAGGTCCTGAGTGTAATAAATGTATTCAATTTTTGACCCATAAATGAAGAACCCCAGAGGGTTAAATAACAAATATTATAATATGTGCAGGTGGGAAAAGACATACCTGCTCATTGTCCCTGTTACACACACAAAAAAAAAGATCCACATTTTATAATTAGTATAATTAGTATTATTTTATAATTGTAACATGTTAAACACACAAGCACGAGGATAATTTAAAACACAATTTTATTTAAACACAGATGAAAACTATGAAGTAACTTCTGGAAACAACACACTAAAATGTATTCACTTGATACATTGATTTAAATAATACCTTTGACTCCTAAAATATGATAATTTACAAAATCAGATAAAATACTTAAAGGTTGACATTTTCCCCCAGTTTGGTGTATATTTTTTGAAAAATCAATTTGAAAATTGAAAAGTAAATAAATACATTTTAGAATTACAATTAGGTACATTTTTACATTGTAACATTTAATATATAGTCACTTAAAATAAGTATAAAAAATACTTTAAAAAGTTGTCTGAGATGTTTAAAGCAGAATTAATTTGACTACCATTGATAGCAAATTTGATCAAATGATCCTAAATGCAACTGCCTTACCTTGTCCAAAAGTGAGAGTAGTCTCTTCAGGCCACAAGATCTATTAATGCTGAATGGTGAAATGAAGGAATGCTTCAGCTTTTATTGGCTGGGAAACTTGTAGTTTGTGATCCCACCCACAAATACTGTTATTTTTAAAGCCCCTCCCCTGCTTCTAATTGGCACAAATGTGGCCACATGGGGCATCACATGGGTGTGACTGTGGTAGTCCTGGTGCATGTGGTGCCCTAAGAAGTGACAAAGGAAATATTACATTTTAAAGTTTCAAATGGTCACATTTTAGACAGATTATATATACATATATACAGTATATATAATATATATAATATATATAAATATATATATATATATATATATATATATATATATATATATATATATATATATATATATATATATATATATATATATATATATATATATATATATAGTTTTAAAGTGAGGATCTGACAAATTTCTTGTAAACAAACCACAATTTACACAATTATTCAAAAAAGAAAGAAAGAAAAAAAGTGTCATTAATAAAGTATTTTCAAATGATTTCATACCTAAAAGGATTTCATAAAGCGGAAGTTAGGGCAGACCCGGTGCCAGACACAAATTCATGGACAGGCATTAAAAATCAGGCAATAACAAATCAGATCAACCATTGCATAATAACGTGATTTACATGGACATATAAAGGAGGAAGAATTAATGTACCACCACTCCATTGATGTGTAAAGCACTGGACCTATCCTACTGAAGCATTCTAAACACACGCGGGGCTCGACGTGTTTTAAAGAGAGAATTTAAAAGACAATTTGAATGATTCTGCATTCATGATAGTTCATAATAATGTATAATGTACTGGCGGACTCTCAAGGAGAAATCTAAACAAATGTGCACAGCACACACAAAGAAACTCGATTAACATACTGCAGTAAAAATTCACAATGTGGGGTTTTATATTTATCGTCTCGGTTACGTATGTAACCCTCGTTCCCTGAGGAGGGAACGGAGACGTACGTTAGTGACTAACGAATGGGGGTTTCGCTTAGAAGCCTATCATCTTCGAGAATTCAACAGCGCCCAATGGCAGTGCCACTGCCATGGGCATGCGGAATTTGCATGCGTAACTCCGCCCCACCCTGTGGGTATATAAGGAAGTACGCTGGCAACATCGCATTATGTTACTGCTGCAGGAGCCAAGACTGAACTCCGCATACCAGCAACACAGCTGACGTGGCAAAGGAAACGTACGTCTCCGTTCCCTCCTCAGGGAACGAGGGTTACATACGTAACCGAGACGGTCCCTTTCGTTCAGTCACTACGACGTACGTTAGTGACTAACGAATGGGGGTTCCAATACAACAACGCCACTCAGCTGTCATCCAGTGCCCTGCGTAAGTGTGAGTACCCTGTCGTAAGACTAGTACGGACGAAGGACTCCCACTTATCACAGGATTACCAAGGTACACTGGGAAGCATATCCCAGTGAGGGAATGCCAAGATGCCTACCCGTAGGGAGGACTTAAGAATACACATATGACCCGCTAAGGGCTGCATATGGAAGATCTCTAGGGTACCAGCCAGAGGGTGGATTTTTAACCCTAGGGGTGGCAGGGACTTGCCAAGGGAAAGACACCTGCTCACTGAGGAGGCTTACGGTGGAAATACTCGTGTGGGGGTCGCCGGAGGGGAACCATGCACACGGAGCACCTGGCCGGACATGAGGGTCTGGGCTCGAAAGGGCAGACTGAACTGATGTCGGCGTAAGCAGTGCTGGAGGAGCTCAGGGCTCTCGGGGAGCTCACCTGAGGGAAAATATCGCACGTATCCAGTCCGTGGAGTGGAATGGCGAGCAAGCGAAGACACCTGAGCCTGGCCCATACCGGCCACCCGTAGGGGCGAGTACATAGTCGGACACTGGCTCCACTCGGAGATTGTAAAATCTGGCGAATGTGTTTGGTGTCGCCCAGCCTGCAGCTCTGCAGATGTCTGTTAGCGAGGCGCCATGCGCTAAGCCCAAGAGGAGGCCACACTCCAGGTGGAGTGTGCCCTGACCCCAAGGGGACATGGTCGACCTTGCTGCTGGTAAGCCAAAACAATGGTGTCCACTATCCAGTGAGACAACCTCTGCTTTGAGAGAGCACTTCCCTTCCGCTCTCCACCATAACAGACAAAGAGCTGGTCTGAGGTCCTGAAACATCGCGTACTGTCTACATAGGCGCGGAGAGCGCGTACTGGACAGAGCAATGCCAAGGCTGGGTCTGCCTCCTCCAAAGGCAGCGCTTGCAGGTTCACCACCTGGCTTCTTGGAACGGGGTGGTGGGAACCTTGGGCACATATCCGGGCCGGGGTCTCAGGATCACGTGAGAGTTAGCCGGCCCGAACTCAAGGCACGCTTCGTCAACCGAAAATGCTAGCAGGTCCCCGACCCTCTTAAGAGAGGCCAATGCGGTCAGCAGAGCCGTCTTTATAGACAAGAACTTAATCTCAACCGACCGCAAAGGCTCAAGGGAGGCCTCTGCAGAGCACTTAAGACTACTGAGAGGTCCCAAGAGGGAACGAGAGGAGAGCGAGGATGATTCAGTCTCCTCGCCCCCCTCAGGAACCTGATGATCAGGTCGTGCTGACTTACCTTTTTGTCTCCCAGGAGATCGTGGTAGGCAGATATTGCGGCCACATACACTTTAAGGGTGGAAGGAGACAGCCTTCTTTCCACCCCCTCCTGGAGAAACGATAGCACGGACCCAATCGGGCATTTCCAGGGGTCTTCCTGGCGGGAAGAGCACCATGTGACGAAGAGGTTCCACTTCAACGCATAGAGGTGTCGAGTAGACTCTGCTCTAGCGGAAGTGATGGTAGCGACCACCGCAGGTGGAAGGCTACTCAAACCTGCCGCGTCCCGTCCAGAAGCCACACGTGGAGCTTCCAGAACACTGGACGCGGGTGCCAAAGGGTGCCCCGTCTCTGAGTGAGAAGGTCTTGACTCAGAGGAATAGGCCAGGGAGGGGCTGTCGCAAGGAGTAGCAGTTCTGAGAACCAGGCCTGGCCGTGCCAATGGGGCGACCAACATGACCTGCTCCTTGTCCTCCCTGATCTTGCACAGTACCTGTGCGAGAAGGCTCACTGGGGGAAACGCATACTTGCGTAGCCCCGATGGCCAGCTGTGCGCCAGTGCATCCGTGCTGACCATAGGTCAGGGAATAATACAGGGAGCAATGGGAAGAGTCCTGGGAGGCAACAGGTCTACCTGTGCGTCGCCGAACCGTTTCCATATCAGCTAGACCGTCTGGGGATGGAGTCTCCATTCTCCAGGAAGTGGCTGAAGCCGTGAGCTCGTCGGCTGCACGGTTCAGGACTCCCGGGATGTGGACAGCATGAAGGGACCTCAGATGCTTCTGACTCCATAAAACGAGATGGCGGGCGAGTTGAGACATACGGCGGGAGCGTAGACCGCCCTGGTGGTTGATGTACGCTACTACGGCCGTGTTGTCTGTCCTGACTAGCACATGTTGACCCTTCAGCAACGCTCGGAAGCGGTGCAGGGCGAACCGTACTGCCAGTAACTCGAGGCAATTGACATGCAGAAGGCGCTGGGGTCCTGTCCAGGAGCCCGCGGCTGCTTGTCCATTGCACATGGCACCCCAGCCCGTGGAAGATGCATCTGTTGATACAACAAGATGCCTGGAAACTCGTTCTAAGGACACACCGGTCCGTAGAAACTTGAGGTTCGACCACGGGGTGAGAGTCTGTAAGCAGGCCCGAGTCACTTGTACCCGGAGCGTGCCAGACCGCCATGCCCATCTCGGGACTCGATCGCGTAGCCAGTGCTGAAGCGGTCTCATATGTAGCAATCCGAGCGGCGACACCGCGGCTGCAGATGCCATATGCCCCAGGAGCCTCTGAAATAGCTTCAGTGGGACCGCATTCTCGCCCTCGATTTGACAAAGGCCAGTCAGCAGAGACTGTGTGCGCGCTCGCTGGTAAGCAGCACGCACCTGCGACCGAGTTGGAAACCACACTGAGAAAGGAGATCCTCTGCACGGGGCAGAGTCGCTCTTCTCCCAGTCGACCCGAAGGCCCAGACGGGCTAAGTGCTGGAGCACTTGGACTCTGTGTCCGCAGACCTGCTTCGAGAGTGACCCAGTATGAGCCAGTCATCGAAGTAGTTCAGGATGCGAACCCCGTGCTGCCGAGTGGCGCAAGGGCTGCCTCGAAGACTACGTAGAGTCACGAGGGGACAGAGCTGCCCGAATGGGGGGACTGCGTACTGAATGTCCGCCCCTCGAAGCAAACCGTAGGAACGGTCCGCGTCGAGGAAGGAGACATGAAGTAAGCGTCCTTCAGGTCGATCGCTGCAACCAATCTACCGGACGAACGTGTCCAAAGAGGCGTTCGCTACCGACATCCTGAACGGAAGCCTGAGAAGGATCGGTTCAAGACGGGCAGATCCAGGATTGGCCATAACCCACCGGTTTCCTAGGGTACAATGAAGCCAGGGCTGAGAAGCCGGACTTCACTTCGGCTGGAGGGACAGGCTCGATCGCACCCTTCGCCAGTAGGGTGACAACCTCCGCACGCATGACAGGGGATAGGCCCTATCATAGCGGGCGGCCTCCCCAGAGCGGGGAGGAACCTGTGCGAACTGAATCGCGTAGCCGCGCCTGATGATCTTCGTGACCCAGCGGAACAGTCCCGGAAGCTGAAGCCAGACTCCCAGGAACTGCACCAGCGGGGTCATTCGGACCACAGACGTACCCAGGGTGGGGCAGCGAGGCAGCGTTACCGGCCCGGACATGGGAGGCTGTTGGGCGTCCCGGTGCGGGGGCACGGTTAACTGCTGCGTCCTGACAGAGGAGACCAGGGAAGGACGCACGTTCCACTGGGGTCTGCTCTGAGAGGAGGCTGGCGAGAGAGAGGGACGAGAGTGGCGCGGCCCGGAGGCGGCACACACTGCCATCACCGGTCTCTGGGTCCTCAGAGACAGGAACATGAGTTCTTTCCAAGCGCTGCTAGCCCGGGGGCCACCGGGGGAAGGAGAGGCCCTGCAACCATCCCCTGGAAAGAACTGGAACCCAACTCCTGGCGTTTCAGCCAGGCTGAGGAGCGGACTGGGCGACATCCTGCAACCACCTCCACGGCGCGGCCCGGAGAAGGCTGCTGCTGGGGCCGGACGGGAGGAGGGAGGGCGCCCTCGGCGGCGAGCGGACTGAGGCGACTGGGCCGGCGGCTGGTGCAGCAGCCAGCCGCCGGGGCAGTACGTGTTACAGCCTCAGTCTGCTCTGGGGCGGCCAAGAACTGTTGGGCGCAGTTCTCGGCCGCACCGCCGAAGAGGCCAGCCTGGGATATGGGCGAGTTGAGGAGGCGGGCTCAGTCAACCCCCCCATATCACCAGGTAAGGCCAGGAAATTCTCCCGGACCACAGCTGTGGACATCGCCCGACCGAGGGAGCGTGTGGCCACCTTCACCACCCAGAGGGCGGGATCAGTGGCGGCACGCAGCTCAACAAAGAGCCCTGGGTCAGCTACACCCTTGTGCATGTGCAAAGGGGCGGCGGCCTACCCCATAGCACTGCAGGACCACGCCACCGAAGTAGACGAGCCCACAGGCTTAGGGAGGGTGCTTAGGACAGCCACACCACGTCAAAGCCCTCTGTGGACACCGGAGTGCGCAACAGAGTTGTTTAACAGTGGGGAGGGGGCCCCAGTGTACCCTAGGCCGCGGCCCCATCAAGGGCAGAGAAGGCGGAGGAGGCCACCAAACGGTCACGGGAAGCACGGGGACTTCCAGGACCGCGTGATCTCCTCATGCACCTCGGGAGCGAAAGGCATTGGGGGCGGGGCCCAACAGCTGTCGGGTGCCGCCCACAAAAACCAATCGCGCAACCACGAGCACTCGCGACTGGGCGGAGTTCCACACCAGCGCGAGGCTCGCGGCTGCCCGAGATAACATGGCTATCAACTCTAGGTCAGATCAGGCAGTGCTGACACACCCGGAGGCGGAGCACCACCTAATCGTCATCCCCAAAGGATCTAGAAGAAAGGAGGAGCAGCAGGAGGAGAAGAGTGGAAGAGGAGCAGTAGGAGGAGGAGGAGGAGCAGCAGGAGAGAGAAGGAGGAGGAGGAGAGAGGAAGAGCAGGAACCAGGAAACAGACAGGTAGAGGGGCAGTGTGCAGGGCTGGGTAGGCAATCATATTAGGCATATCAATCAATCAATCAAAGCTTTATTAAGGACACACACACAAAAATAGAAAAATACAGCACAGTGTTACATATGTTACATATTTACATATAGGATAAAATGGCAATAGTTCCACATACTAGATAATAACCTGACTGAAGCACAGATTGAATTAGAAAATATATTATTCTTTGCCATGTTTATTACTCATGTTCTTCTCATGCATATGTTATGTAGCTGTACAATCAGTAGGCAGAGGCAGGGTCCAGCACAGGGGAAGCTGAGGCAGGGAGAGTTGAAAGTGAGTACACACACACACACACACACACACACACACACACACAATCTCTATTGTATGGGACTGCATTGTAGTTTTTGAGTATGAGTGGGTGTGAGTATTTGTAACTATTTTAACACTCCGACTGACTATACACATGACATGATGGTAGTTAGCAGTATCCTGTGTGACTTATGTGTTTGAGATTAGGTTTTGCTGACCTGGTTGTTTTCAGTGCAGTGGTGTCTTGCTTATACAACCTGATGAGGCAGGTGTTATCCTAAAGTTTCTAGAAGGTCTTCAGCGTAATCTGATTGTCTTTATACCATAAAAACACTATTACAATGAAAATAACTGCAAAAAATCCTGCTCGTGTACCAAGGGCACTCGCGTAAAAGGCCTCTCCGTCTTAAAGTCCCGGGCTAAATTTCAGTCCCAGTACGTCCCTGGCCAGAATATATTGTGAAATCCCTCAAAATCATTGAATTCAGGTGTTCAATCCCTTCATGGCCACAGGTGTATAAATCAAGCACTAGGCCTGCAGATGCTTCTACACACATCAGTGAGAGAATGGGCCGCTCTCAGGAGCTCAGAGAACTCAAGCGTGGGACCGTGATCGGTGGACACCTGTGCAATCCGTCCATTCGTGAAATTTCCTCACTACTAAATATTCCACGCTCAACTGTTAGTGGTGTTATAACAAAGTGGAAGCAATTGGGAACAACAGCAACTCAGCCACGAAGTGGTAGGCCACGTAAAATCATGGAGCGGGGTCAGCACATGCTGAGGCGCACAGTGTGCCGAAGTCACAAACTTTCTGCAGAGTCAAGAGCTCCAGACCTCCAAACTTCATGTGTCCTTCAGATGAGCTCAAGAACTGTGCGTAGAGCTTCATTGAATGGGTTTCCATGTCCGAGCAGCTCATCCAAGCCTTACATTACCAAGTGCAATGCAAAGCGTGGGATGCAGTGGGGTAAAGTACGCCGCCCCTGGACTCTAGAGCAGTGAGACGTGTTCTCTGGAGTGACCAATGGCGCTTCTCTGTCTGACAATCCCATGGACGAGTCTGGGTTTGGCGGTTGCCAGGAGAAAGGGACTTACCTGACTGCACTGTGGTGGTGGGGGGATTATGGTGTGGGGGTTGTTTTTCAGGGGTTGGGCTTGGCCCCTTAGTTCCAGTGAAATTAACTTTCACTACATTTTTCAATTAAATATCCAAATAAATCTAATTATTAAACTAAATTAACCATATAAACTAAATTACTGATCTAATTACTGATCTAAAGCCCACACTGTCACTGTATGATAATTGAAATGAGCTGATGACATCACCGTTTTCTCCAGAACGGCTATATGGCTGAATACAATTCTGTTGCATTATTTTCCTGTTTAACACTGTGAAGCTGCTTTGAAACTCTGCATTGTTAAAAGCGCTATATAAATAAAGTTGACTTGACTTAATGATTCAGCATACCAAGACATTTCCCAGATAGCAGACCAACACTGAATCATCGTTGAATCAATGTTAATGCATCAACTAAAATATCATTGAATCAATGTTGAAATTTAACATTGATTTTTCATCAGGTTTGCACCCTGAAATAATGTTATTAAAATAGATCAAGATGGGCTTAAATCAATATTTTTTCAACTACAATTAAATCACTTATTTAACACTGAATCAACATAGAAACACTATAAAATCAATCTTGCTTTATGTACAGCAGGATTCTATGGCAGTTAATTTTCATGTATGGCAGCAATTGATATGATTTTGTATCAAGTCACTCAAAGTAAACAACATCCTTCGGTTTACATGCAAATGTATTTATTTTTGCCCCCACAGTTTCAACAGGAAATCGTCTCGGTTACGTATGTAACCCTCGTTCCCTGAAGGAGGGAACGGAGACGAACTGACCGACAAATTGGGATCTGTCTTCAGAGACCAATCTACTTCGAGTGTATTAGAAACGAGCCAATTGTATTGGCATGCGGTCCACGCACCGCCCCGCAACGCGGAAATAAATACGGAAGTGGAGTACCGCATATATTGCTTTTCCAAATTGAGGAGCCGAAGAAGTGACTCGACCCTTCAGCGGAAGCACAGAACCTGGCGACGGGACGTACGTCTCCGTTCCCTCCTTCAGGGAATGAGGGTTACATATGTAACCGAGACGTTCCCTTTCAGTCGTTCACATTCGTATGTCGGAACTGACCGTCAAATTGGGATCCCTACCAACACGCCAGGGAAGCTGGCCCTTCCAGCGCCCTGCCTGAGCTCGCTGGACCACTCCTCTGTTGGAGTGGGAGTCAGGGCTCCTGGCAGGGAAGGTCTGTCACTGCTGTTCCTGCAAGACCCACTCAGCGTGACTACTGGATAACGCTGGGAAGCGTGCCCGTCTCAGGGAGATGGAACGCTGCGGAGCCACATCCTCCGAAGGACTAACCTAGCAGGGTAGTGCAACATGGCAGTCTCTGGGGTGGATCTAACCTGATACCAGGGGGGAAAGAACACACCCAGAGATGACAGAGCGGGCTCTGTCAAGGGAAAGACATGGGGCTAGCCGAGTAGGGTAGCTGGTACCGTGGAGAATACACATATGGGGTCGCCGTGAGGGAACCAACACATACATATGGAACCCAGCCTACACACACGTTCCACAAGCATACGGGTGCAGGCCTGGCGTCAGACGGCCACAACGTCTGACACCGAAGGGGTGACGGAGGAGCTCGACAGGGTTCACCATTTCTGGGGAACACAACTGGAGAAGATAAACGCACGTATCCGGCCATAGGCAGGAGTGTTGTAGCAAGCCGACACAGGAACGGGTACTTTGCGTCTACCGGCCGTTCGAGGCGAGTACACGGGAAGAAACCGGTTCCACACGGAGGCAATAGAATCTAGCGAACGTGTTAGGTGTCGCCCAGCCCGCAGCTCTACAGATATCTGTCAGCGAGGCGCCTTGAGCCAGCGCCCAGGAGGAAGCTACACTTCTTGTGGAGTGCGCTCGCAACCCGAACGGGCAAGACACGTCTTGCAATTGGTACGCTAAGACGATAGCATCCACTATCCAGTGGGCTAACCTCTGCTTGGAGACAGCCTTTCCCTTCTGCTGGCCTCTGTAACAGACGAAGAGCTGCTCTGAGGTCCTAAAGCTTTGAGTCCGGTCTATGTAAGCGCGAAGAGCGTGGACGGGACATAAAGCCAGGGCTGGGTCTGCCTCCTCCGAGGGCAGCGCTTGCAGGTTCACCACCTGGTCCCGAAAGGGAGTGGTAGGAACCTTGGGCACGTATCCGGGCCGGGGTCTCAGGATGACGTGAGAGTTACCGGGCCCGAATTCTAGGCACGATTCGTTGACCGAAAGTGCATGCAGGTCCCCCACCCTCTTGATTGAGGCCAATGCAGTCAGGAGTACCGTCTTCATAAACGGGATTTTTAACTCAAATAGCAAAGGCTCAAAAGGACCAGCACCCAGGTAAGAGAACGATCCTCCTCGAGACTCGTTTACAAACTCTTTGCAGAAACAGCTTGAACAGCAAACCGTTCGGCTCCAAAGTTAAAAGCAATATGCGGTACTCCACTTCCGTATTTATACCTGCGGTGCGGGGCGGTGCGTGGACCGCATGCAAATACAATTGGCTCGTTTCTAATACACTGAAAGTAGATTGGTCTCTGAAGACAGATCCCAATTCGTCTGTCTGTTCCGACGTACGTCGAACGTGACCGACTGAAAGGGAACTCACATTGACTTAAAACAATTACATCAGAATTTATAACACAAGTGAAAATCATGACAACCTGCATCTGCAAAATGGAAGTAAATACAAATAGAAACTCGCCAATAAAGACAGAAATGGGGGTTTCCACCACGAGCAATGCCCCCAAAGCCTTTCAGGGGCGTAACAGAGCCATTTTTACACCGTCCCAGCAAAGATACGCCTCCTTTTTATCAGCATTCACTTGTAATGCACCTAAAACAACAAGATGTTAGGAAATATTTGGAAATGTGACTAATTATACATCATCAAGTGAAACTTGAAATGTGATCAAAATCTTTACATTCCAGTTAAAACACGCTGAATTTAAATTCAAGACTATTTAATGAATTTTAGTATAGACTTTCCCCTTTAAAGCACCTGCATCTGGGTTTGGACAATTTCATGCTCCCAACTTGAAACTTGGGCAAGTTAGAGAGATAGGGTTGTCATTGTGTTAATTCTGACCTTTAAATCTATAAATAACAAGCCTAATTTTAATTCAGAAACATATAGCCTACAATTAACTACTATTAGATTAATTTAATGTCAGTTTCTTTATTTTTTTTCTCAACTTCCCATTCTCTTTCACTACTAACTGCACAGTATCTCTAACAAAACAGTAGTACCAAGCCAACTCCTTGAAAAATTCTTAAAAAAAATTCTTAAAAAAAAAAAAAAAAAAAATATATATATATATATATATATATATATATATATATATATATATATGTGTGTGTGTGTGTGTGTGTGTGTGTGTGTGTGTGTGTGATTGGTTATTTTTGTGATTTGGTTTTATATGATTTGCGTTTGTTTGTGTGGCGGACATTTGACAACAGAAGCATGAGAAGCATGAATGAGAATATGTTGAGTTGCGTGTGATATTTCTGTCATGATGTGGTGAACGAATATTGAATCTTTCACGTTTTATCAGTAAAGCTTTTTTTGCATTCGACAAAAGATATTGTCTTTAATATTAAATAATTATTAATTAACAAAACGTATTCATTTCGTTTTCAGGGATGAAAAGACTGTAATCCTTTTCTTTTTTTGGAACTACACCCAAACTAACAAATGACCCCACTGAAGATTGGGTCAAAAACTTTTTTCCACACAACCTGGTGTGCTTTAAAAGATGCGATGTGCCAGTTTTTGCTGAATCAAACTTCAACAGTGTGGTACATAATACACTTGACAGCACTTACTTTTTTCTCAGATTTGTCCACAATATGCATGAAGGATACCCAGACAGAAGAGGTGCCTGTAGGTTTAACCTCTTTTTATTTGTTGTTTTTTTTTAGCTTTTTTCGCACATCGCTCATGAAGGTATCTATTATTACTGTGTGTGCGCTTGCATTAAATCTACCCGCTTTGCTTCTAACGGCTGAGAGAGAGAGAGCGAGCAAGTGTGAGCGAGAGAGAGAGAGAGATCGCTCATTGTTTTTTTTGTTTTTTAAACATTATTTCCTGGCTCACACTTTTCTTACCCTAATTTTACAAGTTGCAAGTTACACAAATTACTGATCACGGCCAGGTGTTCTCGAGTCCGATCGACTGGGGTATTACACACAATGTTGAACAGACCTGGCACCACACACACCCACTAAAGACACGATCAAGAACGCATGTAGCTTGTAAATGACAGTGGAAATTAATAATTATAAAGCAGTTTCCTTTATTATTAATACAACAAATTAACATTAATATTAAATTGTAAATATTAATAATGAACTATTAATTAGGCTAAACTTAAACAACCCCTTTTAAAATGCAATATAAAAGAGCTAACCTAGTACAAATGTTCGGCTGTTGGGCCGCATAAGAATCGGCAAACACCAATTGCAGTGATGCAGTTATCGTCACACCCCTAATGCAAACAGAAAAAAACACCAGCAAATTAAAAAAACATCATCAGTTTGACAACACACATGCTGCAAATACTCACAAGTCACAAGGACACTAGCTGCAAACGGCAAGAGTCTTCAATGTGCTGCAACAGAAGAAAATGCATGCAAATAGGAAAAACATTAGTTCCCTTTCGTTCAGTCACTACGACGTACGTTAGTGACTAACGAATAGGGGGTTTCGCTTAGAAGCCTATCATCTTCGAGAATTCAACAGCGCCCAATGGCAGTGCCAATGCCATGGGCATGCGGAATTTGCATGCGTAACTCCGCCCCACCCTGTGGGTATATAAGGAAGTACGCTGGCAACATCGCATTATGTTTCAGCTTTGGAGCCAAGAGCATCTCTTCACTCCTACAAGCCTGAATTCTGAAGTCCTCTCTTCAGTCTTCAAGACGAGCGGTTCTCCAGGGTGTTGGTGTGACGGCGCATTCCAGCGATCTCGCATTGCCTGCCTGCTGATCTGTGCAGTGATCTGCAACAGCTGTGTGTGTTTTCCCTGGGCGCTTCGGCACTCTGCAGAGCTTTCCTCTCACGAAAAGAGCTTGCGCGTGGCACGTCTTTTTCAAGACGGTTCGTCCGTGCACTTCCGGGTGCGATCGATCTCCGTTGCTGTCTATGGGCACATTCACTGCTCGACGTGTTTGGGCTTCAGCACGTTCGGGCAGTGATTGTGGATGCGTCATGTTCCCACTGCGGGAACGTGACCATCGCGATGTCGCGGTCGAGACTCAGTGATCTCCGCGAGGAGAGAGAGTCCCCTCTGCCACACCCCAATCTACCGTCTCTGAGAGAGGTGGTACTTTGGCTGGTGGCCAGGGTGACCTGAGGGCGGTGCGTGGTATAAGAACCCCGACGATCATTCCTCGGGCCACGCCCCCTTCTCGCACATCGCTTCCCGCGAGTGCTGGACTGAAACAGCGGCCCGTCTCTGACGCCTCGTTCGTTTCGTTCACACTCCAGATAGCGGCGAGATGTCGATCGCCGCATCCCAAGGTGGGCTAGATCCTTTGGGGATGACGATTAGGTTGTGCTCCGCCTCCGGGTGTGTCAGCACTGCCTGATCTGACCTAGGGTTGATAGCCATGTTATCTCGGGCAGCCGCGAGCCTCGCGCTGGTGTGGAACTCCGCCCAGCCGCGAGTGCTCGTGGTTGCGCGATCGGTTTTTGTGGGCGGCACCCGACAGCTGTTGGGCCCCGCCCCCAATGCCTTTCGCTCCCGAGGTGCATGAGGAGATCACGCGGTCCTGGAAGTCCCCGTGCTTCCCGTGACCGTTTGGTGGCCTCCTCCGCCTTCTCTGCCCTTGATGGGGCCGCGGCCTAGGGTACACTGGGGCCCCCTCCCCACTGTTAAACAACTCTGTTGCGCACTACGGTGTCCACAGAGGGCTTTGACGTGGTGTGGCTGTCCTAAGCACCCTCCCTAAGCCTGTGGGCTCGTCTACTTCGGTGGCGTGGTCCTGCAGTGCTATGGGGTAGGCCGCCGCCCCTTTGCACATGCACAAGGGTGGAGCTGACCCAGGGCTCTTTGTTGAGCTGCGTGCCGCCACTGATCCCGCCCTCTGGGTGGTGAAGGTGGCCACACGCTCCCTCGGTCGGGCGATGTCCACAGCTGTGGTCCGGGAGAATTTCCTGGCCTTACCTGGTGATATGGGGGGGTTGACTGAGCCCGCCTCCTCAACCCGCCCATATCCCAGGCTGGCCTCTTCGGCGGCATGGCCGAGAACTGCGCCCAACAGTTCTTGGCCGCCCCAGAGCAGACTGAGGCTGTAACACGTACTGCCCCGGCGGCTGGCTGCTGCACCGCCGAGGGCGCCCTCCCTCCTCCCGTCCGGCCCCAGCAGCAGCCTTCTCCGGGCCGCGCCGTGGAGGTGGTTGCAGGATGTCGCCCAGTCCGCTCCTCAGCCTGGCTAAAACGCCAGGCTGGAGGTGGACAACTCAGAGATGGGTTCCAGTTCTTTCCAGGGGATGGTAGCAGGGCCTCTCCTTCCCCCGGTGGAGGGCCGGGGGAAAATCCTTCCACTGCTGGCCCCCGGGCTAGCAGCGCTTGGAAAGAACTCATGTTCCTGTCTCTGAGGACCCAGAGACCGGTGATGGCAGTGTGTGCCGCCTCCGGGCCGCGCCACTCTCGTCCCTCTCTCTCGCCAGCCTCCTCTCAGAGCAGACCCCAGTGGAACGTGCGTCCTTCCCTGGTCTCCTCTGTCAGGACGCAGCAGTTAACCGTGCCCCCGCACCGGGACGCCCAACAGCCTCCCATGTCCGGACCGGTAACGCTGCCTCGCTGCCCCACCCTGGGTACGTCTGTGGTCCGAATGACCCCGCTGGTGCAGTTCCTGGGAGTCTGGCTTCAGCTTCCGGGACTGTTCCGCTGGGTCACGAAGACCGTCAGGCGCGGCTACGCGATTCAGTTTGCGCAGGTTCCTCCCCGCTCTGGGGAGGCCGCCCGCTATGATGGGGCCTATCCCCTGTCATGCGTGCGGAGGTTGTCACCCTACTGGCGAAGGGTGCGATCGAGCCTGTCCCTCCAGCCGAAGTGAAGTCCGGCTTCTCAGCCCTTGCTTCATTGTACCCTAGGAAACCGGTGGGTTATGGCCAATCCTGGATCTGCCCGTCTTGAACCGATCCTTCTCAGGCTTCCGTTCAGGATGTCGGTAGCGAACGCCTCTTTGGACACGTTCGTCCGGTAGATTGGTTGCAGCGATCGACCTGAAGGACGCTTACTCATGTCTCCTTCCTCGACGCGGACCGTTCCTACGGTTTGCTTCGAGGGGCGGACATTCAGTATGCAGTCCCCCCATTCGGGCAGCTCTGTCCCCTCGTGACTCTACGTAGTCTTTCGAGGCAGCCCTTGCGCCACTCGGCAGCACGGGGTTCGCATCCTGAACTACTTCGATGACTGGCTCATACTGGGTCACTCTCGAAGCAGGTCTGCGGACACAGAGTCCAAGTGCTCCAGCACTTAGCCCGTCTGGGCCTTCGGGTCGACTGGGAGAAGAGCGACTCTGCCCCGTGCAGAGGATCTCCTTTCTCAGTCTGGTTTCTAACTCGGTCGCAGGTGCGTGCTGCTTACCAGCGAGCGCGCACATAGTCTCTGCTGACTTGCCTTCGTCAAATCGAGGGCGAGAGTGCGGTCCCACTGAAGCTATTTCAGAGGCTCCTGGGGCATATGGCATCTGCAGCCGCGGTGACGCCGCTCGGATTGCTACATATGAGACCGCTTCAGCACTGGCTACGCGATCGAGTCCCGAGATGGGCATGGCGGTCTGGCACGCTCCGGGTACAAGTGTCTCGGGCCTGCTTACAGACTCTCTCACCCCGTGGTCGAACCTCAAGTTTCTACGGACCGGAGTGTCCTTAGAACGAGTTTCCGGCATCTTGTTGTGTCAACAGATGCATCATCCACGGGCTGGGGTGCCATGTGCAATGGACAAGCAGCCGCGGGCTCCTGGACAGGACCCCAGCGCCTTCTGCATGTCAATTGCCTCGAGTTACTGGCAGTACGGTTCGCCCTGCACCGCTTCCGAGCGTTGCTGAGGGGGCAACATGTACTAGTCAGGACTGACAACACGGCCGTAGTAGCGTACATCAACGGTCTACGCTCCCGCCGTATGTCTCAACTCGCCCGCCATCTCGTTTTATGGAGTCAGAAGCATCTGAGGTCCTTCATGCTGTCCATATCCCGGGAGTCCTGAACCGTGCAGCCGACGAGCTGTCACGGCTTCAGACACTTCCTGGAGAATGGAGACTCCATCCCCAGACGGTCCAGCTGATATGGGAACGGTTCGGCGACGCACAGGTAGACCTGTTGCCTCCCAGGACTCTTCCCATTGCTCCCTGTATTATTCCCTGACCTATGGTCAGCACGGATGCACTGGCGCACAGCTGGCCGTCGGGGCTACGCAAGTATGCGTTTCCCCCAGTGAGCCTTCTCGCACAGGTACTGTGCAAGATCAGGGAGGACAAGGAGCAGGTCATGTTGGTCGCCCCGTTGGCACGGCCGGACCTGGTTCTCAGAACTGCTACTCCTTTCGACAGCCCCTCCCTGGCCTATTCCTCTGAGTCAAGACCTTCTCACTCAGAGACGGGGCACCCTTTGGCACCCGCGTCCAGCGTTCTGGAAGCTCCATGTGTGGCTTCTGGACGGGACGCGGCAGGTTTGAGTAGCCTTCCACCTGCGGTGGTCGCTACCGTCACTTCCGCTAGAGCAGAGTCTACACGACACCTCTATGCGTTGAAGTGGAACCTCTTCGTCACATGGTGCTCTTCCCGCCAAGAAGACCCCTGGAAATTCCCGATCGGGTCCGTGCTATCGTTTCTCCAGGAGGGGGTGGGAAGAAGGCTGTCTCCTTCCACCCTTAAAGTGTATGTGGCCGCAATATCTGCCTACCACGATCTCCTGGGAGACAATAAGGTAAGTCAGCACGACCTGATCATCAGGTTCCTGAGGGGGGCGAGGAGACTGAATCTTCCTCGCTCTCCTCTCGTTCCCTCTTGGGACCTCTCAGTAGTCTTAAGTGCTCTGCAGAGGCCTCCCTTGAGCCTTTGCGGTCGGTTGAGATTAAGTTCTTGTCTATAAGGACGGCTCTGCTGACCGCATTGGCCTCTCTTAAGAGGGTCGGGGACCTGCAAGCATTTTCGGTTGACGAAGCGTGCCTTGAGTTCGGGCCGGCTAACTCTCACGTGATCCTGAGACCCCGGCCCGGATATGTGCCCAAGGTTTCCACCACTCCGTTCCAAGAAGCCAGGTGGTGAACCTGCAAGCGCTGCCTTTGGAGGAGGCAGACCCAGCCTTGGCATTGCTCTGTCCAGTACGCGCTCTCCGCGCTTATGTAGACAGTACGCGATGTTTCAGGACCTCAGACCAGCTCTTTGTCTGTTATGGTGGAGAGCGGAAGGGAAGTGCTCTCTCAAAGCAGAGGTTGTCTCACTGGATAGTGGACACCATTGTTTTGGCTTACCAGCAGCAAGGTCGACCATGTCCCCTTGGGGTTAGGGCACACTCCACCTGGAGTGTGGCCTCCTCTTGGGCTTTAGCGCATGGCGCCTCGCTAACAGACATCTGCAGAGCTGCAGGCTGGGCGACACCAAACACATTCGCCAGATTCTACAATCTCCAAGTGGAGCCAGTGTCCGACTATGTACTCGCCCCTACGGGTGGCCGGTAATGGGCCAGGCTCAGGTGTCTTCGCTTGCTCGCCATTCCACTCCACGGACTGGATACGTGCGATATTTTCCCTCAGGTGAGCTCCCCGAGAGCCCTGAGCTCCTCCAGCACTGCTTACGCCGACATCAGTTCAGTCTGCCCTTTCGAGCCCAGACCCTCATGTCCGGCCAGGTGCTCCGTGTGCATGGTTCCCCTCCGGCGACCCCCACACGAGTATTCCCACCGTAAGCCTCCTCAGCGAGCAGGTGTCTTTCCCTTGGCAAGTCCCTGCCACCCCTAGGGTTAAAAATCCACCTTCGGCTGGTACCCTAGAGATCTTCCATATGCAGCCCTTAGCGGGTCATATGTGTATTCTTAAGTCCTCCCTACGGGTCGGCATCTTGGCATTCCCTCACTGGGATATGCTTCCCAGTGTACTTTGGTAATCCTGTGATAAGTGGGAGTCCTTCGTCCGTACTAGTTTTACGACAGGGTACTCACACTTACGCAGGGCACTGGATGACAGCTGAGTGGCGTTGTTGTATTGGAACCCCCATTCGTTAGTCACTAACGTACGTCGTAGTGACTGAACGAAAGGGAACGTCTCGGTTACGTATGTAACCCTCGTTCCCTGAGGAGGGAACGGAGACGTACGTTTCCTTTGCCACGTCAGCTGTGTTGCTGGTATGCGGAGTTCAGTCTTGGCTCCTGCAGCAGTAACATAATGCGATGTTGCCAGCGTACTTCCTTATATACCCACAGGGTGGGGCGGAGTTACGCATGCAAATTCCGCATGCCCATGGCATTGGCACTGCCATTGGGCGCTGTTGAATTCTCGAAGATGATAGGCTTCTAAGCGAAACCCCCTATTCGTTAGTCACTAACGTACGTCTCCGTTCCCTCCTCAGGGAACGAGGGTTACATACGTAACCGAGACGTTTCACAACACACGTGCTGCCCATACAATGAAACCAATAAATAATAATAATAATAATAATAATAATAATAATAAAAACACTACTGTCGAGTAGATATTTGCATTGTTGGTCTGTATTTGTATATTTGGTTGTTTTTTGTGTATTTGCAGCACATGTGCTTTCAAACTGATGAAGATGTTTTCTTAATTTGCTGGTGTTTGTTCTATTTGTTTGTGTTTTCTTCGGTTGCAGCGTGTTGAGCCTTCTCAGCCACCGTACCAAAAAGCAACAGAAACAAAGCAATACGTTCAATTGATACAAACAAGAAAGCAAGTGTAAAAGCAAAACTGTAAATTTCTCATGCATAAATATTAAAAAATAGCTGGTTATAAAAGACAAATAAAGTACAATTAATATTTACAGATGTGCAAAAAAATAATAATACAGGGTATATAACTTAAAATGTGTGGTTTACATGAACATTTTGCAAAGGTGTTGTTCTTTTTCAGTCACCCTCAAGGTCACCAGCTAGATGAAAACACATTTTAATAATCTTTTAGACCTCCAGCTCAGTTGTCTGTACACACACAGGATTTCTTCTTACAGCCTCTAGAATAGGAGCATACAAATACAGAGTTAAAATACAATTAAATAAAATAAACAATAGAGACATAAAGCATTTGTATTACAAGACACTCCCAGTCTAATAATTACAACTTTCAACATTCATTCATGACATGAGGGAATAGTCATGAAGTTCCAGAAAAACTTAGACACAATAAAAATGCACTTACAAATCACAATTTGATAAAAGAAAATATTGCAAAGCAGATAGCTCAACACCAAAACAGGTGGATTGATGCTTTACCCACAGTTCTGACTGTACTGCGAGCAACCCCATCAAATGCTACAGGCGTTAGCCCATATGAGCTTATGACTAGAAGGGTGATGAAATTGCCCATTAATCCAGAAATTTCCCCAGCAGACCTGGGGCCCATCATGCTTTAAACTCAGCAGAATGTATTGGTGAAATTGCAAGAAAAATTCAAGGTGCTGCACAGGGCTAAAAGTTGAGACGCCAATAATGAAGCGCCAAACCATGTAGGGCCGTGTAGGTCAGCATGAGAATTTTTAAATCAATCTAAACCTGACAGGTAGCCAGTGCAATGACCAAAGTGCCAATCCACCTGTCACTCAAGTGACCACGCCCTTAATTATGCAGAACTTTAAGGCTTAATATAATTTAAACGGATGAGTTATACAAAATTCACCCCCCTCACAGTTGTCATGAAGGGCAAAATTAGCTGTATAGACCAAAACCACTTTTTGTACCAGGCTGTAAACATATGTACATATATGTCCCTATATCCGAGTTGTGATGTCATATATGTTTTATTTAAGGCAATACATTATTAGCACATATATACATCCTCAGGATATATGAAGATATAGGTTTATACCATGTATGAAATACCCATAGAAGAATTATTATATATACATATTTTATAATTATTTATATGATGATTTTTATATGGTGCTGTATGTTAATGCCATATATGTAAACAATATATGTCAGTTTATTTAAACAACTTATATGCAAACATTCAGTATGCTTATATAGGATTTTATATGGATTTATATAGTTGTATACCACATATAAAATACCTATAGTAAAATTAGTATATATGCATATATCACAGATATTTATATAATGAATTTCTATGGTACTGTGCAGTATGTTAAGATCATATATGTAAACAATATATATTTGTAATAATTTATACTTGTAAAAAGTTTATTTAAACATATGCAAACATGGGGTATGCTCATAGAATTCTCTTATTAATTTTGGGCAGTCTACACTTTCTTTTCTTTTTTTTATTGGATCACAGTAGAGTAACTGCAAAATATGTTTGATGGCAAATGTTCATAACTTGGCTTCATATATTTGTTAGCCTAAATATATTTTAATACATGTTTAATAAAGTATATTTGTATAATTATGAGACAGAATAAGTAACATTAAAAATATTTTATATTTTAAATTTCACATGTTTTAGACATAAAATCTATACTAAGACTCTATGACATTTATCAGTGACATGTCAGAGACAGTAATTTATCTCATATATAATTTGAACATATATGATACATGGAATAGACTTATATGTCAATATATGGACTTGTTCTAATTTCTGATTCATAGCTGTGCATTTATGTGTTTACTCTATGAGAATATTAGGATATTTCTTATATGAGACGTATATGTCAAAATATGTATTATACATAAACATATGTAATATATGGGATACATTTATATGTCAGTATGGAATTGTTCCAATTTCTAATAGCTTTCATATGTGTATATTGATATTTAATATATGCACATATATTACATTTCTGTCTGGGGTTGCCGCTTGGTTTGAAGCCATTCTCATGAATCCAAAGAGGCCTAAAATGAGCAGGTTTTTTTATATTGTTCAACTTGGTCCTTCTTTTAGTTGAACTGCTGTCTCAGAAGACAAATTTGAAGCTGTTGAAAGGTAGATAAAAAAAGTTTAGAGTCATATTAGTTCACTTACGTCACACACGCACATGTTATTCTTGATAAGCAATTGACGCACACGCGCATGCGTTATTCTTGATAAGCAATTGACGCACGCACGCACGCACACACACATACACACACACACACACAGTTGTTCTAAGAAAAACATGCCCAGACATGATATTTATTTACATGGATATAGCCAGTGTGGTGTAGGGTTAAAATGATGACCCAAAAATGATGAAATTCTGTCATCATTTACTCACCCTCAGGTTGTTCCAAACAACTTTTTTCTTTGTTCTGCTGTACACAAAAGAAGATATTTTGAAGAATGTTTGTAGCAAAGCAGATAGAGCAACTATTGACTACTATAGTATTTTTCCCTACTATGGTAGTGCATGGTTGCTCTATATGCTTGGTTACAAACATTCTTCCAAATATCTTCTTTTGTGTTCATACTACTAACACCTGCACTCTCTTTGCTACTGTAGAGAGACTAACAAACCCCCCAAGTCACATTCCCTGTGAATTGCGCTTCAAAAGCAAATGCAATGAGTTTGCCGCTTATCAGACAGGCGATCAGTATATCCTCATGTGGTAATTGTTTCTCATGTGGACGTTCGTGAAAATAAATTTGCATGCCACCTCAGTGATAAAACTGAGATTTGTGATCCCGCACACCTGGGAAGGCACTGCTCACGTGGTCAATAACATCAAATAAAATATCATATGCTTGGTATAATACGAAAAACTGCATATTTAAAGGTCCCGTTCTTCGTGTTCTTTTGAAGCTTTGATTGTGTTTACAGTGTGCAATATAACATGTGTTCATGTTTCGCGTGTAAAAAAACACAGTATTTTTCACACAATGTACTCATCTGTACACCGCTGTTTTCACTGTCCTAAAAACGGCTGATGAGTTCCTTTATTCTATGAAGTCCCTCCTTCAGAAATACGTAACGAGTTCTGATTGTGCCAGCGGTTCCCGTGTTGTGATTTGACAGCAGCTTAGCGCACGTGGAAAGGTCACGCCTCTTAACGGGAGATATATACGGGAGATTAATGATCTCTACAGCGTCCCTGGGAAAGCCAAACAAAGGTGATTTGACTCCGGGATGAAAATAACAGCGTCTCGACGACATGGCGACAAACACACTCAAACGCAGCAATTCCTTTACTCCACGCGACACGTCCTCTTCTCCACGTGGGACAGCAACAAGACCACGCCCCCTTTTTCGCGTATTCTTGTGGGCGGAGGTTAGTCTGTTCTTCTGTTCTTCTGACGTCATTTATGTAGGAAGTACCAGGATGTAGTCCAAGCCAGCCGTTCGCTGTAGGCTTTGAAAGGGAACTTCTGTTAAATAAAATATCTCGCTTGGCATTGAACTTTGAGCTTTATAATTTTACAGGTATTATTTATGCTCTAACAGCAACATTACACACTAACTAAAGTTTGAACAATGGGATCACGAAGAACGGGACCTTTAATAATTATTATTTGATTATTTAAATCTGTTTAAAAATGGGAAGATATGTAGACGCATATTAGTTAAAATAGTTTTCTGCCTTGTATTTTATCTATATAAATAATTAATAAAGTATTTTATCTAAAATAAAGGATGTTATTTTATTCCACATGGAAATGAGCGGAAATAAGTTAACACAGCCTTTTATTTACACGGGGTAAACGTAGCTAATGTTGCAGTTATTTTAACATAATTGTTGCCGTAATAACGGCCCATTTCAAATGTTTACGTGCTTTTCATCTTTTTATTTTTTGAGCGGTGATGAAATATATTGCACTTGTAAATACTTGCCAGCATTTCAGTAATAAAAGTCTAGCGAAGTTACAAAATGACAGCGAAGCGCAACCGTACGGTGCTCTGCAGTGGCCAAAAAGGATATAAATAGTAATGATGGGTCGTTCACGAATGAGTCGACTCTAAGAGTCGGCTCTTGTAGGTGAACGCCGGGAGCTGGCTCGCATATCTGAAGAGCCGACTCTATGGCCGATGGAAATTAAATGAATTATTTTCATTTGATTTAAAATAATAGACTGTATATAAATAATCTGTTCCCTCTGAGAGGGTCTTCTTGAAAACAGGACAAATAATTACTGAGAGAAGAAACCGCATCAGCCCCTCGAAACTATGCCCCGTAGGTGGGGCACATTGTAACATGACCAAATGACAGCTTTAAATGTTACCTGATGTAATAAAATCTAAAACAAACTAGAATATTTTGTCAATAAAATACACTTATTCACTTTTTCAAGTAAAATTATGGTATTTTTTTAATTATTAAAAATAAACACATTTTTGAGTTTGACAACAAACACACCTCAAAATGCAGCTATACAGCATAATTAAAATAATAATAATAATAATAATGATTAATTTCTGAGCATTGGCTCTCAGTCTTTATTCACATTTTTCTCATGGTTTCTCAATAAAATTCATAAAAGTATAGAATATAATAGCACAGTTCTAACAGGGGCTCAGTGTGACAACATGCCCACCTGCACAACTGTGATTTAAACCCGGCTCGTGTCTTCTGCTGTTAGATCAGCATTAAAGAACGATCTCAACTGTTAAATAACAGATAGAAGATTAAAATAATATCAGATTTGTCTTATTTTAAATAAACACAAAAAACAGATGAAAAATAACATTTACTTGTGCTATGGTTAAATAAATGTTCAGTGATATCTTCCAATGATTTGTTTTATTTATTTTGACACAATTCTTTCTCTAAATAATGTTGATATGGTCACTAGTAAATACACTATGTTGTGGAAAGTTTTAAACCATGTGTGTTACAACTAACCTGCGTTACTTTGTGCCCCACTCTTCCATATTCTTTTTTCATAAAGAATATCCTAAAGAAATTGTGAGTATGATTTCATTTAATAATTTAATTAGAATTGTTTTCACATCTATCATAATCAAAGTCATAGTTAAAACATTTACTTTTTAAAGAGCCGCTTGTGAGTCAAATGAGCCGGCTCACGAAAAAGAGCCGAAATGCCCATCACTAATAAACAGTGAATTTTGAAGTGATATATTCTCGAGATGTGGATTCGGACAGCAGTTAAATTATCACCCGACGTTGGTGTTTGTCAGTAGGTAATTCGGCCGGGGATTTTTACACAGGTGGTGGGAGAAAAACACAGACATTCTGGATTTGGGCGGCAATAAAATCACCCCAACCCCTGTAAATTATGAAAATCCCTTACGACCCCACGAGAAACAATTACCGTCCGAATAGGGCTTATGTCTGATTTCGGGGTAATTCATGGTACAATTTTGGAAGAAACTGTACAGCATCTTAAAACTTCAACTTGCTCTCTCGACACACTTCACACTTCTTTTTTCAAAAATGTGTTTAGCTGTTTAGAAGTGGTAAATTCCTCACTTCTTTCTGGGACTTTTCCAAAGTCAATGTTAATCAACTACAGACCAATCTCAAATCTCCACTTTATAGGAAAGATAATCGAAAAAGTTGTTTTTCAATCAGCTGAATAAATTCTTAAGCTCAAATTCATATTTGGACAATTTTCAATCTGGTTTCCGAGCGCATCACAGCACAGAGACATATAAAGATACTACACATAAAGATAATCAACGTTATTCCCTAAAATACTGATACAGGTAAACTATCAGTGCTGGTGCTACTCAACCTCAGTGCTGCATTCGACACTGTCAATCACAACATACTTCTTGACAGGCTGGAAAACTGGGTTGGGCTTTCTGGGATGGTCCTCAAATGGTTCAGGTCATACTTAGAAGGGAGAGGTTATTATGTGAGTATAGGTGACCATAAGTCTGAGTGGACATCCATGACATGCGGAGTCCCACAATGGTCAATTCTTGCACCTCTCCTATTCAACCTGTATATGCTCCCACTTAGCCGAATAATGAAAAACAACTAAATGGCTTACCACAGCTATGCAGATGATACTAGAAGTCGACCGATAGTGGATTTTTACCAATAACTAAGTTGGACTACACTTGCTGATAAATGATTAATCAACCGATAGTTATTAAAATGGATACTGAACCAAAAAAAACTAAACATAATACTCTAAGTAAAACAGCGCTGAACTTTATTACAAGAAAGAAAGAAAAAACTGAGCTAACTAAAAAAGTACTGAACCATGAAAATGTTCTAAACGAAATACATGTATAAATATCTGTGGCGAGGTGGACGAGCGAGAGACATGGGAGGAGCGAGCGAGATCGGTGTGCGTGATTGAGAATCAACACACGACACGAGTGAAGGACAAGAGAGGATCAGGCCTGGATTTTAAGTTGTGTTTAATTTATGTTTTGTTCATGTATGTGTGCAGCAGTCGTCCGTGAGGGGCTGCTGCTTTTACTTTCATTTTGTGTTCATTTATTTGATTAAAGTCTGTTGAATGTTCGCCGGTTCCCGCCTCCTTCTTCCCTGAACCTACATACTTCATTACATTGGTGCCGAAATCTGGGAGGAAGGAGGGACATGCTGTCAAAGAGCCCTCGCTGCTGAGGGGGATCACGGTGTTGAGGAGTGGCTGCCCGAGGCAGTGGTGCTGGAGCGAGTGAAGATCCGGTGGGACGGAGAGCTCGCTGCCGTGCCCCTGGGTCGAGGTGGGGTGCCCGCCGTCCGAGAGGGAGCGGAGGAGTCTCCGGCGTTCGCCGTGAGCCGGAACCTGTTGCCGTCTGCCATGTTGGGGAGGAGCAGGGAGCGTGGGACTCGCTGCCAGCTCCCTCAATAGGAGGATATGGAGTTGGCCTAGATGCGGGGTACTCCCCGGCCTACGAGGGGTGTTGGGGGTATGTGGCGAGGTGGACGAGCGAGAGACATAGGAGGAACGAGCGAGATCGGTGTGCGTGATTGAGAATGAGCGTCACCTGCGAGGCACACCGGTCTCGAGTCCTCTCATGAGGGAGCATGGAAGCATATAAGGACGAGCAACATTGTGAGGACACTGCCTTTTCAAGTATTTTTGACAGAAAGGGTAGATTTGAGATTGGCCTATAGTTGACTAATTCTGTAGGATCAAGTTGTGTTTTTTTATAAGTGGTTTAATAATGGCCAACTTAAAAGTTTTTGGTACATATCCTAATGACAAAGATAAATTAATGATATTAAGAAGAGGATCTATGACCTCTGGTATTATCTCTGTTAAATCATGGCTCCATAATGCAAGAGACCGGGATGGGGGAAGGAGCAAAAGAACCAGAAGAATGGAGATCAGGCAAAGATCCACTGGTATCCGAGGGGATTGATCTATTTTATTAGAGGATTCAAAATTGTGATGTGGTTATAATTGGAAACGTTTTATGAATAGTAAGATTTTTTTTTAATATATTTCCCTCTTTAATGTATATTTATCAAATAAATGATCCTTGATGAGCAGAAGGGACGTCTTTCAAAAGCATTTTAAAAATCTTATTGACCCTAAATTTTTGGAATGGTAATATATTGTATATTTAATTTTTTACATGACTGTGAATAAATGGAATGAATTGAAACATGATTTATAATTTATTTATTTTACTTTCAACACATGCATTTATTGTGTGTGTATTGTGGCAAATGCAAAGTAGAACCAAACTAATCTTGTTGTTTAAGGCCACAGTGTGGGCCCACAAATGACCCCAACGGGGGCCCACTCTGCTTCGTGTCCCCACGTGCCCCGCATTTTCACGCTGGTATCTGTGCCCACAGTTGGGCGTGCCCGTAATGACCCCATACGGGCCCCAAAGGAGCATGTTTGCTGCCACGTGAGTTCACTGATGTTGTTGTCATGGCTGTGTACATTCCATGTGTAAAAAGCACAGCAGCGACTGTAGCCTGACTCAGCAACTTTATAAATGTTATGTAGAGAGTATAATCACCCATGACATCTTGATGTGGTTTAAAGCTGCACTATGGCTGATAAAAAGGCTCTGGAGAGAGTCAGCAGAGATCATTTTAAGGACACAGCTACCCTCACTGACTGACATATACAGAGTCAGATGTGTGTCGAGCAGCACGTATAATTCAGACTCACACCTCCAGACTTACGAACAGTTTTTACCCAAGTGCTATGAAAAAACTTAACTCATAATTGTTCACGGGACTTTGAATACATTATACTGTGCAATATATCTTACATGGGACTGTGCAATACACTATATACATGGGACTATTTATAGAGTGGATCGTATAAAACATATTACACATTACACAAGGGATTGCACAATATTTCTAGTGCTATTTATTCTTGCTGCTATGTGGAATATTCTTGTTGTGGTACTTTGTGTTTTGCTTATGTGTGTTACCACCAGGGCCAGACTGGGTCACAATTTCAGGCCGGGAAATCCTACACCCATCCAGGCCAAATTTAGAATTTAGAAACACAGACAACCCTATTTTTCCCCTAAATAATTAAAGGCTTTCTCTTGAACTTCCCTTTTCCTTTTCTTAATTTTCCCTAATATCTCTCTGTCTCTCCCTTCCACCAGGATCATCAGCCTCATACACCAAGTAAAGAGGAGTACTCTTATTCATCTGTCACTTTTTCTGGCCTCATGTCTCCATCTTGGTGAAAAGCAACCACCTTATAATTTGTTTCCCCAGAACATGCATCTATTTTAATCAAAATCAAAGTATTATATTTAAGACAAAATTTTGTTTTTATGTTAAGATTTTATTAAATATCCAAAATTTTGCAACATTGCCCGCTCCCGCCCGCAAACAATCACATTTCATCCCGCTCCCGCCCGCAAAGTCCCACGGGTAAATGTATACGTTTTTTTTTTCCTTTTTAATACATTGCATATTCTGCCTGCTACTCTGTTATAATACAGTAAAAATTAAAATATATTTACCTATAATAATTAGGCTATAGTATAGCCTAATAAATGATATAATAATAATAATAAACTTTTTTATTATTTATTTCATGTTCAAAGGAAAAGTAGCCTAGGGGCTAATACTGCTTTCTTCCTTCAAACATTAAACAAAAAAAATATCCTTATTCCTCAATAACAAAATAGACTCATTTTAAATATTTAGCAAAATAAATAAAAATAAACTGAATCAACAACAACAACAAAAAACTGTACGACTACTTAATGTGCCCATGCAGGAATAGCATGTCGTTCACTGATGAGGGCTTCAGATTAATCCGTCTCTGCTCCAGTATGCGACCGCAAATACTGAAAGACCTCTCCGATAGTGCGCTGGAAGCTGGAATTCAAAGTACATGGCGTGTTACTTTGCTTAATCTCGGAAATTCTTGACATTGTCTTTTCCACCACTGGAGGAATTCATCCGGTCTGTGTGCTTCTAATCCATCCAATTTGACCTTTAAATCGAATGACACGTCGCTGTCCATGGTATCATCAGCATCCTCCCATTCCGCAAAGTCTTGAAAAGTCCTTTATGCTGGCGGCGGTTGTAGGTTTTCCTCTGTGTTATCCTCATCAAACCCCATCTCATCAACTAGCACTTTGACGGCATGGATCACAGCTTGTCTTTCATTATCATCAATCATTTTTAACTGATGCAGTTTGGGAGTGAGGAATGTAGCTATTTTGTAGAGCATATGAATTCCATTTGGTGCTGAATTTTTCGGCGACATTAGTTCGTCCAGACAAGTTGATGCAATTTCACTGAGAATGCAGTCAGTCTTGGTTGCCTCACAGTGGTTTCTTAGTTTTACGGAAGTACTAGAGACGCACTCAGGGCTGTATTGTCTGACTCAAAGTCATTGGTTGCGTCTAACTAATGTTAACTAATACAACCTTGTTGTAAAGTGTTACTATGTATTCAATAATAAACTACATTTTGACTGTATCTATTTTTAAAAATCTGTAACACTTTATTTTCAGGATCAGAAATTAGACACTAGTAACTGCATTTGTAAGTAACTAGTTATGTACTTGTATGCCTTTACAAACTATTTATAAGGCCTTTATTGGCTGTCTTATAGCCCCTTTATACTTGTTTAACAATGTACTAATTAGCTAAAAATAAAACAAACTTATAGCTTGTATTGTGCCAATTACACACTTTATAAGTTCCCAGTACACTGTGTGAATGTGTAGCTTATAAGTATGAAATAAATATAGAATGGGCATTTCAACACAGACATTTAAATTTATCTAGCAGTTGTTCTATACGAACAAATTTATAACTGAAATATTCCCTTTACTAATAGGTAACAAGCACATTTATCACTAATAAATGAAATATTACTTCAGATTATGTTCCCTATTCTAAAGTAAACATTTGCTGTTTTCCAATAAGAAAAGAGACATCTAATATTGCAGTGAACAACTCAGTGATTATTGTTTTTATGGTTCAAGAGCACAAACTGATGAGACACCTCTTGAATAATCATAATCAACACTATTATTATTCATTCATGTTTTTATATAATACAAATAAAAAAAACAGTTTTAATTGTAACAATCTTAAATAGAAATTTAAAGTTAAAGGGCCCTTTCAGGTCCTTTTCAACACTGCTCTAAAAGTTACTAGCCAACAAACCAATTTAAGATTATTAAAATTTGTAGAATATAACAAAGAAAACAAGAAAAAAAAAAACTAAAATAATCATCAACATCCAACTATATTTTTTCTTTAATCTAAAACAATTATCTAAACTTTAACTTTTACTGAACAGATTTTTCTTGAACAAAATCTTGCAGCAACACAATTACTTCAATACTTCATCAAAATGCGCAATAGTAGATGCCCTCGAGCTTTGAGATCTTTAATGGATCTTTTAATTTCAGGATTAACACTACTGGCACATCTTTTTGCAAAAGCAAGCAATGTATCCATAGCTGGATCGAACACCACGACAGTGCTGTAGGTCTTGGGGTCTGCAATCTGAAGTTCTGCTATCGGTGCAGTTGCTGCAATGGTGCCTCTGTTAACATTGTGCCGATGGAATGCCTCTGACATGGTACAAACTTTCCTGAGGGTTTTGAGGAGACTCTCAATGTTGTCGCTTGTTCCCTTTCGTTCAGTCACTACGACGTACGTTAGTGACTAACGAATGGGGGTTTCACTTAGAAGCCTATCATCTTCGAGAATTCAACAGCGCCCAATGGCAGTGCCAATGCCATGGGCATGCGGAATTTGCATGCGTAACTCCGCCCCACCCTGTGGGTATATAAGGAAGTACGCTGGCAACATCGCATTATGTTTCTGCTTTGGAGCCAAGAGCATCTCTTCACTCCTACAAGCCTGAATTCTGAAGTCTTCTCTTCAGTTTTCGAGACGAGCGGTTCTCCAGGGTGTTGGTGTTACGGCGCATTCCAGCGATCTCGCATTGCCTGCCTGCTGATCTGTGCAGTGATCTGCAACAGCTGTGTGTGTTATTACTGGGCGCTTCGGCACTCTGCAGAGCTTTCCTCTCACAAAAAGAGCTTGCGCGTGGCACGTCTTTTTCAAGACGGTTCGCCCGTGCACTTCCGGGTGCGGTCGATCTCCGTTGCTGTCTATGGGCACATTCACTGCTCGACGTGTTTGGGCTTCAGCACGTTCGGGCAGTGATTGTGGATGTGTCATGTTCCCACTGCGGGAACGTGACCATCGCGATGTCGCGGTCGAGACTCAGTGATCTCCGCAAGGAGAGAGAGTCCCCTCTGCCACACCCCAATCTACCGTCTCTGAGAGAGGTGGTACTTTGGCTGGTGGCCAGGGTGACCTGAGGGCGGTGCGTGGTTTAAGAACCCCGACGATCATTCCTCGGGCCACGCCCCCCTCTCGCACATCGCTTCCCACGAGTGCTGGACTGAAACAGCGGCCCGTCTCTGACGCCTCGTTCGTTTCGTTCACACTCCAGATAGCGGCGAGATGTCGATCGCCGCATCCCAAGGTGGGCTAGATCGTTTGGGGATGACGATTAGGTTGTGCTCCGCCTCCGGGTGTGTCAGCACTGCCTGATCTGACCTAGAGCTGATAGCCATGTTATCTCGGGCAGCCGCGAGCCTCGCGCTGGTGTGGAACTCCGCCCAGTCGTGAATGCTCGTGGTTGCGCGATGGGTTTTTGTGGGCGGCACCCGACAGCTGTTGGGCCCCGCCCCCAATGCCTTTCGCTCCCGAGGTGCATGAGGAGATCACGCGGTCCTGGAAGTCCCCGTGCTTCCCGTGACCGTTTGGTGGCCTCCTCCGCCTTCTCTGCCCTTGATGGGGCCGCGGCCTAGGGTACACTGGGGCCCCCTCCCCACTGTTAAACAACTCTGTTGCGCACTACGGTGTCCACAGAGGGCTTTGACGTGGTGTGGCTGTCCTAAGCACCCTCCCTAAGCCTGTGGGCTCGTCTACTTCGGTGGCGTGGTCCTGCAGTGCTATGGGGTAGGCCGCCGCCCCTTTGCACATGCACAAGGGTGGAGCTGACCCAGGGCTCTTTGTTGAGCTGCGTGCCGCCACTAATCCCACCCTCTGGGTGGTGAAGGTGGCCACACGCTCCCTCGGTCGGGCGATGTCCACAGCTGTGGTCCGGGAGAATTTCCTGGCCTTACCTGGTGATATGGGGGGGGTTGACTGAGCCCGCCTCCTCAACTCGCCCATATCCCAGGCTGGCCTCTTCGGCGGCGCGGCCGAGAACTGCGCCCAACAGTTCTTGGCCGCCCCAGAGCAGACTGAGGCTGTAACACGTACTGCCCAGTCGCCTCAGTCCGCTCGCCGCCGAGGGCGCCCTCCCTCCTCCCGTCCGGCCCCAGCAGCAGCCTTCTCCGGGCCGCGCCGTGGAGGTGGTTGCAGGATGTCGCCCAGTCCGCTCCTCAGCCTGGCTAAAACGCCAGGGTTTAAGAACCCCGACGATCATTCCTCGGGCCACGCCCCCCTCTCGCACATCGCTTCCCGCGAGTGCTGGACTGAAACAGCGGCCCGTCTCTGACGCCTCGTTCGTTTCGTTCACACTCCAGATAGCGGCGAGATGGCTGTAACACGTACCGGACCACCGCTGCCTCGCTGCCCCACCCTGGGTATGTCTGTGGTCCGTTTGACCCCGCTGGTGCAGTTCCTGGGAGTCTGGCTTCAGCTTCCGGGACTGTTCCGCTGGGTTGCGAAGACCGTCAGGCGCGGCTACGCGATTCAGTTCGCGCAGGTTCCTCCCCGCGCTGGGGAGGCCGCCCGTTATGATGGGGCCTATCCCCTGTCATACGTGCGGAGGTTGTCACCCTACTGGCGAAGGGTGCGATCTAGCCTGTCCCTCCAGCCGAAGTGAAGTCCGGCTTCTCAGCCCTTGCTTCATTGTACCCTAGGAAACCGGTGGGTTATGGCCAATCCTGGATCTACCCGTCTTGAACCGATCCTTCTCAGGCTGACGCGTTTTGGACGCGTTCGTCCGGTAGATTGGTTGCAGCGATCGACCTGAAGGACGCTTTCTTCATGTCTCCTTCCTCGACGCGGGCCGTTCCTACGGTTTGCTTCGAGGGGCGGACATTCAGTACGCAGTCCCCCCATTCGGGCAGCTCTGTCCCCTCGTGACTCTACGTAGTCTATCGAGGCAGCCCTTGCCCCACTCGGCAGCACGGGGTTCGCATCCTGAACTACTTCGATGACTGGCTCATACTGGGTCACTCTCGTAAGCAGGTCTGCGGACACAGCGTCCAAGTGCTCCGGCACTTAGCCCGTCTGGGCGAAGAGCGACTCTGCCCCGTGCAGAGGATCTCCTTTCTCAGTGTGGTTTCCAACTCGGTCGCAGGTGCGTGCTGCTTACCAGCGAGCGCGCACATAGTCTCTGCTGACTTGCCTTTGTCAAATCGAGGGCGAGAATGCGGTCCCACTGAAGCTATTTCAGAGGCTCCTGGGGCATATGGCATCTGCAGCCGCGGTGACGCCGCTCGGATTGCTACATATGAGACCGCTTCAGCACTGGCTACGCGATCGAGTCCCGAGATGGGCATGGCGGTCTGGCACGCTCCGGGTACAAGTGACTCGGGCCTGCTTACAGACTCTCACCCCGTGGTCGAACCTCAAGTTTCTACGGACCGGTGTGTCCTTAGAACGAGTTTCCAGGCATCTTGTTGTATCAACAGATGCATCATCCACGGGCTGGGGTGCCATGTGCAATGGACAAGCAGCCGCGGGCTCCTGGACAGGACCCCAGCGCCTTCTGCATGTCAATTGCCTCGAGTTACTGGCAGTACGGTTCGCCCTGCACCGCTTCCGAGCGTTGCTGAAGGGTCAACATGTGCTAGTCAGGACAGACAACACGGCCGTAGTAGCGTACATCAACCACCAGGGCGGTCTACGCTCCCGCCGTATGTCTCAACTCGCCCGCCATCTCGTTTTATGGAGTCAGAAGCATCTGAGGTCCCTTCATGCTGTCCACATCCCGGGAGTCCTGAACCGTGCAGCCCACGAGCTCACGGCTTCAGCCACTTCCTGGAGAATGGAGACTCCATCCCCAGACGGTCCAGCTGATATGGGAACGGTTCGGCGACGCACAGGTATTCCTGTTGCCTCCCAGGACTCTTCCCATTGCTCCCTGTTTTATTCCCTGACCTATGGTCGGCACGGATGCACTGGCGCACAGCTGGCCGTCGGGGCTACGCAAGTATGCGTTTTTCCCCAGTGAGCCTTCTCGCACAGGTTTGTGCAAGATCAGGGAGGACAAGGAGCAGGTCATGTTGGTCGCCCCGTTGGTACGGCCAGACCTGGTTCTCAGAACTGCTACTCCTTGCGACAGCCCCTCCCTGGCATATTCCTCTGAGTCAAGACCTTCTCACTCAGAGACAGGGCACCCTTTGGCACCCGCGTCCAGCGTTCTGGAAGCTCCACGTGTGGCTTCTGGACGGGACACGGCAGGTTTGAGTAGCCCCTTCCACCTGCGGTGGTCGCTACCGTCACTTCCGCTAGAGCAGAGTCTACACGACACCTCTATGCGTTGAAGTGGAACCTCTTCGTCACATGGTGCTCTTCCCGCCAAGAAGACCCCTGGAAATGCACGATCGGGTCCGTGCTATCGTTTCTCCAGGAAGGGGTGGGAAGAAGGCTGTCTCCTTCCACCCTTGAAGTGTATGTGGCCGCAATATCTGCCTACCACAATCTCCTGGGAGACAATAAGGTAAGTCAGCACGACCTGATCATCAGGTTCCTGAGGGGGGCGAGGAGACTGAATCATCCTCGCTCTCCTCTCGTTCCCTCTTGGGACCTCTCAGTAGTCTTAAGTGCTCTGCAGAGGCCTCCCTTGAGCCTTTGCGGTCGGTTGAGATTAAGTTCTTGTCTATAAAGACGGCTCTGCTGACCGCATTGGCCTCTCTTAAGAGGGTCGGGGACCTGCAAGCATTTTCGGTTGACGAAGCGTGCCTTGAGTTCGGGCCGGCTAACTCTCACGTGATCCTGAGACCCCGGCCCGGATATGTGCCCAAGGTTCCCACCACTCCGTTCCAAGAAGCCAGGTGGTGAACCTGCAAGCGCTGCCTTTGGAGGAGGCAGACCCAGCCTTGGCATTGCTCTGTCCAGTACGCGCTCTCCGTGCCTATGTAGATAGTACGCGATGTTTCAGGACCTCAGACCAGCTCTTTGTCTGTTATGGTGGAGAGCGGAAGGGAAGTGCTCTCTCAAAGCAGAGGTTGTCTCACTGGATAGTGGACACCATTGTTTTGACTTACCAGCAGCAAGGTCGACCATGTCCCCTTGGGGTCAGGGCACACTCCACCCGGAGTGTGGCCTCCTCTTGGGCTTTAGCGCATGGCGCCTCGCTAACAGACATCTGCAGAGCTGCAGGCTGGGCGACACCAAACACATTCGCCAGATTCTATAATCTCCGAGTGGAGCCAGTGTCCAACTATGTACTCGCCCCTACGGGTGGCCGGTAATGGGCCAGGCTGAGGTGTCTTCGCTTGCTCGCCATTCCACTCCACGGACTGGATACGTGCGATATTTTTCCTCAGGTGAGCTCCCCGAGAGCCCTGAGCTCCTCCAGCACTGCTTATGCCGACATCAGTTCAGTCTGCCCTTCGAGCCCAGACCCTCATGTCCGGCCAGGTGCTCCGTGTGCATGGTTCCCCTCCGGCGACCCCCACACGAGTATTTCCACCGTAAGCCTCCTCAGCGAGCAGGTGTCTTTCCCTTGGCAAGTCCCTGCCGCCCCTAGGGTTAAAAATCCACCTTCGGCTGGTACCCTAGAGATCTTCCATATGCAGCCCTTAGCGGGTCATATGTGTATTCTCTAAGTCCTCCCCACGGGTTGGCATCTTGGCATTCCCTCACTGGGATATGCTTCCCAGTGTACCTTGGTAATCCTGTGATAAGTGGGAGTCCTTCGTCCGTACTAGTCTTACAACAGGGTACTCACACTTACGCAGGGCACTGGATGACAGCTGAATGGCGTTGTTGTATTGGAACCCCCATTCGTTAGTCACTAACGTACGTCGTAGTGACTGAACGAAAGGGAACGTCTCGGTTACGTATGTAACCCTCGTTCCCTGAGGAGGGAACGGAGACGTACATTTCCTTTGCCACGTCAGCTGTGTTGCTGGTATGCGGAGTTCAGTCTTGGCTCCTGCAGCAGTAACATAATGCGATGTTGCCAGCGTACTTCCTTATATACCCACAGGGTGGGGCGGAGTTACGCATGCAAATTCCGCATGCCCATGGCATTGGCACTGCCATTGGGCGCTGTTGAATTCTCGAAGATGATAGGCTTCTAAGCGAAACCCCCATTCGTTAGTCACTAACGTACGTCTCCGTTCCCTCCTCAGGGAACGAGGGTTACATACGTAACCGAGACGTTTTCATGGCCATTAAAATAAATCAAATGTAACTACGGTTCCCTTTCAGTTGGTCACGTTCGACCCTGTCTGGTGTTTCATGATAAAGACTGGACACTGTTTTACGATTGTGTCTGGAGGGATCTGAACGATCGCGTGAGTGAACCATTGTACATCGGTGAGTGGGACGGGGTGGTCCCGAACACCCGGTACCGTGTGGTCGGTAATCATTCTAAAAAGAATCAGGATGAATACGGTTTTCATATTCTGCTGTAAAGACAAGAAAGAGCTTTCTGACCGCATATGCGGTGGTCATCGAGGCGAACACTAGTTGTACAAGCTGGGGTTTTTGTTCAAGTGGTGTCAAGTTTGTTGAATGGTATTTTTTCAACCATAAACAAGCTGTTCAAGTGGAGCGACATGCATGATGGATACAACAAAATTAAAGTACAGCTGTTCCACCCTGAGAGATCCCCGCACAGCGACAGACGATCTGCCGTCCCCGCCCATTCGCTATGCCCATAAAAGCAAGTAGTCAGACCCACTCAGCAGTTCATTAATATAAAATGTTTCAAGACGACACTTCAGAACACGTTCCCATCTGCAACTACGGGGGCTCTTTCGACTCTGGACTCGAACCCCCCGATGATAACGCTACCGATCATATACTGACAGACATCCCTGGACCAGCGGATGTCCTCAAAGACTGGGAATCAAAATTAGAAAACGACTGGGGCGGTGGGGTTAACATCGTCACCCCCTCCAATGGGTGGTTAGATAAATTCTGTACTGAGCTTGGATATCGCAACCTGAGTTTCCTAACAGGGATGTGCAATTCTGCTGACCCCTCTATTGGGATCGACGGTACAGACGGCTGCGTCACGGACATTGGATTCAAAATCATAAAAGCTACACTTGCTGTGATGCTGCAGCATCTCATCGATGGTAAACTGAAGGAGACCTGTGAGGGCTGTGCTACGAATCATCCTAGCCAGCTACAACATTCCTGCCTGTTTGAACCACCCGCATACTTTTTCGATGCCCACTTTGATGACCTGACCCGCAAACTGTTTAAACCTGATCTCCTTTCTATTATAACCAATGCTCTACACCGTTGTGGTTTAAAATCCAATCCAGACCAGATTCAGGGGACCGTCTGTACAATTCTACACAAATTGAGAGACGAACCATTCATCTCTGCAAAACTTCAGGTAATCAGGGACAAGCCCGCGGACAAGGCACGCAAGAAAATTGTTTACGACGCTGTTGATCTCTGGCAAGGCAACCCCCTCGTGAATGGCTGGTAACCAAGAAACCGGCAGCATGGGATCTGTATGCAGTCAAAAGAGCCTCATAGAAAGTTTGTTTAAAAGGACATTACAGAAGACAACTCGAAATATTGTTGACAAATGTAATCAGCGACGCATGCATTCCCGATGATGTCGACGATGTGGAAGACAAGCATACAACAAATCTCAAGAAACAAATGGAAAATATAAGAGGAATGTCAGCGACATGGTATAAATTGCACGACGAATGTGTTAATAACCCCGACCCATTTTCTGTAATAAGAGATGTTCTTGATGTAATGTGTGAATCTGAGTTACGTCTCGCCGATATCGTCTGTATCTGTGCCTTTGTAACGGATGTTTGCGAGTCACAATCGTTAAAAGATGACGATGATGGAATTCGATGCAGATGCTGTTATTGAAGCAACAGTTGACCATATCATAGACCATGATTTAAAGACATGCCGTGAATTTATTTTCTGGTTAGACCACCTAGCCTGATATCAAAGTAATGTTTTTATTAGTTTGAGCATGTGACCATGTATTCTTGTATTACTTAGAACATGTAATCATCATATATTCCATCTTAAATATTTTTCTTTTAACGTCTGTAACATTTTCATCTGTTTTTAATAAAAGTTTAACGCTCTGCTGGTGTACGTCTTATTTTTGTGCATAGGTTGACGCTATAACATGGCTGAGCTTATGGATGAGACTTTATACGCCACCCAACCCTGGCTCTTTAGGGGGTAAAAAGTGGCTAAAAGATGGCGTCTTTAAGGCTAGCAGGGTCCGTCTAAGCGATAAACAGACGTGCATCGATGCATTTAGCAAGTATGCATGGTGCCGTGTGCTAAAGAATAAGAGCGGGGTTGTGGTTACTAAGACGTTTCAGTCTATACTCGAAGAGGGTCGTGTCCCGCAGAAATTACAAACGGACCAGGGAAGGGAATTTAACAAAAAATTTCAAGACTTGATGAAAAAAACATGATTAACCATTTCGCAACGGCTACCAATTTGAAAGCTAGCGTCGTGGAATGTTTTAATAGAAAATTAAAAAGTCGCATGTGGCGATTTTTAACTGCTACAAATTTGCATCGATACATAGATGTTTTACAAGATATTATGGATGGTTACAACTGTAGTTATCATCGCAGTATTAGGATGAGGCCGTTGGACGTTAACAAAGAAAATCAGTCGGATGTGCAGTGTTAATTTTGACAGCATATATTGATTTAGTTTTAGTCATATTTTAGTCACCTGAATTGTTTTTAGTCGACTAAATCTACGACTAAATCTACAGTAGATTTAGTCTCCTAAAATCTAATGAGTTTAGTTAAATTGTAATACATTAAGCATTTAAGTCCTACATAACCGACTGTCACTTGAACTGACATTGACATCATTTTGTTTTTGACATTAAAAATACACAAGAGCTCAATTCACTTTGTTTGTTTTTAAAAACATTTATATAGTTTTTATAACTTTGTATTTCTGTTTTAGTTAGTATATCATGTTAAGCTAAAGCTTCAAATAAGTTTGTTTATTTATTTTTTTAATTTCATTTAACATTTATTTAATTTCAAGTAATGAAGTTTTTTTTTTATGGTTTTAGTTAACTATTATAACCCTGATACTTTATTTAATGTGTCAAATACTGGTCTTTCCTCCTGACTATGAATTAAATGGGAATGAAACTAAATACAGTTTATTGTGCAAGCAAAAACAAATAAATAATGCGTGACTTTTAATGATAAACAAGCTGGAAATACACCTGGACTCTTATTTTGAAATCTCGCCTTCTATTGCAGTTGCAGCTGCTCATTCAAGTTCAGATGAGGAGATAAAATATGCATTGTTACAACCGTCTAAAACACATAACTATATTAACATCGTAAAGTAAAGTCATTATTCATCAGCATTAGTTCATAAACAATTGCCTGGCATTAAATGTGTTATTCATTGATTGTGATCCGCTCTGGAGCGCTGTTTTGGGGATGCATGAGTGAGCCTGTAGAACAATCTTCCCTAATCGTCCCTCCCTAACATTTTTGTCTTTTTATTTGTTGACGAAAATGACAGTTGATTTTCGTTATGGTGTCATCCGACACTAGTTTTTATTTAGTCGTCTCGTTTTCGTCAGTGAAAAAAGGTCTTTGACGAAAATTATTCGTCAACGAAATTAACACTGGATGTGTTTCAAAACCTGTACCGTAATATAAAAAAGAATAAAGAGGCCGTATTTAAAAATATAAAGTCGGAGACGTTGTCAGGATATCTAAAGTTAGAGGCCCGTTCACCAAAGGATATGAACAGAACTACACGGAGGAATTTTACCATATCCGCATGCATCCCCCATCAACCGCCGGTCTACAGACTGTCTGATTATGACGATGAACTCTCGGCTTGAAGTGACGGAATATTCGGCTTGAAGTGCGGTTAAAAAATGCACTATTAATTTGATTGTTTGACAATATATCGAGGTGTCTAACCGGCGACAGGTTCTGGTAGATTACTATTGAAATTAATACGTTACAACTCTCATCCATCATGGATAAAATTAAGTGTAATGCCAATTTTAGTTCTTTTTGAGTTCTTTTGAGTTTGACTTATTTTGAGTTCTGCCGTGTGATCAATTGCCGAAAGGCCTATAAAGGATCTACCCATCAATGACAATAATTAACACACCCTGCACACGTGCCTATTGAACACTGGACGGCTGTTTACTTAACTGAAGACGGGGCCGCGTGTTTTTTTTCGACAGTTACGGCAACCCTCCCGACAGCTACCTTTTCCCACCGGACATTAATAACTTTCTAACAGCCAATGCCGTCAATACAGTATATTCAGACACACAGGTCCAGGATTTTACGGACATATGCGGTCAGCACTGTGTTTTTTCGGTACCATTTATCCAGGGGACTTGTGTCAGGATTCCTGGGTGATCGTGTTTGTGTGTATGTAATTCTTACCTGTTGGTGGTGGTTCATCACGGGTTCACTGGTCCCTCCCACTCGTTTCACTAATTGTTCACCTGTCGTGTCTCATCAGTTGTTTTCTTTTTATAGCACGCTGTCCTGTCTCTCGTCGCGCGCTCATTGTTTTTGGTTGGTCTCAGTCTCTGTCCTGTCCAGTTGGAGGTCCTGGTTTCTGTCTCTCTTCAGTTTCTCGCAGGTTCGGTCGCAGGCATCCGGAGGCTTGTCTTCGCCCGGAATTCACACGCTTGCGGTATTGTGAACTTGTCCATGAGAGAACTCTACCCTGCTTTGTCAGTGTGACTGGAACGCTTCGTTTTTAAGCGAGATCCAGTCTGATCCTGAGTTCGACGAGCTGTCTTTCTACCAGACGCTGCCTCGTCTTCTGTCCAGTGCATGGAGTATTCCGTCAGTCATTCAAAGTGAGGATTTCTCTCCGGTTATCCGCCAGAGTGGATTACGTCGTGGGACGCCGCGTGTGGACTCAATTCTGTGGAGTGTGTTTTGCCTTGCCTAGACTTCTCATTGTTCTCCTAATAAACATTGAACTTGCATTTGACTCCGAGACTCTTTCTGACAGAATGAGCGCGCCAATGATGGAGTCAGTGAGTTCGGAGGATTCGGAATCGGTGTACGCCGCACTTCATCAGCAGGGAGTGGTCATAGAACAGCATTCATCCCTGTTGACTGAGGCTTCCCGAGATTTCCGTGTTCTGTCTGAACAAATTACTGAGCTCAATACCAGAGTAGACCAGATTGTCTCCTCGGTCGGTGATCGTTTTCCTTCTCCTTCTGCACCTGTTGAGACTGCACCTGCAGACCGTGAGCCACACGCGGCGACACCTCCGTCCTTCGACGGCGACCCCAACACCTGCCGGGCTTTTCTACAGCAGTGTTCCCTGGTCTTCGCTCTCCAGCCACGGCGCTTCGCCGCTTCAACGTCTAGAGTGGCATATGTGTTGACACTTCTCACCGGAAGGGCGAGACAGTGGGGAATGGTTGTATGGGGGGCCAGGGCTCCGTGCACGGCGTCGTTTGAGGCTCTCGAGACGGAGATGCTGAGCTTGTTTGATCGGTCACTTCGTGGGGATATGGCAGCCGCCGAGCTGGTAAGACTCTTGCAACGGACCTCTTCCGTTACCGAGTATGCCATCGCGTTCAAGACGCTAGCCATCACCAGCGGCTGGAATGACGCTGCACTACGGGCTCAATTCCTCGAGGGGCTTAATCCTGCCATTCAGGACGAGATCGCTGCACGGGATCCTCCCACCTCTCTCGAGACAGCGATCGACCTGGCGTTGAGGATCGAGACTCGCCACCGTCAACGAGACATCCGCCGGTCGTTTCGTCATCTCGCCGTCTCTGAGCCGGAGGAATTCACCGCATCTTCTCTCCAGACGGAGGAGCCGATGCAACTGGGCAAGCTCCGCCTTACCACCACTGAAAGACAGCGTCGTTTATCCTGTGGTTTGTGCCTGTATTGCGGTAAAGCAGGGCATATATCGCCGCTGTTTGTCCGGTAAAAGGGTACCGCCCGCCGATGACTTCGGGAGTTTCGGTGGGCGTGTCGTCATTCAAATCTCCCGTAAGCTGCACCACACTACCTGTAATCATTGACTATAAACTGCCTTTTCATTCACAGGCGTTACTGGATTCGGGTGCGGAGGCAAGTTTTCTGGATGCCGGGTTGGCTGAATCGTGGAACATTCCTTCTATTCCTCTGTCTTCCTCTCTCTCCGCTTGGACCTTAAAAGGACAGCATATGGCTGTGATCACCCATCGCACACCCCCTGTCAGTTTGTTTGTCTCTGGCAATCATCGTGAGGAGATCGAATTCTATTTATTAGAAGAGTCTCAATCACCTGTCATTTTAGGACATGACTGGTTGACCAAACACAATCCTCACGTTGATTGGCAGAACGGTGTTGTGTTATCTTGGAAGTCTTCGTGTCATGTTTCATGTCTTGGTCCTGCTCCTTCTCCTGTTGTTTGTTCTACTTTTCAGGTTCCGGATGTTGATCTCTCGGGAGTGCCGGCGGAGTACTCTGATCTGTATCGGGTGTTCAGTAAGACCCGGGCTACTTCTCTACCTCCTCACCGGTCGTACGATTGCGAGATCAAACTTCTCTCAGACACTTCTCCGCCTAAGGGTCGTATATTTTCCCTATCTAAACCAGAGAGAGAGGCTATGGATAATTACATTAATGAATCTCTTAATGCCGGTCTCATTCGTCGCTCCTCGTCTCCAGCCGGTGCTGGATTTTTCTTTGTCAAAAAGAAGGACGGGTCTCTTCGTCCGTGCATTGATTATAGAGGGCTGAATGACATTACTGTTAAGAATAAGTACCCCTTGCCTTTAATGTCGTCAGCGTTCGAGTTATTACAGGGAGCGCACGTGTTTACCAAGTTAGATCTGCGCAACGCTTATCACTTGGTACGTATCAAAGAGGGCGATGAGTGGAAGACAGCCTTTAATACACCATCAGGGCACTGGGAATACTGCGTTCTTCCGTTCGGCCTTTGTAACGCACCGGCTGTCTTCCAAACCATGGTCAATGAAGTGCTGGGTGACATGATTAACAAGTTTGTCTTTGTGTATCTCGATGACATTCTCATCTTTTCTCCCTCTAAGCAGATACACACCCAGCATGTTCGCCAGGTTTTACAACGGTTGTTAGAGAATCAGCTCTTTGTTAAGGCGGAGAAGTGCGAGTTCCACAAGGAGTCGGTTTCGTTTCTGGGTTTTGTTATAGCCGAGGGAGAGATTTGTCCCGATCCCGCTAAAGTTAAAGCGGTCGCCGAATGGCCAGTGCCCGACACTCGTAAAGAGCTTCAGCGATTTCTGGGTTTCGCCAACTTTTATCGGCGTTTCATCAGAAATTTTGGTCAGATCGCTAAACCTCTTACCGCACTTACTTCCTCTAAAGTATGTTTCCGTTGGAATACAGAAGCTCAGGAGGCCTTTGATGAATTAAAGTCCCGTTTCATCTCTGCACCTGTTCTTTCTATACCGGATTCGGCTAGACAATTTATAGTGGAAGTGGATGCATCTGATGTCGGGGTAGGCGCCGTTTTATCTCAGCGATCCTCTGTTGACGGGAAAGTGCATCCATGCGCTTTTTTCTCTCATCGGTTAAACCCAGCGGAGCGAAATTACGACATAGGTAATCGGGAGCTGCTGGCGGTTAGACTCGCTCTGGGTGAGTGGCGTCACTGGTTGGAGGGAACCTCGGAGCCCTTTCTGGTCTGGACGGATCATAAGAACTTGGAATATATCCGTTCAGCCAGAAGGTTAACATCTAGACAGGCTCGCTGGGCACTCTTCTTCGAACGTTTTAACTTCACCCTCTCGTACCGGCCGGGGTCTAAAAACACTAAACCTGACGCTCTCTCCCGTTTGTTCGAGGGTTCCGGGTCGGAGCGGACCGAAACCATTCTCCCGGAGGGGAGGGTGGTCGGTGCCCTCGTGTGGGGAATCGAACAGCGGGTGAGAGAGGCCGGCCGAGAGGGGGAAGTTCCGGAGGGGTGTCCGGTGGGTCGTCTATGGGTTCCCGAGTGTTTACGTTCCGATGTCATCCGGTGGGGTCACGAATCCAAGTTTGTCGGACATCCGGGAATTCGGAGAACGTTGGCTGCCATCCGTCAACGTTTTTGGTGGTCTTCTATGACTTCAGACGTCAGACAGTTTGTATTAGCCTGTTCAGTCTGTGCTTGTAATAAAGCATCTAATCAACCTCCCGCTGGTCTGCTTAAATCTTTGCCCGTGCCCTCCCGCCCCTGGTCTCATATAGCCCTTGATTTTGTCACCGGCTTACCGGCGTCCAATGGTAACACTGTCGTATTGACTGTGGTGGATCGTTTTTCTAAAGCGGTTCATTTTATTCCCCTGCCTAAACTTCCTTCTGCCAAGGAGATGGCTCAGGTTTTGATTGATCACGTCTTTCGGTTACACGGTATTCCGACTGATGTAGTTTCAGATAGGGGTCCTCAGTTCATCTCTCGTTTCTGGCAGGAGTTTTGTAGACAGATCGGCGCTACAGCCAGCCTGTCTTCTGGTTATCATCCGCAGACCAATGGGCAATGCGAACGGGCTAATCAGGATCTCGGTCGAACGCTTCGCTGTCTGTCGTCTAAATATCCGAATTCTTGGTGCCAACAGCTTCCTTGGGTCGAGTACTCTCATAATTCTCTTCCCGTCGCATCCACTAATTTGTCTCCGTTCGAATTATCTGTCGGATATCAACCTCCCCTTTTCCCATCACAGGAGCCCGACGCAGTGGTTCCGTCTGCTTTAGCTTTCGTGCGCAGGTGCAGACGCACTTGGAGGAAAGCTAGATCACTCTTATTACAAAACTCCAGACGAACCAAAGCTGCGGCTGACCGTCACCGGCGACCTCCACCCCGTTATGTGTGTGGACAAAAGGTATGGCTTTCTACCAAGGATCTGCCTCTCCGTGAGCCTTCTCGTAAGCTGGCTCCTCGTTTCATTGGCCCATACAGTATATCTAAGGTCATTAGTCCGGTAGCGGTCAAGCTTAAGTTACCTCCTATTCTTGGTCGGGTTCACCCAGTTTTTCATGTATCCAGGGTTAAACCTGTGATTTTTGCCCAGAATAATCCCCCTGTCTCTGCCCCTAAACCCCCCGCCCCTCGTCTAGTGGATGGTGCTCCTGCCTATACTGTTAGGAGATTACTAGATTCTCGTCGCAGGGGCAGAGGTTTTCAGTATTTAGTGGACTGGGAGGGTTACGGTCCGGAGGAGAGGTGCTGGGTTCCGGCCCGGGATATACTGGACCCTGGTCTGATCGAGGATCTTCGTCGGCGACAGGGTGAGTCTCCTCCATGCCCGTCCGGTGCCGGTCATGGGGGAGGGGATACTGTCAGGATTCCTGGGTGATCGTGTTTGTGTGTATGTAATTCTTACCTGTTGGTGGTGGTTCCTCACGGGTTCACTGGTCCCTCCCACTCGTTTCACTAATTGTTCACCTGTCGTGTCTCATCAGTTGTTTTCTTTTTATAGCACGCTGTCCTGTCTCTCGTCGCGCGCTCATTGTTTTTGGTTGGTCTCAGTCTCTGTCCTGTCCAGTTGGAGGTCCTGGTTTCTGTCTCTCTTCAGTTTCTCGCAGGTTCGGTCGCAGGCATCCGGAGGCTTGTCTTCGCCCGGAATTCACACGCTTGCGGTATTGTGAACTTGTCCATGAGAGAACTCTACCCTGCTTTGTCAGTGTGACTGGTACGCTTCGTTTTTAAGCGAGATCCAGTCTGATCCTGAGTTCGACGAGCTGTCTTTCTACCAGACGCTGCCTCGTCTTCTGTCCAGTGCATGGAGTATTCCGTCAGTCATTCAAAGTGAGGATTTCTCTCCGGTTATCCGCCAGAGTGGATTACGTCGTGGGACGCCGCGTGTGGACTCAATTCTGTGGAGTGTGTTTTGCCTTGCCTAGACTTCTCATTGTTCTCCTAATAAACATTGAACTTGCATTTGACTCCGAGACTCTTTCTGACAACTTGACTACACCCACGTAATGAACCTCTATAGTGATGATTATATTAGAAATGATAAAATGGTCGCACTCTTTGTGAAAAGACTAAGACCTAATGTCTGTAATGAGAAATTGTTTCAATGTATTCATTGTGTGCAGTCTTGTAATGCTTCTATGTGACATGTTTGAGAATTGCAATATATTTGAATGGTCTATAAATAAAAATTCTTTAAACCAGCATCTTTTTTTGTATCGTCTTTTATTTCAAAATTAAATATGCAGTACGTGTCCAGAGTCTATACGCCATTGAGTCAGATCGATATTCGGTGACTTAAACGGTGGGTCTTCTGACCGGGGTGCTCCAAAGGCAGAGTATCAGGTTTGCTCTTTAAAGTAGAAATCAACCGTCTAACATGAAGGTTCGGGACTGTAGAAAACGGAATGTTTAATTCACCAAACGCTTGTAGAAATGCCGACCATCCTAGAGGCCTTCTGTCATCGCGTACCTTTTGAGGGGCAGTTACATTTAACAAATCGAGCATGTGTGAACCCTGTATATAGTTTTACCCTTGAACACAAATTCCCGCTTATCGCTTATCACAGCTGAATGGGAATTAAAGTCTGAAATCAAAATTAGAGACACCCCACAACCCCCGGTGCATCATCAGATCAGTAGCCATAAGGAAGGGTGGTGAAATCAGGCAAAAGTCTACGTTTATTATACACCACCTTAAACCTTTTAACGACTGATTTGTTGTGCAGTGTGAGAGTCTTTATTCCTCACAATGTTTTCAGTGTGAGCCAGGATGTATTGCGCATCAGACGAAGCCACATAACCATCAACCAGACCAATAAGACTGTCCAAATAGATAGCTTTGGAATTTGTGTTCAGTGTTATACCCTTAGCTTTCATGCACGCTTTACCTTTGGCGGTGCGATACGCATAAGATTTCGGGCCGCTGGAACAAAACTCTGATGTAATCACCGTCATCTACTTTGCTTGTCAACTCACCCAAATGATCCCCCAGAGGAGGGGTCCAATCGCCCTCCCTAGACACGAAAATGACGCTGTCTATGTCTGAATATAATAGTCGATCACCGAGACGGCCAAGGAGCGGTTGTAAATGCGCCTACGAACATGTTAATGTCACGAGTCTTAACAACATCACCTTTTGTAGGGAGATGTTGGACGAGCGCTACGTCTTCCGAGACAAATGTGAAATATGATAGTGCGGAGGTATCCCCAAAAACAGTTCTGGTAAAATGTTCAAAGTCTTTCACGATTGTTGTTTGTGCAAGAAGTTCTCGCATCGAGGAACTGACCCCACAACTGTTCAACAACAATTTGTTGATAGCTCTCTGGGCAGGGTTGTAGCGATCTCTTTTCAGGGTCAAGCTTTTTCAAAATACTCCCGAATGCAAGACTCTTTGTCAGTGTCCATGATAACATTCGAGGAGTACCCCGATGCCTGCTGTTTCAACCGCAGAAACGTCTTTACATATTCGCTAGACAGCGTGTCTAATAGCTGTGGGAAGTCTATTTTCGCAACAACATAGCCAGTCTCGATCGCTTTTAAAAGCTCGAGACTGACCCAACAGCCGTCGAGAGCCCGCTCCTCATCACTATGATTGCAGATAGTTGTCTGATTTTGAGCTTGGGCGCATGTAGGCATAACGGTAACATGAGTTTCCTGTTGCACCTGTAAGGGAGAACGGGATGTAGTAATTTGCGGGGAGGATAGACGGTTGCTTTTATCAATCCGTAATAGGTTTCGATCGGTTCAAAAAAATTGTGGGTGGCCGGATCAGATTTTCCGCGCTTGACAGAAGGGGTATAAGCTGGTATAAGCAACTTATCTTCTCAGTCTCATTCACTTTGTGATAGAGTTTATAAGCATTAGTACAACCTCCAAACAAAGCCTCTGGGGTCTTCAGTCTCTCTGGGGCCACATAAGTACTCAAATTGGTACGCGGTCTGTAAAATTTCAACAGTGTCATCAAATTCCTGAGAAAACCAAAGGCTACACCCGACATGGGGTGTCTCTGATGGGGCTCAAAGCGACACAAATGACCGTGGTGGATGCAGCCATTATATTCTAACCAGTGCCCAACCCGTCCAGTTTGTAGTACCCATCTAAAAAGTAACGACTGACAGACACTTCACCGTGGTTTAGCGCATGGTGAATGTCTAAGTTTTGAGTCTTTTTTACAAACTAACCATTCGATCGAGGTGTTTGAGTATGTCTTACTCTGACGAATGTATGCGTTATTGTGTGTTAGTGCTAACGTGTTGTTGAGGTAGTGCGTTTTGAACACTCCAATGCTAACGTAAATGAGAACCGATCAAGTCTGGTGCACTCGATGAACGTGTCACGGTATTTCATACATGCTTCGCGTAATAAAACCACATCATTCACGCCGTACTCATACAACTCACGCTTGAAGTCGAACACTTTACCAGTAATTGTGTTGTACCAGGCGTCAAACTTTTCCATATCCTTATCGGACATGTTACCGCGGTTGTAGTACTTTTTGTCTGGGTAGGGTCCGACATACCGCTCGTTCTCGCCCGTAAAAAAGGATAACGCCGCAGGCATCTTCGAGAGTGCCATTGGGACGAAAACGTAGCTGTCAATATAACGCTGCTCAAAAGTTGTCATACATGAAAATTAATTTATAGCCCTGCAATATGACTTCGAGTGCGAGTCCTGCTTTGCAAAAATACTCCAGAATTAGAAACGAGTCAAACCTGGATGCATAATGCGCTATGAAAAAGTAGCCTCTAAATCGGGGGTTGTCTGAACCGTGTGATCAGCTTTGCAATACAGTCGGTGCCTTTGGCTACAAATTTCGTCCCTTTAAAAAAGTGATTGGAAAACATGTCACCAATTTTGTATGCGCATTTTCATAAGTTTCAAAACCGTAGAAAACGTATTTTGTATCGGGTTCCTTGGATTTAAGGGGTTGTATGAAGCACTGATGTTCCGCGAGATTAGGACGAACTTCATGGCAATGATCGCATCTGGTCGGGGCACATTTGTGCTGTTGCTTTGTAACTGTGTACCGTCTGTTACATAGCTTGCAATATCGGATGGTACATACCCTCGGTCTGGGGTCGATTTTATTATGAGTCTCAAAGCAATAGCTGGACTTGCAGAAGCACAGGCAGTCAGGACAATGTACAGGGCTTTTAGGAAATTTGTTACATTCGGTATCAAAACATGTGTTACAAACGTGTTTACAATGACGATTTCTACGATTTGTGTAGCCTTTATAACAGAATTCACAGACGAAGAGATGAACCCTGTCCGATTTTGTATTATGTAGTAATGTTCAGCATGCAAATAGAGGCATACGTTTTCGGATGAAGCTCGTCCTAATTTTTTTACACTTCTAACACCCCAGCATTTGTCCTGTTAATTATAAAAATACAAAAAATAAAAAGACGCTTTGGAGGCCTAATAGGTTTTCAAACATACCCATGTTGTCAAGACCGATTTTGTCATCGATTGTGAAACTGGCGTTGGTGTGGAGAATGGTCGCTAGTCTTTCTAGCTCGGCGTCGAGTAATTGGGGGTTGAGAAAATGTGCTAGACAGATAGAGAAGCATATTTTATTTGTCATATTTACGGGGCAAAAATAGCGTCTTTTTACGGTTAACCACTTGATCAAGCGCAATGTCAGTGAGTTTGCACCGTTTCCCCCCGCCACGACTGTTCATGGCCATGTTCACATCGATCTCGACCGCCTCATCTGCTAATATTCGGTCATTGCGACGTGCTTGTAGGATTGACTGGTTCGCTACTTGAATGGTTAGTACTAACATTACCAGATCGTACATGTTTAATATTTCAGCTAATATTTCGGAGGGGATAATATTTGGAAAATAGCCGATTCCAATTGATCCAAATTATCAGTTCATGGCGGGTTTGCGTTAGCAATTTCTTCAAAATCCGAATACATATTTAACAATGTCTGTAATGCATCGCCCAAGTGGTGACCGTTTTGTATTTCATGAAGACTCTGTAACAGGTCTGAAAGTGTTTGGTCTGGTTGGTGGTCGTGTGCAGCGTCTGTGGGAAAAACATCTCTGAATCCATTTCTAATTTTTATTTAGGGTTATAGATAATATATACCAAACAAATTGTGAAAAAAACAACACACCACAAACAGTATTCAAAGGATCAATCGCATTTATAAAAGACACAATCATTAATCAGGAAGCGGGAAAAAAAAAAGCAGTCATAACATGTAATCTATCTATCGAGTAGACGATTCATAATAGCTCCAAGAAGACTAACTTGTAGACGTCTCCCTCTCTGAATATCATTTGAATCTCTGAATGAGTGCAAAATTCTCGTCATTACTTGACTCCAATCTGCGGAGTCGGTTCTCAATTGCTGGCAAGTCCCGTCGTAAAATAGACAACATCTTCTGCACCCTTGCGTCGTAGTCATCGAATCTGTAATGAACCGTAGCAAACTGGGCTTCTACATCATTATGGAATACATTCAATCTGTTGTGAACACCTCTAAACAGGGCATGAATACCTGCAGCCAAAGCAGCTACGTGGTTATTGGTCGCTATCAGTGCGTTATGAAGAATTACATACCGCTCGCCACTTAAATCACATCTTCTACGAAGATAAGCAAAATGTTAGTCTATTCTGGCCATGTATGGATTGACATTCTGACCATAACCTCTGACTTCTTCCTCGTACAAATCGGCCGGCTCCTCCAGTACCTCCTACCTGTTCCTCAACTTCAGCCTCCAAATCGGATAGTCCGGTGCTGGTGATTATCTGATCCTGATAACGTACTTCTCCTTCATGACTTGCGGGTAGAGGATGGCGTCTCTTGCGTTAAATCAATGCTCCTTATTTCTATATAAAAATAAAAAGAATAGTTAAAAAAAAAAAAAAAAAAGTGTATATATTTACCGTCAGAGTCGTTCGAGTGGGAAACCAGGTTCGCATCTTGTGTTAATTTGAACACTGGCTGCGTCACTAGGCCTGCTAATTCTAAAGACAATGTTTTAAAAAGATTATGACGACCTGTGTTTTAAAGAATACCGTATTTCCTCAAATAAAAGCCTGTAGTCAATTAAACGCAGGGCCTCTGATAGTGGCCGGGGGCGTGGCCAGCACGAACAAATAAAGGCCGGGGAAAAATTATTTCCTTTCATTTCATGTGCATGCAAGTTCAGCGTAATGTACAGTAGGGTTATGCCGAAGGAGCGCTAATCCTGGTCTCTTCTATACTTAACCTAAACACTTTGCAGGGATTGCTCTAAATTAAATTGAGAATATAACTGATGCATATATGCCATTTTAAATACTGTAGTCTATGAGAGATGTGACGAGTGTTAGTCTGTGAAAGCTACACAAATATTGATCTTGACAATCTCTTAGCCTCTTGTCTTTTTTTTACACATCTTACTCTGCATTTAACTTAAACCATTTCATTTTGTACAAGAAAACAGCATAGGCTTCAAAATAAATTATGTTATTGAAATATTGTATTGTCATTTGAACTACTCGAACAAACATTTAAAAAAACAATATGCAAAATTGAATAGCTCCATAACGGATTGAGAAAAGTGCGCGCATTAGTTGGGTTAGAAAAATAACGAAACTATAGTTTTTTTTTTTTAAGTAGAAAATTGGGGTTGAGTCTATAAAACACAAAAGAACAACAAATATAAAATCACACAAAAAAAAAAAAAACTCTTTAAAGTGAATTTCGTTTTGTGTAAATTGTATCTTAATTTTAATCTATGTTTTATCAACCAAATTGCCCGGATTTAATAAATAAGCAAATAGCCTATAATAGACAATGACATGGAGGCGGAGGCACAGCGTGAACAACAGCTTAAATGAACTACTAGGAAAAAAAAAAAAAAAAAAAACTTTAGTCAGGGGCAGCCCTTACTATTTATTTCAGATAGGCCTATATTTGATCCAGCATGTCACAGAGGGAGTTCTGGGTAGAGCGCGCGGTGCTGAGTGGAAAGAGCTTCAGAAATGAACGGGATCTCCAGAAAGACGCTTGATCTCCACTGGAGGAAATATTACCGCTCTTTCAACGCACACACCGCAACAGTCACAGTATGACCTCATGTATGTTTTAAAAACAATTCAACTTATAAATAATACTTTTTAATGGGCCACTTAAAATGTTTATTACAAATAAATTATTAAATTCTAAAAATTAATAAAAAGCATTTGCAATCCTTTGAAACCACCCCACTTCCCGCAACCCTGATGATATCTCTCCTCTGGAACGCTATTGCTTTTCATTTAAAACAATTATTTTTTTCAAATAGATGGAATTCGAAATACAGGCCTGCCCCTAATAAAAGCCAGTGACCTTCTGCAGTTCAGGTAAATAAAGGCCCTGACTTTTATTTGAGGAAATACGGTAGTTTATAAAGATTTAGAATATTCAATTAACCATTTTATTACCTTCGGTCACATGATCTGTGCTGTCGGGTGTGCTGAACACTGTAAAATAAAATAAATTACAGACATAATGAGAACGATAATTAAAATACATTAAATAAATAAAAAATATTAAAAACCTGATGCTGTAACGAATGTCCACTGCAGGCAAGATTCATAACCCATGTGCAGTTTTATTTAACTCACAACAAATCATAAAACAAAGACTTGACTTAAACAGAAACAAAGACTTGGCAAAAAAAAACCATGACAAACAGACTTGCCTTACAACGTGTTACAACATCAGTAACAGACAAAGACACATTCTTCTTCTTCTTCTTATTTGATATTTATTGGCGGTTGACAAACAACGAAATGGTGTATTACCGCCACCGACTGGTATGGAGTGTGGATCAAAATTACTCATTTCCTCCCTTTTTATATTCTATTCCATAAATTAGCCACTTTTAAATATTGAAAAATTAAATTATAACATTCATTTCCTGATATATTTTTTAAAATATCTCCTAATATAAAGCGCATTTTTATTTTTTCTAGATTTAAAACCCTTCTTTCAGTCTCATATTTCTGACAGTACAACATAACATGTTCCACTGTTTCTTCTTGCCCACAAAATTCACACTTTCCTGTATCATGTTTATTCATCTTATAAAGTGTACTATTTAGACTTGTGTGTCCAAATCTCATCCTTGATATTATAATCTCCTCTCTCCTGTTTTTCCCTGCACTTCTCATCTCTCCTACTTTCCTTTGAATACTGTGAAACCATCGACCTTTCTTCTCCTGATCCCACTGTTTTTGCCACCTTTCCTTCAACCTTTTCTTAATAATACTCTTGATTTCGTTCTTACTCAAATTAACTGATAAACAAATGTCTTTGTTTTTAATGGCTTCCTTTGCTTTCTTGTCTGCCATTTCATTTCCTTGGACACCAATATGAGCCGGAACCCATAAAAAAACCACTGTTAGACCCATCATATTAATCCTGTATAATGTTTGCTGTATTTCTATTAAAATGTCTGGTCTACTCTCTGAGTGACTATAATGTAAGCTACCCAATGATGAACTTGAGTCTGAACAAATTATTGATTTCATAGGTCTTACCTCTTCTATCCACTGCATTGATAATAATATTGCAATCATTTCCCCTGTGTAAACAGATAATTCATCACTGATTCTTTTCCCTACAGATAAATGAAATTCTGGAACATTGAACGCTACTCCTATTTTATTATCTGAACTCCTTGATGCATCCGTGTATATCTGAACATAATTATAATACTCATTAATATATGTCTGCACGTTAAATGAATTACATTCCATATCCTTATTTTTCCTTTCTAACAAAGTAAAATCTACAGTAGCATCTGCAAGCAACCAAGGTTTTATTACTGGAAGCGGTACAGTTGGACTGACATTTAACTGATCAACTTTAAGTTCTGTTGCTTTCTGTATCACTGTCCATCCAAAGCTTTTCATTTTCCTCCTCTCTTTTTCCCAACATGGCTTTAACACTTCTAATGTAGGATGCTCTTCACTATGACCTTTTAAATTAGCCCAATAAGTCAATGATAACTGTACCCGTCTCATTTCTAATAACATTTCTCCCATTTCTACCTGTAACGCTGCAATCGGTGTAGTTTTTATAGCTCCTGTACATAATCTCAATACCTGATGTTGTATACTATCTAACTTTCTAAGTGACGTTTCTGCTGCTGATCCATACACCACACAACCATAATCTAATCGAGATCTAATCAACCCATTATATATTGCCTTTAATGCTATCCTATCTGCCCCCCCATTCACTGCCAACTAAACACCTCATTATATTTATTACTTTCTTACAATTATCCACTATTTTCTGAATATGCATCGCCCATGTAACTCTTTCATCAAACCACAACCCTAAAAATTTAAAATGTTTAACTCTTTCTAGTTCTTGATTATATAATTTTATCTTGCCTTCAATTTTTTTCCTTGTAAAAAACATTACCTTTGACTTATCAACAGAAAATTTAAAACCCCATCTATAAGACCATTCTTCAACTATTATAATAGCCTCCTGCAATTTTTTAACTATAAAATCAATGTTCCTTCCCCTTTTCCAAATAGCCCCATCATCAGCAAAAAGTGAAAAGCCCAACCCATTATCCAAATCCTCAAATACATCATTTATCATTATAGAAAATAATAAAGGGCTTACTATACTTCCTTGTGGAGTTCCATTTTCAATCACAAACCTTTCTGAATAACAATTTCCTATTCTAACTTTTATTGCTCTCCCTAATAAAAAATCCTTTATCCATCTATACATATGACCTTTGATACCTAACTTGCATAATTTAATTAACAGCCCATCCCGCCACATCATATCATATGCTTTCTCTATGTCAAAAAAAACAGCCACTACACTCTCTCTGTTTATTTGTGCTTTTCTTATTTCATGTTCTAAACACACTGCTGGATCCATAGTATTTCTTCCTCTTCTAAAACCACTCTGATATCTAGAGAGATATTTTTTATTTTCCACAAAATACATCAACCTTTCATTTATCATTTTTTCCATTATTTTACATACGTTAGATGTCAACGCAATTGGTCTGACAAAGACACATGGCAAACATGAGGGCTTAAAAACACACAGACTAATGACAAGACAAGTGACACCTGTGAACAGTGATCAAACAATAAACCAATTACAGAACAAGATACAAGATCACATGAGGGCATGGGAGTCACATGACAAAAACCAGGAAGTGCATGACGACAAAACATGACTGTGAACATGACAAACTGAAACATGAAAATGAACCAACACCAAAACACCCTGTGACAGATGCTTGCATCTAGAACATAAATACACCTGTTTATGAAGGAAATATTCAGGGAATATATAATTATTAAAAAGCTGTAATAACATATTACCAGATATGGATATTAAGAGCACAATAATAGTAGACATATAATGCAATAATATAATGACTAAATAAAATATTGTATTTACATTTTAAAATTGGATAACTAAATTGCAAGATTTATAATTAAAGCAATAAATAAAAAATATAATGTTTACAAAATTAAAACATTAATAACTTTATTCTATCAATCAAATTCACAATAAATAAAATAGATTTACATGATTAAAATCAAAGAGGTTTTCCTGAAAAAAATAAATAGCTGCTAATACAACTCACAAGTATAATAAATAGACCCATAACTCACGGGTAAATCAATACATAGATGAACCAACAGCAGTAATTTAATATCGAATCGCTATAGCTCTTCCATGAGAAGGTAAACAGGAAGTGAACTAAAGAGACACCTTAGCCTGCAGAAATGGCGTAGCCATTTCATCTCACAACATCCGCTTTCCAATTTTCAAAATAAAAGCTACCGGGAACGTAAATATACGGTACATTAAAAAAACGCTTGAATAGAAACAATCATCTTATTCATGAAGAATGAAAAACATAAACGAAATAATGGATAGCAGCGTCAAAACCACAGAGCCATGGATAAATAGAAAATACGAGAATTCCTATTCTGAGCGCAAGCCATGTATCGTTAGTAAATATCAACTTAAAAGTCCTACACATCGGAGGAACAGAATAAATGCCAAACACATCAGATATTATCTCAGAATAATTAAAAAAGCAAATAAATGTATCACCGATAACCATAACAGCATGAATACAATAAAACAAGCAGATAATAGTTGCTTGTCAGCCAGTGAAACAAATTATAATCGAAATATGCACAATGAACACTAAATTCTCATATTTTATTCCAAGTAATGTTAAAACGCACAGTATATCCCCGTTCCCTGTGTATGAACAATGCATTTAACCAATATAGAATAACGTTTAAATACAACATAAGTTAAAAACATGCTCTCACAGAGTGCAAATCATAGCCAGATTACAGGTATGAACAATAAATTCACATATTTTAATGCTAGCAATGTTAAAACGTTCAGAATATCACCTTTCCATATGTATGATCAATGCATTCAACCAATATAGAATAACGTTTAAATACAACATAAGTAAAAAAAAAAACACTAAAAAAAAACACGCGCTCACCGAGTACAAATCACAGCCGGATTACGTGTATGAACAATAAATTCCCATATTTAAATGCCAGTAATGTTAAAACGTCCAGAATATCATCATTCCATACATATGAACAATACATTTAACCAATATAGAATAACCAATAAAACATTTAACTACCCATAAATAAACACCACTTGCTCACGGGGTTGGGGTTGGGGTAGGGGCCCAGGGTCAGAGGTCAAAAAATTCAAAGACAAAGGTCAGAGGTCACCATCAATCATAATTTTTGACAGTCGGTGTAGCATAATAACTACTTGCAGCAATAGCGGCGTATCACGATGCAGTAGAAGGTAAATCCTTAGGTAAGCCCGACTTAATTAATCTTGGCCAACTGAAAAGTATGAACATGAAAAGTATGAGCATGTACAGCACTCAATACTTAGTTGGGGCTCCTTTTGCCTGAATTACTGCAGCAATGTGGCGTGGCATGGAGTTGATCAGTCTGTGGCACTGCTCAGGTGTTATGAGAGCCCAGGTTGCTCTGATAGTGGCCTTCAGCTCTTCTGCATTGTTGGGTCTGGCATATCGCATCTTCCTCTTCACAATACCCCATAGATTTTCTATGGAGTTAAGGTCAGGCGAGTTAGCTGGCCAATTAAGAACAGGGATACCATGGTCCTTAAACCAGGTACTGGTTGCTTTGGCACTGTGTGCAGGTGCCAAGTCCTGTTGGAAAATGAAATCTGCATCTCCATAAAGTTGGTCAGCAGCAGGAAGCATGAAGTGCTCTAAAACTTCCTGGTATACGGCTGCATTGACCTTGGACCTCAGAAAACACAGTGGACCAACACCAACAGATGACATGGCACCCCAAACCATCACTGACTGTGGAAACTTTACACTGGACCTCAAGCAACGTGGATTGTGTGCCTCTCCTCTCTTCCTCCAGACTCTGGGACCCTGATTTCCAAAGGAAATGCAATATGTACTTTCATCAGAGAACATAACTTTGGACCACTTTTTTCCTTTTTGTCTTTAGCACAGGCGAGACGCTTCTGACGCTGTCTGTTGTTCAAGAGTGGCTTGACACAAGGAATGCGACAGCTGAAACCCATGTCTTGCATATGTCTGTGCGTAGTGGTTCTTGAAGCACTGACTCCAGCTCCAGTCCACTCTTTGTGAATCTCCCCCACATTTTTGAATGGGTTTTGTTTCACAATCCTCTCCATGGTGCGGTTATTCCTATTGTTTATACACTTTTTTTCTACCACATCTTTTCCTTCCCTTCGGCTCTCTATTAATGTGCTTGGACACAGAGCTCTGTGAACAGCCAGCCTCTTTTGCAACTGTCAAGTCAGCAGTCTTCCCCATGATTGTGTAGCCTACAGAACTAGACTGAGAGACCATTTAAAGGCCTTTGCAGGTGTTTTGAGTTAATTAACTGATTAGAGTGTGGCACCAGGTGTCTTCAATATTGAACCTTTTCACAATATTCTAATTTTCTGAGATACTGAATTTGGGATTTTCCTTAGTTGTCTGTTATAATCATCAAAATTAAAATAAATAAACATTTGAAATATATCAGTATGTGTGTAATGAATGAATATAATAAAAAAATAAAAAATTCCTCTCCTCTTCCTCTTTCTTCTTCCCTCCCTACTCTAGCCTGTGCTACTCTGAGCAATGTACACGGTCTCAGGATTTCAGGCTCTTATTGCGCTTCTCGATTCTTCATGACCTATCGCTTCATGTATCCCCAAGTTGTAAGTCGCTTTGGATAAAAGCGTCTGCTAAATGTCACGATCCCACACAAGGAAAAGGAAGAAGATCCAGTATGCAGTAAGTGTATAATTTAATAAGGGTAATCCAAAAACAGTGGTCAGTCCAGGCATAGGTCAAAATCCAAATAGAGCAATCCAACATTAACAGGAACAAGATAAAGGCAAAAACAGAACTAGGAAGTGGGGTGATACAAACAAGGACTCCGTGACACATACTAAAACAGACAGGGTATATATACACACACAGATCTAACAAGGTGATGGGAAACAGCTGAGTGCAATGAACTGATGAGTGACAGACAGAATGCTGGGAAATGCAGTCAAAATGTGAAAGACACCGTGAGAACGAGGACCTCTAGTGACCACCCAGGGAAACACAACCAGACACTGTGACAGTACCCCCTCCCTACGGAGCGGCTACCAGACGCTCCAAGACGTAACTACACACAACACAAAGGGTTCAGGAGGGAGGTGGAAAGGTGGAGGATCAGGGGGAGGGATGGTGGGCCAGGTCCATGGCGAGGAACCAGGACAGGGGGTAATGGCTTAACTGGCGGCCAGGATGGAGATGACAGTTCATCTGGCGGCCAGGGCGGAGCAGACGACCCTTCAGGCGGCCAGGGCGGAGACGACCCTTCAGGCGGCCAGGGCGGGACGGGACGGGAGGGACAGACCAGGGCGGGACGGGAGGGACAGACCAGGGCGGGACGGGAGGGACAGACCAGGGCGGGACGGGAGGGACAGACCAGGGAGGGGCAGACCAGGGCGGGACGGGAGGGGCAGACCAGGGCGGGAACAGGGAAAGAGACCAGGACGGGACGGGAGGGGCAGACCAGGGCGGGAACGGGGAAAGAGACCAGGAAGGGAAGGGGGAAACAGACCAGGAAGAGAAGGGGGAAACAGACCAGGAAGGGAACGGGGAAACAAAAAGTTCAGGCGGCCAGGGCGGCCCGCGGAGTTCAGGCGGCCAGGGCGGCCCGCGGAGTTCCGGCGGCCAGGGCGGCCCGTGGAGTTCAGGCGGCCAGGCACTGGAACCGACACCACCGGCTCAGGCACTGGAACCGACACCACCGGCTCAGGCACTGGAACAGACACCACCGGCTCAGGCACTGGAACAGACACCACCGGCTCAGGCACTGGAACAGACACCACCGGCTCAGGCACTGGAACAGACACCACCGGCTCAGGCTCAGGAACAGACGCCTCCGGCTCCGGCTCAGGAACAGACATCACCGGCTCAGAAACAGACACAGAAACAGACACAAGCACAGGCACAGACTCACGAACAGACACTGGCTCCGGCTCAGGAACAGACACTGCCTCCGGCTCAGGAACAGACACTGCCTCCGGCTCAGGAACAGACAACACTGAAGGTTTGAAGGGTGTCTCCAGGATCCGAGCTAAATGCTCTAAATAGCCAAGCAGTGCCCCCCCGGTCATGAGAATGGGCATCTCCCGATCTGTCTCCGACTGGGCAGACGTGGCTTGAACCATCTCTGACTGGGCAGATGGGACATGAACAGTCTCTGGCTCGGCAGACGTGACGTGAGCAGTCTCTGACTGGGCAGACGGGACTTGAACAGTCTCTCTCTCGGCAGACGTGACGTGAGCAGTCTCTGACTGGGCAGACGGGACTTGAACAGTCTCTGAATTGGCAGACGTGTTCCTCCTCCCTCTTCTCCGTCCGTAACGGCGAGATGGTGGTTCCGGTCCGTCTTTCACGAGCCCCGGGTCGAATGGGGGCCATGGTGGAAAGTGGTGTTGGACTTCCTCTCGACCACCACCTCCTCTGCGACCTCCCCGGGTCCCACAAAAAATGACTAGGCGGGTTCCCTCAAACATATCTCTCCTCTCCCACTCAGTGGCTGGGGAGGAGAAGTTGGAACACATACCGCTGGATCTAGGTGTGACGGAGTCCTTCTGTCACGATCCCACACAAGGAAAAGGAAGAAGATCCAGTATGCAGTAAGTGTATAATTTAATAAGGGTAATCCAAAAACAGTGGTCAGTCCAGGCATAGGTCAAAATCCAAATAGAGCAATCCAACATTAACAGGAACAAGACAAAGGCAAAAACAGAACTAGGAAGTGGGGTGATACAAACAAGGACTCCGTGACACATACTAAAACAGACAGGGTATATATACACACACAGATCTAACAAGGTGATGGGAAACAGCTGAGTGCAATGAACTGATGAGTGACAGACAGAATGCTGGGAAATGCAGTCAAAATGTGAAAGACACCGTGAGAACGAGGACCTCTAGTGACCACCCAGGGAAACACAACCAGACACTGTGACACTAAATGCATAAATGTAAATGTAAATATACAAGTTTCACTTTTTGAATGGAATTAGTGAAATAAATTTTTTTTTTCAACTTTTTGATGATATTCTAATTATATGACCAGCACCTGTATATATATATATATATATATATATATATATATATATATATATTGTGATGAGTCCACCCAGAGGAATCAGCGTCGCCCTGGCAACAACACACCTGCACGCCCTCACCGTGGGCTGATCGGTCACAGCTGCACCTCATCAGCCCAGAGACTTATAAGCAGCAACGGTTGAGCAGACGGACAGACTCTGGTCTCGAGCTGAATGCACTGCTGGACTAACCTCTCTTTGTTGTTCTCTCCCAGAAAGCAGCGAGTGACCGACAGCCCACTTCACTGGAGCACGTTTGGACACCCACTTTCACGAGGATTGAGCACCACCGAGCACAAGGATCACCAGCCAACACGCACCGGCTCACTGACTGTTTTTCACCTTTTCACGTGCACTGTAAATAAAATCCACCCTCCGGGGCCTTTTTCACTCAGCCTGCCTTGTCGTGTGATTCCTCACCCCGTGACAATATATAAACTGAGTGTTGCCCATATAGTGCATATTTAATTTCTACTGCATGAAAAAAGTTGTATCCGGACCAGTATACTCCTGTATACACTGCTGAAATTCTGAAGAATCCGGGAGTATGCTGGCCGGATAGGTCAAATTCCATGGATCCGTATATATCCGTATACATCTGAGATGATACCAAATCGGATATATGTTTGTGGCCGTATACTTCCATGCTACAGCCATTTGTTGCCATGGCAAATAATCCCATCAAGTTTTTCCCAGGAGACATTTTCACACCACTAAACAGCTTTGCCTTCCATCCCCTATTGGTCCTTCATCTCAAATTGGATTGGTTGTTCTTTTAAAACCACTCCCAAAACCCTGACTGCTATTGGAGGACAGGACGCATTGAAGACCCAGTAAAGTGATTTTATTGGTTACTTCTAAGGCTAAGGGTGGGCTAGGTTTTGTAGCATAGTGACTTGATTGGTTATAGGCCAGCTATGTAGATTTTGCTCATTTTATATATATATTTATATATATATATATATATTTATATATATATATATATATATATATATATATATATATATATATATATATATATATATATATATATATATATATATATATATATATAAATAAATCATACCCCCCCCCCCCCCCTTCAAAAAAAAAGAAAAGAAAAATACACACAAAACAATTTGAGAAAGTCTGAAATATTTATTAAAAAGGTATATAAAACATTCCTAAGAGCATTATAAACATCCATTAAAATGAATAGGGGGAAAGATAAGTGACACAAAATGCATCTAAAGGAAGGCGACATAATAATAATACAAAACGTGGAGATCAAAAGCAACATGGACATCTAAAAAGGAACAAATATACAAAGTATACAATATAAAACAAGACAAAGAAATCTATAAATTAAAAAGTGTATATAAAAATATGTAAATATTATATATATGGGAACCCAGTGGCGGGCCGTGCATTTCACACCTAGGCCTTCAGTGGTATCCTACCTGAATTAATTAACCTCTTAATAAAATCATCATGACGCCACGGCTATAGAACTGTCGCCAACTCGAAATCTGATTGGCTGACTAAATCGGAGTGATTATCTGATTGGTTAAAGCGCACAGTTCCATTGCCATTCATTTTATAGCGGCGCCCGCAATATTGATTCTGAAGGCCTCAAGACAGATTTCTTTGACCTGGCAACACATGATGACTGAAATATGATTGGATAAAAGCTCTAATATAAACAAACAATACTGGAAGCAGCGCAACCAAGAGAAAAGCGATGAAGTTAAGAAAATAGACTATTGGGAATAATTTAACACACATTCATGGAAAAAATATATTAAAATTTATTTAAGATTCTGATAGTGATTAGGCCAGCAGAGAAGGCCTTGCTGGCCCTGACGGCCCACCCCTGTGGGAACCAATACAAGTATAAGTATATAAACATAGGATTAAAGAAAATATAAAATGGAACAATTGAATATTAAAATTATAATTAGAAATATGAAGGAATTGTGACCAACTCTAACACAATATTGTTTGAGTTTTGAACATTTTTCAAACTGGTATGATGGGCTGGTAATGTGATGTGTAGTATGGGTCAGCCTAGTCTGGTTTGTAGTACCTAGCCTAACCATCCACACTGTCCTTCCATCAACAACAGCATCATCTTCATCAGACATCAGGTCTATAGTTGCGGTCTTCCACAGGTTCTGTGTTGGTTTGTGCAACCCTGGACCTGGTCTCCAGCAACTGCAAAACATGACAGTAAATTTACCACTAAAACTCAGAGAGGAGTATAGTAACATTCTGGAGGGAAAACTGCTTAACCACTTTCTTAACTTACCCGTCTCTTTCTCTGACGGTTCTGTGTGATGTTCTTCATAGCGTTTCTTTTCTGGGCCTTTTCAGACTGAGCCAAACAATACTTCCTCCGCAAAGTCTCACAAAATAAAATACATCTTGCAACCTGCTAAATAAATCATGAATAATATATGTAATGCCAATAAAAGTAAGTAAAACAGAGGACATTAAAATAATGACAACATTTTTAAGATTACCCTTTACACATTCAGGGTCAACATCTGTAAAAGTTGTCCTTAGTTCTTCAGGATCATGGATCCCAAAACTTCTGGATCATGACGGGGGAAGAAACACACACGCACACAAATGAATATTAATTAGTTTGATAAAACATTAATATTTATTATCAACTTACTGAAATTGACTTGCAAAACATACTCATCAGGTCCATACAAAAGCTCTCAGCAGATCCAAAATCCTGGTTTGCCTATAATTCTTCAGAGTCCAAGAATGGCGGTTTCCTGTCCTCTCTGTTGAACGAGTGAACATGACAGTGTTCTCAGATTACTCATCCCAAAACTCCTTTACTTTTTATGACAAGCTTGATCTTAAAACTAGCTGACAGTAGGGATGGGCATTATGACCATATTATTCTACATACATGAGAAATTTTATTTCACAATATATTTATTTTATTTTGATGGATATTTTATTAAAATACTACAAAATAAAACTGCTTAGTCTTTACTGTCTGATATTCTATGAATTAATATCAATGGATTCTTAAAGAAGCATAACGTCTGCTCTAGTCTTTTGTTGTTTGATTAAAATTATGACACAGCCGTTTATTAATCTGCTGCCCCGTTAAGAACGGATGCACAGAATGACACGCATCCGGGTTTCCCCACGTTAACTTGAACTGTTTAACTCTACATAACTGACTGTTTAAATCAAGTGAATACCTCACATGACAGGGTTTCTGAGATAATTGTGTGCATTTTACAGAAAGATAATGGATTTCAGGATCGCATGTCGCTGTCTGAGAGAGGCGGCTTATTTTAACAAATGCATGTCCCGCTCATTATTCTTCATTCATGCATGTTTCTTTGTCAAAATGTAAAAATCTTTAAGTAGTATAGTAGTACAGTATATATTCAGTATATATATTCACATTCCGCGATATAAAAAGGTAACGTTAACTGCAACATTGCTAACAATAGTCAGTATGATCGTCATAACATCCAGCCCTAGCTTAACAGTATTACAACATAACAAAACACAGAAACTGAATATGTAAGTTAATCGCGAGTAACATATCACTTACATCTTGATGTGACAGTAGAAAAAATATTTATTTTACCTTCTGCCGTCTGTTTTCCGCCATTGGTAACTTAGTCTGTTCGTATTCATGTTTTTTCGTTCTCAGTCGACATCCCACAATCAAAATTCGTCCAAAATAAGATTTTAACAGATGTAAAATGATCCATGTAATGCCATTAATGGACCGACCGAAGCAGTCCTGTAGCAGATTAGAAGCCATGCCCGCGAGCCACGCCGGCAACAGGTGTATATTCAAACTTGATCGGTAGAAGGCGCGCACAGTTGTCATTGGCCAGATTTCTGGATGACATTCAGATTGACCAATCACGCTCAAAAGAACACGGAAAGACAGCAAGTAGCCTATAGAACTATAGAAATAACTTGTTTTAAACTACAGTTAGCAAATGTGTATATTTATTTTTATTTGCTGTTATATTTAATTGTTCAAATTGTGTTCCCTTTCAGTCGGTCACGTTCGACGTACGTCGGAACTGACCGACGAATTGGGATCTGATTTCAGAGACCAATCTACTTCGAGTGTTTTAAAACGAGCCAATGAAGATTGGCATGCGATTCACGCATTCCACGCACCGCCCCGCAGCGCGGGTATAAATAAGGAAGTGGAATGCATGATCATTGCTTTCTACTTCGGAGCCGAACAGTGAATGTTTCCTGTTTCTACGAAGAGTGTAAACGAGTCTCGTGAGAGGAATGACTGCTGCTTCCAGTGCGGGTGTGACGGCGCGTTCAGCGAGTGGCTGCTTCAACGGACATCAAAGTGTTGGTTCGCTGGGCGTTTCCGTTTTGAGTGCACACACAGGCTTGCACTATTGTACTGTGTGGTGCCGCGGTCATCTCCCTGAGTGCTTCAGCACATAAAAAGAGCAGTTTCCTTTCTAAAAGAGCAACACGGTTTGACCCTGCGTCTTTTTCAAGATGTCATTCAAACCGTGTGTTTCTGGATGCGGTTGTTTCCTGTCCTCATTTGACGGCCACGATCTCTCTCACATATAACATGTGAGATTGGTTCGTGGGTGATCCATGCTCTCTCAGGAGAGCATGGTCACGTCGACGCGTTGTTCGTCTCAAGCCTTTCTCGTAAGGGCTTGAGTGTTCAGCGCGCCGTGTGCCGTCGGGCGCCGGCTGACAGCGGGGGTTGCCACGGCAACCCAGCGCGTCACTCGGCGCTAGAGATGCGCGGTTAAGACTATGATGCCTCAAACGGGGTTGAGTCCCTTTGCCTATTCCCCGATTTAGTTTCTTTTTCTTGCAAAAGCAGAAAAGAACTACTTTGGTTAATAAGCTTTGGTGACCTGAGGATTTAAGTGGTGCTTCCCCACCGGGTACGTCTCCGTGGGCCCCCACTCCTCTATCGCATCACAGCATGCTGAGACTGTGTTTGTGGGTGGTTCATGTTCTCTCATGAGAACATAACCACGTCGGTGCGGTGTTCGTCTTGCCTTTCATAAGGCTTGAACGTTCAGCGCGCCGTGTGCCGTCGAGTGTGACGGCCACATTCACTGTCTCACATGCCTGCTGGCAGCCTACAGATGGGATTGCTGGTCCTTTTAAAAAACAAGAGGACCTAGTGTTTCATTTGGGGCTCTGGCAGAGGACAGATGTCAATTGCTGCATCGGAGAGAGGGCTGTTATGCGCTGGAAATGATGATGCTGAGTTTCCACTATAATAGTGTGTGCTCTTGCTGAATCAGATTCAGAGTTGACAGCCATGCTTTCCCGGGTGGCTGAGGCGTAGAGCAACGCGTAAAATCGCCTTGCCTACCCCCGTGCCTTTTTCCCCGGATGGGCATTGGAAAAATTAGCAGTTGGAACTATTTGGTGTCAAAATATGGAACACCAAAAGGGCCAAAATCTGTATAAATTTTTCCCTCTCTCACTACCCTCTGTCCTGCATGCACGAGGGTAGTCCCGACCCAGGGGTTATGCAGGAACTGCGTGCGGCGGTGGACCTCGCCCTCCGGGCGACGGAAGTCACTGCACGCTCCCTGGGTCAGGCGATGTCCACACTAGTGGTCCAGGAACCTGGGGCTAAACCTGGCAGATATGCGTGAGTCCGGCTAAGTTCGGTTCCTCATTGCCCCTGTCTGTCAGGCTGGCCCCCTCGGCGATGCCGTCGAGAACTCTGCCCAGCAGTTCTCGATGGCCTAGAAGCAGACAGAGGCGGTTTAAAAAAAAAAAAAAAGCCATCCTAATTCGAAAGGGCGCCTCTACCTGCTTGTCGCCGAGGGCACCCTCCTGCGTGCACCTCCACCCCTGCGAAATCCAGGCGGCGGGGTGCCGGACGTAAGGGAGGTGCCCAACCCGCTCAGGGCTTTGCTAGTCTACAAGCAAGCGTAAGGGCAAGCGGCCCTGAGACGGGCAGCTCAGGGAGAACAGGAGCTGCTCTGAGGGAGTGGGTGTCCGCACCCCTCCCCCACCCCCCCGGAGGAGGACCGGGGGGCCCCGACTGGTGTCTTACTCTGCCGCTGGCTCTCCGGAGTCCAGCGGTACCCACTTTCAGAGCAGTTTCCTCTCTCCCTGGGCCCCAAGAGGGCCAGGTTGGCAGTGTGCGACGCCTCCGGGCCTTCTCACTCCTTTCCTCCCCTCCCCCCGCCACGGGGCAGCAGTGTGGGCACCGAGAACGCCCCCGGGCCTTCTCACCCACACTCTGTCCCACCCTGGAATTCTCAGACAACACTCCGGGCCGCCTCCGGGCCTCCCGAGTCGGGTCTGTCTATTCCGCCTCGCTGCCCCACCCCGGGTACGTCTGTGGTGCTGTTGGTCCCGCTTGTGCGGTCTCTGGGGGCTTGGCTACAGCTCCCCAGGCCGTCTCGCTGGCTCATCCGTATCATCAGACTCGGCTACGCGATTCAGTTCGCTCACCGGCCTCCCAAGTACAAGGGCATCCTCTTCGCCTCCGTGCGAAGCAGCGATGCTCAGGTCTTGTGGTCAGAGATCGATGTCCTACTGGCGAAGGACGCGGTCGAGCCGGTTCCTCCAGCCGATATGAAGATAGGGCTCTACAGCCCCTACTTCATTGTACCCAAGAAAGGTGGTGGGTTACAGCCAATCTTGGACCTGCGTATCCTGAATCGGGCCCTGCACAAGCTCCCGTTCCGGACGCTAACGCAGAAACGCATTTTCAAATGCATCCGTCCCCAAGATTGGTTCGCAGCGATCGACCTGAAGGATGTGTACTTTCATGTCTCTTCCTTCCTCGACACAGACCGTTCCTACGATTTGTGTTCGAGGGGAAGGCATATCAGTACAGGTCCTGCCCTTCGGGCTGTCCCTGTCGCCTCGCGTCTTCACGGAAGTCGCAGAGGCAGCCATTGTTCCGCTCAGAGAACGCGGCGTTCGCATCCTCAACTATCTCGACGACTGGCTCATCCTCGCCCAGTCTCGGGAGCAGTTGTGCGAACACAGGGACATGGTGCTCAGTCACCTCAGCCTGTTGGGCCTTCGGGTCGACCGAGAGAAGAGCAAACTCTGTCCCACACAGAGGATCTCTTATCTCGGTATGGAGCTGGATTCGGTCAGCCAGACTGCGCGCCTTACGGAAGAGCGGGTCCAGTCGGTGTTGAACTGCTTGAATTCGTTCAAGAGCAGGACAGCGGTCCCACTGAAATCTTTTCAGAGGCTCCTGGGGCATATGGCATCTGCAGCCGCGGTAACGCCGCTCGGATTGCTTCATATGAGACCGCTTCAACACTGGCTCCATGGCCGAGTCCCGAGGTGGGCGTGGCAGAGCGGCCAGTACCGGGTCCCAGTGACTCCTTACTGCCGCCGAACCTTCAGCCCGTGGAACGACGCTTCGTTTCTCTGGGCCGGTGTGCCCTTAGAACAAGTGTCCAGGCATTCTGTGCTCTTCACGGATGCCTCCTCCACGGGTTGGGGGGCCACGTACTACGGGCATGCAGTTGCAGGTCTTTGGACGGGACCTCAATTGCATTGGCATATCAATTGCCTCGAGTTGTTAGCGGTACACTTGGCACTGCGCCGCCTCAAGGGGCCGCTGCGTGGCAAGCATGTACTGGTCCGTACGGACAGCACTGCAGCCGTTGCGTACATCAACCGCCAGGGTGGTCTACGCTCCCGTTGCATGCTCCAACTCGCCCGCCACCTCCTCCTTTGGAGTCAGAAGCATCTGAGGTCGCTTCGGGCCATTCATGTCCCAGGTACGCTCAACCGGACAGCCTACGAGCTCTCACGGCAGCCTGCACCTCCGGGAGAGTGGCGACTCCATCCCCAGGCGGTCCAGCTGATATGGGACCTCTTCGGAGCCGCACAGGTAGACCTGTTGCCTCTCCGGACTCGACCCATTGCCGGTGGTACTATTCCCTGACCGTGGGCACCCTCGGCACGGATGCACTGGCGCACAGCTGGCCCCGGGACCTGCGCAAATATGCGTTTCCCCCAGTGAGCCTTCTTGCACAGACCCTGTGCAAGGTCAGGGAGGACGAGGAGCAGGTCTTTTTGTTAGTTGCGCCCTATTGGCCCAACCGGACCTGGTTCCCAGAACTAACTCTCCTCGCGACAGCCCCTCCCTGGCCGATTCCCCTGAGGAAGGACCTTCTTTCTCAGGGACGGGGCACTCTATGGCACCCGCGTCCAGACCTCTGGAAACTCCATGTCTGGTCCCTGGACGGGACGCGGAGGTTCTAGGTGGTCTACCACAGGCAGTGGTGGACACCATCTCTTCTGCTCTTCCTCTACGCGTTGAAGTGGAACCTGTTCGTTGAATGGTGCTCTTCCCACCGGGAAGACCCCCGAAGGTGTTCGGTTGGCGTCGTGCTTTCTTTTCTGCAAGATGGGCTGGAGCGAAGGCTGTCTCCCTCCACCCTCAAAGTGTACGTCGCTTCAATAGCGGCGTATCACGATGCAGTCGAAGGTAAGTCCTTAGGAAAGCACAACCTAATCGTCAGGTTCCTCAGAGGTGCGAGGAGGCTAAATCCTCCTCGTCCAAACTCGTTACCCTCTTGGGACTTGGCTCTAGTGCTCAGGGCACTTCAGAGCCCTCCCTTTGAGCCTTTGCAGTCTGTGGAGCTTAAAATCCTGTCAATGAAGACAGTGCTTCTGACGGCATTGGCCTCGATTAAGAGGGTAGGGGACCTGCATGCACTTTCGGTCAACGAATCGTGCCTAGAATTCGGGCCGGACAACTCTCACGTTGTCCTGAGACCCCGGCCTGGATATGTGCCCAAGGTTCCTACCACTCCCTTCCGGGACCAGGTAGTGAACCTGCAAGCGCTGCCTTCGGAGGAGGCAGACCCAGCCCTGGCTTTATGTCCCGTCCGCGCTCTTCACGCTTACGTTGACCGGACTCAAAGCTTTCGGACCTCAGAGCAACTCTTCGTCTGTTACGGAGGCCAGCAGAAGGGAAAGGCTGTCTCCAAGCAGAGGTTGGCCCACTGGATAGTGGATGCCATCGTCTTGGGTTACCAGTCCCAAGACGTACCTTGCCCGTTCGGGGTGCGAGCACACTCAACAAGGAGTGTTGCTTCATCCTGGGCGCTGGCTCAAGGTGCCTCGCTGACAGATATTTGTAGAGCTGCGGGCTGGGCGACACCTAACACGTTCGCTAGATTCTATAGCCTCCGTGTAGAGCCGGTATCTTCCCGCATCCTCGCCTCCAGGGGCCAGTAGCGCTAAGTGCCCGTTCTAAGTGTCGGCTTGCAACGCCACTCCCGCCCTCTGGGCCGGATACGTGCGTCTATTTTTCTCCAGTTGTGTTCCCCGGAAACGGCTAACCCTGTCGAGCTCCTCCGTCACCCCCTGCGGTGCCAGACGTTGCGGCCGTCTGACGCCAGGCCTGCACCCGTATGCTTGTGTAACGTGTGTGTAGGCTGGGTTCCATATGTAGCGGTCCCCTAACGGCTACCCCATATGTGTATTCTTCCACGGTACCTGCTACCCTACTTGGCTAGCCCCGTGTCTTTCCCTTGACAGAGCCCGCTCTGTCGTCTCTGGGCGTGTTCTTTCCCCCCTGGAACCAGGCTGGAACCACCCCAGAGACTGCCATATGTTGCACTACCCTGCCAGGTTAGACCTTATGTGTATTCCGCCACCAAGCCTTCTACTGAAGGACGTGGCTCCGCAGCGTACCGTCTCCAAGACGGGCACGCTTTCCCAGCGTTCCATTAGTCACTCTGGGTGGGTCTTGCAGAAACAGCAGTGACTGACCTCCCTGCTTGGAGCCCTGACTTCCGTACCATCTAAGACGGTCCAGTGCGCTCAAGCAGGACGCTGGAAGGGCCAGCGCCCTGGCGTTTTGGTAGAGATCCCAATTCGTCGGTCAGTTCCGACGTACGTCGAACGTGACCGACTGAAAGGGAACGTCTCGGTTACGTATGTAACCCTCGTTCCCTGAAGGAGGGAACGGAGACGTACGTCCCGTCGCCAGGTGCTGTGCTTCCGCTAGGAGGCCGAGTCACGAGTTCAGCTCCTCAGCAGAAAAAAGCAATGATCATGCATTCCACTTCCTTATTTATACCCGCGCTGCGGGGCGGTGCGTGGAATGCGTGAATCGCATGCCAATCTTCATTGGCTCGTTTTAAAACACTCGAAGTAGATTGGTCTCTGAAATCAGATCCCAATTCGTCGGTCAGTTCTGACGTACGTCTCCGTTCCCTCCTTCAGGGAACGAGGGTTACATACGTAACCGAGACGTTTTGTGGTGTGGGCAGAGGCCTGAAAGTTTCAACCTGGAGAGCAGTGCAGATTTGTGCTCTTTAAAAACAATCAGTGTTTGATATTTAGTTTGCTATACATAGTTTATAATATAGTTTGTTATATTTGTATCCAGAATTACAGTTTGAATGTAAAAATACACCTACACTGTAAAACAAAAAAATCTGTAAACTAACTTTTAATGTAAATTTCTGTGAAGTTTTTGAACCTTATTTTAAGGTTTTTGTTTGGCAGCAGTAGCTGCCAGTCATTTGATCTTTTTTTTTTTTAGGTTATTATTTTTACTGTGTAAATATAAAACTAATAAGATTTCCTTTAAAATTACAAAGAATAATGTTATGGACACAAACCTTTAATACAATTAGCTAAATGTTTTATCACAGATTATTTCTGTCATTTTACATACATTTATATGTAATTTATGAAAATAGAAAAAAATACTCTATAAATAATAGGGTAATTTCCCTGTATAAAAAAAATGAAAATTACTGTAATTTGTCATTAATGATAACATTTGTTAATAAAAGTTCTTAATTGACAGATATTGTTTGAAATTTTACATGAATTTGTATGTTATTTATGAAAACAGAAAAATATTGTATAAATGATACAATGATGTTCCTGTATAAAAAAAACTACTATAGAATTACTGTAGGCTAATTTTTAATTAATGATATAATCCTTAAAATAACAGTAAAGTAATTTTACATAGTTTTAAACATATTTCAAAATCCTAACCCATACTGTATAAAATGTGTATAAAATTAGTTTTTTTCCGTAAAATGTTTTTATTTGGCTTTTTTTGCATCGTGTTAAAGTTAAGAATCTTGGAGTGACACTTTCTGTTAATAGTTGCAGAGCTGAAAGATCTGTGTTTCTGCTAAGTGGTGTGCAAGTGAATCCCCCCTCTTTTTTTTCCATATTTTTATTTTGAGCATAGGGTAATTCCACACAAAAATGTCACATCCATAACGCCAACTAAATACCATGGCATTGTGTTGGTGTTATGGATGTGACAGTTTTCCGCGGAATTCCCCATATCAGTTTTTGGTGTTTTTAAAACAAACTTTTTTATATTCCTTGGCAATAATTTTTTGGGGATAGTCTAAACTGTTTAGTTAATTTTCCTTTGTTTATTCCATTAAATTCCTTTGTTTATTTCATTACATATTCAGATTTTTTTGTGAACGTATAAGTTCAGACATGTGTTTATTTTGTACTGTTTTTATAAAAAATATTTGATTAAGAGACTCTTTTCATGCAGTGGTTTTAAGGCCCTGACACACAATTCTGACGGTTTGACCCAGACCCAGGCAACGTGAGCCAACCCCACAGTCGGCTTTAGTCATTGCTAGTTCGGTTTAGTGTTTCAGGGCCTTAAGAATTGATTTTTCTGTACAAAAAGCTTATTTGCTGTAGCCTACAGTCCTCCCCCGCCACCCCTCCCTCTCAGCACCTTAGTCAGTCCTTCCAGAAAAATGCGGCTTTTTTTTGTGATTGTTGCGGGCAAAAATCCTTGATTATGCGGCACGTTTTCTTAAAAAATGTGATGGAAAATGCGGGATATTTATGCAATTTTATGCGATGAAATTGCGGGAACTTGCAAAAACTGCGGTTTGATGAAAAAGAGAAAAAAAGCACTACATCACAGAAAGTGCTGGGAATATTTAAGTTCTCATCTTGTTTTATTGAAGACCTTAATAATGGCTCAAATTTACAAAACATTGAGTCAAACGAGTTCTGTAGCTTTACAAAAGGAATATGCTACAACTTCTGAAGAAATGAATAAATAACTTCCTATTTTACAGAGGTGGCTTTACAAAACAGACATTTGAGTGCTTCCAATGCACAAAGTGCAATCTCTTAAACGGTTAGTTCACCCAAAAATGAAAATTCTGTCATTAATGACGTCCCCTCATGTCGTTCGACACCCGTCAGACCTCCGTTCATCTTCAGACACAAATGAAGCTATTTTAGGTTGAAATCCGATGGCTCAGAAAGGCCTCCATTGGCACATTGCACTGCACACTCTCAAGACCCATAAAAGTCCATCTCACTACAGTGGTTCTACAATAACTTTATGAAGCGACGAGAATAGTTTTTGTGCTAAAACCTAAATAACGACTTATATAGTGTTGACCGATTTCAAAACACGGCATCATGAAGCTTCGAAGCGTTATGAATCAGCGAGTCGATTCATGATTCGGATCGCATGTCAAACTGCTGAAATACATGACTTTGGCGATCCAAACCACTGAATCGACTCATTGATTCATAACGCTTCGAAGCTTCATTATGCTGTTTTTTGAAATCGGTCAACACACCGGGAAACTGCTTTTCGCGTCTTTTGCTGTTATTTTTGTTGGCAAATGGGAATTTGCGTGCTTCATCATGGTTTCACCGATATCTATGGTTTCTCCACTGGGGTTTGCAGCTTTTCGATGACGTTCACGTCGGGTAATTACGTCACTTCAAAACGTTCCCATGGCAACAGGGGGAAATGGCGGCTCTTGTGTGAAGTAAACAAACATTTTTCAACTTTCTGCTAACATATATGACTTTTTTTGCAACGAAAATGCGGATATTATGAAATCATGCTAGCCCGCATATTTTGCACACGGAAATAGGCAATTTACGTGGCGAAAGTACGGCGTTTGGGTTGTAACAACAATGAGTTCTGGGGAATAATTAATTCAAATGGTATGAATATTCATGAGTTTATGAATATTATTAGCTTGTTGTACAGAAAAATTTACGTATAACGGAACCTTTAATCATTTAAAAGTAACCTTTATCCAAATTGATTTCTTCATCAATTATCAATCTTACAAACCTTAAGAAACATTGACTTGTTTGATCAGGACAAATAATATCTCTTATGTTTGCACAATTTATATTACTAGAGTAGTAATACATGAAAATCAAGCTTAAATGGGTAGCTTAGATCTTACGCTTCAGTGACTTCGAGATTTGTGAGCAAAACAATACGGATTCAATTTAATGCAATTATTGGGTTTTAATAAAACAACTACAGAATACAAAGCTACGAATCACACGGGGGTAAATATGCATATATATATAGGAGAAACAAAATGATATGGTACAAACAAGGAAAGATCAAACTTAATAGAAATAAAATCACAAGGAAAAGAATGATGGAAAGAGAGAGAGAGAGAGAGAGAGAGAGAGAGAGAGAGAGAGAGAGAGAGAGAGAGAGAGAGAGAGAGAGAGACAGTTCACCAAAACCCTTCAGACATTTATGATTTCGTGAATCAGGATTAATTAAGACAACCTCGTACAAGCAGTTAAAGGTGAAATATAATACTTGCATTAGGCTCTCTCGTGTACGTGTCTGAGTTCGAATCGTCGTGGAAGTTCGCTAAGGAGGTGAGTCCGGAGAATTTCTGTGAAGTTCAGGAAAGTCGCTCCAGAAGTTGCAAGTCTCTCAGTCTTGGCTGGGTGCCAAAGGAATCCCTCTCTCAATGGCAAGAAATGCCAGGGTGGTCTTTTCGGAATGGCAAGGATGCCGTGTCTCTCTCAATGGCAAGGAAGCGCCGAGTCTCTCTCAATGGCAAGAACGCCAAGTGGCCCTTCCTCTCAGTGGCAGAATGCCAAGTGGCCCTTCCTCTCAGTGGCAGAATGCGCAAAGGAATCCCTCTCTCTCCAGGGAAGGTCAAAGGCCAGGGAGGTCTTCTGAGAATGGCGGAGCGCGCAAGGAGTTAATGATAAACTTCTGCTCTTATAGACGGAGTGGCCGAGCCCGTTTTATTGAAGGATCCAATCACGTCCGTGGAAAAAGAAGGCGCGAGTGTTCCATTGTCCTTTGTTCGTGGACAACCCCTTCCCTCTGAGTTAATCAGTAGGGTGGACATTCTAAAGCCTCTATTTCTTTAGAAAGCTGGTATTTCTGAAATTATGCATCAAAATCTGATTTCTGAGCAAGATTTGGCCTAGTCATATTTTTGCGATAACACAGATACTAAGAACGATCATTCTGCGATTTGTGCGTCCAGATGTACAAGATTATCACAGTTACTGGCAGGCAAAATAAATTGTACATACAGTAAACATCCTAGCTATTTTAATACATCGTATAAGGACATCAAATCAACACAATATATATATTTAAACATTATGGAGGCTGTTTTTGGTCCATATGTTTCCTATAAGTTGGGTATGTGAGATGAGTCCGAAAGTTCAGTGTGTTCAACTATGTGTGTGTGCGTGTTCGAACTTCACGTGGTCAACCGTGTGTGTGTGTGCGCTGAAGTCAGCAAAACAGTTCTGTGTCTATTGTATTGTTAGCCTGTTGCACACAGGATATGTTCGAGAAGTCACATGACTGCCTGAGGCTGTGAAGTCTGTGAAGAACTATTCAACTCTTGAGCTGTTCATTAACTATAGATAGCCACTCACATAACGAACCTCTGTTTGGCATGATCTGATTAGCAGAGTCAGAGATACTGATGGAGGAGGGCAAGATTCGGACATCCTGCCAGCTGCTAATGCTGCTACAGGGTGATTATGAATTAAATTCTTCACACCTAATAGTCTTCAGTCCGAGCACACCAGCAGTGTTTCAGCTGTATTTGTCCGTGAAATTTCACGGATTCCTGTAGATGTCTGCATATGTGAGGTTTCCGGGTTTTTTCTGGAAATATACTGTTCTGTGTTACTCTGATCCGCTTTTTCCCACATACATCCGGTAAACATCAAATTACACAGGAGTTTACCATGCCCGGATATTGCCGGATTTCAGTGTTTTCATGCAGTGTTCATTAACACCAAAGCAGCTGAAACTGATTAATAACCATCTCTGCTACTTAACTGACCAGGGCTGCGTTTCCCAAAACCATCGTAAGCTTAAGTTGATCTTGGAACAATTGCCACCAATGGTCTCTACGATTAACTTAGGCTTAAGATGGTTTTGGGAAACGCAGCCCAGATCAATATCCCAGGTGTTTAACTGACTTGATGCCATACTCTGCCTTACATTTTTTTTGAGCAGTGTGCATCCACTGCTTAGGCCAGTGATGTAAGAATGAATTGTTTTTTGTTTGTTTTGGAGGGTGCAATCAAAATGCAATCTCTCTTGCTTATGAGATGCATAGTCTTGCTTCACATCTAGACGTGACGGATCATTCCCCCCAAAGTGTGGCTGCCTCAAAGGCCCTGGCTGAGGGTGCATCTTTCCAATATGTCTGTGCTGTGACAGGCTGATCCTCTCTGCACAAATTCATCAGATTTTACAGTGTGGATGTTAGGTTGACCCGGGGTTACAACTGCACTACACACAACATTTTGGAGAAACCTCTACACATCTCAGATCATTACTTCATCACTTTTAATCTACAATTTACTACTTTCAGACGAAACCTGCGCTCACTTTCTCTATATCATATGTCCTCTGTTGTGTCACAATACACACACCTCTCATCTATGGATGTTAATACTGCAACAGACACTTTATGTTCCACTTTAACTTCTTGTCTAGATAGTATCTATGTTCTAGGCCAGCACACGCTACTCCCTCTCACCCTTGGCTATCTGATGTTCTTCGTGAACACCGGACCAAACTCAGGGCAGCAGAGAGAAAATGGTGGAAATCAAACAGAGTATGTATCAATCTCTGCTTTCATCCTTCTCAGATGAAGTCCATGCGGCTAAATCTTCATATTTCCACACCAAAATTACATTGTGCTGACAATTTTAGTACATTGTTCTCCTCAATTTGTCCGCTCTCTGTATCTTTCTCTCTCAACGACACAGCCCAAATTAGTTTTCAATATTTAAAAAAACAACACCAGGAACTATTTTTAGGAACTCAAATTATTACAATTACATTACAATTGGGACAACCTTTGTTTTTGTTTTTTTAATGTTAACATTTCAATTGTTGTTGTTTTTCCCAACTTCACTTTAGATGCTGGCAAAAAAAAGCGGCCAGGCCGGAGCATCCGAAGTGGAAACTCCTGTTAAATCATGGCTCCATAATGCAAGAGACCGGGATGGGGGAAGGAACAGAAGAACCAGAAGACTGGAGATCAGGCAAAGATCCACTGGTATCCGAGGGGATTGATTGATTTATTTTATGAGAGGATTCAAAATCCACTTTATGTGTTGTGATGTGGTTATAATTAGAAACATTTTATGAATAGTAAGATTTTTTTTTATATTTCACTCTTTAATGTATTTTTATCAAATAAATGCATCCTTGATGAGCAGAAGGGACTTCTTTCAAAAGCATTTTAAAAATCTTATTGACCCTAAACTTTTGAATGGTAATATATTGTATATTGATTTTTTTTTTGTGTATTGTGGCAAATGCAAAGTAGAACCAAACTAATCTTGTTGTTTAAGGCCACAGTGTGGGCCCACAAATGACCCCAACGGGGGCCCACTCTGCTTCGTGTCCCCAAGTGCCCCGCATTTTCACGCTGGTATCTGTGCCCACAGTTGGGCGTGCCCGTAATGACCCCATACGGGCCCCAAAGGAGCATGTTTGCTGCCATGTGAGTTCACTGATGTTGTTGTCATGGCTGTGTACATTCCATGTGTAAAAAGCACAGCAGCGACTGTAGCCTGACTCAGCAACTTTATAAATGTTATGTAGAGAGTATAATCCCCCATGACATCTTGATGTGGTTTAAAGCTGCACTATGGCTGATAAAAAGGCTCTGGAGAGAGTCAGCAGAGATCATTTTAAGGACACAGCTACCCTCACTGACTGACATATACAGAGTCAGATGTGTGTCGAGGATATTAAATAATGTATTTTTAAAATGTATATACCAAAAATATATTTTAAAGTAATGTTCAAATAAATGCACAATTCAAATAAAAGAGTAAACAGAACTTTCATTTTAAGTATATTTTCAGAAGATATACTAAAATATAAAATTTCCTTTTAAAGTATGTTAAAAGTTGTATTGGGAAAATATGATGCTAATATACTTTTTATATATTTAAAGATGGTAAAAAAATGTGTTAGTATATTTACAAGATCAAGGTTTTTCATCAAGTGGAGTAATGTTTCATATAAGAACATAGTACTGATGTCTAATATTAATTTTAATAATTGTCTTTTTAATTTGTATGTGGTGTATTTTTAGGCTGTGCCTAGGCGTACGTTTGAGTGCAAAATGTTTGCTTAAGTTTTAATTGAATCTGCGATCAATAATAACAGCATTAAGACTGATTAATATGAGTCAGCATTCTAGTTACTCCTCCCCAAGTCCTTATCTTCCACCTCCACCCCTTTCCGATGGCAATAAAAACAGCAGCACGCGTTCATTTCACCATTCTACCAGATCTTAACCCAAGACTTGACCAAACTCTTCTCACTCTCCAACAAGGTAAGGCTCTTACAATTCAAATGACTTATTATATTAACAAGTAAAACTGCACCAAATTAAGTTTTTTTATGTATTAGCTACATTTGAAACTTAACAATCTCTGTTTATGTTACCAAATGCTTTAATGATACTGAAATTCATTTTTTTGTAACTGTAACACATTGTCAAAAGTAAAGATTAAGAATCATTATTTGGATGTTTTAATACTATAATAACAGGGTGTTTCAAAAATAAATCTCTCAATCAAGTGGCTGTGGCTGTATAGTATTATATGTTTTCCACGTTTCGGTCCTTTACTGAGCGGAGCGTGTCACAGGACAGGTTATTGGTTAATCGCCTCAACTCACTTTACGCGCATGAAACGTCATATACAGACATTTCCCTAAACAGCCACAGGTCAGATTTTCCACTGCAATAAAGATCACCGTCTTGCACATGCTCCAACTCTTCTTCTCCGTTTTTAGTGCATCTCTGTGGCAGAATTACAGCGCCACATACTGGTCCAGCATGTAAACTACATCGTTTTCAGTCAGTATCAGTGGTTTTCGTGTGTACGCAGATATTTCTGGAGACAAGGGGAAAAAAAGATTGGAAAGGGAAAGCTCTGGCTTTGTGCGGATGTGGCCAAATGTTTTTTCCAAATGTGGTTCCTTAGCGGTCTGTTGTATGTACACAGTGCTGGCACAGGTTATGAGTTTTTGCCTCGATTAACAGCAGTTATGTGAATTAATAGGAGCTCATATCTAGTGTGTCTGTTCAGAATGTTGATCCTCTCTCTCTCATCTATTTAAGTCAATATATAGTAAAAAGGTTGTTGTGATGAATGCTGCAAATTGTTCAATACAAGATACAAAGTGAGATTCCCTCATAAGTCATTTACTTTCAAATGTCTTCTTTGTTTTAAGCAGGAACAGGAACGTCATGGATTCTGCACTCTCAAAATGTATTCGAGGTCTTACTACTGCTGAAGACATGAGGAACCACACCAAAAATATAATGCAGCCCTATGCCAACTGGGAAGAGTATCTGACTCCAGCACCTCTATCTATAGCCCTCCTGGGAGAGCTGGTGTTCATCTCGTCTGCAACAGATTTCTCTATCAATAAAAATCCACCCAAAGGGGGCTATAAATTCATCAAATACCCTGAATCCTTTCGCGCCTGCCTTATGCAAGTGTGTAACTCTGGTTGGCAGGCCTTTAATGAGGCCCATAAGAGCATGGATCAGATTCGCCTCCATACCGCCCAAGTTCCAGATTACATGAAGGCAGCTGTGAAGATTCTGTTCCAAGATGATAATGAAGTTGTTAACGCACATCTTCCTGATCAGCTGAACAATATCACCGTCATTGCTGAAGAATGTGTTAAGCTGTCTGAGAGAGCTGAAAAGCGTTTTATCGATGTGATCAATATCATCCAAGAGCTGCTTGAAGCGTGTATCAATGCACAGAGCTTTTATGGGGAGGAGTTGGAAGCAATGAATAAAAAAATAGAAGAGAGCAAGCTGAGGGAGCAGTCGGCAATAGAATCCAAGAAAATGTTTGAGAAGACAATGACTGCCGTGGAGAAGCAAATGAATCAGTTTAATGAGGACTACAAGAATGCCATGGATTCTCTCCCCAGTGGATGGGACATGATTGGAATGGATTTTGTGAGTGGGTTAACACAGGCCTTTACAGGCCTACTTAATGGAGCGGCAACTGCTGCTTCTCAACCAGAGAAAATGTCGAAAGACACATTGACGATAGATGAAATAAATGTATATTGTCAATCAGCTCAGATTTTAAATTATGCACAGAACATCCAGGAATTTATGAATGTGGAGAGTGAGGTGAACGACATTGACTGGACAAACCTATACGATCAGAAGAATAAAACCACAAAGACGGATTACATAGCAAAACAGTATGAAAGACTCAATGAAAATTTTAAAGAAACCCCTGACTGCAATGCAAAGACACAAGCACAGGAGATGTGCAATAAGGGCTTGGAAATATGCACTGAGCTTGCAAAATATGCACCAGAAGGCAAACTGGACAAAGACAAAAGCACTCAGATAATACAAATGGTCTTGAACCTGATTAAGTCTGCTCGTAGTTTTGATAGCAAAAGCAAAGAAGTCACAAATTCTCCAGCCATTTCTCAAAAACCACCAATGATGTCTAAAGAAGAACAAAAGTTAGAGAGACCGACTGCTTCCCAGAGGGCTACAGATAATGCAAGATTTGCCATAGAGCAGACCCGAGCTCAGCTGGACAAGACAAGAGATGACTATAATAAGTGTTTGGAGAAACTAGAGCAGAACCAGAAGGAACTGACTGATATCCTGGTCACTATGAGAAGTTGTGAACTGAAAGAGATTGACTTCAAAACTACCATAGAGATGCTGACCAAAGGATTGGATGCCATGGGGAGAGTGAAGGAGCAGTGGGAGAAGATGGTCCTCTTCTTTCAGATGATATCCAACATTGTGAAAATCAGCCTGAGCACAACTCTCAAAAACTTTGTCTCAACATCTGAGAAAACACAACTCCTCTCCTACAACGCAAAGCTCTTCTCAAAAGATATGCTGTACATCCAAGCTTTCCAAGCCAGTAACCTTGCTAATCTGGTCAATATGATCTCTGGAACATACACAGATATTTCCAACAAGTACCTGATGGGCCGTGTCAGTTCACTGGGAAAACTGATGGCCATGGATAAAACTAAACCAGATTTTGAGACTGAGCGAAAACAGCTCCAGGACGGCTGTGATGAGGCACAGGGAGAGATCCTAAAGCTTGTCCTGAAGAATAAACAGGAGTATGAACAGAAGAGCACTGCAAGACTAGAAAGGATCGATCGCGAATTGCTTGCCATTCTACCTGCTGCTCCCCCCGAAAAAATCAAGAGTATCCAAGAAGATGTTAAAGCTGGATTCAGTGAATACGTCTGAGGGAATGTGAAGAAATGGGTATTTTCTAGTTTTGCATTGGTAAGCACCAGATGATAATATACGATTCAAATTGAAGCTTTGTTTAACACAAAGTCATGATTGAACGTTTTAGACAATTACATTTTTAAGACTGTTAAAATATATAATTATTTGCCATTGTCTCTTTTGGACGGGAGAGTATTTTTAAAGACATTTCACTGTTGAAACACCATTAAATTAATTGTTATAATATTAAAAACATCCACCTGATATTCATTTGGCTTCAACATTGTCTGTGTGATAGCTTTCAGGATTTCAATAACTGTGTATATTTCTTTTTAGAAAATACGTGACAGGACAAAAGCCTCTTCTTTCAAAAGCAACAACCATTACCGTCATTGATCAACATCTGCATTCCAGATTAATTGAGGAAAATTGGAGAGCATCTTTTTGAGTAAATGGGATTTAGTGTGATTTTACTTATTGTGTTTGCTTATTGATTTCTCTTTGGGTTTAACTATACTTCTGTTTACTTTTCTGTTTAAGAGTGTATTTTTATTTAGGCGTGTATGCAAATATTAATGGAGCACAATTATTACTTTAGTTCTGCTTTAAGTTTACTTATATTGTCTTTTTCTTGATCTTAATTACATATCATGAACTCTTCTGATTGCTAATTTTTGCTTTTTCCTAATAACTTGCCATGATTGAATACTAAACAAATCAATTAACATTAGTTAACTATATTTGTTAACATGAACTAACAATGAAAATACCCCTGAAGCATTTATTAGTTCATGTTCATTTCAACAATTACTAATACATTATTGAAATCAAAAGTTGTATGTTAGTATTATTTAATAGACTTGAGAAATAAGAAGTAACAGTTGTGTTATTAACTGTTAATGTTATGAGCTAGTGTTAACAAAGATGAATAAATAATATAACAAATGTATTGCTCATTGTTTTGAGCTATTTTTGAAAAAAGGGGCTCATTTTCCGACTCCTCTAGAGTTGAACAGTTGAGTTTTAAGGTTTTTGAATCCATTCAGCCGATCTCCGGGTCTGGCGGTAGCACTTTTAGCATAGCTTAGCATAGATCATTGAATCTGATTAGATCATTAGCATCTCACTCAAAAATGACCAAAGAGTTTCCATATTTTTCCTATTTAAAACTTGGCTCTTCTGTAGTTACATCGTGCACTACGACAGACGGAAAATGAAAAGTTGTGATTTTCTAGACCGATATGGCTATATATGTAACTACAGAAGAGTCAATGGATTCAAAAACGGTAAAACTCAACTGTTTAACACTAGGGGAGTTGGAAAATGAGCCTATTTTCAAAAATAGTGGCGTGTTCCTTTATTGTAAACTTGTGTTACCAATTGGCTAAATCTTATCTAAAGTATCTCTGTTCTGATAACCTGTTGGTCAGAGTTTACTTTTAAGGTGTGTAGCTGTGATTGTTATCAAAGCAACCAAAAAAATTATAATAAATGTTGATTATTATCACAAACTGCTTCTGAGTTTAAATTTTATTTAATAATTGATGATATTTTTTATAAAAAATGAAATTTGGGGGAAAACTTCTGTTCTCTTATTGGCAGCCAACTCATACCCTTCACTTAAAGCAACCTTCTTACAGAGCGAATAGTGTAGCAGACTGAGTGGACAATAATCTGGAGGGGATCAGAATTCACAGTATTTGGTAAGACGTCTTATCCCGGTAATTAACATAGAGATTATTGTTACCTGAGCACTTCAAAACACCCATATAGCATGCTTACATGACATCAAAGTAGAATATTTTTCATCAATGAACCATGCTATATAACGCTATAACGCAACCACTTATTGGCTGGAAACAAAACAAAACCATACGATTTAAAACACTAAGGTGTAACAATTAGTGTACCAATTACAGAAAAATAAAATAAAGCATGTTTTGTTACCTTTTGGAGCTTGTAAGGGTTCAGTTTGAGCAGATGTTTTATACCATCATCACTGTCCTTGTCAGAGCTCATTACCCAGTACATTCAGCATCTGGCTCATATTCACGTCTCAAACATATCCTGTAATTTTCAACATCATCAAAATCAATATTTGGATCAAACGTCAGTGAATGATGTCCCGGGTCCCTAAAGACCGAGGTATGCCTTTAAGGGGTAATATAGTTTTCACTGCATTATTATTGTAAAATCAACAAATGCTTACAGTAGAACCTGTACACATCATGTTGCTGTAGATCTGCAAAGGTTAAATTTCAATGGCGGGTAAATTATAGACCTACAGTTAATAGCCTATATTTTTTGCTGTGAATCGCAATACTACAGTTTGAGTGGGATCATTTTTCAGCAGCAGAAAATATGCAGGATTTGACTTCAGCATGGTGCATTTTTCATTATTTTGCAATAATATGTTTTTAAGAGTGTGCCAAGAGAGCGCCACCCTTTTAGTAAGCCTGCATGTCATAGAGATGTATCTGGCAACATTTTATTGACAACGTCATCAGTTTGGTGGAGTAACATTATTGGATAAAATGTAAATTGGAACTGTATCCATGTTTTTTCTTATAGCCACTGCGTGAGGAATCAAATACCGAAGGGGCACAGGGAAGACCTTTAAACAGCATGCTTTCTTTCACAGGATCATGTTTTTCTAGGGCCATATTCACAAAACATTTTATATTAGCACTAAGAGTTCTCCTAAATAGCAGTAAAAGTTCTTAGTTAAGATTTTTTTCTTAAAACCTATTCCCAAAGCTGTTGAGTCCAACCTTTACTAAGGAATAGAGAGAAGTTCTTAATGCTAAGAGTAAGGGCGGGGTTGACCTCGTTGCTATGGATGATGTCCTCACGCTTCCTAACGTCTCGGTTACGTATGTAACCCTCGTTCCCTGAGGAGGGAACGGAGACGTACGTTAGTGACTAACGAATGGGGGTTTCGCTTAGAAGCCAATTATCTTCGAGAATTCAACAGCGCCCAATGGCAGTGCCAATGCCATGGGCATGCGGAATTTGCATGCGTAACTCCGCCCCACCTCGTGGGTATATAAGGAAGTACGCTGGCAACATCGCATTATGTTACTGCTGCAGGAGCCAAGACTGAACTCCGCGTTCCAGGCAGCACAGCTGACATGGCAGAGGAAAGGTACGTCTCCGTTCCCTCCTCAGGGAACGAGGGTTACATACGTAACCGAGACGTTCCCTTTCGTTCAGTCACTACGACGTACGTTAGTGACTAACGAATGGGGGTTCCAATACAACAACGCCACTCAGCTGTCATCCAGTGCCCTGCGTAAGTGTGAGTACCCTGTTGTAAGACTAGTACGGACGAAGGACTCCCACTTATCACAGGATTACCAAGGTACACTGGGAAGCATATCCCAGTGAGGGAATGCCAAGATGCCTACCCGTGGGGAGGACTTAGAGAATACACATATGACCCGCTAAGGGCTGCATATGGAAGATCTCTAGGGTACCAGCCGAAGGTGGATTTTTAACACTAGGGGTGGCAGGGACTTGCCAAGGGAAAGACACCTGCTCACTGAGGAGGCTTACGGTGGGAATACTCGTGTGGGGGGGTCGTCAGAGGGGAACCATGCACACGGGGCACCTGGCCGGACATGAGGGTCTGGGCTCGAAAGGGCAGACTGAACTGATGTCGGCGTAAGCAGTGCTGGAGGAGCTCAGGGCTCTCGGGGAGCTCACCTGAGGGAAATATCGCACGTATCCAGTCCTTGGAGTGGAATGGCGAGCAAGCGAAGACACCTGAGCCTGGCCCACTACCGGCCACCCGTGGGGGCGAGTACATAGTCGGACACTGGCTCCACTCGGAGATTGTAGAATCTGGCGAATGTGTTTGGTGTCGCCCAGCCTGCAGCTCTGCAGATGTCTGTTAGCGAGGCGCCATGCGCTAAAGCCCAAGAAGAGGCCACACTCCGGGTGGAGTGTGCCCTAACCCCAAGGGGACATGGTCGACCTTGCTGCTGGTAAGCCAAAACAATGGTGTCCACTATCCAGTGAGACAACCTCTGCTTTGAGAGAGCACTTCCCTTCCGCTCTCCACCATAACAGACAAAGAGCTGGTCTGAGGTCCTGAAACATCGCGTACTGTCTACATAGGCGCAGAGAGCGCGTACTGGACAGAGCAATGCCAAGGCTGGGTCTGCCTCCTCCAAAGGCAGCGCTTGCAGGTTCACCACCTGGTCTCAGAACGGAGTGGTAGGAACCTTGGGCACATATCCGGAACTCAAGGCACGCTTCGTCAACCGAAAATGCTTGCAGGTCCCCGACCCTCTTAAGCGAGGCCAATGCGGTCGGCAGAGCCGTCTTCATAGACAAGAATTTAATCTCGGCCGACCGCAAAGGCTCAAAGGGAGGCCTCTGCAGAGCACTTAAGACTACTGAGAGGTCCCAAGAGGGTACGAGAGGAGAGCGAGGAGGATTCAGTCTCCTCGCCCCCCTCAGGAACCTGATGATCAGGTCGTGCTGACTTACCTTTTTGTCTCCCAGGAGATCGTGGTGGGCAGATATTGCGGCCACGTACACTTTAAGGGTGGAAGGAGACAGCCTTCGTTCCACCTCCTCCTGGAGAAACGATAGCACGGACCCGATCGGGCATTTCCAGGGGTCTTTTTGGCGGGAAGAACACCATGTGACGAAGAGGTTCCACTTCAACGCATAGAGACGTCGCGTAGACTCAGCTCTAGCGGAAGTGATGGTAGCGACCACCGCAGGTGGAAGGCTACTCAAACCTGCCGCGTCCCGTCCAGAAGCCAAACGTGGAGCTTCCAGAACGCCGGACGCGGGTGCCAAATGGTGCCCCGTCTCTGAGTGAGGAGGTCCGGTCTCAGAGGAATAGGCCAGGGAGGGGCTGTCGCAAGGAGTAGAAGTTCTGAGAACCAGGTCTGGCCGTGCCAATACGGGGCGACCAACATGACCTGCTCCTTGTCCTCCCTGATCTTGCACAGTACCCGTGCAAGGAGGCTCACTGGGGGAAACGCATACTTGCGTAGCCCGGGCGGCCAGCTGTGCGCCAGTGCATCCGTGCCGAGGGTGCCCTCGGTCAGGGAATAAAACAGGGAGCAATGGGAAGAGTCCTGGGAGGCAAACAGATCTACCTGTGCGTCGCCGAACCGTTCCCATATCAGCTGGACCGTCTGGGGGTGGAGTCTCCACTATCCGGGGAGAGGCTGAAACCGTGAGAGCTCGTCGGCTGCACAGTTCAGATCTCCCGGGATGTGGACAGCACGAAGGGACCTCAGGCGCTTCTGACTCCACAAAACGAGATGGCGGGCGAGTTGAGACATACGGCGGGAGTGTAGACCGCCCTGGTGGTTGATGTACGCTACTACGGCCGTGTTGTCTGTCCTGACTAGTACATGTTGACCCCTCAGCAACGCTCGGAAGCGGTGCAGGGCGAACCGTACTGCCAGTAACTCGAGGCAATTGACATGCAGAAGGCGCTGGGGTCCTGTCCAGGAGCCCGCGGCTGCTTGTCCATTGCACATGGCACCCCAGCCCGTGGATGATGCATCTGTTGATACAACAACATGCCTGGAAACTCGTTCTAAGGACACACCGGTCCGTAGAAAACTGAGGTTCGACCACGGGGTGAGAGTCTGTAAGCAGGCCCGAGTCACTTGTACCCGGAGCGTGCCAGACCGCCATGCCCATCTCGGGACTCAATCGCGTAGCCAGTGCGGAAGCGGTCTCATATGTAGCAATCCGAGCGGCGTTACCGCGGCTGCAGATGCCATATGCCCCAGGAGCCTCTGAAATAGTTTCAGTGGAACCGCATTCTTGCCCTCGATCTGACGAAGGGAAGTCAGCAGAGACTGCGCGCGCTCGCTCGAAAGCTGCGCGCACATGGCGACCGAGTCGATATCCATACCGAGAAAAGAGATCCTCTGCGCGGGGCAAAGTTTGCTCTTCTCCCAGTTGACCCGAAGGCCCAGACGGGCTAGGTGATGGAGCACCAGATCTCTGTGTCCGCAAACCTGCTCTCGAGAGTGACCCAGTATGAGCCAGTCGTCGAGGTAGTTCAGGATGCGGACCCCGTGCTGCCGAAGGGGCGCAAGGGCTGCCTCGGCAATCTTCGTAAAGACGCGAGGGGACAGAGATAGCCCGAATGGTAGAACTGCGTACTGGTATGGCCGCCCCTCGAAAGCAAACCGTAGGAACGGTCTGTGTCGAGGTAGAATGGAGACATGGAAGTAGGCGTCCTTCAGGTCGATCGCTACAAACCAATCGTCTGGACGAACGCATTCGAAAAGGCGTTTCGCTGTCAACATCTTGAACGGAAACCGGTGAAGGTAACGGTTCAAGACGCGCAGGTCCAGGATCGGTCGTAGCCCACCGGTCTTTTTGGGTACAATGAAGTACAGGCTGTAAAACCCGGAGTTCATCTCGGCTGGAGGGACAGGTTCGATCCCACCCTTCGCCAGTAGGGTGGCAATCTCCGCTCGCATGACGGGGGCATTGGCCCCGATCATAGTGGAACGGACTCCCCGGAAGTTTGTGGACATCACTTGACCCAGGGAGCGTGCGGTCACCTTCGTCACCCGGAGAGCGAGGTCGGTGGCGACACGCAGCTCATTTAAGAGCCCCGGATCAACTCCACCCTCGTGCATGTCCTTGAGGATCCTGGCCTGGTAGACCTGGAGGATCGCTATGGTATGCAAAGAAGCGGCGGCCTGCCCCGCGGCTCTGTGCGATTTCGCCACCAAGCTTGATGTGAATCGACAGGCTTTGGAGGGGTGCTTTGGATCGCCGCGCCAAGTTGAAGCGCTCTGAGGACAAAGTTGCATCGCAACAGAACGTTCAACTGGGGGGACCCCAGTGTACCCTTTAGCCGCCGCCCCATCGAGGGCGGAGAAGGCGGAGGAAGTCGCAGACCGGTCACGGGAAGACAACGGGGACTTCCAGGACCGCGCGAGTTCCTCATGCAGCTCGGGAAAGAAAGGTATTGGGGGCGGGGACTGACGGTTGTCAGCGTGCGCTCCCAAAAACCAATCATCGAGCCTTGAGCGTTCGGGACAGGGCGGAGGGTTCCACTCTATCCCTAAGCTCGCGGCTGCCCGAGACAACATGGCTGTCAGCTCTGGGTCCGACTCGGGCAATGCTGGAACGCCCAAAGGCGGCAACACAGCCGAGTCATCATCTTCAGAGGACTCGAGCCCACCTTGTGATGCGGTGACCGACATCGCATCCTCCTCCGGAGCGCCAAACGAGATGCGCGGGGGGGCCGAAGCAGGCCCAGCGATCTGCGTCTGAACACTCGCGGGTTGCAGTGTGCAAGACGGGGGTGTGGCCCGAGGCATGAGCGTCGGGGCTTTGTTCCACACCGTAACCGTCAGGTCACCCTGACCACCAGCCGAAGTACTGGGCCTCTGGGATTCAGTAGATCGGGGTGTGGTAGAGGGGACTCTCACTTCAGAACGAAGGTCATGTGGTCTTGACCGCAACACCGCGATGGTCATATTCCCGCAGTGGGAACATGACTCATCCACAAACGCTGCCTGGGCATGCTGAAAGCCCAAACATACCAGACAGTGTTTGTGCCCATCGGAAGAGGAAAGCAACCGGCCACACCCAGAAGTACACGGACGAGACATCCTGAAAAGGACGCGTCACGTGCAAGCTCTTTTAGGAGAGGAAAACCTCGCAGAGAACGCCGAAGCGCCCAGGGACCACATACCAGCTGTCAGACGGACCACTGCGCAGATCAGCAGGCAGGCAGTATGATGATCACTGGAACGTGCCGTAACACCAACGTCTCTGGAAAGCTGCTCGTCTCAAAGCTTTGTCGAAGACTCAGATCAGGCTTGAAGGAGTGAAGAGATACTCTTGGCTCCAAAGCAGAAACATAATGCGATGTTGCCAGCGTACTTCCTTATATACCCACGAGGTGGGGCGGAGTTACGCATGCAAATTCCGCATGCCCATGGCATTGGCACTGCCATTGGGCGCTGTTGAATTCTCGAAGATAATTGGCTTCTAAGCGAAACCCCCATTCGTTAGTCACTAACGTACGTCGTAGTGACTGAACGAAAGGGAACTATGACCACAGTGATTGGCTGATAGAGGAGAAATTAGGTATCATGTTACCATATTCAAATTTTAAAATAAGAATGTTGCCATATTCAAATAGAGATTTTAAAATAATAGTTTTTTAAAAGTAATTGATTTTAAAAAGAAAAGAGTAGGCTATGTGTCACTAATTTAAGTATATGTTCAGCTAATTGTCAGCCTCTTACATGTCTGCATTTCGAGAGATTGCAGAATTCAAGTGGAATGTAACGAAGTACAAATACTTAGTTACTTTACTTAAGTACATTTTTCACGTATCTGTGCTTTACTTAAGTAGAATCAATAGTACATACTTTTTACTTTTACTTCGTTACATTTTGCAGCAATTATTATACTTTCTACTCTACTACGTTTCTACTACGTTTCGTTACATTTTCGTTACATTTTCTGATCAGTTTCAACGCTTGTCCTCTTGTAATGAACTGACGGTAAGGTTGCGCTGTTGAGGCTCTCACAGCCTCATGAGGAGAAATGGAAACAAACCAGCGCCGCTGACACAGAGAAACTCAGTCACATACTGCAGTAATGATTCAAAATGTGGAGTTTTTATAATTAAAACATATAATACAGTTAAAAACATCAAACGACCAAGAGTGCTGTTTTGCTGAATGCCATCACGACTGAAAATGTGTCACTGATATCACACGGACAGTTCCATAAACAATTAATTAACAAAAAGTTACTTACATTTTAGATGCAATATATTGACTGTTGTTGTTCAATTTCAGCAGCGAAAATAGTTCCAAACAAAGCAGCAACAGGGCGTTACTGAAGGATTCAGTGTTTTGAATGAATCGGTTGAATCAAAGATTCAATGACCTGTTCATAAACGACTGCCTCATTATTGACGAATCAGCCGTTTGAACGAATCGACTCAATGATTCACTCATTAATACCTGCCGCCACCTACTGGCAGTTTAGATTCATGTTAAAATATTCTTATTCATTTCTTATTTGTATTAAAAAAATATATTTAAAACAATCTCATAACATTGTTTAATTAAGTTGTAATCTTTTCAGTGTAAATTATTTAATTTGATTGGTAACAGCCCTATATTGTCTTATTCTAGTTTAATGTAGGCTATTGATACAATTTAAGAATATAAAAGGAAAGCAGATCCTATATTTAATAAGATTAGGGGAAAAATGTCCTTTATAAAAGGTAAAAATATCATAAATATGCAGATTTAAATACGCCAAAGCTGTTCACTGAACACTAAAGTGAGAATATTGCTTCAGAATAATAATATTTAACTCTGCAGACCAGAATTGTAAGTCAGAATGTAAACTGGGCCACAGATGGTAAGCACAATTACATTAACCCAAAACTAACTTAGTTAAAATGCCACAGCCCATAATGTTCTTTTTTATAATTATTATTTTTTTATTAGAATATAGACATTAAGAGAATAAATTGTTATGCAAGTACTTTTAATTTTAATACTTAAAGTACATTTAAAATCAGGTTTTTACTTAAGTAGGGTTGTCATTGTGGTACTTCTACTTTTACTAAAGTAAATATATCTCTGGTATCTCTCTGGTATCTGGTATCTATATCTAAAGTAAATATATTAGCCTCCCCCTGAAATTGCCTTGTCGACACGGCATCCTCAATAAACCCGTCTCCGGCGTAATGACTACGATTGTTCGAATATTAAAATTGAATAATTGTTAAATCGATATGTCATCCTCAATAAACCCGTCTCCGGCGTGAAGACTCTGATTGTTCGAATATTGCACTTTAATAATTATTTAATCAACACATCATCCTCAAAAAACCCATCTCCGGCGTGATGCCTCTGATCTTTCGAATATTCCAATCTATTATGACCTCTGACCTGTAAAGTTGCCAGAATAATAATAATAATAATACGCTGTTTGTTAATTGGCCAGAGGAGAACTGGCACCCCGACTGAGCCTGGTTTCTCCCAAGGTTTATTTTTCTCCATTAGGTCACCTGATGGGGTTTCCTTGCCACTGTTGCCTCTGGCTTGGCTTTCTCAGTTGGGGCCACTAAATCTTTCTTAATTTTTTTAACTAAATATCTAAATAAATCAAATTATTAAACCAAATTAACCATATAAACTAAATTACTGATCTAATTACTGATCTAAAGCCCACACTGTCACTGTATGATAATTGAAATGAACTGATGGCATCACCGTTTTCTCCGGAATGGCTATACGGCTGAATAAAATTATGCAGCATTATTTTTACAGTTTAACACTGTAGAGCTGCTTTGAAACTATCTGCATTGTTAAAAGCGCTATATAAATAAATTTGACTTGACTTGACTTGGGTATTTGTATTTTTACTTAAGTACTGAGATTCAGTACTTCCTCCACCACTGCTCTCGGCCCAGCCGGAGATTCGGGGGAGAACTCTGGGTTTGGGCTAAATTCTGAATTCTGAGCGCTCGATCTCCTCGGACAGCACGCCAAATAGGCTTATTTTACTCTTTTACTCTATCCGATCATTTGTAAGTGTGAACTTGTGAAACAACTGCCAAAGGTAATCAGACATTATTTCCTTTTTTATTTACTTATTTAATAAATAAATATTATTTATGGCATTTTAGCATTTTTATTATGATAGGACAGTGAGTAGACAGAGAATATTTTATTTTTGATTTACACAATTTAAAACCTGAAATTTCAAATTTCTTTAGACATATGTCTCATGTTTGTGTGACAAGTATTCACTAAGCTACAGGTCATTCTCTGAAGAGAATCAGATTAGACATCGAGAAAGAGGCTGCAGATCGCGCATCATGTTTTTTTTCTTTATTTAGCAAAAAGCACAACATTTTGTTTTTATTGTGACTGTACACAAATAAAAATTTAACAGATTATAATGATGTATAACACTTGCCTGAATGATTAAAAAACGACTTTGGCACTGATAAGAAAAAAAGCGAGTTGATCACACCGGCGCAACGGCCGACTCGAGGGAGTATTTGTAAGGAACATGCATATATGGCATATAACAGTAACACTCCTTGTTGTTTTATCTGATTTAAACTGATTAATGTTAAATAAGAAATATTTGTAAAATTATTTCAAAAAAAGAATAGAAAATTGTCTTTTATCAGCAATTTCTCAGCATTAGATTCTACAAATATAATAACATTTTGCTAACAAATGATACCTACCGTTTGACTCTCCTTGCTATGGTTTTGGAGTTAAGAGTGTTTAAAGTTGTGTATGTCACTCAGACAAAAAAACTCTAAAAATACTTTCAGGGCTTAAAATAAAATAGGAAGCCGCTTGCAGATTCACATACTCACACTTGTAAACACAACACTGAAATATTCACTTCCAGGTCAAGAAGCTGTCAATCAAAAACGCACTAACCAATAAGAATCAGTTGCTGCTTGCCCTGCCCACACGAGGGTGTTATTATTTGTGAATAGTGTTTAATTCATATTTTTATTATTTTATTGAAAAGTTACATCCAAGGCACAGAGACTGTCAGCAAAGATGCATGCAAAAACTCAGAACAGTAATAATAATAACAATCATAACTTTTTATTTATTTATCTAGCACCCAAAATGCATACAATACAATGAATAGAGTGTAAAAACTATAATACAAGTAAAAAAGCAGTACATAAAATAAACCAAGTGCATTAACAGTTTATATATTCTTTCAAAATGATCTCCCTATGGCGAAAATTAAATACTATGAAAATATTTTCATTAGTTTTGTATCAAATACAATGATTCACATTATTTGTAGTTTAAAATGGATGAAAACTTACAATCTGTTTAGGACAATTACAAAGTCTTCAGATCACTGTTTGGAGAATGTGTTAAATAGATTGAGAAAAACATTGTGGTAACATTTTATTAATTATTTTATGGAAAACCATTTGCCTCAGTATCTCCAGCTTACAGCTTTTCAGTCCAGAAGCTTCACTCCTGAATCCTGCAGGTCATTGTTACTCAGGTCCAGCTCTCTCAGGACACAATTTGAGGATTGTAAAACTGATGACAAACTCTCACAAGACTGAGCAGTGAGATTACATATGGAAAATCTGAACAAGAAAACCAGTAATTGCATACTGAATACATTTTGCAGTGTGATTTTTAGTAATGAACTTCATGGAAAAAAACATTAAAAGTATTTGAAACTCAAACCTCAGTATCTCCAGCTTACAGTTTCTCTTCAGTCCATCAGAAAGAAGCTTCAATCCTGAATCCTGCAGGTCATTGTTACTCAGGTCCAGCTCTCTCAAGACAGAGTTTGAGGATTGTAAAACTGATGACAAACTTTCAGAAGACTGAGCAGTGAGATTACATCTGGAAAATCTGAACAAGAAAACCAGTGATTGCATACTGAATACATTTTGCAGTGTGATTTTTAGTAATGAACTTTAAGGGGAAAAAACCTTAAAAGTATTTGAAACTTTTCAGTCCATCAGAGAGCAGCTTGAAAATGTATTCCTTCACCGAAACACATCACATGCACATGAACACAAATTATGTATACACATCTCATGCATTCCAAATGAACCCTCTTCATGAATTAGATATTATTTACTCTATAATAACTTGTTTATTTTACCCAGCTTTAACCCATTCTGGTATTAACTCAGTCCTAATCATAATAATAATCCTACCCGGGTTACGTTTCTGTTAATTTAAATGAAATATTTGTAGTGGATGTGCTGCCTTTAAAACACAGCATGCCACAGAAAAAGTTTTCAATGTTTTAACTAGAGATGATTGCTTGGTGCGTGATAATTCTGCTTTAAATTGTGTTCTAAATAGCAGAACTCGTGTTTTGAGAAAATATTTTCATGCAAATAATGATCAGTGATGCGCACTTGACTCTGTCTAAGCAGATGGCTTGGCAAACACAGACAGCATAATGACAAACACTGTAGGACTCACACTGTGATCGAACAGTCCATTGGTCGGTTTGAGTAAATCCGATGACACGGTCCTGTACAATCTCTGCTGTTGAAATTGTGCATCATTGACAGTAGCCCAGTGATAACCATTTTCATGGTCTTCCCAATATTATGAAAAATACCATTGGATTTGAAGGATAGAATTGTTAAGAAAAAGTTGCACTTTTAAAAAAAAATTGTCATTGACGTGCTGAGTCAGACAATTATTTACACTGCAAAAAATAAGAGCCACTCAGGATCTGCCATAACCAATCGCTAACGTTTGGTTGTGACGTATGTCATGCGGCTTTCGTCTTTGTTTCTCACATGGAAGTCCGTAAAAATAAATGTGCAGCCACCTCAGTGATAAAACCTTGTGCATTCGGATTGTGATTTATTCACAGTGGGGGGAGAATTTTGTTGGGTAATGCGCTGCTCATGTGGTCCGTAACAAGATTGTATGCTGTAAATAAAGAGTCATATGCTTGGTATGATAAGAATAGATGCCAATTCAAATGTTTATGTGCTTTTCTTCCTTTTATTTTTTGAGCGGTGATGAAATATATTGCTCTTGTAAATACTTGCAAGCATTTAAAGAAATATAAGTCTAGAAATGCATCCAAATGACAGCAAAGCGCAACTGCACGGTGCTTTGCAATGGTCAAAAAGGATATAAACAGTGAATTTTGAAGTGATATATTCTTGAGATGTGGATTCGGACAGCAATTAAATTACCACACGACCTTGGTGTTTGTCTAAAACAGTAGGTAATTCGGCTGGAGATTTTTACGCGGATGGTGGGAGACGGACTGCAATAAAATCACCACTGTAAATGATGGCAATACCTTCCGACCCCACGAGAAACAGTTACCGTCCCAATAGGGCTTCAGCCAACTCCTTCACCACTAACGGAGCGAGCCGGAAAATCAAACTTTTCCAGAACCCTGTGGGGAGGAATGCCACAGCATCATGGCCACCAACAAAACTCAGCAAAGATTGTTCTTGCTCCGGCTTTAACTTCTGGATATTCGGCAGCGGTGCCACAATGGAATGAATGGCTTTACTCGCATCTTTCTCCGCCTACATTACTGAACTACAACTCAAACAAGCGCACAATATCAACGTCATCGTTCTCAGCCACTCCCTCTGTTCGCTGATTGGACCAGTTCAAATTTGTTCGGAGAAAACATCAGAATATATCGCAGTCCCAGACGGAGTACTGAAGGAAAATGAAAATTGAGTGGAAGTACATAGGAGGGCGGAGCCAGGCTACTATGTGACGTCAGTAAGGGCGGAATTTCCTTGTACGGGCACTTCTCCCGGAAGGATGTCGACCAGAGCGAGAGAGCAAAAGCACGCCCATCCACACGCTTTGCTCGGCTTTAGGGAAGTCGTTGGCTGCGCTGCACAGGTCACAGGACGAAATCAACAATGTCACCAAAGAAGTGTGTTTTTGGTTGTCAGGGCAAGACAACCCTGTTCAGCTTCCCAAAGACCCAGCGTTTAGGGAACAGTGGATGGAGATTGCTTTTCCGGAGCAGAAATGGAGTTGCACAGGTTTTTTGTTTGTTCAGCGATGATTGTAAACAAGGCCCAGTTCAACTCCGGATTTGCAGATCGTCTAATGCTGAAAGATGGAGCGGTCCCAACGATAAAGGTTCATGGTCATGCATTGTAACCACAGGCGGGGAGTAATACTACTTTAAATGTCTGTGTGTTGTTGGCGATCAGCGCATAAGTGACTCCTTAGCTCCGCCCACACGATACGCCTCCAGTCGCTCGATTATATTCGGAAAGACTCTGTACAGCGTATCTTTCTTTTACAAATATGATAAAACTAAAGACTTTTCGGAGATATGAAGGATGCAATACTACTCTATAGGTACTCAAGATTGACAGAAACTGTGTGTGATACACCACCCCCCATGTCTTTTATTTTGAAGTTTATTTACAGTCATGTTTTCTGCTTGCCATGTGATTTCCCTTGCCCTCATGTGATCTTGTCATGAGCTTCCCTTGGTTTTTTTTCCCTTGGAATGTTTAATTCGGCAAAGGCGTGTAGAAACTCCGACCATCCTGCAGGTCTTCGGTCATCCCGTACCTTGTGCGGAGCTGTGACATTTTTCAACAAATCGAGCATGTGTGAACCGTGTATAGTTTTACCCCTGAAAAAACAAACTCCCCCGTCTCGCTCCAGCCGCATAGTCCTTTAGCTTTTGACAATTTGTCTAATATGTATCTGCTGTTTTTCAAGCTCCTCGTTGGCACATTCTTCAGAACTTCTGCCACGACATCCTCCTCATTCTCGCCGTCTTTTGAGTCATCAGGAGTGCTCGCATCTTTATGAGTATGGTCATGATTTGGTAAAGAGAGTGTTAAAACACTGGTCTCCCGATCGCCTTGTTTAACGATTGTTAAAAATCTGCTCAGGATGTTTGTGTAGAGCTTGACTTTTTCATGTTGATCCAAATCGTTCCTTAGTAAAATATTTCTTATGGCTTTGTCTAGGTCGTTTTCTACGATCTGCTGAATATTCTCAGACCGCTTCCAGTTTTCAAATTTTCCAACTGGTGCTGCGGGACTAAATACATTTTCTCAGCATACTCCATCCTCACCTCCGCCCTGAAGTTATCAAGCTAGAAATAAACGGCACTGCGACACTTAGGAGCGGTAAAAGAAATCCCCCAGTTTGGTTGAAGACGCGTTTCTTGGCTGATTTACCAATTTTTTTATTGGCTACAAATTTAATTTCCGATTTCCTCCTTCTCAGCTTTTGGTATTGACGGCGATTGATAGGAATCGTTCCATATTGTATGTTAAGTGCAACTTCGCACAAAGTTAAAATGAGCTCGTCAGACGCCGAATGTAAAATAAGACGTTGTTGTTTAGGTGTGGATTTATGTAGCAGTTTTAACAGCTGGAGATGCTTACACAGTCTGGTCGACATGACGGTGATCACGTTCTTCTTCTTTTCTGGAGATACACCACTTGGCGGTCGGAAAGTAGACCTGTTCTGAGCCGATATTGTTCGGAGGTTTTAGCTTTATAGTCTATCATTAAATACATGAAAGGTTGACTCTTAGCATCACGATAGCAGTCCATAAAGTATTTAGCATTTCCTGGGTACATTTGACGCCCAAGCACAGCCACTTGATTGGCGTCCCGGGGTTTTTTAAACAGAATCAAGTATTGTATTTAAGCTAATGGTCCTGCTGGATTTACCTTGCACAAATACATTTTGCGTGATATATATCACACTTATATCACATTACGATGATGTACATACTGCGTGAATACCCGTTCAATTTCTGAGCTCCCAGACGCTTGCTGCATCATATCGTCAACAATCAAAAGACTCACTTTGTTGATGGGTAGCAAATAATCATCATTCAGACTCTGAGGTATTCCTTCAACAAATTTAATAGCACACAATTTAAGTAATTCATCATACAAGGGTTGCCAACAATCATACAAAAAAACAATGTTTTCAAATTTTTTGGTAACCAAATTCACAGTGTTTTCCAACAGAAGTTTCACAAAATAAGACTTTCCAGAGTTGGATGGACCGCTTGAAGTCTGAAATCAAAATCAGGGTCCTCCCGCGAACCTCTGTGAACCATTAGATCAGTAGCCATAAGGGAGAGTGTTGAAATCGGGTAAAAGTCTACGCTTATTATACACCACCTTAAACCTTTTAGCGAGTGACTTGTTGTGCAATGTGAGAGTCTTTTTATCCCTCACAATGTTTTCAGTGTGAGCCAGGAGATATTTTGTATCATCACGTGATGTCACAAAGCTGTCAACCAGACCAATAAGACTGTCTAAGCGGGTAGCTAGGGAGTTTTTGGCGTTCAATATTATACCCTTAGCCTTCATGCATGCTTTGCCTTTGGCTGTGCGATACCCATAAGATTTCGGGCCGCTGTTTAACAATAATTTGTTAATCGACCTCTGAGCAGGGTTGTGGGCGATCTTTTCAGGGTAGAGAAGCCCTCTTTTTCAAAATAATCGCGGATGTAAGACTCTTTGTTGGAGTCTGTGACGACATTTGACGGATAACCAGACGCTTGTTGTTTCAAACGTAAAAAAGTCTTCACATAATCGGCAGTGTATCTGACCGTTGCGGGAAATTCCAAACTTCGTCGATCCTCGAAACCACATAACCCTTCTCGAGGGCTTTTAAAAGCTCAATACTGACCCAGCAACCAGAGAGAGCCCTCTCATCATCCGTGTGACTACAGTTTGTCATTTGGTTTTGATTGTGCGCGCAGGTTTGACACAGCGGAAACATGAGGTTTCCACCACATCTGTAAGGGAGAACCGGGTGCAGTAATTTACGAGGGGGGTACACCGTCGCTTTGATAAGACCATAATAATTTTCAATCACATCAAAATCTGTGAAAATTATTTCGGGGTGTCCGATCGGATAGGTTTTTCTGGCTTGACAGAATGGGTATAAGCTTGTAAAATCCAAATAGTTTATTTTCTCACCCTCGATCGTTTTGTGATAGAGTTTATAAGCATTAGTACGTCCCCCAAACAGGGCCTCCCGCGGCTTCAGTCTCTCGGGTTGTTTATAAGTGCTCATAAACTCCATCACAGAGGGGTCGGTCTGTTTCATTCTGTTCCATTCACACTCCCAAAGAACCTCAATTCGTAAACCATACGCGTTTTGCAGAATTTCAACTTTGTCGTCAAACCGTCTCCTGAGAACGCCGAAGGGGATAATTGACATGGGGTGCGTATGATACGGCTCAAAACGGCATTCGTGCCCGTGGTGCAAACAACCATTAAATTCTAGACCATATTTCAAGCCATCCTGTTCGTAGTAACCGTCTAAAAAATAACGACCGATCGATACTTCGCCGTGGTTTACAACGTGATGAATGTCCACATTTCGAGTCTTTTTCAAGTACTCGAGCCATTTGATCGAAACGTTAGAGTAAGTTTTGCTCTGCTGGACGTACGCATTATTATGCGTTAGAGCCAGCGTACCTCTATCGAGATAATGGGTCTTGAAGACACCCATACAACAACTGGGGAGAGTGCTAAAGCTGAATGGGTCGAGCTCGGTGGATTCTATGAACGCTTTTCTGTACTTCATGCATGCTTCGCGTAATAAAACGACGTCATTCACGCCATACTCGTACAGCTGATCAGAGAATCTAAACACTTTCCCTGAGACACTGTTGTACCACGCGTCAAACTTTACACGGTCTTTATCACTCATGTTTTCATAGTTGTAGAACTTTTTGTCAGGGTACAGACCTATACAAGTCTCATTTTCAACCCTATTGAAATGATGCGGGAAGTACCCTTTGTCAGTAGTAGTTAAGTTTAGCGCCACAGGCATCTTAGACAAAGCCATTGGGATGAAAGAATAGCTGTCGATATATCTCTGGGCATAAGCATCGTCATACATGAAGATTAATTTACATCCTTGCATTATGACCTCGAGAGTAAGCCCTGCTTTACAAAAATACTCAAGCAATAGAAACGCGTCAAATTTGGATGCGTAGTGCGCTATGAAAAAGAATCCTTTAAATCGGGGTTGTCTGAAATGTGTGATTAGGCTTGCTATGCAGTCGGTACCCGCAGCCGTAAATTTCTCCCCGTCAAAAGTGATCGCGCATACAAAATTTCAAAATCGTAGAATATATAATTCTCGGTAAGCTCCTTAGGGGCGTGAGTATTTATGAAACAACGATGTGACCCCTCCTCCGGTAGATCTTCGCGGCAATGGACGCATCGTACGGGTGCACATTTGTGTTGCTCTCGAGAGCCATTACCTATGACATTGTACCGTCTATTACATAGTTTACAGTATTTCACGGCATCGCAAGGCGGTTTATCATGGCCATGGGGTGTTTTTTTATGCATTTCAAAGCAGTAGCTCGAATTACAAAACCTCAGACAATCGGGGCAATGTACAGTTCTTTTAGGAAATCTGTAACAATCCGTATCGTGACAAACGTTGCAGACATGCTTGCAATAGTGGTGTCGACGATTTGTGTAACCTTTATAGCAGAATTTGCATACATAGTCCGTACCGATGAATGCTGGCAGATTACATATCAGGTAGTAATGACTGTCGTGCAAATAGAGGCATACCGTTTTTGGATGTGGATCGTCGTGATTTTTGTATGTTTCTATCATACCAGCGTTCGCTCTGTAAAAAACAACAATTTTGATGTCTAATAGATTTTCAAACGTTGCTATGTCACCAAGTCCGATCTCATGATGGATTGAGAATCCAGCTTTGTTGTGGATGTCGGCGGCTCTAGTTTCTAGCGCAGTATCGGATTGCTCTGGTTCAAGAAAATATGCAAGACATAGAGAAAAGAACAATTTATTTGATTTATTTGTTGGGCAAAATAAACTTGTCTTTTTTTTTTTAATCACCTGGTCAAAAGCTATATCGGTAAGTTTACGATGGCCGCCTCCTCGTCTGCTCATGGCCACGCTGGCGTCAATCTCGACCTCCTCGTCTGACAAAATCTAATCGTCGTTCTGTAAAATTTTCTCAATTTGGTCGAAAAAAATATCGATGTCATAATTATTGTCTGGGGTTAGGACCGCGCTAACGGGTGATTTTAGACTATGAGCTGACAGTGTTAAATTAATTAAACAGCCCGCACCACCAATGTCTCTAGCATAAGACGATATTGTGCTAAAAGCGTTGTGTAGAAAAATGTGATACGCGGCCAAATCTGAAGAGTTAATCTCTCTCAGGTTCATGGTTCTCGTCAATTGTACGCCGTTAAAACTCGGTCTTGGTAAGACATCCGTTTACGGAACCACCATGTCGAATCAACGTTTCAATGTCTGGTTGTCCGACATGCTGTCTATTTGCGTTACTACTCGACGATCGTTCGGAGTGTAGATTACCTGATGGTAGAGCTGAGTTGGCACACGATGGACGTTCAGCATCATTGCTACCTGTAGGGGGAGCTGAGGTGTTAGACGATGGTTGTTCAGCACCGACACCACCTGTAGAGAACATAGTAACTGTACATTTCGAACCATGGTCATTATTTAAACCGTCGCCATCTTGTACATTATGCATGTTGTAGACATTTAATAACCACTAATTAATTAATAACTAATTGTTCACACAAATCAGCATTGGGGTATTGAGCCATAATCCATTCTAAGTCTTCCAAATTAGAACCGTGCCGTGATGGATAGTCATTAAAATACACATCTACAGATTCTGGATACATATTTATAATTTCTTGTAATCTAGCACACACAGAGTCAGAGGTTTCAGTTTGCATGACAAGTTCATCTGTTCAACAGATGAGTTCAACAGGTCGGCGAGAGAATGATCTGGTTGACAGTAGTGTACATCGTCTCTGCAAAAGCATCTCGCACCATCCATTTTAATATTTATTTAGTTAAAAACCAGTGTTGGAGACAAATGAAATAGAACAAAACTGACTGATACAAAAAAAAAAAAAAAAAAAAAAAAAAACAACCATTCAGATAATCAATGTAAAAATCATAACATGTCAGGATAAGAACAGATGATACATTTCACAGTGTAATAAAAAACATGACAATATTTGTCACAGTTTTTTTGCATGGTGTATAACCCCAAGAGCATTCACAATCGTTCGCAGCTCCCTTATCTGTCCCTGCATTACAGCCGTGGCCTGTGCAGCCATATCATCAAATTTTTGATGTAAAACACTGAAAGCATTATTAAACATCTCATTCTGACGATTTAAACCATTTGCTAATTCTACAACGTGACCATTCAGGACCATCGTTTGATTGCGATCAGCCAGTACTTCGCTTTGCACAGTCCTAACTTCTGCTAAAATTCTGTAAAGTAGGTCAAGATGGAGAGCTGAAGTAAACAGTAGTTCTGCTTCTTCTTCTCCCGTTTCACTGACTTCTTCTTCTGCTTCTTCTTCTTCCGTCTCACGAGCTTCTTCTTCTTCTTCTTCTTCTTCTTCCGCATCACCTAATTCTTCTTCTTCTGGATGTGCGTTGTGAAAAGGATACGGCGTTTGATGACCTCGCACTGACATTTCATCATCATCACCATCACTGGTCCAAGACGCACGTTCCCATGCATTTAGCTGCGAGTCAGACCACCTTAACAAGTTGTCCGCACTCCGTCTTTCTGTGGGGAATAAAAATATCAAAACTAAATTTAATTGGGCACCATATATAATTACAGTTATGACTCTCAAATATGCATCATTTTATCACATTACTTAAAACTGAATAAAGATAAATATGATCGCGCTTACCTCCGTTTATCGCGGGCACACTTCTCCTCACTGGGGTAACAACACCGATGATTCTCTTCTTCGGCTGAGGTTCACTGTCGTCACCCCGTGGTGGCTCGTTCAATGTGAGATCTATCGTGTCACTGTTGGCAATTATTGGCTCGTCAGTTCTGATCGGTGTAGATTCTGGACCACGTAGATTGATGATTCTTGGTACAGGCTCACTGCTGGTAGGGCCCTGATCCGGGCATTCTTCTTGCGTGAGATCTATAAAACCAGGCTGTGTGACCAGATGGATCAGTTCTAAATTAGAAATGAAACAAAACATAGTATTTAAAAAAATTAAACAAAAAAAACAAAAACAAAAAACAAATAATAATAATAACAAGCAGACATACCGGGGCCAAGCGCAAAGAAGAAGACAAGACGTGCCACAATGGCTGGCAGTGTCAGATCAACTGCAGCAATGAGCAATTAAAGACCTATTAAGGTGATTTTAGGCAAAATAGCTGTAAAATGATTTAATGATTTATCACTTTCAACTAATAGGTGGCACAGTTACGAAATTGATGTGGTGTGGTCAGAATAAGGGAACAACGACACATGCAAAGATTGGTGTCAATATATCAAAGCAGGGTGTCAATATAGTGTCAATATGTCATTGCAGAGATCTAGCCTGAAGAGGCCTTTTCATTATAAGTATGGACCACATGGCGGTGCTGTTTTGAAACCTTTTAAGTAGCTTAAAGGCATGGTGCTGATGGAACATACCGGGTTTCGTAATGATACACCAATTAATTTGTAAAGCATAGCATTTTATATCATAATACTGTACCAAGTTTGGTTTGAATACGATAAAGTGTTGCGGAGATATTGCCTTAAGTGTGTTTTTGCAACTGCTACATAAAATTTGTTTGCGCGTTTATCAAAAACGATTTAACGAATCAACTTGATTTACAAGATTTTTTGTCAGCATGGTCTGAAGATGATCTGGCTCAATTTTCATGCAAATCGGATGAACCGTCTAGGACGAGTTCGCAAAAGTAGGTTTTTCGGAAAATTCAAAATGGCGGGAAAATTATTATGACGGAAAATGACGTCATAGGGTGCAATCGAATTGGCTTCAGCCAAGGAATCAGAGGGAAAAAGAATTTTGTTTCTAGCCCTTATGGTTAAAAAGTTATTAGCATAAACATGAGTCAAATTTTGGACTGATGGTGGCGCTAGAGGGATTGAGTTAGAGACTCCAAATTTGCTATGGTGACTTTTCAGACTGTCCTCTATGAGTGTGCCAAATTTCACAACTTTTTACCATACATTTCTATGGGCTGCCATAGACTTCGTGGCGGAAGAAGAATAATAACAAGCAGCCATACCGGGGCCAAGCGCAAAGAAGAAGACAAGACGTGCCACAATGGCTGGCAGTGTCAGATCAACTGCAGCAATGAGCAATTAAAGACCTATTAAGGTGATTTTAGGCAAAATAGCTGTAAAATGATAAATACAGTCAATAATAATGATTTAATGATTTATCACTTTCAACTAATAGGTGGCACAGTTACGAAATTGATGTGGTGTGGTCAGAATAAGGGAACAACGAAACATGCAAAGATTGGTGTCAATATATCAAAGCAGGGTGTCAATATAGTGTCAATATGTCATTGCAGAGATCTAGCCTCAAGAGGCCTTTTCATTATAAGTATGGACCACATGGCGGTGCTGTTTTGAAACCTTTTAAGTAGTTTAAAAAGCATGGCGCTGATGGAACATACCGGGTTTCGTAATGATACACCAATTAATTTGTAAAGCATAGCATTTTATATCATAATACTGCATTGTAGTCTATGGGAATTTCATGTTTTGTTCTATTATAGCACCACCAAGAGGCACAATCCTACCATTTTTTATATGTGTCCTCGGAGTGAGCCCATACATGTCTGTGTCAATTTTGGTGAAAATATCTTGTTTAGTTTTGGAGATATAGACATTTATATGAAAAAACACATGAAAAATGACTGACACCTGACTTTGATTGGATGTTACTCCCCCTTACTATCAATATTTTGACATTTGGGCATTAGCGTCTACCTATCGACCTATGTTTACGAACTTCTGACGCTGGTTTCGTCTCAATCGGACTAGCGGTTTCGAAGATATAAGCTAATGTTTTTAAAGCGCTAAATTACAACGCTGCACAAACCTATACGCCGAAACCTAGCAAGTCTGGTATTGTTGGACTTGGCGAGGATTCAGGAGACAAAAAAAGTTACTCCCATGAAAATAAATCAAGTTCACTCAAAGTTATAAGCATTTGAAAAAAAGAAAATTCTCCACTAGGTGGCGCTGTTTCCAAACTTTTGGGCTCATTCAGGGCATTGTGTTGATGACCCAAACCGAGTTTCGTAACAATCCGTTCATGTGTTCATAAAATACAGCATTTTAGCACATAATTCAAAATGGCCGACTGTCAAAATGGCCGATATGGTAACATTAAATATCAGACGACTCGGCATGCCGTCAGCCAAGGAATCAGAGGAAAAAAGAATTTTGTTTCTAGCCCTTATGGTTAAAAAGTTATTAGCATAAACATGAGTCAAATTTTGGACTGATGGTGGCGCTAGAGGGATTGAGTTAGAGACTCCAAATTTGCTATGGTGACTTTTCAGACTGTCCTCTATCTGTGTGCCAAATTTCACAACTTTTTACCATACACTTCTATGGGCTGCCATAGACTTCGTGGCGGAAGAAGAATAATAATAATAGGAACGGGAACGGTTTCAATAGGTGCCTTCGCACCTTTGGTGCTTGGCCCCTAATAATAATAATAAAAAATAATAAAAATAATAATAAATAAATAAAAATAAATTAAAAATAAATAAACATAAAATAAATAAAAATAAAATAAGTCGTAAAATAAGACTAGATATTTTAGAAATAAACAGGTAAATTAAATATATATATATATATATATATATATATATATATATATATATATATATATATATATATATTTACTGTTATCTGAGGTGTCCACGTCAAATGCTGGTTCGGTTACTGTAAAATAGAACATTGTCACCAATTGTAGTCTTGTAATTAACATATGCATGATAAATAAAATAGTATGTTGTACTCACAAAAGTCAATCGAGTCAAATGCGATCAGATCGAGGTTTGAACCTATGAACAAACAGACATTGTCCCGATTAAGAACTAACAGTACAATCCACACGTGACAACCCTGAAGACTGAAAATAGACAGAGTGAAAATAGAGATGCAATCGACTCCAATATAACTGCTCATCTTACACGCCCCAAAACTGTTCAGCAATGATTCAAATCAGTTTAAAGCAAAGATTTGATTCAAAAGATTTGAATCAAAGATTTGATTCAAAAGATTCGAATCAAAGATTAGATTCAAACAGGTTTAAAAGATTCAAAACGTCTCGGTTACGGATGTAACCCTCGTTCCCTGAGGAGGGAACGGAGACGTACGTTAGTGACTAATGAATGGGGGTTTCATCGAGCATATAGAAAACGCCCAATGGCGTGCCAATGCCATGGGGCATGCGGAATTTGCATACGTAACTCCGCCTCACCGCGTGAGTATATAAGTAAGTACGTGGCAATATCGCATTATGTTACCTGCTTAAGGAGCCAAGACTGAACTCCCGTGTTCCAGGTAGCACAGCTGATGTGGCAACGGAACGTACGCCTCTTCAGGGAACGAGGGTTACATCCGTAACCGAGACGTTCCCTTTCGTTCAGTCACTACGACGTACGTTAGTGACTAACGAATGGGGGTTCAATAAAATCCCGCCACTCAGCTGTCTTCCAGTGCCCTGCGTAAGTGTGAGTTCCCTGTCGTAGGACTAATACAGACGAAGGACTCACGCTTAACACAGGATTACCAAGGTACACTGGGAAGCATATCCCAGTGAAGGAATGCCAAGATGCCTGCCCGTAGGGAGGACTTAAGAGTACACATATGACCCGCTAAGGGCTGCATATGGGAAGACTCTAGGGTACCAACCGCAGGTGGAATTTTTAACCCTAGGGGTGGCAGGGGCTTGCCAAGGGAAAGACACCTGCTCGCAAGGGAGGCTGACGGTGGAAATACTCGTGTGGGGGTCGCCGGAGGGGAACCATGCACACGGGGCACCTGGCCGGGCACGAGGGTCTGGGCTCGTGAGAGGGCAGACACACAGGTATCGGCGTAAGCAGTGCTGGAGGAACTCAGGGCTCTCGGGGAAACTCACCTGAGGAAAATATCACACGTATCCAGTCCGAGGAGTGGAATGGCGAGCAAGCGATGACACCTGAGCCTGGCCCATTACCGGCCCCTCGGGGGGGCGAGTACATAGCTGGACACTGGCTCCACTCGGAGATTGTAGAATCTGGCGAATGTGTTTGGTGTCGCCCAGCCTGCAGCTCTGCAGATGTCTGTTAGCGAGGCGCCATGCGCTAAAGTGAGAAGCTAAAGTAAAGCTAGAGTGGAGTGTGCCCTGACCCCAAGGGGACATGGTCGACCTTGCTAGTCCACTATCCAGTGAGACAGCCTTTGCTTTGAGAGAGCTCTTCCCTTCCGCCCTCCACCATAACAGACAAAGAGCTGGTCTGAGGTCCTGAAACACTGCATGCTGTCTACATAGGCGCGGAGGGCGCGTACTGGACAGAGCAATGCCAAGGCTAGGTCTGCCTCCTCCAAAGGCAGCGCTTGCAGGTTCACCACCTGGTCTTTGAACGGAGTGGTGGGAACCTTGGGCACATATCCAGGCCGGGGTCTCAGGATCACGTGAGAGTTAGCCGGCCCGAACCCCAGGCACGCTTCGTCAACCGAAAAAGCCTGCAGGTCCCCGACCCTCTTGATCGAGGCCAATGCGGTCAGCAGAGCCATCTTCATTGACAGAAATTTAATATCAACCGACCGCAAGGCTCAAAGGGAGGTCTCTGCAGAGCACTTAGAATTACTGCGAGGTCCCAAGAGGGTACGAGAGGAGAGCGAGGAGGATTCAGTCTCCTTGCCCCCCTCAGGAACCTGATGATCAGGTCGTGCTGACTTACCTTCTTGTCCCCCAAGAGATCGTGGTAGGCAGATATTGCGGCCACATAAACTTTAAGGGTGGAGGGAGACAGCCTACGCTCCACCCCCTCTTGGAGGAACGAAAGCACGGACCCGATCGGGCATTTCCAGGGGTCTTCTTGGCGAGAAGAGCACCAGTTGACGAAGAGGTTCCACTTCAACGCATAGGCATGCAGAGTGGACTCTGCCCTAGCGGAAGTGATGGTGGCGAACACCGGGGGTGGTAGGCCACTCAAACCTGCCGCGTCCCATCCAGGAGCCACACGTGGAGGTTCCAAAGATCGGGACGCGGGTGCCATAGGGTGCCCCGTCTCTGAGTGAGGAGGTCCGGTCTCAGAGGAATCGGCCAGGGAGGGGCTGTCGCAAGGAGTAAGAGTTCGGGGAACCAGGTCCGGCCGTGCCAGTGCGGGGCGACCAAAAGGACCTGCTCCTTGTCCTCCCTGATCCTGCACAGGAGCTGTGCGAGTAGGCTCACTGGCCCCGCGGCCAGCTGTGCGCCAGTGCATCCGTACCGAGCGTGCCCTCGGTCAGGGAATAGAACAGGCTTCAGTGGGAAGAGTCGTGGGAGGCAAACAGATCTACCTGCGCATCCCCGAACTGTTCCCAAATCAGCTGGACCGTCTGGGGATGGAGTCTCCATTATCCCGGGAGTGGCTGAAGCCGTGAGAGCTCGTCGGCTGCACGGTTCAAGGCTCCCGGAATATGGAGAGCACGAAGGGACCTCAGGCGCTTCTGACTCCATAAAACGAGGTGGCGGACGAGTTGAGACATACGGTGGGAGTGTAGACCCTGGTGGTTGATGTACGCTACTACGGCCATGTTGTCTGTCCTGACAAGCACATGTTGACCCCTCAGCAACGCCCGGAAGCGGTGCAGGGCGAACCGTACTGCCAGTAACTCGAGGCAATTGACGTGCAGAAGGCGCTGGGGTCCTGTCCAGGAGCCCGCGGCTGCTTGTCCATTGCACATGGCACCCCAACCCGTGGCAGAGGCATCCGTCGATATGACAACATGCCTGGAAACTCGTTCTAAGGGCACACCGGCCCGTAGAAAACTGAGGTTCGACCACGGGGTGAGTGTCTGTAGGCAGGCCCGAGTCACTTGTACCCGGAGCGTGCCAGACTGCCATGCCCACCTCGGGACTCAATCGCGAAGCCAGTGCTGAAGCGGTCTCATATGTAGCAATCCGAGCTGCGTCACCGCGGCTGCAGATGCCATATGCCCCAGGAGCCTCTGAAATAGTTTCAGTGGAACCGCACTCTTGCTCTCGATTTGACGGAGGCAAGTCAGCAGAGACTGCGCGCGCTCGCTTGAAAGCTGCGCGCACATGGCGAGCGAGTCGATGTCCATACCGAGAAAAGAGATCCTCTGCGCTGGGCAGAGTTTGCTCTTTTCCCAGTTGACCCGAAGGCCCAGACGGGCTAAGTGATGGAGCACCCGATCTCTGTGTCCGCAAACCTGCTCCCGAGAGTGGCCCAGTATGAGCCAGTCGTCGAGGTAATTCAGGATGCGGACCCCGTGCTGCCGAAGGGGCGCAAGGGCTGCCTCGGCAATCTTCGTAAAGACGCGAGGGGACAGAGATAGCCCGAATGGGAGGACCGCGTACTGATATGCCCGCCCCTCGAAAGCAAACCGTAGGAACGGTCTGTGACGAGGAAGGATGGAGACATGGAAGTAGGTGTCCTTCAGGTCAATCGCTGCAAACCAATCGTCCGGACGAACGCATTCGAAAAGGCGTTTCGCAGTCAACATCTTGAACGGAAGCCTGTGTAGGGTTCGGTACAAGATGCGAAGGTCCAGGATTGGCCGTAACCCACCGGTTTTCTTGGGTACAATGAAGTAGGGGCTGTAGAACCCCGACTTCATTGCGGCTGGAGGGACAGGCTCGATCGCACCCTTCGCCAGCAGGGTGGCAATCTCCGCACGCATGACGGGGGCGTTGGCCCTGATCTCGGTATAGCGGACACCCCTGAAACGGGGAGGAGCCTGCACGAACTGAATCGCGTAGCCGAGCTTGATGGTCCGCGCGACCCAGCGGGACAGCCCCAGAAGCTGTAGCCATGCTTCCAGAGACTGCACCAACGGGGTCAAGCGGAGCACAGACGTACCCAGGGTGGGGCAGCGAGGCAGCGTTACCGGCCCGGACAAGGGAGGCTGTTGGGCGTCCCGGTGTGGGGGCACGGTTAACTGCTGCGTCCCGACAGAGGAGACCAGGGAAGGACGCACGTTTCACTGGGGTCTGCTCTGAGTGGAGGCTGGCGACAGAGAGGGATGCGAGTGGTGGGACCCGAGGGTGGCGCGCACCGTCATCACCGATTTCTGGGTGCTCAGGGATGGGATTGTCAGTTCTTTCTTTAACCACATTAGGGTGCTGCTGACCCGGGGGCCAGCAGCTGAACAAAAGATTCTCCCCCAGCCCTCCACCGGGGGAAGGAGCAGCCCTGCTGCCGTCTCCTGGAAAGAACCGCCCATCCCTGAGCTGTCCGTATCAGGAGCGCCGCTTAGCCTGGCGTTTCTTCGCGGGCTGCGGGGCTGGAACGGACTGGGACGCCTTCCTGCGGTTACCTCTGCGCGGCCCGGGTGGAGGCTGCTGCTTGGGTGGCGCAGAGGTTGAGGGAACCGCAGGAGGGCGTCCGCGGCGGCGAGCAGGCTGAGGCAACTGCACGGGCGGCTGGGTGGAGGCAGCAGCGGACCGCCGGGGCAGGATGTGTTTAATTGCCTCAGTCTGCTTCTGAGCGGCCGAGAACTGTTGGGCGAAGTCCTCGACCGCCCCGCCGAATAGCCCACCCTGAGATATGGGGGCGTCGAGGAAACGTGTTCGCTCGGCGTCCCGCATATCGGCCAGGGTGAGCCATAAGTGTCGATCCTGGACCACGTTAGTGGACATCACCTGACCCAGGGAGCGCGCGGTCACCTTCGTCGCCCGGAGAGCGAGGTCGGTGGCGGCACGCAACTCATTGCTGAGTCCTGGGTCAGCTCCTCCCTTGTGCATGTCGCACAGCAACTTGGCCTGGTAGGCCTGAAGAGTTGCCATGGCATGCGGCGAAGCTGCGGCCTGTCCCGCGGCTCTATAGGTCTTCGCCACCAGGGATGACGAAAACCTACAGGCTTTGGAGGGGTGCTTAGGATCGCCGCGCCAGGACGAGGCACTCTGCGGACACAGTTGCATCGCAACAGAGCGCTCGACCGAGGGGACCCCAGTGTACCCTTTAGCCACAGCCCCATCGAGGGTGGAGAAGGCGGAAGAGCTCGCCAAACGGTCAGGGGAAGACAACGGGTTCTTCCAGGACCGCGCGATCTCTTCATGTACCTCGGGGAAGAAAGGAATTGGAGGAGTGGCCGAACGGGTGTCCGGACACTCCCCCAAAAACCAATCATCCAACCGTGAACGCTCAGGTCGGGGCGGAGGGTTCCACTCCAACCCAAGCGCAGCGGCGGCCCGAGATAGCATGGCTGTCAATTCCGGGTCAGACTCGGACAATGCTGGGACGCCCGAAGGCGGCAGCACAGCCGAATCTTCATCCTCGGATGACTCCAGCCCACCTTGTGATGCGGCGATGGACATTTCCTCGTCCTCCGCCGCGGCAAACGCCACAGTCGGGACAGCATGAGCAGGCCCCTATGTAGACGCCTGAACACGGAGCGGGTCAGGTGCTTGAGAGGGGGGTGTGGGCCGAGGCATGAGCGTCGGCGCATCATTCCACACCATCACCCTCAGATCACCCTGGCCACCAGCCAAAGTGCAGCCTCGCTTGGAGACCGCAGATTGGGGTGTGGCAGAGGGGACTCTCGCTCCGGCATACGTCATGCAGCGCTCGTGCCCATCAGAAGACGGAAGAAATGCACCGCACCCAGAAGTGCACGGACGAGACATCCTGAAAAGGACGCGTCATGTGCAAGCTCTTTTATGAGAGGAAGCTTCGCAGCCGATGGCGAAGTGCCCAGGGAAGCACACACCAGCTGTCAGACGGACCACTGCGCAGATCAGCAGTCAGGAAGTATGTGATCACTGGAACGCGCCGTAACACCAACACCGACTGGAAAGCTGCTCGTCTCGAAGAAGCTGACGAATCTCAGAAGGCTGTAGGAGTGAAGAGAGGTACTCTTGGCTCCGAAAGCAGAAACATAATGTGATATTGCCACGTACTTCCTTATATACTCACGCAGTGAGGCGGAGTTACGTATGAAAATTCCGCATGCCCCATGGCATTGGCACGCCATTGGGCGTTTTCTACATGCTCGAAGATGATAGGCTTCAAGGCGAAACCCCCATTCGTTAGTCACTAACGTACGTCGTAGTGACTGAACGAAAGGGAACTTCACAGCATATGTGTTCAAAACAGTAAACATCTGAAATTACGTAAACAATTATCATCTTTTAATGAGTAAATGTGTAAACAATTTTAGGGTTATAAGCAGGGTTCGAACATACATCCTCTTACATGGAGTCATTAACAAACAGACCTCTCTCCCACCAAGCCTGGGACAGGTTAGGCAGATCTTGTATGGGCCAAACTGGTGTAGTGATTATTACTCAATTCACCGATGACGTCAGTGATTTTTAGATCACGTGTCACTTAAGGTGTGGTTATGAGTGTATCAGATGACCCCTCCCCCTTTTTGATACGGGGCACCAGCTAAGAATACTATCTTAACAATATAAGAACACTCCCAAAGGAGCGGTTCAATAATTCAGAATTAATGTAAATTAGAGGGAGTTGGTCAGCTGATTTATCTGAAGGATTTGTGAGTCTGGATAACTAGTAGAGTCTTTGATCATCAACACAATGAAGACACAGTGTAATAAAATGAATTAAGTTTATTAATAATAGATATGCAAGAGTAAATACTTCAATGATTAATAATGCTAGTAATGAATATACACTTCTAAAGGATAGTAAACTAATAACCAAAAATAAAAGTAATGAGTGAAACAATAAAACTGATAAATGATGTGAACACAGAATGGATAAATGCAATGCTGTTGAACAGAATGTAGCAATGTAAAAGAATCGAATGGGAATGCTTCCTATGGAAGCCACCTAATGGTTCTAGCAAATGGTGATAAATAAATGATTATTTATCATTAAACAAATAATAAACCTATTATTTGTAACAAGCTGACCTCCGGTAACTGTTATCTAAGCAGGTTAGAAAAACATATGCTGCATGTATAAACTAATGCCAAGGTCTCTAGACAGAGGTTTGGTAAGTTTATATTTACGTTCCACACAGTCGGGTGATCGGTCCGGCAGTAGAGACGTCTTCCACTGGTTATGCGGGTAGCGTGCAGTGGGGGGGCGCAAAGATGCGATCCAGTAGTCGTTGCCACGCTGGGCTGAAGGATGCAGAACTTTGGTTGCGCCGAGAGGGTCCTTAGGAAATGGACCAGGCAGCTGGGTCAGTTGAATCTCCACAGGGTCCGTTGCAGGCTGGCTGCGTCTCTGAGGAGCCGTGTGGGACAGGCAATGTCTGCCGATTCAGAGGTCCTTAGTGGACTGGGCTGTGCTGCTGGAGGAGTCGAAAGGGTCTAATAAGATCTCTCAGTGAGAGAGCTCTTCTTGCAGCTAGAGTACAGCCGAAAGCAATATAAAAGGTTTTGCTCGCAAAAGCTTAACCTCAACCGTCTTGTAGTCTCTTTCCTCGTCAGGTCAGAAACTCAGGACGTGATGTGTCTGTTAATGTCTCCTTCCCCGTCGGGTTAGAAACGCAGAACAAGGGTGTGTCTACCCGGGGGACATATTTATCCCTTTCTGATGAGGAGGAGATTGAAATCCGGCGCCTTTCCAATCCTGGAGTGTGATTGGCCACTGATGTCCGAAGTAGCCCCGATGTAGCCCACCCTAGTGTGGAACTCATTTGCATAGCATAAAGTGGCATGTCAAGACAATGTCTTTAATGTTTTACCCATGCATTATTTATTTACCAAACCTCTTTTAAAATATAAAAGGCATCATATGGAACAGATAGAGACCAAACATGATAAGAAACGGTTAAGTCATCGTCCGTGCATTTGTTTATCTGTTAATGTATCTGTCCCGTGGACTGTTGCGTTTACAGTCAATGACCATTAACATAAACGGTGCTTTGTGTGAAGATGAAGTGGAAGAGTTGCAGTTTATATACATTTAAGGCCTCCAAACATGTGTATGAATGGATTTAGATAGATCTCTGTGGCCTCTCTTTTGCTGCTGCATCCAGGAGGTCCTGAAGGAATTTTTATGGCAGCTCTTGCCTAAACCTTAGGAATGAGTTTGGTGGTTAAAGTCAACTTTTAGACCAATGAGAGTCCTCTCCTTGGTGGTGGTGGGTGCAGGAGGTCCCCCTTCCTGTCCAGTAAGAGGTATCTGGCAGTTGTCTTGGCATCTTATCTGATGTTGTTGAACATTTGATTATGTTCATTCACCAAGGGTCCAATCACAGTGTGGCACATCTTCCTCCACACCGGTAGTTAGAGAGGGGCCTTGCCATAAACTGGTCTCTGGAATGCCATCCTAACTGATGTTCACCACATCTCCCCCCTGCTCGAACTGATTGAGGACCCGGAGTCGTTGATCTGGGCGATGTACTGAAAGGAGAACAGCAGGAACAAAACACAAACCTCACCTCATCCTTTGACCATTGGCAGTTTGAGTAACTATAATTCCATAGTTGATATACTAAATTTAGTGAGTATACTAATGCTGTCCTGTATCCATACTAATAAACAGGTTACACATTATCCTACATGTAAGAAAAGGGAAACTATGGATAGTAAACAAATTATAAAGACTATTCTGTGAGTGGTGTCTACAGAATAAAGTAATCTCTTGCTATTTCCGTCTAGTCAGTGTTGCTTGTTATAGCAGGAGAAAGCTCAGGGAGTGGTCTGCACATATTAGATTTGAGCTCAAGAGCTTTGTTAAGTCTCACCCTTTTCTGCTCTGACAGGCTAGCCTGCAGTTTGTGGATCCGGTGGAACATTTTCCACCCCAGGGTGCCCATTGTAGCCCACCCACAAAGTGTGAAGATGAGTAATAGGCTGTCACTGATATCCCACCCCCAAGTGAAAGGCACCTTCTTAGGTTTTGACTCCACAGGTGAAGCTCGGAGGCTACCTAACTGGAGACTGATCCTTGCTAATTTAGGTCCCTCAAACGAGATTTGATTCCTGAGTGACTTATCTACTTCCAAAGTATGTCCTTCAAAGGCATCCACTATTTCAAACTCCACATCATGTACATCAGCATCAAGATGGTACAGAACTACATTTTCGATGTGGAGAATTGCTCCTACAGGGATTTGAATTAGCATAGTTTCATTAGGGAGGCGTATCGGAATAGCTGCATCCTGGTGGTTATATGTCATTATGGCTTCACTAACAGGTGTATTAACTAGCCACTTATTTCCTGCTCTATCAATTTGGGTGTTAGTCACTTCCTCCCTGTGTGTAGCAACAGCAATGCATTTGTCTTCCGTGGTTAACCTTTTAATGCCGCATAGGCCTACACTGGGGTCTCTTACGAAAGGTTTACTGGGGCAAAGCCAGTGAATATCTTTGACAACAGTACACATATGTAGGTTAGGTATCAGGTACATGTCAGGATCTTCATCTTGATAAGCTATGAGTGAGGGTGTCTCAATTTTTATGTGTATATCTTGAGACCAGAACCCTACGTTCAGTACTGATTTCAACTTGTATATGTTTTTAGTGTCAATTATCGGAAGATTTAACAGGAAACCAATTTCTTTAGCCTCTGGGTTAACATGGATTGGTATAGCACTCCCAAGGCTGTAAGCTAAATGTATCTGCAGTGTTTGCATGGTTCCCTGCAATACCAGACTCAAGATATTCTTCACCAGCTCCACCGGTACCAAGTATGAAGGGATCCGGTTTAATGCTAAACTGTCAACAGCAGAGCTGACTTCTCTCAGCAAGTCTTGCATCAGTATTTGAACCATTTGCATATGGGAATAGTCATCTTGTATGACATCCACTATTCTGCCTATACTGCGGATTGTATAATTCAAAAGGGCTGTATGTTCATTCACAGCGACGATTGTTCCCTCCAATGTTCTGTCTAACTGCTGCAGCTGCCTCTGCTGAACATAGATTTTCTCTTGTATCTCAGGCATTTCTCTTTTCAACCCTTCCACATGTTTTTCCAATGTGGATATGCTAATGCTGTTAACTGTTGAAGTGCCAACTGATAAGAGTGAGCTTAGGGCTGATGCTGCTGTTAGCAGTGTACCAAGGAAGCGCTTTGGGCGTCGAACTCCCCTTAGTTCTTCCTGTGTTATGGTGACTTTTTGTAACTGTTTAAGCATGTGGATTGTGTCTAACTGAGCATGTCCTATGATGTCCTTGCTCCCTTGGGTGACATGCCAGGGGATCCTCCCCCCTGAGGTCACATGCTTTTTGTAAACGTCAGCAGGGTCGAGCCGAACAAAGACTCTCTGAGTGTGCACATAACAGTCAGTCGCTAAAATTCCAGGGGCATCCTGAAGTATAATGCCAGTAGGAGGACCTGATTCCACTATTGGCATGGGCTGGACTGCATTGAGTACGCAGATCACTATGATTAGGCTCAGCAGGTTCATTCTGAAATTGCACATATACAGAGTGTCACTTTTCACTACTTTGTAAGCAGAGTATAACTAACAAATACCACTATGACCAGCCACAACAACTATTCAAGGGTGCACTGGCAACAATGCACTGATACAGTATAGACTTCTCTACACTGCCTGAGATCTTACACCTTAACAGAAGTTACTCCTGAGCGGTGTTCACCCTTTGTATTCCCATCTGGGGTTTGTAAGGCTTAATCTGGTTAAAGTGTACCCACTTGTACTCAGGGGATCTTTTCCCTTTTGAGATTTTAATGCGGTATGCTACTGGGGAAAGTTTTCCTACAATTTCATGAGGACCACACCAGTTTGGGAGAAACTTTTTGGGAACACCCACTGGCTTTGTGAAGTTGAAATACATCACCTTGTCTCCCACTTGGTATTCTGTAGAGCTGGATTTTTGATCATAGTATGCTTTCCTGCCCTCAGCACTTTTCTCCAGTTGCTCTTGTGCCCATGCAAAAGTCTTCCTGAGGTGAGCCCTCAGGTCTGACACATACTGGTGGGCTGTATATGCGCTGGCCACACTAACATTTCAGGTTGGTAAAGAAGATGCAGAGGGAGTGTCATTTGCCGCCCTGTCATCATTTCAAAAGGTGTGACAGCTGTAGAGTTATGGGGTGTGGACCTAATGGCCATTAGGACCAGGGGAAGTTTTACATCCCAGTCTTTTCCATTAGCTGAAATGTACTTCCTCAACATTCCTACAATTGTGCGGTTGGATCTCTCCACCTGTCCTGATGACTGAGGGTGATGGGAAATATGAAGTTTTGCCTGGACTCCCAACATTTTCCACAGTTCACTCATTACAGTGGCTGTAAAATGAGTACCGCGATCCGAATCTACAGAGAGGGGTAGCCCCCACCGGCTAAACACATGATTAATCAGCAAGATAGCCGTGGTCTCTGCTGTGTCATTTCGGGCTGGAAGACATTCCACCCACTTGGTGAATGCACATGTCACATTAAGAAGGTATTTGTTACCTCTGGAGGACTTAATTACCGGACCAATCCAATCCATCTGAATGTTAGACCAGGGAAATGTTATTCCTGCCTTTTGAAGAGGAGCTCTGTGAGGGGGGTTAGATGGCTGAAACTGACAACAAACTAGACAACCCTGGACATAGGCTGCAATGTCCTGTTTCATCTGTGGCCAGTAGGCTAACTGACGAAGGGTCTCATATGTGGCTTTCACCCCCCTGTGGCCTCCACAAGGTTCATCATGGGCATGCAGGAGCATAACCCCCCTGTGTGCTGTAGGGACCACCCATCGAGGTGGTGTGTTCTTATCAGGTGAGTATATTAGCAAACCCTTCTCTAACCTTAAATGGTGTCTGATAAGGTATAGAATTTTCTGGTCACTTGACTCTGCAAGATTTTGCTCAGTTATCGGATGCTCTACTGGGTTAGAAATGAATAGGTAAACAGTGTTGATCACAGGGTCTTGTTTTTGCATGGCAATGAGGTCAGTATCTGCTAGCTGTCTGCCCATCACCACAGTCTGAGGTGTGTCTTCAGGGGTTGTCACAGCTTTCTTTCCTTGCCTACGTGTGACCGCATTAACACTTACAAGAGTGGACTCTGATGTTGGAAGCCACTCCTTCTGGAACTCCCATGGAGTTCCTGCTATGGCACCTGACTTGGCTAGCCTGTCAGCTTCATCATTGCCTGTCTTGTCTAGCCCGGGGGCTTGTGAATGCCCTTTTACCTTTTTCCAGTACACTGTCATGCCATTCTGACTAACAAGTTTGTCACAAGCAAGGAACAATTCCTCATGCTTAACTTCCTTTCCTCTGGCATTTTTCATACCGTTCTGTTTCCAATGAGGGAAGTGAGAGACAAAGCTGTGTCTGGCATAGTTTGAGTCCGAACAAATTACCAAGTCTCTGATACTGTACTTTGCTGCTTGTTGCAAAGTTATGAGTGCAGCAGCAATCTCTGCATACTGACTAGACTTGGAGCCTAAACAGAACTGCTGTTTACGACAGGGAGCATCAGCCTCCCAGACTAATCCTACTCCAGCCTGTATGTGTTGTTCATGGTGATAAGAGCACCCATCAATGTAGGCCTTAGGAAGACCTGTGCAGACATTTTCATCATAGTAATGATGGTTTGATGTCAGTGAGGGAGTAGTGATTACTGTGCTGGCTTCTGCTGGATATTCTCCATCAATGCAATGCTGGCACATAGCTAACCCTTGGCCTAGTGCCATCTTATTGTTCTGTGCATATCTCACCTCCACCTCATAACCTTGCAATGCCATCATCCATGTGGCAATCCGACTGTTTGAGACTCTACCTTCCCTGAGTCTTTGGCTATTTAGGAACTGGACGGGCTGATGACATGTCTCAACAATGACTTTCTGACCGCCAATATAGCTACGAAAATGTTCAATTGCCCATATTGTAGCGAGTAAGGCTTTCTCACAGTCTGAGAACTTAATCTCCACACTACTGAGTGCCCTACTAGCATAGGCAACAACCCGCTTGTCTTGGTCATGCTTTTGGGAGAGTGCTGCACTGAGGCAGTGCTCAGAAAAATCTGCCTGGAGGAAAAACTCTTTGTCTTTGTCAGGGTAGGCTAGGCATGGGGCAGTGCACAGCCTGTCCTTCAGTTCTTTCATGGCCTCAGCCTGTCTTTCTTCCCAGTTAAATTCTCTATCTTTCTGAAGCAGTTCATGCAGTGGTTTGGCAATGTGTGCATAATCTTCTATGAACTGACGGGAGTAATTGCATACTCCTAGGAAGCTACGCAGTTCCGAAACATTTGTAGGCGTTTTGATATTCTTTACTGCTTCTATTCTACTAGACTGAGGTTGAATACCATCAGGGCCAACAGTCAGTCCAACATACTCCACTTTTGTACGGCACCACTGTCCTTTGGCTAATGACAGTTTAGCACCTGCCTCAATGAGCTGGGTGAGAACATGTCGTATCTCTGTTAGATGATCTGACCAGGTCTGACTACGCATAAGGATATCATCAACGTAGATCAGGTTACCACGTGTGACTGAATCACCCATTGCCTTGTGTAGAAATATGTTAAACTCAGCAGGGGAGTTTGAATAGGCAAATGGGCACCTGTTCCAAGTGAACTGTCTACCTCCAAAAGAAAATGCTAGTTTATACTGATCTGCCGGGTCTACCTTCATTGTCCAAAAACCATTTGCCACGTCAACTGTGGAGAAGTATTTAGCTGTTGTTACCTTGGCTAGCTCTTGGTCAAGATGTATCATAGGCCAACGTGATAGGGGAACCTGTTTGTTGAGCTGCCGGTAGTCTACAGTCAAACGCCATCTTCCACTTGGCTTTAAAACGGGCCAAATTGGAGAATTGTAGGTGGAATTGCACTCACGTATGATCTCTTTCTCTAACAGGGAATCTATAATTTCCTGAATGGAGTCAAAAGCGATGAGTGGTATTCTGTATTGCCGGACAAAGGTGGGCGGGGCATTTGGATCTGTGGGAATACGGACTGTATGGACGTCTGTGGCTCCACAATCATAGGAATCCTTAGAAAAGATTTCCTTGTGCTCATAAAACACCTGCCTTAATTCTTGACGCTGGACCTCTGTGTCCAGAGCATCAGCTTGGTCTAGCTGTCTTTGAACTTCTGACTCAAAACCAGAGTATGGTTCAGTGCACTTTACTGCATCTTTCTTACAGTTCACTGGTGCCTGCGACTCTTGGGCCATCACAGTATGGACCACTATCTCACTGTCACTTTCAAAGTCTACTCTACATACAGCTCCCTCAAATACACCTGGGTGGGTTATGATGGAAATCATCTTGGTAGGGTAGGTGAGATACACTTGCTCACAATTGTCTCTCTGTATAGGCAAGTCAGGAAGATCTCCTATGACAGGAATAGTTAATTCAAAATCATGAAAGGAGATATCGATCAGGTATCCTAGAGGAGTGTGGGGAGGAATGCAAATATTTCCTCTGGTGAGATTTTGTACAAGTAGGTAAGTTGAGCGGTTGTACAGTTCAAGTTGTGGGTTACCACACATTTTGAGTCCCAAACTGCAAAACTGAGCAGAGGGCTGGAAGAAGGCTAGTACTGTCTGGTTCATTTCTTGACCCCTTTTTATGACCAGTCTGACTGGGACCTCTGCAGTTTGGGCAGGGACCACTGTGTCAAACTCATTCATAACCTGACATGCTTGGGGAATTGTCTGACCAGAATGCATGTTGTTAGGCTCACATGACAGTACATTAGGGCCAATATCGGCTCTGGACCACAGTACGTTGTTGACTGTGTCTAACTGCACACCTAATCTCACTAACACATCAGCACCAATGTATACTGAGTGTGTCAGGTCAGGTACCACAAGCACGTAGTGTTTGAGCTGTTTATGGCCAAGCTTAAGGGAGACAGAGCAAACTCCAACACTCTTAACTGTTGTTTGGGGGCAACTAGCAAGCCAAAATTTTTGTTTCTTCTCTACCATGGGAATTATGCAAGGTTTCTCTCGTAACAGTTGATACAGTTCCTGACTTATCGCTGACTTCTCTGACCAGAGTGCAACCACAGCATCCTCAACCAGAACATCATTAACATGTATGCCTCCCACCACTTGTGGATTATATACCGGGGTGTTAGGAAGTTCCAGGGCACACAAGAATGCATTTTTCTTTTCTAACAGCTCTAGGGGTATCCTGTTCTCATGAGCTGTGTCTGCTGACTGGGGGTTGATGATTTGCATTTCCCTCACAGCAGGAGCATCTTCACTAAGGTGAATATTTTTCAGTGTCAGCTGACTAGAGTCAGATGTCCCCTCTACCTCCACTGCCTTGCATATCTTCTGATTAGAGCTAGTCTCTTCAATGGGCCGTGGGACTCTGACTTGTGCCCACAATTGACAGCTGTGATAGTCAATTAATGGTGATAGCCTATTCAACAAATCCTGGCCAATAAGAAGCTGCTCTGTGTCAAAGCCAACAACGTAGAGAGGGTGAACTATCTTCATCTCACCAAAGGTTAACTCCACCCACACCCGCTGGTTAACAGGGGCCTGATCCTGTGTGTAGCTAGTTATCTTGATCTGACAACTCTCTACCTTAAGCCACTTACCTAGTGAGTTGGTTACTTGGGTGAGTTTTTTAAACAACCCAGGTGACACCAAAGAAATTTCTCAGCCAGTGTCTAGCAGGGCATCACATGTTAATGCACCTTCAATGTACACAGAAATATAAATTGTTCTGGCCCTGCCTCTCTGTGTCAGGTCACCAAGGAACTGACAGAGACTGGGGTTCGGTCTGCTGATATCTGATTGGTTAGGCCTCACTATCTGTTGCATGGTTCCCCCTTCCCTTGGCTCTTCCCCCCACCCTATGAAGTACACTTTGGGTGGGGGAGGGGAGGGGTCCCGGCCTAGTCATTGCTTGGAAGGAGGGTCCTTTTCTTTCTGGGATGTGTGCTCCTTTGACTTAAGGTCTTTGAGGGCTTTAGCAAGTATTTTCTGAATTTGCTTCAAGTTATCACAATCCCTTTCTTCAGTACCTTTGAACTCCTTTTTCTTCTGACTGCCCTGTTTGTGACTATCCCTTGATTTATCTCTGAACCTTCTGTACCTTTCTTCCCTGTGTGTATGTCTGCCACCCTTGTACCCTCCATTGCCTGAGGATTTATGGCCCTGAGTGTCCTGTTGGAACTCACCAGACTTTGGCCGGGAGGGGCGACCAGAACGGGTTGGTCCACTTTGGGGAAGCTCGGAACCTTCTAGTTCAAGAGAAGGCTCCCTGTCATGTCGGAGTTCAAATACATGAGTACCTGGGTCCCTGTCTTTCTTGTCTGTGTGTAACTTCTCACTCTCCCAGGCTCTCATTGCTAGCTGTCTTAACTCTGCTGCAGTCATGTGATCAACATCTACCAGCAGGGAAAGGGATTTCCTAATTGTTGGATGCAAATTACTCACAAACAGACTTTTAAACATCACATCCTCTTCTGCCCTAGGAGAATCCAAACCAGCAAAATATACTCTGCGCAAGCGCTCATAATACTCTCTGGGTGATTCATAGCGGTTTTGCTTAGTCTGTAAGGCAGAAAGCCTGGAGACAGATGGGTTTTGATATATTGTGTATTCAGCTCTCAGGGCCCTACACAGTTCATTGTAATTACCAGAAATGGCTGGACTTTGTCTTTCCATGAAACCATGGACAGTTCGCACTGTCGTTTTCCTCAGAATGAGGAGTTTATCTGCCATAGTGGCCTCAGGGATGTATGACAGTGCAAAGTTTACATCTTTAAGGTATAACTCTATGTTGCTTCCAGGGGTATCAGGATTAAACACTTCGATGTCACGTGCTAATTCCCTAAGCTGACGCAGCCTACTGTCTCTGGATGGTGCTGTACTAGGGAAGTCAGGGATGGAGCGACTAGTTTTTCCCCATACTGGAGAGTCAGAATCTACTCCGTGAGGATGGCTGGGACTAGCAGTGGGGGTTGGGCCAAAGGCTGCAACAGCATCACCATAGGCCTGATTGCGCTGTCTCTGTGAGGGGCTATCAAGTAAGGGATCTTTCACTGCTGGGCTGAATGAGCTGAAACGCACACTTGATGGTTCAGGGGGCATGTCCCTATTTATGTCTAACTGCTCCATTCTTTTCCCTATTTCCTCTAGTCTCTGCTCTGCGATATCAGCTTTATCTGCCCACCCTCGGGCCCTGGCAGCAATTCTGTCATGACTGTTCTGGACTTCTAATAATTTATCGTCTGCCCTAGCCAAATCATCTCTGAGTTGAACCTGAACCTGCTTTGAATCATACAGCTGTTGCTTAAACAACTGTGACTCTTCACGGGTTTCGGTATACAGTTTGTGTTCTATCTCTAAGTCCCTTTTCAAACAAGAAATTTCAGACAAGGCTGACTTTAACTCATCCTTGGCCTGTTTCTCACTCATACTCACTACTCTTAATTTGTCTGACTGTGCTGACAAATCACGTTGAGCCTGAGCTAACTGTTTGCAGAGCAGGTACAGAGACCGAACTTACACACTCATTCTTGACCTGTTCAAACTCAGTTTCTAGGTCTAGGTTTTCTTCTTTTAACCTTTTAATTTTCTCTTCTTGGCTGTCTGTAACACACTGCAAGTCTTCTTTGTCTGCAGACAACCTACTAGCTTCCACCTTTAAATGGTAATTTGCATGACGCATATCGGCCAGCTCACTCTTTAGCTCTTGGATCATCATATCCCTATCTCTTATCTGTTCATTAGCAAGGGATACTCTGTCTATTGCTTGGGTTAACTGAGCAGCCCAATTTAGTGCTAAGCTAGAGAGGAGTTTGGTTAGCGAGGCACCTTTTATGGCCTGGCCTGCTGATTCAGTGGTTAGCTGTGTTGTTTTGAGGCTGATTTTATCATAATCTAAGCCCTTAATCATCTCTATGTAACCTGGATTCACAGCACTGGTAAGGTCTACAACCAGCTGTTCAGGTAGGGTCAATTCTGCCATTTTTGACAGATACTCTACTGCACCTAGCAACTAGCTATTCTCAGTATTTAACACAAAAGTGTTTATAGTTTGAAGTCACAGGGGCACTGTAAGTCACACCCTGACTAGTGACACGGACTCTAGCTCTTGGCTATGAGTGGTCAGAAGGAACTACCCTTATCTGACACTTATCTAAGTTCACGCAGAACTCTCAAATTTTGATAGCCTTACAAGGTACTTGAGCCCTTTGCTATACTTAGTAGTAGCAACTAGTTATAATTAATAATCACAACCTCTGCTAACACTATTGTAAAAACTGCTGTTCACCCTCTATATTTCTGGTTCGGAGTAATTGAACGGCTACAGGATGTCCGGTCAGAACATTATGTCTCACACCAGTCTGTACTTCAAGATTATTTATTAGGGTTTGTCATGGGAGTGCGTGTGGTTCTGTAAACAAGCAATATACAAATATGAATAAACATAAATGCACAATCACAGATCTATAAACAATACTTAACTATAAAAAAGCACTTCACTATTAGTTTTAAGCATCATATTAAATTGCACATTAAATAAATAGCTATAAACCCAAATATATGCATTACAGACTCAATAAAATGTTTATGCTATCGCACCGCCAGCCTATTGCACGTAGTGTTTACAGCGCATGCGTCTAACTTGTATGAATAACATGCTCGTACATGTTCCCTGAGACACTTTAAAGTCTATACAATATAAGTGCAGCATCAAATACTTTACTGATAAGAACACAGTGAGATTATATGGCCTTAATACAAGGTATTTATGCAACAACATAATGTGCAAACCGAATTATTACTGTAAACATTCACGCGGAATGCCGCGGTAGCGCTCTTTCCTGTCTCTTAGCAATAATCACTAATGACGCGAAATACTTACAATCAGTTGCACGCACACACAATCCACAAGAACTGTCAATGGCACTTCTGACTAATTTAAATGTTAATAACTATATACAATCGCATCTCTGCAGCCTCACTCACTGATAGCTTGTTTACAACTCCGCGGAAAGTTTTTCTTGAACAGTCCAAGTCACGAACAGAGGTGGGGGAGTTTGGAAGAGTCCATTTGTGAAGGGTGGACTTTTTTACAGCCGCCCCCAAATTCGCAATGTGAATTTGAACAATTAAAAGGCCTTACTAAGTATTGGAATGTCACTCAGGCAAGGGAGGTAGGCTGATAATTTTGGTCGCTGGCCTCAAGTAAGTTCTGTCCTTCACTTTGATTTCAGCTGATCTGACCCGATTATCCTTTCCTGGGTAGACCTGTGTAATCCTTCCCACAGGCCAAAGTGCGCGAGGTAGCTGTTGGTCCACAATCATAACAGTTTCACCTACTTGTAGATTTTCCTCCTCTGACATCCATTTCTGTCTGGTTTGAAGGCTAGGTAGGTAGTTACGAATGAATTGCCTCCAAAAGTGATCAGCTAGCAGCTGACTATGCCTCCATCTCCTTCTGCTAAGGAGTTCAGAATCCTGATATGTCACTTGTGGAAGTGAGGCATCCCGCCGCCCCATCAACAGGATGTTGGGTGTAACTGGATCTGGGTCGGCGATGTCTGAAGATGTGTAGCCAATTGGTTTGGCATTCAGTATACCCTCGATTTCAATGAGAACAGTCCGCAACACTTCTTCAGTGACTGTCTGTGCTCCGAGGGTTACTTGCAGAGCTGTTTTCAGGGATCGAATTTCCCGCTCCCAGCATCCACCGAAATGTGGTGCACTGGGTGGATTTAAAGTGAACTTAATCTGCTGGCTTGCAAGTTGAGCCTGGAGCTCAGGCTGAAGAGCTGCAAAAGCATCCCTAAGTTCCTTTTCCCCACCTTTGAAATTCGTTCCTTGATCTGAAAGGATTTCAGAGGGTTTGCCTCGCCGTGCAATGAAGCGACGAAGGGCCATCAGGAATGAATCACTGTCCATACTTGTGAGGAGATCAATATGCACTGCGCGTGAGGTCATACACTTGAAAATGATCCCCCAACGTTTCTCATTTCTGCGTCCTACCTTTATAAGATAGGGACCAAAGCAATCTATCCCCGTAGAATAGAAAACTGGCTGGTGAATTCTCAACCTGGCTGGTGGGAGGTCTGCCATTCTGGGGGGATGCGGGTTGGCCCGCCATTTCTGGCATTCAATGCATTGGCGTTGATGATGTTTGACTGCTGCTCGTCCCCTTAATACCCAGTATTTTCTCCTGAGTTCTGAAAACACCCTTTCTGGTCCAGGGTGATGCAGACGATCATCATAGTCTTTGATGATCAACTTGGTGAGTGGGTGATGTGGATCAATGACGATGGGGTGGATGTTATCCTCTTCTAGCGGACTGATCTGTCTGAGACGACCACCACCACGAATGAGATTGGTGCTGTTATCCAGTTCAGAGGCTAGACATAGCAGTCGACTACTGCTTGGCAGTGGTTTACCAGCTTTCAAGTGCGACACCTCGTCTGGGAATGATTCCTCCTGGATCTGACGGATGGCTGTGAGCTCGGCTTCTTTATAGTCCTCTGCAGTAGGAATTGAAGGAGAGCTCTCATTCGATGGTTGTACGAGAGCCTTTAGGTAGTCCGTGAAGGTGCGAAATTGGTGAGGATCTGGTAATGACAGAGCAGAAATTACCAGTCCACAGAAGGTTGACCTTTTCAGCTCACTGTCTTGTGTTACGTGAGCAAATGGTGGCATTTTTGGCCAGCTGGCTGGTGTCTGTCTGAGGAATGCTGGACCTTGATTCCATCTGCTGTCTTTGGTGAGATCAGAGGGAGATTTTCCTTTTGTAATGTCATCCGCTGGGTTGTCGTTTGACTGTACATAACGCCAGGTATCAGATTCAGTTAAGTCCTGGATCTCTGCCACTCTGGTTCCCACAAAAACCTTAAAGCGGCAAGAATCTGATAAAAGCCAGGTCAGTATTGTAGTGGAGTCCGACCACAAAGTGACGCTGCTGAGTGGTAATGTTAGCTCTGTTTTGAGGACTTTAGCCAGTTGCGCCCCTGTAAGTGCTGCACACAGCTCGAGACGTGGAATGCTTTGTTGTTTCTTGGGGGAAACACGGGACCTGGCTGTTACAAAGGCAACCTCCACTCTACCTTGAGGGTTCTCTGTTCTTAAGTACGCCACAGAGCCATAGGCCTTCTCTGAGGCATCACAAAAGATGTGAAGCTGCCTATTACTAGTGGAACAGTCCAGTTCTTTGCTGCAATAACATCTGGGCAAAGTGATGTGCTGTAGGTCTTCCAACTCGCTCTCCCAATGTTTCCAAGACTCAAGTAGGTTCTCTGGTAGTCGTGGGTCATCCCACTCTCTCTTTTTGTCCCACAACCTTTGTACTATTACCTTAGCTCGAGTAGTGAAAGGGACAATGTAGCCAAGGGGATCATATTGGCTAGCAAGTATTTGGTAGATACTTCGCATTGTGGGCACTTGACAGTCAGGTTTGCGTCGTTTGTAAGAGAGGTTATCTGATTGACAATTCCAATTTAGGCCAAGAGTTGATTCCTGGGCATCTTGGTGACCTTCACCGAGCCAGAGGATGCTGTTCTGAGACTGAATATCGACTGGCAGATGGCTGATAACTGAAGGGTCATTGCTAGCCCACTGTCGTAGCTCAAAGCCACCAGACGCTAGGAGGCTGTAAAGTTTGTCGACTAGGTTCTTGGCTGTTTTGGGGGAAGCAAAGCTCTGAAGGCAATTGTCAACATAGAATGACTTCTCCACAGAAACCTGTGTGTCCTCTCCAGGCTGGCTGTGATCTATAACATGCTTCTGTAAAGCAAACGAAGCACAACATGGACTGCAAGTTGTCCCGAACGGCAGCACCTGCCATTCATAGACATCAGGGAGTCTGTCTCTTTGCATATCTCTCCAGACGTATCTCAGCAGTGGTTTATCCTTTGGCAAAAGGCGTACCTGATGGAACATGCCACGGATGTCACTACTGATGGCAATAGAGTGTTCCCGGAAACGCAGAAGGACTGCCAGAAGTGATGGACCAAGTGTTGGACCAGGTAATAAGAGCTCGTTTAGATTGTGCCCTTGGTATGAGAATGAACAGTTAAAGACTACCCTGTTCTTCCCATTATGCTGCACAATGTGGTGCGGGATGTACCAGGATTCTTTTGTTCTGTCCACCTGCTCCTGATTAAGTTTGACAACATACCCAGCCTGCACTAGCTTGGCCAGCTCCTCTTGGTATGCTGCAGCCAGATCAGGGTCTTTTTCAAGCCGTTTCTCTGTTCCCCTCAGCTGTGGTAAGACAGCTTCCTTACGGGCATATAGACGAGGCATGTTCTTGACGCGAAGCAGAGGAGTAGCATATCGCTGAACACCATCAATATCCACTCTTACTGTGTTCTCTTGCAGAAGCTGGATTGACTCTTTGTCTTGGCGTGACCTGGTGATCACCTTTTCACTCTGATAGGGCAGAACATCCATTTGCCACAGTCTCTCCACATTTGCATAAAGGTCATTGATGGGCTGCAGCGAGGTGAAGAAGCATTGCTCAGGGGAAAGATGGCTGCCCAATTCTCGAGTTGGACCCTGCAGGGTCCATCCCAGACGTGTTCTCACTGCTGCCGGACCACCAGGGGGACCCAGTCTAACTGGCTGTATAGATGTGATAAGGTGGGGGCAGTCAGAGCCAATGAGAAGTACAGGATGTACCTTGTCCAGCTGTTGTAGTGGTAACCCAGCAAGATGTTTGAACTTCCTTTGCAGGGCACTGACTGGGTGGGTATGTTCTGCTAGACCAAGTGCTTTAGCTGTGAATGCGTTTCGGATCTTGTAGGCTTTACTGGGTTTAACAGTTGGGGACACAGTAAAAGTCACAGCCGCCCCGTGAATTACCTGGGTATCTTGTCTCACTGTGCGAAGCACAAGGTCCTCGGGCTCCCCCACAAGTCCCAATTTCTCCACTGCATCCTGGAGAATGATGGTCCGCTCTGATCCATCGTCCAACACTGCATAAGCCTCAATCGCCCTGTTACCATTCCTGATCAGAACCTTGGTCACTTTGAGTAGCACTTTACTGCCAGATGTTGGACGGTCAACATACAAAACAGCACTAGAAGGAACTGTACTCTGCTGAGGTGGCTTGACTTGATCATTGATGTCATGCAGTACCAGAAGGTGCTTCCTGTTGCAGGTTGGGCAGAGAGTCTTAAGTGTGCAGTTAGCTGCTTGATGTCCACGACCACAGCGCCAGCACCGGTTCTTTGTCTTTATCCAGTCTATCTTCATGTCTTTGTTAAGAAGCTTGAAGTTGTCACAGCTATTCAAATAATGCTTGTTGTTGTCACAGTATGGACAAAAAGCCTTTACCTTCTCTGTTCGGAATGAAGCTGGTTTAGACATGGCTGAAGACGTCAGCATGGACGGTGCCTTTTCAGTCCCAAGGAGAATAGTAGTTGGTCTGCGAGGCTGGTTAGGCTCTCTTCTCACCTCTCTGATGCGTGTCGAGGAGTCCTGCTTTGGGTGACAAGCATACTGGCTACTGTCTTCCTGTACCTGAAGCTCATATTCCAGCCAATCAGCAAAATCCAGCAGTGTTGGAATAGCAACTTGCAGAGGGTGGGTGTACCGTTTAAAACTAGATCTGAGGTCATGTGGCAATTTACTTAGGAGTCGAGACACATGTGATCCACATTCCAGCTCTACACTGCCTTTGTGGCCCAGCTGCTGCAACATACTGACAAGCGAGCGCACCTGCAACCCAAACATCCTGAAGGCTTTGACATCTCCACTGCGTATATTAGGTCCATCCATCAACTCAGCAATTCGTTGCAGGGCTAATTGGTGAGGTTGACCATACATTTTATTCAGAGCTCTCATAGTGTTCGTGAAGGGAAACCTCGAATTGCTATAAGAGTCCGCCACCAGGAGGGCCTCCTCCAATTTCAGATGGTCTGTGAGGATTTGGAACTTGAAGTGTTCCGTAGCATCGTCAGGCAGGATGTTCTCTAACGCAATTCTCAGCCTTGAAAACTCCCTAGGGTCAGGAGACGTCAGGAAAGGGATGGTAGGGGCTGGACCTCTATAGGGTTTCTCATGGATAGATGAGGTTAATTGATGCTCTGAAGGGTATTCAGTGTGAACTGGCTTCCTCTGGTCCTGTAATGTGACCATAAACTCAGGCTGCTGATGTGACAGGGCATATGGTTTAGAGTCTGGATACCTGAACTGCGGCGAGTCGAAATACTGTGTTGGAAAGGAGGCTCTCTCATGTGAGGAGGAGGAAATGTTCATGTTTCTCAGATCATCGATCAGCTCTGTGCTTTCTTCTGGCACAGCTAAGCACAGCTGTCTTTTAGCGGCAGGCGGCGGCCTCGAACGTGGGGCTGGTATTGGATGGTATGGCTGGGGAGTTTGAATGTGAGCTGCTGGAGAGTGAGAGCGTGGTGATGGCATCTGGGAAATGACTGATTCAGGTGGAGCTCTCCGCTCAGATTTCAGGCTTTGAAGCTCATGAAAAAGTGCTACATTTTGTTGACGCATCTCTTTGACTGCAGAGATTATCTCCGGGAGCTGGCTAGCTTGTCGTTGCAAGGCTGCGTTCTCCCTCTTCATCTCCTCTAACATGGTTGTAAGCTCTGGTAGCTGTCTCACTTGCCGTTGCAATGCAGCATTCTCCTCTCTCAGTCTTTCAGAAGTGCGATCCCACTGGTCATTCAGTATCCATTCTGACCGCTCCGATGCTTGGCTAACTGGTGAAGTGGATCTGGAATGACCTGTAGTACTTGGTGGTTTATCATCATGTGCACCCTGGTAGCTAGGTGACCGTGGTTGCTGTTGACGAGGCCCAGGTATACTGAGCTCGTAGTCTTCAAAGTAAACTGGAGGGTTTACTCTTCTTCTTGGTCGCACAGCAGGGGGATCTCTTTCTGGGTGAGACATGGCTGCAACAGTCCACTCATCCGGCTCGAAGGACCATGTAAAAACTGCTGTTCACCCTCTATATTTCTGGTTCGGAGTAATTGAACGGCTACAGGATGTCCGGTCAGAACATTATGTCTCACACCAGTCTGTACTTCAAGATTATTTATTAGGGTTTGTCATGGGAGTGCGTGTGGTTCTGTAAACAAGCAATATACAAATATGAATAAACATAAATGCACAATCACAGATCTATAAACAATACTTAACTATAAAAAAGCACTTCACTATTAGTTTTAAGCATCATATTAAATTGCACATTAAATAAATAGCTATAAACCCAAATATATGCATTACAGACTCAATAAAATGTTTATGCTATCGCACCGCCAGCCTATTGCACGTAGTGTTTACAGCGCATGCGTCTAACTTGTATGAATAACATGCTCGTACATGTTCCCTGAGACACTTTAAAGTCTATACAATATAAGTGCAGCATCAAATACTTTACTGATAAGAACACAGTGAGATTATATGGCCTTAATACAAGGTATTTATGCAACAACATAATGTGCAAACCGAATTATTACTGTAAACATTCACGCGGAATGCCGCGGTAGCGCTCTTTCCTGTCTCTTAGCAATAATCACTAATGACGCGAAATACTTACAATCAGTTGCACGCACACACAATCCACAAGAACTGTCAATGGCACTTCTGACTAATTTAAATGTTAATAACTATATACAATCGCATCTCTGCAGCCTCACTCACTGATAGCTTGTTTACAACTCCGCGGAAAGTTTTTCTTGAACAGTCCAAGTCACGAACAGAGGTGGGGGAGTTTGGAAGAGTCCATTTGTGAAGGGTGGACTTTTTTACAACTATAGTTTCCTGGATGAGGAAACCCTTACCAGATCTATGCCACAATAAAATGGTCCAAAGCTTAAAGGGTTAGTTCACCCAAAATTGAAAATTCTGTCAGTAATTACTCACCCTCATGTTGTTCCAACCATGTAAGACCTTCGTTCATCTTCGGAACATAATTTAGTATATTTTTGATGAAATCTGAGAGCTGTCTCACTCCTCCATAGGCTTTCAGAGGGACTGGAACTTGATGGCCCAGAATAGTAAGTAAAAACGTAATTTAAGGAGTCCAAATGACTACAGTGGCTCTGTATTAAGTCTATCATGCGACGAAAATACTTTTTGAGCGGAAAAACAACAAAAATAACGACTTTATCACACTAGTATTGTTGTTCAATTGGGAGCGCCACGACGCATGCGCGAGAACTGATATTACGGCGTTCTTATTCTACTACTACTTGTTACTGGCTGCTCACTCTTTCGGAGTAGTACCGCCATCTACTGTACGAGATGATGTCCCGACATTGCCGGCAGCGCAACAAGGTCTGTTTACAAGCAGAGGAAGACGCGCGCTGTATGCAAAAGTGCGTTCGTCAATATGTCCGCTGATTTCAATGTAGATGAAGATGAAGACTTGGATTTTTTTAACCATACATACATATATATACATACATACATACATACATACATACATACATACATACATACATACATACATACATACATATATACATACATACATATACATACATACATATATATATACATACATACATATATATACATACATACATACATATATATACATATATACATATATATATACATATATATATACATATATATATATACATACATATATATATATATATATATATATATATATATATATATATATATATATATATATATATATATATATATATATATATATGGTAGCGGCTCACGATCATTTATTGGGAAAGTGTGTAAGGTAAGCCGTTCATTTTGCAGAATTGGTAAGGCACTCTTACGTTTTCTTTTCTTTTTCTCACGATTCTTTCATCCAGGAAATGCACACTTTTTAACCATTGTAAAAATCTAAATCGAGACCTAAATCACAATCAGTGTCGAATTCAATAGCTTGCATACAGCGCGCGTCTTCCTCTGCTTGTAAACAGACCTTGTTGCGCTGCCGGCAATGTCGGGACATCATCTCGTACAGTAGATGGCGGTACTACTCCGAAAGAGTGAGCAGCCAGTAACAAGTAGTAGTAGAATAAGAACGCCGTAATATCAGTTCTCGCGCATGCGTCGTGGCGCTCCCAATTGAACAACAATACTAGTGGGATAAAGTTGTTATTTTTGTTGTTTTTCCGCTCAAAAAGTATTTTCGTCGCATGATAGACTTAATACAGAGCCACTGTAGTCATTTGGACTCCTTAAATGACGTTTTTACTTACTATTCTGGGCCATCAAGTTCCAGTCCCTCTGAAAGCCTATGGAGGAGTGAGACAGCTCTCAGATTTCATCAAAAATATACTAAATTATGTTCCGAAGATGAACGAAGGTCTTACATGGTTGGAACAACATGAGGGTGAGTAATTACTGACAGAATTTTCATTTTTGGGTGAACTAACCCTTTAAACAACAACTCTTACTGCAAACAATTCAGCTGCAACAAATCCTATTCATAAATGGTACCACAGAGCTGAGTGAAGAAACTATGAATCAGGCTTGGGAGGAACCACCTGCTAGCAAACAGTAACCGACCAAACGGAGAATTTTAGTTTCCTGTTAAAGTGATTTACCTCGCAATCTTTTAGGTGAATTATTTGTGTTGATGAACAAAAGACTCGTTTCAATCTTAGTTAGCCTCACACGGGGCACCAATTATGTAGTGATTATTACTCAATTCACCGATGACGTCAGTGATTTTTAGATCACGTGTCACTTAAGGTGTGGTTATGAGTGTATCAGATGACCCCTCCCCCTTTTTGATACGGGGCACCAGCTAAGAATACTATCTTAACAATATAAGAACACTCCCAAAGGAGCGGTTCAATAATTCAGAATTAATGTAAATTAGAGGGAGTTGGTCAGCTGATTTATCTGAAGGATTTGTGAGTCTGGATAACTAGTAGAGTCTTTGATCATCAACACAATGAAGACACAGTGTAATAAAATGAATTAAGTTTATTAACAATAGATATGCAAGAGTAAATACTTCAATGATTAATAATGCTAGTAATGAATATACACTTCTAAAGGATAGTAAACTAATAACCAAAAATAAAAGTAATGAGTGAAACAATAAAACTGATAAATGATGTGAACACAGAATGGATAAATGCAATGCTGTTGAACAGAATGTAGCAATGTAAAAGAATCGAATGGGAATGCTTCCTATGGAAGCCACCTAATGGTTCTAGCAAATGGTGATAAATAAATGATTATTTATCATTAAACAAATAATAAACCTATTATTTGTAACAAGCTGACCTCCGGTAACTGTTATCTAAGCAGGTTAGAAAAACATATGCTGCATGTATAAACTAATGCCAAGGTCTCTAGACAGAGGTTTGGTAAGTTTATATTTACGTTCCACACAGTCGGGTGATCGGTCCGGCAGTAGAGACGTCTTCCACTGGTTATGCGGGTAGCGTGCAGTGGGGGGGCGCAAAGATGCGATCCAGTAGTCGTTGCCACGCTGGGCTGAAGGATGCAGAACTTTGGTTGCGCCGAGAGGGTCCTTAGGAAATGGACCAGGCAGCTGGGTCAGTTGAATCTCCACAGGGTCCGTTGCAGGCTGGCTGCGTCTCTGAGGAGCCGTGTGGGACAGGCAATGTCTGCCGATTCAGAGGTCCTTGGTGGACTGGGCTGTGCTGCTGGAGGAGTCGAAAGGGTCTAATAAGATCTCTCAGTGAGAGAGCTCTTCTTGCAGCTAGAGTACAGCCGAAAGCAATATAAAAGGTTTTGCTCGCAAAAGCTTAACCTCAACCGTCTTGTAGTCTCTTTCCTCGTCAGGTCAGAAACTCAGGACGTGATGTGTCTGTTAATGTCTCCTTCCCCGTCGGGTTAGAAACGCAGAACAAGGGTGTGTCTACCCGGGAGACATATTTATCCCTTTCTGATGAGGAGGAGATTGAAATCCGGCGCCTTTCCAATCCTGGAGTGTGATTGGCCACTGATGTCCGAAGTAGCCCCGATGTAGCCCACCCTAGTGTGGAACTCATTTGCATAGCATAAAGTGGCATGTCAAGACAATGTCTTTAATGTTTTACCCATGCATTATTTATTTACCAAACCTCTTTTAAAATATAAAAGGCATCATATGGAACAGATAGAGACCAAACATGATAAGAAACGGTTAAGTCATCGTCCGTGCATTTGTTTATCTGTTAATGTATCTGTCCCGTGGACTGTTGCGTTTACAGTCAATGACCATTAACATAAACGGTGCTTTGTGTGAAGATGAAGTGGAAGAGTTGCAGTTTATATACATTTAAGGCCTCCAAACATGTGTATGAATGGATTTAGATAGATCTCTGTGGCCTCTCTTTTGCTGCTGCATCCAGGAGGTCCTGAAGGAATTTTTATGGCAGCTCTTGCCTAAACCTTAGGAATGAGTTTGGTGGTTAAAGTCAACTTTTAGACCAATGAGAGTCCTCTCCTTGGTGGTGGTGGGTGCAGGAGGTCCCCCTTCCTGTCCAGTAAGAGGTATCTGGCAGTTGTCTTGGCATCTTATCTGATGTTGTTGAACATTTGATTATGTTCATTCACCAAGGGTCCAATCACAGTGTGGCACATCTTCCTCCACACCGGTAGTTAGAGAGGGGCCTTGCCATAAACTGGTCTCTGGAATGCCATCCTAACTGATGTTCACCACACTGGTTATACTGATCGCTAAAACGTCCCTAATATAGGCAAGAGTTAAATAAACATGTAATATTACCGCTGATAACAATATCAAGCTGATAACAATATGGTAAGAAAGTCATTGAGGATGTTTTTGAGTTTCAGACAGACTATGAAAGGAGAAACCTGACGATTGAAGTAGAACATAACAGCATGCAAAACGTATTAACAATCAGATTTAGCATTACTTTTAAACCTTAACAACAATATACATATCACAAACAGATAACACGAAATATTAACTGTTAACTATAATCACGGCTCATCGCAACATAGAATGATCACACAGAATATGAAATGTCGACCTCATTGCGATTGAAATACCTCATAACAGCATAGAATGTTATAATCACCAGCATTTAGTCAGGATTTAAAGATTAAAACCAATACACATCTCATTTTAAAACATTGTTCATGACAATTTACTTAACATCGCCGAGGCATTTACCATGCAAACAGCAGAAGAAAAAAATCTGTACAAGCAGGGCGCGAACCGTCGACTGCATGGCTGACACAAAGGCACCACTGACCACCAGGCCACCGAAACACGTTAGTAAACAGTGGACGTGAGCCAAAGTCAACGATGTATAGTAGAATTAATATCATGATGTAAATAATATTTCACAGAGCAACGGTTAGACAATATTATAGCAGAGACTAACTTATGAGTTAATCTGAATAGGGTCGGCACTATAATCGCACAGGTAAATGTAAATAAACCAGAATGGTTTTGCCGTGAAAACCCATGCGGAAAAAATGGTAGAAAAACTACAAAAGTACAATATGACATCACGACAAAGTGAAATTGTAAATCAATAGAAAACTATAAACCTTACGGGGTTCGATAGTGTTTAAACGTCCGGTAACGGTAAACGTCTGATAAAAAAGGTAAATGTAATATAATAACACCACAAATAGTAATGTATTGTTATAATCAAAACGTTATATTAGCAAACAAATAAAATAGCACTGCTCTTTTACCTTTCCTACGATGAAGACATAGAAGATACTAGAAACGCTTTACCAAATCATCAACAGTTTTAAAACTATTTTCAACATTCGGCAATATGGTAAAATAAATAATTACTTACGGTGAGATGACATCTTCAGCCGGATACTGGAACAAAGCGATGTAGTCTATTCTTTCGAAAAGTTGTAATTGTCTGTATATGCTGCGGCTGCTCTTTTAAATGTTGTGGGCAATGTACAGGGGGGCGTGACATTCGTACATCTGGGAAATCAATTATTATTATACTAATGCGGACTATTTTAGAATATATATATATATATGTAGATATATACATATATATATGTATAGGTTAATCGACTGAAGCGACTCCTGAGCAAGTGAGCAAACACGGCAAGCAAAACGCAATACTCGTTCCCTCATCTTAGGGAACCGAGGTTACGTTAGTAACCGAAACGTTCCCTTACGAGTAGGGTTGGGCATCGTTTTGATTTGAACGATTCTGATTCCGATTCCGATTCTTAGTTTCGATTCCGGTTCTTTTCGATTCTCGATTCCGATTCTTTGAGGGGTGGAGTCACAACATGTCACAGGCTCATTTCACAGAGGAAAATTGTATTTTGATTCAATAATGAGTTTTAGTTTTGGGACTTTCTCCGCTGGCATTTTCACTTGCTTTGCTGCAAAGGTGAATGGAGTTTCACACCGAGTCCCCGAGTTTAACAATAGCATTAACAGCAGTCATATTAGGACTGCTACTAGCGTGGGCAATTTGCGTATAGCTACATTTATCTACGAGGGGGAAAAATAATTTCAGTAACGTTGTTGTTGTTCACCACAATTCGCAATTTGGTCAAGGGCTTTGTTATTACACTACAATCACTTATGACTTATGACGAGGTGGGATAATGTTAGTTCACCCTGAAATGAAAATAAAGCCATCTTTTACTCACCCAGCTGTTGTTCAAATGCGCATGTTCCTGTGTGCGTACTCTAAGCCGCAGTAGCCTCGTGCAATATTATCATGACAACCGGTACACAATATTCACTTAAGGAGGTTATATTATTAGTATTATTTCTTATCATATACGTTATAGAAAAGACGAGAATTGCGTTTTTTTCTATTGAGCTTGATTTCTCAAAATGGTTATGTGTGTGTGTGTGTGTGTGTGTGTGTGTGTGTGTGTGTGTGTGTGTGTGTGTGTGTGTGTGTGTGTGTGTGTGTGTGTGTGTGTGTGTGTGTTTATCGTGGGTGCAATGACAACAGTGCGAGTTATTATAGTAGGCATGAGCGCTGGCGGCTGCTGACGGCTCATAGTGCACACAGAGGAGCGCGCTCAGAATAACGGCCGAGCTCAGTGTTTTGACTGAATAATACGGTTTCTTTCTGACAAAACCTTATAGTGTGCCCCCTGAACACTTTCCATATGGTGCGCGTCTCCCTGTATCGTTGCGTGATACATTAGTTTGTTTTGTGTAATGTTTTAGCTGATCGCCATTCACTGCCATAGGAGCGCGTGCAGGAACAGTATTTTAAATGTCATAGGACATAGGGCACTGGGACAACATCAGGGTAAGTAAAAGAAGGCTTTATTTTCATTTCAGGGTGAACTATCCCTTTAATAACGTTGGTTAGCGCAGGGTTGCCCGAGGAGGACAGACCTGCGCAGCATTTCAAACACGCTACACTCATATTTGTAGTGCATCCTCCCGTGCAAGAAATAAGTTTGTCATATGTGTTGCACTGTGCCGACCCAGGCTTTTTTTTTTAAAGTGAAATAAAACCACACTTTTGAGCGACGCTTACCGTGCTCCATGGCTGCAACAGAACAAACGGGCGCGGCAAGCACTTCCGAAAACTTGCGCGTTTGGAACCGATGATCGGAATCGAAAACAAAATTTCTAAACGATTCCAATGGCATCGTTATTTTTTAAACGGTTCCAAGTTGGAACCGGTTCTCGATGCCCAACCCTACTTACGAGAGTACTCTCGTATTGCGTTTTGCTAAAACGCTTATGGGGGACCAATGCAAAATGCCGTGCTTGCTTAACGGCTCTAAAGCCGACGACACCAAACCCAGGCCAACCTAAGTGGGCCCGTAGTATGATATCAATAATTCAGAATGAGCCAGACCTAAGTCGGGCCCTAATGAGAATGAACACGATATTCGTGCAATAAAGTATAGACCAGACATAACCGGGTCAGGAATAAAGAGTGGCCAGATACTTCGGGCCGTATAAGGAATATGCTTATGACTTAAACAATATCCAACCCAGGCCGGACTTATCGGGCCTTAAGGGGTTAAATCTGTTCATACAGCAAGAAGCCCAGCTTGTAAAGCCGGAACATCTAAATCATAGAACCTGATAAAAGTGGACGGGGAGGCCCAGCCTGCAGCCGCACAGATATCATTCAGAGAAATGCCAGTAGACCAAGCCCACGAAGAGGCCATACCTCTAGTAGAATGGGCTTTAATGCCTAAGGGGCAACTGAGATCTTTAGACTCATAAACCAGTGATATAGCATCCACTATCCACCGTGACAGGGTCTGCTTTGTAACCGCGTACCCTCGGGTGCGGCCGCCAAAGCATACAAAGAGCTGTTCAGTTTGCCTGTAAGCAGCGGAACGCTCTATGTATATTCTCAGCGCTCTGACAGGACAGAGCAAATTAGCATCTATTTCATCTGACTGCGACGAAAGTGGCGAAAGTGAAATGACCTGTGCTCTGAACAGAGTTGAAAGCACTTTAGGTACATATCCATGTCTTGGTTTGAGGACGACTTTGGAGTCGTTTGGCCCAAACTACAGACACGAAGCGCTCACAGAGAGCGCGTGCAGATCACCCACTCGCTTAACTGATGCAATAGCTAGCAGAAAAGCAGTCTTTAGTGACAGGAGCTTTAAGCTCACAGAATGCAGAGGCTCAAATGCAGAGCTCTTCATGGCATCCAGGACCGTGGACAGGTCCCATATAGGGACTGAAGGGGGGCGAGGTGGGTGAAGCCTTCTAGCCCCTTTAAGGAAGCGAACAATGAGATCGCTCTTTCCTAGTGACAGTCTGTTCACTTGAATGTGATACGCTGCTATAGCAGCCACATAAACTTTGAGCGTGGAGGGGGAGCGACCCGCGTCCAGAAGCTCTTGTAAAAATGTAAGCACCTCTGACACTGCACAATCATGTGGGGTCAGATTTCGCGCTTTACACCAGTCTGAAAAGACTGACCATTTGCCTGAATAGAGCCGCCTAGTTGTGGGGGCTCTAGCTTCAGTAATAGTGTTCATTACGCTTACAGAAAGGTTCTCATGTACCCGTTGATGGGCCAAACATGAAGCGCCTATAGATCGGGACGGGGATGCCAGATCTGCCGTTCCGCCTGCATGAGGAGGTCTCTCCTCAGCGGGATCGGCCACGGAGCTGCATCTGACATCTGACTCAGCAGTGAGAACCAAGGTTGTTTTCTCCAAAGCGGGGCTATTAAAAGCACAGCGCATTTGCTCTCCCTGATCCTCTCTATGACTTGAGGTAACATTGAGATTGGGGGAAACGCATAAAGAGGAAGGTTGGGCCATTCGTGGGCCAACGCATCCTCGTGCTTGGAGAAATATATTCGGCATTGAGCATTGTTTTGTGAGGCGAAAAGATCCACTTTTGCCTCTCCAAACTTGCCCCAAATTATCTGAATTATATTTGGGTGAAGAGACCACTCTGCAGGGGACACTTTGCCCCTGGACAGCATGTCCGGGCCCAAATTCAGAATGCCTGGCACGTGAGTCGCTCTCAGCGAGCTCAGATTGTGCTCTGCCCATATTAGGGCTTCCTCCGCCATTGAGTGCAGGTCGATAGATCTCAGACCGCCTTGGCGATTTATATAGGCTACCACCGATCTGCTGTCCGTTCGGATCAGGACATGGTGGTGTTTTATGTACGGAAGGAAAGCTCTTAGCGATATCGTGACCGCTTTCATCTCTAGACAGTTTATATGAAGGCACTTCTCCGAGTCTGACCAGAGACCGGAGATCGGCCTGCCCTCGTGAGGGGCTCCCCAACCTAGGTTGGATGCATCTGTCGAGATAACTTTCCACTTCGTAACAGTGCCCAAACTCACGCCCGTCTTGTACCAGACGGGATTTTTCCAAGGAGCCAGAGCCAGCACACAGCTGAGGTCTACCTTGATTTGCAATTGGCCCGAAAGCCATGCGTGAGCTGGAACGCGGCGATTCAGCCAGCGCTGTAGGGGGCGCATGTGTAACAGACCCAGTCTGAGAACTGGCGCCGCCGAGGCCATGACACCCAACATCCTCTGAAAGTGTTTGAGAGGAATGTGTGCACCGGACCTGAGGGAAACCGCTCGGTTCTGAGCAGAGAGCTCATCTGCAGCGAGTCCAATACTGTTCCCAGAAACGAAACTTTCTGTGTGGGAAACAATAAACTCTTTGCCACGTTGATTCTGAGTCCCAAGCATTGTAAATGGTTGAGAAGCCAAGATCTGTGGGTTAATAGCTGTATCTCTGACTGAGCTATTATGAGCCAGTCGTCGAGATAGTTGAGAATTCTCATTCCCCGAAGTTTCAGCGGGGTTAGCGCCGCTTCCATGCACTTTGTAAACGTGCGAGGGGCTAGAGATAGACCAAAAGGTAGCACCTTGTATTGGTATGTTTTCCCCTCGAAGGCGAATCTCAAGAATGGCCTGTGATGGGGGGCTATTTGTATGTGGAAATAGGCATCCTCTAGATCAGGGGTCATCAACTATATTTGTCCAAGGGCCAGAATTTTTCTCTGCAGACACTGTAGGGGCCAGATACTCGTAATATAAAATAAAATTCGAATTGTATCCTAAGTAATATGATATTATTTGATATACTAATTCTAATTCCAAATTTATGTTATTTTTTACATATTACCTGTACTGCAGCAAGCCACCAGGGGGCGATAGTGATATTTTAGGCTTCATATTTGTGAGGCTGTCAAGCTGTCCATCACTGTCATGCAGGTTGTAGTTTGTGGAGAACACTAGAAGAAAGGCCTTCTGAATATATTTGAATGAAAAATGGCACTCTCAAAGAGCCTTAAGCGAAAAGTTGATTCAGAGAACCGTAGTTTTAATGAAGAATGGACTGATAAGTACATATTCATAGTGCCTACTTTTAGAAATGCTGTACCTGTGTGCCTCATTTGCAACGAAACTGTCGCTGTCGCTAAAGAGTACAATCTGAGGCGTCACGGAGTCTTATCCTGAACAGTCAGAGGCCCGTCAGAGAAAAGTTGCTGCTTTGAAATCTCAGTACTCCCATGCCAGCGAAATTATTAACCGAACTTCAACTGAACAAGAGAGGGCAACAAGTGCGTCTCTGCAGGCTGCCTGGGTACTCGCCAGGCATAACAAGCCATTTACCGATGCAGAGGTTTTTAAGGAGTGCATGGTGGCTGTAATGGAGGAACTTGCCACTGACAAATCTACGGACAGGATAATTGCGTCTGTTAAGCAGATACCTCTGTCTGCTAAAACTGCTGTTCGCCGTGTCCATGTTTTGGCAGAGGATGTCCAGCGACTTGTAATTAATGAGATCAAAGAAGCCAGATACATATCGCTGGCTATTGATGAGTCCACCGACAATACTGACATTTCCCAAATGTGCGTTTTCGTCAGATATTTTAATGGCAAAGATTTCAAAGAGGAGCTGCTGGCCTTGATTCCTCTGGAGGGCCTGACCACTGGCGCTATTATCTTTGGTAAGCTGGAGGAACTATTTCAAAAGCATGGACTGTCATTTGAAAAAGTCAACCTGGTTGTCACAGATGGTGCTCCTGCCATGATTGGCAGAAACAGAGGAGTAGTGAGCAGAATTAAGGCTGTCGCTCCCGGCATTAACGCACTTCACTGTCTCATTCACCAAAGCGTGCTGTGCGCAAAATTAAGTGGCGATCTTAAAGAGGTTATGGACAAAACAATGAAAATAATAAACTTCATCAGGGGGAATTCAAGCACACAGCACCGTTTATTCCGAAAATTTGTGCAGGAATCTGAAGCCTCTCATGATGACCTCTTACTCCACAACGATGTGCGCTGGCTCAGTAAGGGCAAAGCACTGGAGCGTTTCGTTGAACTCAGGGATCAAGTTGTGGATTTTTTAATGCAAAGTCAATCAAAAGCGGCAGCTGACCACCTGCGCATCATTCAAGACACAGAATACATGTGCAACGTTGCATTTTTAACGGACATATTTTCCCATTTGAACGCACTCAATTTACAACTACAGGGGAAAGAAAACCCTGTGGTGAATATGGTGGAAAAACTTGATGCCTTTGGAAACAAACTTGATCTTTTCCACGAAGATTTGTTGTCTGGGAGGCTGCTACACTTTAGCACACTTAAGACAGTGGGTCACAGAAAGGTCACAGAGAACATGAAGACATTTATCACACAGCTGAGGGAAAATTTCTCTGCCAGATTTGATGACTTTGCCATTTCCAGGGATGTCATTGGATTTGTGTGTGACCCGTTCACTATCAGCCCAGGTGGAGAATTCTCCGCTAATGTGAGGAAGGTGATGCCCCTGGACGAGGCGGCTATTCAAAGTGAACTGATTGACATCCAGGCCGCTGGGGACATGAAGGCAGCTCTCCGTGGTGCTGAAAGCTTGATCGCTTTTTGGGTGGCTTGTCCCCAAGAGTATAAAACACTGAAGACATTGGCCATGTATGTGCTCACCATGTTCGGATCCACATACACCTGTGAAGCTGCGTTCTCAAAAATGAACTCTATAAAAACACATGAGAGGAACCAACTGTCAAACCAGTCTTTGGAGGACTGCTTGCGCATAAGCCTGACAGCTGTCAAGCCGGATGTCAAAAAGATGGTGTCGGAGGGGAAATGTAACTTCTCCCATTAAGCAAACGTAGGTATTTTAGTCTGAGATTTTCTCGGTTTTACTTTATTTGTGTTTATTTGTTGGATCACAGGCTACTTTAATTGTATGTAAATAGTAACATTTCTAATAACTGAGGCCTGTCGCTTTTATTTGTCATTATAACTGATGTGCAAGGCTTGCAATTACCATGTTCTTTATGTTAATGGTTGTCATTGAGACAATGCAATTGTGCGCAAATCCCAGGCAAGGAAAAATGACATTTGTAAAAAAATGAGCATGTAAAACAATAAAAGATCTTCAATGAGAACAACGCGTTTATCATCATTCTTGACTGAAGCCAGGCTATGGCACAAGCTACTTTTCAGAAGGCTTTTTTTCCCGTTAGATTTAAAAATATATAAATATGGAACGGACCCAAATATTTGAATATTCGTTTGGTGGGTTGGTATTCGATTTGAAAATTTGACATTCGAATATTCGTTTTTTTGTTGTTTTTTTGCACACCTGGGATCCCCCGCGAAATGGTTCTCATTCCCGCTTGAATAAGGCCGGCGACACACTGGCTGCGTGAGCATCTCAGCTGCGTGGCGTTTCCGTTTTTATTTCGGCTCCCATATTTAACAGGTTGGAGTTTGCACACTGAGACACGCGTTTCAGGCACTCTCGAGCCACATGGAAAACGCGCGCGCATGCTAGAAATAGAACCGACGTGTGTTCCAGCAGTACAGCGGAGTTTGTATGGACCAAAGTGCATGTCTGAGCTTGTGTTTTGTTGCTTTGATATTGTGGTAAATAGAATAATAGAAACAAAATGTATTAGCATTTTTACCCATTATTATCAATCATTAATCTCGTTTTTAATTTAACTTAATTTCGTTTTTTCTTTAATTAAATTTCGTTTTTCTTTATTTAAATTTAGTTTTTTCTTTATTCAAATTTCGCTTTTTCTTCATTTAAATTTCGTTTTTTCTTTAATTAAATTTCGTTTTTCTTTATTTAAAATTCGTTTTTTCTTTATTCAAATTTCGTTTTTTTCTTCATTTAAATTTCGTTTTTTCTTCATTTAAATTTCGTTTTTCTTTATTTAAATTTCGTTTTTTCTTTATTTAAATTTAGTTTTTCTTTATTTAAATCTACCCTTACTGTGCCAGTTTGTTAGTCAGAAAAATATTAGACTACCTTAAAAGTATTGCTTAATTTAACAGACCTGTGTGTGTGCGTTTTATATCACTAGTGCAGTGTCCGTTCTCGGAGCGTAAGCTCTGCCCACGTGAGGTGCGCCGCTTCCCACTCGCGCTGATCTGACTCTTCTGACTGTAGTTTACTAAAAGTTTATTAATTCTGAATGTGTCGCGTCTCGTGTGTCCATCTATATTGCACCAAATGTGACACTGCACTCCCTTGTGAAGTCGATTGGATGAACGGTTCTCGAAATAATACAAATGCAAACGGACATACAGACACAGATTCCTGCCTTTATTAGAGAAAAATATGTTCAGCCCCTCTCTCCGAAGCTTTGAATAGTAGATGTTCATTACTACCGAAGCTTCAAAGCTCAAAAAATGGTATTCAGACCAGCCCTAAACCTTTTCCTCTTACAAGGCTATTCCTGAATTCAGTATTATTCTGGGGGCCGGATGGAAATCTCTGGCGGGCCGGATTTGGCCCGCGGGCCGCCAGTTGACGTTGCATGCTCTAGATCCACAGTGAAAAACCAATCTCCCGGGCGAATGTGCGCGAGGATTTGTTTCATTCTCAACATTCTGAACGGGCGCTTCATAAGGGCTTTGTTCAAATGTCTGAGGTCTAGGATGGGTCTGAGACCACCGTCCTTTTTTGGTACAAGGAAGTAACGGCTGTAAAAGCCCGACTCGCTCTGTGAGGGGTGTACGGCTTCCACCGCTCCCTTTATTAACAGTTTTGATATCTCGGTTCGAAGCACGTGACTTTTGTCGCTTCTCACCGTTGTCTCTTCCACGGCGCGAAAGCGCGGTGGTCTGCGAGCAAACTGTAGCGAGTAACCTCGTTCTATTATGTTCAACACCCATTTCGAAATGCCGGGAATGGCCCGCCAGGGCTCGGCCTTCGAAGCCAGGGGCTGAATTAATCTGTGGGGCGAGTCGCTGAGTAACAGGGACTCGGTGGCCCGATAACCTTGCGCCAAGTTGGCGCTTATGAGGGAATTGTTTCCCGCCGCCTGAGTGCAGGGGGCCGGGGAAGATAAAGTATTGGTGCTTGTGTACAGGCGAGCACGCTTGAGTGCGGGCTCGTTGGCTGTGAGAATAGTGTTTCCAGCCACCTGAGTGCAGGGGGCTGGGGAACATGGGGAAGTGCTTGGGTGTAGGGGTACATGCTTTAATGCTGGCACACTGCCTACAGAGAAAAAGCTCTTTTTGTGACTCATATGGGTCGCCGTAAAAACGGCGTTTGTGTACAGGCGAGCGCGCTTGCTTGCGGGCTCGTTGGCTGTGAATGTGGCGTTCCCAGCTGCCTTGAAGGGAGCTGGGGGACGTTTTAAAAGAGAGCGAGGCGGTGCACCGGCCGAAGCGGGCACTATCCACCCTCTCTTCATACCTCTGGCTAGGACGGCTTCGGAGGCTCAGGTTTCGACACATTACTGGGTCGTGGACCTCGACGCTCCGGCGGTCTGCTGCGGCTCGTAGAGCGGGAACGCTGACCGGGCTTGGAAGTCGCGTGAGGCTGGCGAGCTGAAGGCGGCGCCTTGGTGGGGTGGGCTGGTCCAGCTTTAGCTTGACGGCTAGCGGAGGAGCTGGAACGCTTGGGCAGGAAATGTCGCATTGCCTGCGAAGCCTTCTGTGCTTCAGTGAAGCGCTCCGTGAACCCAACCACGGCGGGACCAAACAATCCTGAAGGCGAAATGGGCGCGTCCAGGAAAGCGGTCTTGTCCATGTCCTTCATTTCCGTTAAGTTGGGCCACAAATGGCGCTCCAACACCGTCAGGCTGGCCATGCATCTGCCGATCGCCTGCAGGCTTTGGAAGGGTGCACGGTCTTTGACTGCCATCCTCTGGCGGAGGGCGGGCAAAGGTGTGCTGCGACAGCTTCCTCGAGGGGAGGAAGGGCTTGATATCCCTTTTCCTGAGCGCCATCGACTACCGAGAGCGCTGGAGAAAAAGAGGATTTGGCGCGAGAAGAATATGGCGCCTTCCACGATTTAGTTAGCTCCTCGTGGACTTCTGGAAAGAAGGGAGCGGGTCTTTGAGCGGTCGGTTGACGCCGGTTTTCGAAATACCACTCATCCAGTCGGCTTCTCGTGGGCTCCTCGGGCTGAGACCAGTCAATGCCGAGGTCGTCCACGGCCATGGTGAGCAAGCGCATAAGCTCAGAGTCGGCGTCCGACCACCCGCTTCCGGATGCAGCAAGGGAAAGGCTGTCATCCTCTTCCTCCTCCGGTCCGCCGAACGAAACAGCAGTGGCCGCCCTGCGAGGGGGGGCTGTGCTGCTCCTTGACGAACAACACGGGCGATGGCGAGGCATGCGGGGACATGCCCGGCGTGTGCTCGTCAGAGCGCTCCGGTGGCCTCTGGTCGCAACGTTTTTTCTTCCGTGGCTCCAGAGGCTGGGAACGCGGGACAGGATCCGAGTCGAAGCTGGCGAGCCGAGCCCGAAGGGTCTGCAGCGCCAGCTCGTCACACTCAGGGCAGCCGCCCTGGTTGAGTGCACTCTGCGTGTGGTCTCGTCCGAGACATGACACGCAGATGATGTGCCGATCCTCGTCCGCGATGAAGCCTCTGCACGAGGCGCAGGAACGAGACATTTGAAACAACGTCTCGGCTCTTTTTGAATGTGAAACACAGAAAAGGTAATAAAAGGATATGTGCCGGATGGTGCAGCTGGAAGGCAGGCTGAAGGTGGAGAATCCGACGTCCTCAGGCCGCGTGTTCCGCTGGGTGCGTGTCACCGGCAGGCTTCGATCCGGAGCTCAACGATAACAAGTCGCTGAAGAAGAATTAATCTGACTAACCTTGCGAGAGCGGGTCTTATATACCCTAGGCTATGCAAATGCTGTTGCCCCTTGTGGCGGGAATTTGGTAGGACCTGATTGGTCCGTCCCGCCCCACGGTCTCGCTATAGGTTGCTGCAGTTGCAGCGGCACAGCCAATCAGCACGCAGCTGCTTCCTGCTGAGAGTTGTGCAGCTGCACTGCGTGTAAAAGGTATTTTTGGATAAAAATTTGCTTCAATATCTCGAGGAAAGGAATTCCCCCATATGCGTTTTAGCAAAACGCAATACGAGAGTACTCTCGTAAGGGAACTGGTGGCACCATTAACTCTTTAGATAGGACTGGGCAAAAAAAGCTTATTTTCTGGCTTTTCTATGGAGTTTTATATGGACTACATGAGTTTTTTTACACTTTGTAAAATCTATAAATAGTTGCTTTAGTTTTTCAGTAACTGTAAATTCATTATAATTAGCAGTTTATTGCAGATTTATTTGAAAGAAAAACACTCTTTACAATTATAAATGTTCTGAAATAAATGGCCTTTTTGAAAGGACGCCTAGTCTTGACATAAAAGCTTACAGAAGCTACATTTCTGAGAGAATCATCCTCATATTTGAATCACAACATGATCAGACATTCAGTTTTATATTTAGGTTATTTTCAGGCTCTTAACATTAAAGTCTCATAATTTTTCCCTAAGTGAATAATAATAATAAAAATATCGTGAGTCACTTACATGTATATTTACATGTTACTCTGTTTCCATACTACTTTGAGCTATTATGTCTCTTGGGTAACACAATTTCAAGTGTCTAGTTTAAAATAAGACCAGATTTATGAATATTTACCATAGGGTTTAAGAGCTGCAGACATTTACATTTGGGTTTGTCGTTTTCAGAAAATTCTCAAAAATAGGGGCGCTGGTTAAGAGGTTATATGTTATTTTATTTAACACTCTGCACTAAAATCTAATCCATATTCGTTGCTGTGCCATTTCCATGGTTACCACGTGTAGTACCCAGATCAGACTCGGTACAGAAGAGTGTCTCCCTGTCTGAAAAGATCTTAGCACTCAGTTTATCATAGCCTGTTATGATAGGGAACATATTTGCTGGCATACTCAGTGGCTTACATTTATCATACCTGCAAACTTGTCGCTTTTCGGCGACAATCGCCGTTTTCATTGTCAATTGGGTCATTCACGTGAATCGTGTAGAACCGGAGAGTTTTTTTGGGTCGGAATCTCAACTAGAGGTGGGCAGATCGATACCAACGTGAAAATATCGATACTTAAGTTTCAGTTTCTCTTGTTTTGCGACCTGACTAGTTTGTCAAAATGCTGCTGCTGTCAAAGAGCAGAGCATTGCAAGCTCTCTGTAATCCTCCTCCCAAGAGTGCTGCTCGTGCTCGACACTGCTCTCCCCCTCTCTCCTGTGTTGTACCGTCACGTGACTCACCACTAGCGCGCCGCTCCAGCACCAGCAGTCAGGCGCGCGCGCGCATTTCTAGTCAGTCAGAGACGGAGAATGGCATCAGAGAGAAAGAGGAGCGTTGTATGGCTGTATTTTCAGGCCGAAAATGAGACAAAAGCGACTTGTACCATTTGTAGAAAGTCTTTAAAATACAGTGGCAATACAACTAATTTGTACAAACATATGAAAAATCAAGGAGAATTTATTTTACATTTTTTTATATTTATTTCGAAGTGCACTAAAGAGGAGAAATTGTTGTTGTTGTTAACATGCTACTTGAATAATAATTTTGTAACTTTGTTTATTTAAATAAAGCAGAAGTAACCAAAAATTGTTTCTGAACAAAAGCTTTTGTAGTACTGATTAATAACCCAAAATGCAAATCACAAAAACAAATTAAAAGTCATGAAAATTCATTAAGATTTAGGTTGAAGACGCATCCACCTTAATTATGAAAAAGTATCGGTATCGGTATCTCGAGACTGGCCCTGTATTTACTTGGTATCGGTTCGATACCAAATCTAGCGGTATCGCACACCTCTAATCTCAACTGAGCTCGCGCCTGTCAAGAGAGGGTGGGGGTGGGCTTGCGTGCCATGTAGGCCATTATTGGACATTTCTTATAAATTCTCATTTTTTCACTTACTTGAGTTCACAGCGTCGGCATTATATTATATTATATTATTATATTATATTATAATTATAATTAATTATATTATACTTGCATCAAGCAATTGGATTACAACAAAATAAAATCAATGTAAGAAAATCTATTTAAATCTATCTTGTGTGTTGAAATTAATTCATCATTATAGTATATTTCATCATACAAAATATGTTGTGCATATTTTGAATTTCAAATATTTGATGTAATTAGTATTACATGTCTCTATAGATACTGTGGGTTCGACTTATAGTCCATCATACCCAGGACTACAGTTCCCTTGACGTCTACCCACATAAGTGAGTCATTTACCATTTATTATTTACCTTTTGTACTGCTGTGTTCACTTGTCTTAAAGAAGTTCAATGATTAAAAGCTTGATAATTAGATTTTTGCAAGGATTTAGTTTTTCCTATAGCTCTGGTATTTCAAGTCTGATACTGCATATCATTGTTTTTGTCTTATGTTGCTAGGCTTGATGCTAAAATGATCTTTTCTTTCCTTTCAGATTTTTCAAAGAGACAAACCGTTTCCCATGCAGTGGACATGTAAGTACTGCACATTTTGTGCTGAAAAGAGGGGCTACTTATTTAAGCATTACCGCTTAAAACATGGGTGCCACACTCGAATATCACCACTACCATGCCTTCATAAGGAATGCCTGTGCACATTTAAATCTTTCAATGCACTCAAAGTCCATTTATCAACATGGCACACTCAAAAGATCCTAGGGAACGTGGGTGAAACTGCTTTACATTGTCAGCTGTGTGACTTTGTGGAGCCTTGCACTGAAGATGACTTTTTTACCCATTTACGAAGACATTTGAAGCTGAAGCAAAAGGTTTCTTGTCCATATCAAGGCTGTAACTTTCAGAGCAATGTTTATTCAACCTTTAATGCACATAAAAGCAAGGAACATCAATACCACAATAAGATGGCATTCAAACCTGAAATTGTGTCACATAATGAACTTGAGGAAACTCCATCTCATATAAATATTCAACCCGAGGATAGTGCCCCTGAAATTGATGAGGTTGAGTTTGAGGTTACTGAGCTCAGTGAAGATGTGGAGAACTTGGAGAGTCAGTTGGAACATAATGTAGCTGCTCTTTTTCTGAAAATGTCATCAATTCTTAACATCTCTGAAAATGCCCTGCAAGACGTTATAGAGCAGATTAACCAAATTTATGTGCTTTCACAGCCATTGTTACATACATCTGTTGGAAAAATTCTGAATCAACATTGTGGAGATGTTGAGGGCTCTTTAGTGAGTGAGATAGTTAAAGTATTTACTGAGAATAATGTATTCCTGAAATTCACTTCTACTGGAGGATCATTGTCAACCACTAGCAAGCGAACATCATAAGTAGTAAATATTACTGACGTAATGTCATCTTAAAATTTATGACCCCCTAATAAAACATAATTTATTAATTTATTACTTTATTACTTTATTACTTCCCCTGGTATTTTTATGATCTTCTGTTTTTCCGGGGGTAATTGTGTGCACGTGGCCAGGAAGTGAATTGTGGGTGTAGCTGGATCACATGCCCCACAGAGCCCTACCCTGAACTATATTTAAATAAATAGTGGGTTAGAATGTGTCGGTTAAACCGAGAAGACATTTTCTGGAAACTCTGGTGAACTACAATGGCTGCTCAAAAATCTGCTGGTAGAAGGTTGATGTATCTTTCACCAACAAGAGGACCTGTCGAAATGAAAGAGAAGCTGACTTTTGCACCTAAGAAAAAGCAACGGGTTAGTCTGACCAAGTTTCTCCATGAAAATCAGGATTTTGTGAAACAAGACTTCCCAATGTCTGATATGCGTTTGGGGAGATATGTTTTTGACAAGGCGTCGCGAACGGTTAAATTCTACATAGTGGATCTTGAAGATGATGTTACGTCACAGAACCCCTGTCTGTTTTTCCCTGCCAAAGACTGGTTTATATTTTTTAACTATGTCTGGAGAGATTTGAACGACTGTGGCGGAGACCCCTTATACGTCGGAGAGTGGAACAGTGTGGTCCCCAAAACAAGATTTCGTGTGGTTGCAGATCACAGCAGGAAGCTACCAGAAGACTGTGTTTATATTTTTTGTTGCAAAGACAAGACAAACCTCCGTGAGCGTGCTTGGCCAATTCCTGAGTCTGAGCATAACACGCAGTATGACCTGAAATTTCTGTTTCAGTGGAAAGACATTAACGTTCTCGACAACATTTTTTCATGCATTGATAATATGTTTAATTGGTGTGATTACTACGACCGATACAGTTCCGTCAAGGTGAAGTTGTTCCACCCAGAAAGGGGCGTTACCAGCTCGGAACCCTACCCCTTGGCCCACCCCTTGGCCCACCCCAGGTATTACGACCTTTAAATGGTCTTCGGATTGGAACACCCGGTACATTTGCTCAACATGTCTCAAGAAACTATGTCGACGCCTGGATGCATCACCTTACCTGAGAATGCACCCGCATTGCCTGATGATAATGCAACACCTCTGGAGACAGCCCCGCAGACTCGGGACAACAGTTGGCTGGATAAATTCTGCACTGATCTAGGATATCACAACCTGACATTTCTCACAACCCCATACGGCAGTGCCGGAGCAATAGCTGGAGCAGCGGCCCTTGGTAATAGTGACCTTCCGGATGGATGTATCCGCTCTGATGCTTTCAAGATTATAAAAGCAACCGTCGTGGTACTTCTGGAACATCTCATCAGCAAAAAGTTGAAAGAACTCTGTCTGGGATGTGAAATTGACCATCCTAGCCAGATTAGACACAGCTGCCTGTTTGAACCTGGTGCCTATTTCTTTGAGTCTTACTTTGAGGAACTGTCAAGCAGTCTGGTTAAGCCAGAACTTAAACACATATTGGCTCAGGCATTGAACCGTTGTGGTTTAAGAGTTCATCCCCAGAGGATTCAGGGGTCGGTTGACACTCTCTTGCTCGAACTGCGTGAAGAGGTATATATTGTGGAAAAGCTTTGTGCAATTCGAGAAAAAGTTCTGGATGCCGGCAGTGAGCAGATTGTCTATGACGCTGTGGACAGTTGGAAAGGATTCGTCCGAGTTGACTGACTGTAACACCAACATGGGCAACACTTGCTTTACAACTGGACTGGCAAAATGTCTGTTTAAAAAACGTATTAGATGTGAGATGACCAACTTGCTGTATAAGATTGTTAATGAAGCTGCTGATGTCTCTGTTGCTGTAAACCATTGTGGTGTTGATGCCAAACGTTTTACAAAACTCAAGAAACAAATGTCTGATGTAAGAGATCTGTCAAATGACTGGACTGATATGATGCGTCTGTGCATTCATTCGGGTGAACCAATTTCTGTGACTATCAGAAAAATTTTAGATCTCATGACTGAATGTGGTGTCTGTATTAGAATTGCTGATATATTATGTATCTGTACATATGTGACTGATGTGTGTGTAACAACATTGAGTGTAAATGACCAGTCTGGTGTTTGTGAAATTATTGAAACACTGATCGATTATCTTCTTGAGAAAAACATTGTGATCTGTATAGATTTTCTACACTACCTTGATGTATGATCTATGTCTTTTTTTTTACTGATTGTGAAATAAAAACCCTTATTGTTTAAATCACATGGGTCATTCTTTCGTGGAAACTGATGTATCAATATGTCTGAAGAAGAACTGAAAAATATTTACTACACACCTTCAAACCCTGGTTCATTAGGTGGTAAAAAACGTTTAAAAGATGCTTATTTAAAAGAAACGGGTATTCATTTAACTGATAAACATGTCTCAGACTGGCTCGCCGGTGAGGATGCTTATACGTTACACAGAACTGCACCCCGTAAATACATAAGGAATAAGGTTTTTGTATATGGTATTGATATGCAGTTCCAGGCAGATCTAGTTGATATGTCAGCATATGCCAAGGAAAATGACAACAATCACTTTCTGCTAACATGTATAGATTTGTTTAGTAAATATGCTTGGACACGTGTGTTGAAAAACAAGAGTGGAATTGAGGTTGCTAAAGCGTTTGAGTCAATTCTGGAAGAGGGACGTGTGCCTGAGAAAATACAGACTGATAAAGGAAAGGAATTTTTCAACAAGCATTTTCAAAAACTGATAAAAAAACACAATATCATACATTTTGCAACAGCCACTGATTTAAAAGCATCTGTTGTTGAGCGGTTTAATAGAACCTTAAAAACCAGAATGTGGAGATATTTAACGGCCGTAAACTCAAAAAGGTATATGGAGATACTTCAAGACATAACGCAAGGATACAATGCCAGCTATCACAGAAGCATTAAGATGAGGCCAATTGATGTGAATAAGCAAAACGAATCTGTGGTATTACATAATCTATATGGCGACAGTAGATCTCGCAGCAACACCCCTGTGTTTAGATACAAAATTGGTGACGTTGTCAGAATATCGAAAATGAGAGGTACTTTTGCAAAGGGGTATGAGGAGAACTATACACAAGAATTTTTCACGGTATCGGAATGTATCCCGAGAGTTTCACCTGTTTACAGATTGTGTGATTACGACGGGGATGTCATCGAAGGGGTCTTTTATGAAGAAGAGTTGCAAAAAATAGTCGTCAGTAAAAACAAGACGTTTAAAGTGGAAAAAATTTTAGAAAAGAAGAAGAAGGGTCGCAAAACATTTCTACTCGTACAGTGGCTGGGATGGCCGGCAAAATTTGCATCATGGGTCGATCAAAAAGAATTGGTCGACGTGCAGACTGCATAAAGCAAAGGACCTCTATAGATTTGTGTGCATTTGTGTAAAAAACTAACATGACAGAAGTTGGATTTTATATCACGCTCCCCTGCAATGCCTCGTTATCTGTTTACCCTGAAAATCGTATATCTAGTTATACAACCAGATTATCGAGAACTATAGACTTAAAAGGAGAATGGGAGGTTGGACTGATCGAATTTGAATATCCGATATCGTGGTACACGTTTAATGATGAAGATGCTGCATTTATTCTCAACTATGGTGAAACAACATCAGTGGATAGAGACAGTAAGGCCCATGTCACTGGACATTCTGTTGAAGGCAAAGAGATAGAGATTTTCGTCAACAACACCCAAATCATATCAAATGTACTTTACAGATTAAAATCAGGATGTTATGACGACATTGTTTTTTTGATCAGAGAGATCAATGCAAACTTACCATCGGGTGTGAGTTTTGGTTTTGACCATGTTAAAAACATGGTGTTTCTGAAAGGTACTCCAAAAACATCCCTGACATTTTATGGGAAGCTGGCTATTATTTTGGGGTTAAAACCAGGAGTTGCAATAGAAACTAGTGGTCAGCCTAAAGAAGATCGTGGTTTTGGACACAATCCTGTGACATACGCCCCCTATCAAGCAGATATACACGGTGGCTTCTACACTATGTATATATATACAGACATTATAGAATATCAGTCAGTTGGGGACCATCACGTACCCCTACTAAGATGCATTCATATTGATGGTGATAACAACAAGATTATCAGTGTTAGATACGACAAACCGCATTACGTATCGGTTAATAAATCTAGCATTACCGAAATAAGTATACAGGTGAAAGACGATCAAAATCAAGACGTACGTTTTAGTTACGGCAAAGTGTGCGCTAAACTACACTTTAGACCTGTGAAACATTGTACTTTTTAATAAAGAAAATGGTATACTTCAACAATTACAATGAAGACCCCATGCGTTATGTGGCCTATTATCAAAACCAGGCGGGAGGGTCTATCTCGGGATATGCTGGGGGCGGAGTTATGTATGGTGCTGGATGGGGTGGACTTTTTCGACGAGTTTTTAGAATGGCCGTACCGTTGCTAAAAAGAGGATTTAGCATAGCTAAGCCACACCTTAAATCAGCAGCAAAAAACATACTAAGTGATGTTGTTACCAATACATTGTCACATTCATTTAACAATAACACACAAGACGGCTCAGGGCTAATGGTGATGTCTCGTAAAAGAGTATCTAGACCACCAGGGGTTCGGAGGAGTGGCCAGATGAAGAAGAAAACAAAACATACTCAGAAGAAATCACCAGTTGTCAAGCGCAAACGGAAACGCAAGGCGACAGCAAAACAACCTCCATCAAAAAGGTCGAAGAGGTCTGTTAAAACAATTTTTTAGGTCATGGCCTTACTACATAACATGTCGGAGGAATGTTTAAAATCCGAGCTGGATTTGTTTACAGTACCATTGACTCAAACGGCTATTGAGAAAAATACATATATAGAAATAACCCCATTATCAGCAATAACAGATACAACACCTCTGGAATTCTATATTGCGGGGACTGGAGAGGATTATGTCGATCTGAACAATACATTGCTGTTTTTACGGATCAAAATTACTAACGCTGACGGTACAGACATTGGAGACGGAGACCCCGTGGGTCTTATTAACTACCCAGGAGCAACGATATTTTCACAAGTCGATGTTACACTTGGTGATCGTCTTATATCACAGAGTTCCAGTACATATCCTTATCGATGTATTATAGAATGTCTTACCAATTATGGGAAAGATGCTCTCGAAACACTCTTTTCCGCCGGACTCTTCTACAAAGACACTGCAGGGCATATGGATGTCGCCGATCCTGCGGGGGGAAATCATGGACTGACAAAGAGAGCTGCTTTTACTAACGCCAGCAATGTTGTCGAACTACTCTCGCCAATTCACAGCGATATTTTCTTTCAAGAAAAACTTATGCTCAATGGTATTGACATCAAAATCCGGATGACCAGAAGTAAAGACGAATTTTGTTTGATGAGGAGCAACGCTACAGCCTATAAACTAAACATTCTATCAGCATCATTATTTGTGAAAAAAGTAGCTGTGTCGCCAGCTGTAAGGCTGGGACATGCTCAAGCATTACTGTCGAGCACTGCAAAATATCCCATCGACAGAGTCTGCCTGAAAAACTTTTCAATTCCAGCTGGTTCGAGGGTCTGCAGTCAAGAAAACTTATTCTTAGGCACTCTACCAAAATCTTTAATCCTAGGGTTTGTGGATAATGATTCGTTTGTAGGCGCATATGATAAAAATCCATTTACGTTTCGTAATCTAGATTTAGAATTCATGGCCCTTAATGTAAATGGCATTCAATACCCTACGAAGCCGTTCCAGCCAGAATATGAAAACGGTTCTGCAGTGCGGGAATTTTATCAGTTAGCACTGTCTTCTGGAAGACATCTGAAGGATCAGGCTCTCTCTTTTGACAGAGAAGAATTTGTGCAGGGCTATACGCTTTATGCATTTAATTTTTCGCCGGATGAAGAAGCAGGGCAACATATATCGCTTATCAAGAGTGGTAATATTAGACTAGAGGTTAGGTTTAGGCAGCCATTACCCCGAACAGTAAATTTATTACTTTATGCTACTTTTGATAGCCTACTGGAGGTTTCAAATCGACGCCAAATACTGATAGATTACTATTAATATGTAAAATGAACACTGTACAACTTACATCTATCATGGATAAGGTCTCCTGCAATATTCATTTTCTAGGGGTACTGCCATGTGACTATCTACCAGAAGCACCCCTAAGAAAACTACCATCAATGGTTATTTTGAACACGGACCCTTCAGGACTCCCCGGACGTCACTGGCTATCCATCTACCTAGATGAAAATGGCACAGGTTATTTTTTTGACAGTTTTGGTAACGAGCCAGATTACCAGGGGTTCCCAACGACTATCAAAACATTTTTAAAACAGAATTGTAAGGATGTACAGCATTCAACATTGCAAGTTCAAGATTTCTCATCAGATACATGTGGTCAACATTGTGTTTTTTTCCTATACCACATGGCAAAAGGGTTTGATTATGATTATGTGCTGAAATTGTATGGTGATGATTGTATTAAAAATGATAAAATGGTTTCAGGTTTTGTAAAAAAACTGAAACAATCTCGATGTAATGAAAATGTTTTCAAATGTATTCAGTGTGTGCAGACAGGCAAAATGTTTATGTCTAACATTTTTCAATAAATACGCAAAACAAAAAAATTATTCGTTTGACTCTTTATTTTATATACAGTACATTGACAATACACATGATAACAAGATCAGAAAAAAAAAAAAAAAAAAAAAAAAACATAAATGCATAAGGACTTAAAAGCTTAACCACTGACTTTGTTCATCAATTGGCGAATTAAATACAAAATCTTCTGAATGTGATGAGGGGGTTCCAGGGTCCCCATACTGTTTTTTGAGTCTCTTAGATGGTATGGATTCAGACAGTATCGATTTGTTTTTAAAAGAATTAATTCTTTGTCTGACATGATGGTTTGGAACCATAGAGTATGGTATATTTAAATCAGCAAATGCTTCCAGAAACTCCTTCCACCCCTGGGGTCTCCTATCATCAGCAATCTTGTGTGGTGCTGTGATGGCTTTGATTAGATCATACATGTGTGAACCAGGGATTACTCTGCCTTTAAACACAAACTCCCCAGAATCAGCCCAGGATGTGACATCTTTAGATTTAGACATTTTATCTAAAATATATAGAACTTTTTTCACACTCCTCTGAGGAATATTCTTTAAAATGTCATCTGAAACATTATCCAATGTGTCCTGGACAGTCAGACTACCTGTCACAGCTGTGTTTACATTTTCAACGCTGTCAGGCTGTGGGAGGTTTAATGTTATTGTACTGCTTTCTCTGTCTCCTTGTCTCACGAGTGTTAAAAATCTCTGCAAAACAGCTGTATACATCTTAGCTTTTTCATATGCTTCCAGATCAGTCCTTTGCAGAATTTTCCGTATTGTAATGTCTAACTCATGCTCCACAACCTGTTGAATAGACTCACGAGGGCTGCTTGTCTTGAGCTTGTCCAGTTGTTGTTGTGGTACTAAAAACATCTTCTCAGCATACTCCATTTTCCTCTTATTTAGATGTAATCAAGCTGGTTATGAACGGTACTGCCACACTTAAAAGAGGGAGTAAAAAACCACCTTGTTGATTGATTATTCGTCTTTTTCTATTAAATCCAATTTTCTTGTCTGCCACAATTTTAATCTCTTTCCTTCTTCTCTTCAGCTTCTGATATTGTTGTGTTGTGAGTGGAACATTACCATGTAGTACATTAAGAGCTACTTCACACAACGTCACAATGAAATCATCTGTAGCACTCGCCAAAATAACACGTCTCTGCCTTGGCGTAGCCTTTAATAGCATTTTTAAAAGAGAGAGGTTTCTTAAAAGTCTTGCAGACATTTTTGCAATCTCCAATGACGTCAATGTTTTCTTTTCTGAAGGTATACAACAGGATATTGCGAGAGCATATCTGTTCTGAGACGTAACTGGTCTGGTGTTTTTGCTTTAAAGTCTATCAAAAGATATCCAAAAGGAATGCTAGTAGCATCTTGAAAACACTCCATAAAAAATTTTGTGTTTCTAGGGTACATCTGTCTGGCTAAGACATTAATTTGAGTGTTGTCTCTGGGGTTTTTAAAAATAATTAAATAATTTGTATTGAGACTGATGGTCCTACTGGATTTACCTTGAATAAATAGATTTTGGACTATATATAGCACACTTATCGATTTGTGATGTGTATATTGAGTAAACGCTCGCTGAACTTCAATATTAGACGATGCATCCTGCATCAGATCATCAATAATCAAAATACTATGCAGCGTGGGGGGGAACAGATTGTCATCATTTAGACTCTGTGGAATTCCTTGAATAAATTTAATATCATACATTTTCAATAAATCATCATACAAAGGTTGCCAACAATCATAAATGTACACAACATTTTCAACATTTTTAGAAAGCATTCTTTTCGCATTTTGTAACAACATTTTTAGAAAATATGTTTTTCCTGAACTGCTAGGACCTGCTAAAATACATGAAAAAGGACATTGAAATCTGAAATCAAAGTCTTTTGTGCTGTGCACACCCCCAGGGAGAAGCTGTCTTTTGTTGTAAACAATCTTAAACTTTTTTATAACTGATTTATTTTCCAGTGTGAACTTCTTTTTATTCCTCACAATACTGTCTGTGTGGGCCAGGATGTGTTGAGTGCTGTCAGATGATGTCACAAAGCTGTCAACAAGTCCAATCAAAGAGTCTAATCTGATAACCTTAGAATTTTCAGCATTAAGCGTTATACCCTTAGCTTTCATAGCAACTTTACCTTTTGAGGTCCGATAGCCATATGTTTTTGGACCTCCAGAACAAAATTCTGTAATGTAATCACCATTATCAAGTTCATCAGTAAGGTCTCCTAAATAGGGACCGAGCGGAGGTTCCCAGTCACCAGCTCTAGACACATAGATGGCACTGTCTGTATCGCTATAGACCACGCTATCCCCCAATCGATCCATGAGATTGTACAGCTCAAGCCGTGCATGAGCAGTTGTAAACGCACCAAGAAACACATTAACATCCTTAGTCTCATAAAAGGACCCTTCTGCATGACAGTACTGAACCAATGCAACTTTGTCAGATACAAATGTGAAATACTTGATCTCATACTGACAACCAAAGATGAAATGTGAAAAATCTTCAGCGTTTTTCAAAAGTTTACAACTAGACGTGTTTTCTTTGAGAGAAAATCTTCCCCAAAGAGAATTAAGAAGCAATTTTGAAATTGATCTTTGAGCAGGGTTATGGCAGATCTTTTGAGGATCAAGCTTAATCCCTTCTTTTTGATGATAGGCATCAATGTAGGCCTGTTTGTCCTCCTCAGTGACAATGTGTGAGGGGTAGCCGGATGCTTCCTGCTTAGTTTGCAAAAACTTTTTCACATAATCGCAAAACAGAGTATCAGAACTCTGTGAAAAATGCCAAATTTCGTCGATTTTCACAACCACATATTTTTTCTCAATGGCCTTTAACAATTCAAGACTGACCCACGTCCCAGAAATTGCTCTTTCCTCGTCTGTATGCGTACAAGGGATGACTTTGCTTTGCTCATCTGCGCAGGTGCGACAGAGAGGAAACATAAGTTTCCCAGCACATCTGTAAGGGAGAACAGGATGAAGCAATTTTCGGGGCGGGAGCACTGTTGCTTTTACGAGACCATAATAATTTTCAAGATTTTGAAAATTCTCAAAAATTATCTGAGGGTGCCCAATGGGGTAGGACTTCCGTGCCTGTACATATGGATATAGTGAAGTGAAATCCACATACCTCATGATCTCCCCCTCTGCAACCTTGTGATACAACTTGTAAGCATTTGTGCGTCCTCCAAAGAGTGCATCACGTGGTCTCAATCTTTTGGGCGGAGTATAAGTTGACATAAAATCAATTACATCTGGATCAGTCTGTTTAAGACTCCGCCAATGACACTCCCACATAACTTCCACTTCAAGGCTGTATGCATTTTGCAAAACAGCAATTCTGTCCTTAAACATTTTCATCAGGGTACCAAAAGGAATTTTGGACTGGGGGTTAACATAATCAGGTCTGTAACGACAGTCATGCCCATGAAAATGACATCCGGCGAAGTCTAGAGCTTTTCTCACACCGTTCTTCTCATAAAATCCGTCTACAAAATATCTTCCAAACTTCATTTCACCGTGATTTAAAGCATGGTGAATGTCTACGTCACGTGTCTTTTTCACATACTCCAACCATTCTATTGAAACATTCGAGAATGTCTTGTGCTGATGAATGTATGCATTATTATGTGTTAAGGCTATAGTGTCAGGTTTTACAAAAATGGACTTGAACACGCCCATGCACACGGATGCCAATGTCGTATATCGAAATGGATCTATTTGAGTGCTTTGAATGAACTCATCTCTGTACTTAAGGCATGCTTCACGCAGTAAAACAACATCATTCATACAGTACAATCCAATCTCTTTCCTAAAGTCAAAGACCTTGCCCTCGAGGGTCGAATACCACTGGTCAAATTTTACTCTAGCACTGTCTGTCATTGTCGAATAGCCATAGTGATTTTTGGAGGGATAGGGGCCTACATAGTCTTGATTCTGTATCCTATTAAAGAAATGCGGAAAGTACCCCTTGGCTGCTGTGGATAGATTAAAAGCAGCAGGTGTCTTGGCTAAACTCATAGGAATAAAGCTGTAAGAATCAATGTAGCGCTGTTTGAAAGTATCGTCAAACATAAAAATTAATCTGCACCCCTGCATGACTATATTGAGTTTGACCCCCGCGTTGCAAAAATATTCCAGGATTAAGAAATTGTCAAATCCTGCGCTGTTGTGTGCCACAAATGTGTAATTTTTAAATTTGGGTTGTCTAAATTTACGAATGAACTGTTTGATACAGTCTTCACCACCCCATTCAAATTTTTCACCAGTAAATGTCATAGCACAGACATAATTAGCAACATGCTTGCCATTATCGCTACGTGTTTCGAAATCATAAAATATGTAGCGGTCATCAATGTCTTTGAGGGGTGTAGGCTGTATGAAACACTCATGTGATCCTCCATGACCTAAAACAGCACCACAATGGAAACACCGTTCGGCCGGACATTTATGGCTTTGGGCCTTCTTTGCCACATGGTAGCGTCTACTGCATTTACTGCAATATTTTGTTCTATCACAATGAGATCTGCCAGATGCACTATCAGAAGGCAATTTATGAGCATTGAAGCAGTATTGTGATTTACAATATCGTAGACAGTCTGGACAATGTATGGTCTTTTTAGTGTGTTTGTGGCATTGACTATCGTTACAGACAGAACATGAAAACTTGCAATCGTGGCTCGTTCTGTTTGAATACCCTGCATAACAGTACTCACATACATAATCTGTTCCAACAAAACCCTTCAGGTTTTTAATCATATGGTAATGCCTATCATGCAGGTATAGAAATACGGTCTTGCTATGTGGTTCGTCATGAGATTTATACTTCTCTAACTTTCCATCACTTGACCTGTGAAACACAACAATCTTCACATCTAATGCACGCTCAAAACTTGCAACATCATTAAAACCCACACAGTCCTGTGGTGTAAGGTTTGCAGCAGTCTGAATAACTGTAGCCCTACTTTGTAAGTCATGATGTCCTACCTCTGGGTCTAGAAAATGGGCTAAACAAATTGCGAAACACAAATTGTTTGAAATATTGCTGGGGGAGAACAAATGCATTCTTTTTTTTCGAAGAACGTCATCATGGACAATGTCTGTAGCTTTCCTACGGGCTCCACCACTCCTAGTTCTGGCTATGGAAACATGTAACTGTAAACTGTCATCAGCCAACATCTGATCATTACTTTGAGCAACAGCTTCAAGTTGATCTGCAAAATATCTCTCATCATAGTCGTTACCAGGGGACAACATAGCATGAACATCCGATTTAAGGCTATCACCTGTTAGACAAATGTTGATAAAAGACCCCTCACCACCCAGTTGTCTGGAAAATGCCACCATTTCTGACAAAACAGATTGAACAAATATAGTGTATGCAGCCAAATCTGTAGATGTGACTTCCCTTAAATTTAGATTTCTTTGCAACTCTAAACCATTAAAATATGGTCTCGGAACAATAGTATAATCACCAACAGATCCACCGTCACGGACAAGTCTGTTAACATCATTCTGACTTAAACATAAAGATGGATCTAACAATGGTTGAGCAGAGTTATTTAAGCCACCATCGCCTGATTGTACCATTGGTTCTGCAGATGCAATTATTTCACCATTAACGGATTGTAACAAATTAGCATCGTCTTCAGAAATTTGATTATGCATCTGAATCATTTCTTGTAATCTTTCACAGATGTTAGGGGGTGTGGATGCATCATTGTCCATTTCAAGCAGTTCTTGTAAAGCCAGATTATATGCTGATTGTAACTCATCATTTGAAATTTCGGAAAAGTGATCATTATTGTTAATAGGACCCTGTGTATGTATGATATGCTCTAATCTAGCTGTTAGACTAATACCCCGTGAAGCTTCATTCTGCTGGTCAATAATAGCTTGTAACTGATCAGCTATAGTTAGGTCATCATGTCTAACTCTTACAGAACGCATCTGTTGACTGCGATGCAAATCATCATCATCATCATCATCTGACAACACTCTTTTACAAGCCATTTTGGAAAAAAAAAAAATTGAAAAAATTTAGATTAACTACATTCTCCGCAATTACACCTAGCCAATTACACCAATTACACCATTTTAACAGACCAAAAATTGTCAACCCCCCCCCCCCCCCCCCAAAAAAAAAACAACAACCACAAATACCCCTGCAAAAGGCTACAGCTTCCACACACACAAAATAACCTCACAGCTAAAGAATATACAGAACAGATCCATAAGATATTAATGTTTACAAATTAAACTATCCATTTCAATAATCTAGATTTTAAAATGAACAATTACGAAAAAAACTAAAAATCAAAAACACCAACAATATGACATCCCTGCGTACCACAAACCAATAAAATCAATGCAGAATAACTACGTTAAACAAATCACAACTTTTTTTTTTTTTTTTTTTGGTTTTTAAAAAATAACAGGCCAACAAAAAAAAGCACCATTAGCATGTGCTCGATACATTAGAAAAAAAAATCACAAATAGACCTTGAGGATACAAATAAATCCCCACAACAACACTCGGCAAAAAACCAACATCAGTTAGCAAGAAACCCAGCCTATAGCAAATTATGAACCAGCAATGCGTAAAACAGTATTATTAATGTTTGCCAATAACGTTACCGTGAGTTGTTTTTATCTGGATTCGTCTTGCACTCTGCTCTCCAGCCTCTCTATTTGTTCTTGCATACGTTCTGTGCGATTAAGGAGGGTAGCGTTGATTCTTCGCTGTTCTGCAGAGTTTGTTAATAAGGCCTCCATACATCCAGACATTTTCCGTAGAAATTCATTGGTACTCTTGCATTGTCCATGCAAATCCAGCAAGAGCTCATATGTGAAGTGGTTCTGGTTAGATGGGAGAGGTTGTTCAGGGACCTTTTCAATCTGGGGGTCTTCACAGGTATTGTTGATAGATCTATTCACTTCAGCATCTTTAGATTTCTCTGGGTCCTCCAAAACAGTGCTCCAAAGCATGCCCTTCAACAGGTTTTCTGTGTAGAAATCTGTCAAGTAGATTCAAAATAAAATATTAGTTCAGAATATTCTTTTTTTCATAAATTAAAAAAAATAGATAATCCAAACTCACCAACATCGCATACAGGAACACGTTGGCTAGATGTTGTTGGATCCGCTAATGGGTTGATTGAACAATCCACTTCTAAGACAGAAGGCCCTGCCGCTATGTTAGCAGCTAAAACTTTTTTTGACGATCCTCTTTTTCTACTTAAACGATTTGCTGCTGCTTTTGAAGATACATCTGAGGTGGGGTATGACGCAAAATTTTGTTGTGTAACCAATGCTACAACATCATTGACTAAAAGTTCTATGATGGAAAAAAAGAAGAAGAAGAAAAAAAGTTATTTTCAGTCAGATATATGCAATGCAATATTCAACATACATTTTTTTTTTTTTTTTTTTTTTTTTTTTTTTTTAAATGTATAAAAAGACATAACAACAATATGACTTTACCTTGTAGTTCGCTGTTGTTGGGGTTATTTCGATGTTCCACATTAAACGATGAATCATTCACTGTGTACAAATAAAATTTAATATAAATATGTAATCAATCATGTATTTACTTATATATTATAGATGAAAAAAAACAATACTCACAGATTTGATCGATACAGTCAAACGCCGTTTGTGGGTTAGAAATTCCTGCATCGTAGAGAAAATCCTGTTAGATATTAAAGATAAAAATAGAATAAGTCTATTTTACAATAAAAATATCTTAATAACAAGTAAAATAAAATAAATAAAAAATAAAAATACAATAAAATATTTACCTTTGGAGATCGACATTGTTAAATCCAAGTTTTTTCAAAAAGACCTTCTCCGGAGACTTTCGCAAGTTGAATGAAAAAAAAAAACACTTGAGCGTCATGGGAGCTGATGGGTTTTTTTAACTGCAGAGGCGGAGTTTCTGCGTTATAAAAGGGGCGTTGACCCAAAAAGATCCATTTAAAAACTATTTTAAAAACTATTTAAAAATAAAATAAATAAATAAATACTTATCAAATTAACAATAAATCTAAACAACAGGGTTTTTGAGTTTTTATAATCATGCTAAATAAATAAAAAATTAAAAAACTTTTATTTTAAATAAATAACAATAGTTCTACATTTGTATTTGTATAAACATTTTTCTAATATACTGATTATCCTTATAACTTAAAAGGATTACAAATCTTCAACATGGCTACTTTAACAAAAACTGTATCTTGAATGCCAAGAGCATGTTTGATAAGAACAAAAACATTATCATGTATTTTTTTAGCTATCCTAAAGTGAAAAGTATATACTATTTCTATGTAAACCCATTTGAATATAAATCAAACAGTATTGAAATAATTTACTATTAAATATAAGAACATTTAAGAGAAATTGTCTTTTAGATATTCTCCCAAAAGTGAAAACAAAGTATGGAGACAATATGTCTGCGAGGCAAAGGAAGAATGTCTTTGTAATTCAGAAAACTGTCCTGGTCAGAGACTTTGACACCTTACAGTCTAGCCCCTAACCCCTTTATCTGAAATAATGGTGTCAAAACAGGCTCAATTTTTGGGATCTCCCAGGAAGGGGTAGGAATCAAACATGACCATTTGCTGGTAACTTTCGCTGGCAGACTGAAGGAATACACATTCTATCAATCTGACCAAACACAATTTGGGACTGCCAATTAGGGAAAGGATGGATGAAAGAGAGACTTAATCTTTGAAAATCTCAATATTATCTTTAGAGGTGTTTTGAGAACAGACCCATACAGACAGAGGGGCTCCCCTGACCCCCCTGCAGACGCTGGAAAAAATAATCACACACACACTTACAGACTAACCATTGCATACAAATCACTTCAGCTCGTAAGACTCTAAAAGCTTTTAAAAATCAGAAGACTATTTCACCCCTATTTCATATAATTAGTATTTCACATACATTTTATTTTAATTAATGATTTTCTTAAATCTTATTTGTATTGATACATTCTAACCCACTATTTATTTAAGGCGAGACACGGCAGGTGAAAACATCGTTTTTTCATGCAGTGGTCAATTTTGAGATTTTGGGCCAGTTTGCTCCCTTAACATGTAAGCTTTCATGTCCAAATAAAAAAAATGTCAATATTACACATTAAGGTGGTTATTTCATTATATTTTGTCACCGTGCGCCTTTAGATTTCTACCCGAAATCATCAAAAGTTATTCTAGCGCGATCTCTCGTGCCGTCTCCATTCACAGAAACGTGTCATGCTTGGTATCATTGTAAAGCTCTCAGTCTCACACACAGCGCTGGCTAATCCAAATATGGACATTTCCTTTGTAGAACTGACCAACCGCGAATGTTTGCAGCCGAAAACCACATCTGATTTGTCAATGTGAATTTCTCACGCGCTGCCTCTTGCTTGTGTATTTTCCGCCTGAAAGTGCAGACAACGCTGAAATTGGCTCATAAACGCTCACAGAAAAGACCAACTAGCAAGAGCTAGTAAAAAGAAAGTAAACAACAACAGATTAGACGACGAAACCCCGTCAAAATTAGATTCAAATAGTTATAGATGGACCAATACAACAAACAGGGACAGCTCGTCTGCAGTTTTTGTGACTGGTGTTGTTTGTTAAGGTAGTTCTCTTAAGGTAGTTCTCTAATAGCTATTGCTATTAATAATTTATTAATTTATCAATTTCCACGTGTTTTAAATATTATACACTACTGATATTAATTAACTGAATATATATTTGTTTGTAGGTTGGGGGTTTTATAGAAATGTATGCAGTTATACAGTATAAAACTTTAAAGGCCGTTTTCTCAAAATGAGTTTTTCCTCAAACTCAGAGTCAGATATATCCACTTCAGTAGCACCTACAAGCACTCACTTTTGCAGTCTTATACTGAACTATATTCTGAAGGCTTTTACAGAGGGATTTGTTCATATATCTTTCCTATCCTGAGTTATAGGTCCTTTAACTCCAAAAAACATGGCGAAAATTGATTTTTTAAGGCTATTGTCAGTATTCTCTAATTTACTAAAGCACAAAATAAGATATCCAGAATCCCCTCTGTAAAAGCCCTCTCATCTAACATGTCAACAAATAGAACCAAGAATTTTAAACATGGTCCTTTCCAATTTCCAGATTTTGTTTTTGGAAAAGTATGCAAATGAGCGTATATTTAAGTACACAAGGCCTCATTTGCATATTAAAACATTAATTTACACAAAACTTGTAATACATTTTTTTCTTATGTTTATGCCAGTAATAAACTGGAGAAGTTTCACAGTGATATCTTGTAATTAAAAAAAAATCCCTATTCACCTGTAGTGTCTCGCCTTAAATATAGTTCAGGGTAGGGCTCTGTGGGGCATGTGATCCAGCTACACCCACAATTCACTTCCTGGCCACGTGCACACAATTACCCCCGGAAAAACAGAAGATCATAAAAATACCAGGGGAAGTAATAAAGTAATAAAGTAATAAATTAATAAATTATGTTTTATTAGGGGGTCATAAATTTTAAGATGACATTACGTCAGTAATATTTACTACTATCATACATTTCAAAAGAATTCTCTGTGGTAACGCCTGTTGAGTTTGTCCTAAAAAATGACAGGCAGACAGTTGTGTATATCCCCATAGTAAAAATGCTGCATACATTACTAAACAATCGAGACATTTTAGATAAGGCCATGTCACCTGAGACAAATTTGTCACAAGGATACAGATCTTACAGGGATGGTTCCCGGTTTAAAGACAATTCTTTCTTGACAGAGGAAGAATTCAGGATTGCTCTTTACTTGTACATCGATGATTTTGAGGTGGCTAACCCCTTGGGAACCTCTAGGAAGAAACACAAGCTATGTGCCATTTACTGGGTACTTGGAAATCTACACCCTAAATATCGCTCCTCTCTTCATGCCATTCAGCTTGCTCTACTTTTCAAGGTCAGCAGTCTCAAAGACCATGGTTATGGGGAAATTCTCCGCCCACTCATTCAGGACCTTGTTTTTCTTGAGCAACAGGGTGTATGTGTTGAACAGTTAGGAGCCAGCATAAAAGGCACAGTATTATTTGTTGCAGCAGATAATTTAGCTGCCCATTCTTTGGGAGGGTTCTTTGAAAGCTTCACAGTAAGTCGGATGTGCCGATTCTGTATGGCCACACGGGAGGAAATACAACACAAGGAAGTGCGGACGGGCTCATTTCAACCAAGAACAAAAGAAAATCATAATGGACAGGTGCAAGATGTATTGCAGGATCCTACCATGGCTCAACAATATGGTGTGAAAAGAAGCTGCCCACTTAGTGAAAGCTTGGAACATTTTCATGTTGTCAATGGTTATCCTCCAGATCTTTTGCATGATCTTCTGGAGGGTGTTGTTCCGGCTGAACTGGCCTTGTGCTTGAAGGCCCTAATATCAAAGGGATACTTCTCACTTGAAATCCTGAATATGGCTATTAAAAGGTTTCCATATACATTTTCAGACAGAACAAACCAACCCCAGCTCATCGCAAAGAACTTTGCTTCCAAAGCAACAATTGGAGGAAATGGTCATGAAAACTGGACACTCCTCCGCCTTCTGCCACTACTGATAGGTCATCATATTCCTGAGGGGGATGAAACCTGGGAGGTTTTAATGAACTTAAAAGATGTAGTGGAATTGTCAGTGTCTGCAAGCTTCTCAGAGGAATCAGTGTGCTTTCTTGACTGCAAGATTGCAGAACATAGAGATATATTTCAGAAAGTTTTCCCGAACGAGAAGCTACGACCGAAGCACCACTACATTGAGCACTACCCTCAACTAATTCAAACTTTTGGTCCATTGTGTGATGTGTGGACAATGCGTTTTGAAGGCAAACACAAGTTCTTCAAAAAAGTTGTGCGCCACATTCACAACTTCAAGAACATACCCCTTACTTTAGCTCTCAGACACCAGCATATGATCGCCTTCCATTTAGCTGCTACTTCCTTTTTCAAGCCTTCTGTTGAAATTAACAAAGTGAAGTCTGTAATTGTTGCTTCATTTCCTGAAAATGTGAAGAACTGTCTCTATCTCCGGAATAACTACCAGAACACAGTCCTTGTAGCAGATTCTGTTTGCACAGATGGCATTAAGTACAGTGCTAATATGGTCATTTCCGTTGGATCGTGCTCAGGGCTCCCAGATTTCAGACAAATAGCAAAGATTGTGGTGATCAATACAGACATAATATTTGTCTGCAGACTCATGACATCATGGTACAATGAGCATCTTCAAGCATACGAGCTCTGTAGTTTGTCCATGTTCTCTGTCACTCAGTTGTCTGAACTAAATTATGTTTTTCCAATTTCTCTTTACAGAGTTGGAGACAAGCAGCTTGTGACACTTAAACGGCACATATTATGCTGATTGAGTCAAACAGTTCTCAAAATGGACCAGAGGTTGATGCTGAGAGTCATCATCGCTGAAGATGATATAAGGAAGTTGACTTTAAATAAGAGACCACAGTCCATTGAAGAATTCAAAGTGCAACTGGTGGATAAACTGTCACTGCAGTTTGACTTTAAAGCTACACTGTGTGATATTTTCCCCCATCTAGCGGTGAAAAGGTATATGACCATCCATTAAATATTAGTTTCTGTTCCTCCCAATTCTGATTTCGTTTTAACTCCTACGGTGGCCGATTTAGTCTAAAATTAGCATGGCTTCCAGTTCAGTCCAGCATTCCCCCTCTTCACAATCGACACGGTGCCATCGAGTGTTAAAACGCGAAAGGAGAAGCTTGAATTTACGGGTATGTCCCTCTTTGGCTAATGTACTTTCAAGATGGAGGGGCAACATGGCGACCCCCATTCGAACCCCTTACCCGTATGTATTTTCAATGGCATATTATAAACTTACGAGAATACTTTATTACTTGAAAGAAGTAAATATACATTAATGAGCACATATATTTTTAAAGAACTAAGTGTTTTTAGCTAAGAATAAACTAAAAAAGTTACACAGTGTAGCTTTAAACTGCAGTATGAAGATCAAGACTTTAATAATGCCCTGTGCAATTTGACTGAAATTACTGATTTACCTGAAAGAGCTACAGTCAAAATCATCCCTCTTGTGACTCTCCATTTAGCAGCATTGTCATCACCCACCACAACATCAGACACTGAGTGCAGCACAGCAGACACTGAGATCATGTCGACTGTTGGAGCATCACCATCGCTAAGACAACAGTGGCCAGAGTTCTTTGACATACCCAATTTCTCAGTAGATGTTGAGTATAGGCTCAGACAGGCAGATCTTGCCTTTATGAAAGATGAAACCCGTATGACTCTACCACGAGATATGAAGCATGACATACTAGAAAAGCTTGCCGAGACGATGTACAGTTTCAAAGCTTACCCTGAAGATGATGACTTCAGCAGTGTTGCAAAAGCACTGATTAGCAAACACCCCTGCCTCACTGAGCCTGGACCACACGGATGGTATGGCTGGAAAAACAGCCTTAAATATAAGATGGCCAATTATCGCACAAAGCTTCGAAAAGCTGGTTGTGAGGATGTAGCAATCAATGGAGGCAAAAGAAGTAAAGGCAACCCAGAGGGAGAATCCTCAAGCAAGAATATCAAACGGCCAAAAAGAGGTGAAGCAAACTATCTGCCGAACTTACCTAAAGGACATGATCAAACAAGCCTTGAAAATGCCAGAATGGTTCTAGTGGAAGAAATGAAGAAAAAAACAACCAAATGGCACTCTCATTTCACAAATGATGGATCAATCATTCCCACTACGCAGACAAGAAATTGTAAAAAAGGAGCCTGCTGAACAGAAAATGGTTGAACGATGGCCAGCACTCTTCACAGAGCGACAGGTCAGCTATTTTTGTTCTCAACCAATGAAATAATGCCAATCAAAAATAAATTCAAAGTGTGTGGCTAGAAATCCAAACACTTGTTGGAATGTTAATTCCTCTGCGACCTCTCCATCCCTAACCACCCCTCTCTCTCTATACTTTTTAAGGTGTTTGCTGAGTTTAATAGAATCGCCAGTAAGAATCTTGAGGGAGACTTCTTTGAGACTCTGGACGAGTACGCCCCACGTTTCATAGAACTTTTTAAAACAAAAAAGGGAACTGTTGGCCAGAAACTCAGGAAGCTGATGGAGCACATGAGCTGGATGGTAAGTAGGTTAATTTTGCTTTTGATCTGTAAGATAGTTCATCAATCAAGTTCTAAATGAGACGATGCAGACCAACCTATTTTATTTCCTGTCTGCTTGTGCCTTGCAAATTACTCTGTTAACTGGTCTTTTCTCTCTCTGTGTATCATTAGACACCAGACGTGACAGTACTTCGCTCTGTTGTCCTCAAAGGCATTCCCATTTTACTCGGTGACGACTCCAGTAAATTCTACAAGACCTGCTCTGTAAGTACTTGCACATAAGAAAAAGTTTTGTCTGCATGAATATAAAACTATACCCGTGTTGACATAAAAGATGTAATTCTATCTTCTCGATATACAATATACATTTTGTACAGTGACTGATGTATTTTGTATAGCAATACCTCCACAACTAATCTGAGAGATATGTAAACAGCCAGTAAATAAAAATAAAAACTTCCACATAAACTTTATACCAGGGTTCCTCAAACTCGGTCCTGGAGGGCCACTGTCCTGCACAGTTTAGCTCCAACTCTGATCAAACACACCTAGCTGTGAGTTTCTAGTGATTCTGAAGACATTGATTAGCATGCTCAGGTGTGTTTTATCAGTGTTGGAGCTAAACTCTGCAGGACAGTGGCCCTCCAGGATCGAGTTTGAGGAACCCTGCATTATACACATTCATTCATTTCAAATCTGAGGAGTAGGAGTCTATTTTGAAAAGTCAGTGTTACTGTTCAAGAATGTATAGACCTTGTTGTATCTCCATAGCTTTAGTATAACCATTGTAAGGGTGGATCGCTTGCAGTGGTTCCATCTGCAGGGTTGCCGAACGACTGAAGAAGCGCTATCAGCAAGATGATAGGAAACTGTACATTTATCATCTTAACCACCCACTGCTACTTATACCAACGACAGAAATAAGCGCAGTTACAATAGCAAAATATGTGGGAGCGCGTTGCTATGTGACGATATTGTATTGCAATAGGTAACACTTCAAAGTCAATACCAAATCAAAACTAGTTAGCAAATCATTTGAAATTGAAAGAATTTTATGACAAAATCTGGTTATAGTTACACTTTAAATAGTGACAAAATAGATGAGATGATAACTTATACCATAGAGAGAGAGAGAGAGAGAGAGAGAGAGAGAGAGAGAGAGCAAAAGTTAGTCTTCTTTTATCCTTTTCTTGACCATGTGACTGAAACCCTTTTGTGAGTTATTCAAACTGACCAATCAGGCCACACTTCCCCCACTGTACTACAAGTGTGACACACATTTGACCTACAGGCCTTCAGCATCTCATTGTCTTTAGGAATTCCAAATGGCTCTTCTGATAAGAAAGATGGGGGTTGAAAACAGTAAATCAAATGTCTTTGTTCAATTCCAAAAATCAAATATCTTTGATTATTTTCAATCCTTTGATTATTTTTCCATACCAAATATATTTTGTTTGCTTTATTGGAACAATCCAGTGTGAAAACATATTAAAGACATAAATTCTCTGATAACATTACAACACTAAAAATTTATGTTTTAGAATAGCATATATTGCAATGCTGAAGAATGTGTTTCTTTGTAGGATACAGAGAGAGACGAAGCCCTAGAATGCATCATGTTGGTGTGCTGACAGTTGTCAGTGAAGATAGTCCTCACGAGGGTCAAAGCTCAGTGGACCTCCAGCCCAGCATCTCCACTGCCATCATTCTGGAGGGAGGTATTGTCATGGATCATATTAAGCACTTGCCTCAGGCAGTTTGTCTGTTGTTTGGGCTTACATATGCATTGCATTTGGATTACCCAAAATACATGGCAAATACACTCAAATTCATTCACACTGTGATGCTGGGACTGGGAAAGAAAAACCTCCCACCAAAACTATTAACTCTGAAGAACGTCTCAGGTTACAAATGTAACCATTGTTCCCTGAGAACGAGACGCTGCGTCAGCTTTGACGCTACGGGGGAACGCCTCCAGCGTGACTGGTGCCTGAAATCACATCGAATTACGTCAATCCTATTGACCGGCGGCAGCCTATGATGTCATCAAGGTGCGACCAGGAAGTATATAAGGGCGCCTTGCCAACATGACAGTATCTATCGTCTGAAGGGACTGTTTCGGCAGGCAGGCCCTGCGGCATGGCACAGCGACGCAGCGTCTCGTTCCCTGTTCTCAGGGAACAATGGTTACATTTGTAACCTGAGACGTTCCCTTTCGAAAGGGAACTCGCGCTGCGTCAGCTTTGACGCTACGGGGAACGATATACCCACGCCGCCATGCCGACGGGAGTGCATGCCCATAGGCAGTGACAACTGTCAAGACAAGCAAATTCTACTGAAATGCCTGAACCACTCCCCTTCTGGTCACATTAGGCTGTCAGTGACAGCGCTCCCTACGGTCATAGCCCAAGCTATCGCCCAAGAAGGAATCTTCACACACATGAGGTCCTTCCCAGGCCCTGCTCGAAGGCCTGGAACCACCCATTCGACCTAGAAGGGGTTTCCTTTAAGGGAACGTGGCAAGGGAACTACGAGGGAACCCTCTGCCAATCACTATTCGGGAGGTTCTCACCGAATGCCACCAGGGAGACCTGACCAGGTGACCCAGTCTGCTATGGGACACGTAATACGGTCAACCCTGTCTGTTCAGTACAGAGCCTCTGGTACTCGCCTCCGAAGAGACATCCCGCTAGGGTGCTGCAAGAAAGGCAGTGTCACCGACTAGCCGGACCTCAGAGACGGGATATCCCGGAGAGCAGCGCTCAGCGAAGTGCTTTCAAACCCTTGCTAGCGAGGGGAGTCAAGCCGCTCGATCCTCGGATCTACCAAGCACTTACTTTAAAACATGCTTAGGAGGCCAAAGGCCTTACAGGCTGAACGTATCGGGGGGGGCCCCTCGGGACCTACCACCAATGGATCAGCGCCAGGCGGCCGTAAGCTCATAGCAGACCCTCGCTTGAGAGGAGCCCATAAGCCTGCCCGGTAGGTAACCATGCCGTAGGCCAACTATGAAGGTCCCGTCCTGTCGGGACCGCATAGCCGCAGTGACACCTCGTCATGCTAGGGTAAAAACACCGCCTTCAGGTCTTGCAAACGGCCAGAGACCGGCGCCTGATAGCGGGTGGCCACTAGCTGTCAGCGTAAAGCCAGTTGTGTGTTCCCGCCTGGGGAACTCGTCCCCCAGGGAGGCCGAGAGGGGCCTCCACCTGGTAACCTGTATAGACCGCTTGCGCATCCAATAGCAGCGCTCGCCCTCAGGAAGGCCATACGGGCTTGCAACCTGACCGCAGTCGTGCTAACCCTCGAGGTAGCTGGGAAGACCAGGGACTCGCTTCATCAGGGAGGCCACGTGGGCCTCCCAACTGCAAAGACATCGGGCACTCACAGCCTAGCTGAACGTGCTACTCGTAGCACTTCATGCTCACCACAGCGGCTGGGGACCGGGAGCTCGCTCTCAGGGAGGTACCATGCCTCCATCTGACAGCAGAACGTGCCGCTCACGGCACCTTACACTCACCACAGCGGCCGGGGAGCCGGCCTCTGCTCAGTGACTGGACCCCTCCAGAAAACCACGAGACCAGAGCGTGCCCTTAGAGGAGGCCACGTGGGCCTATTACTCCAAAGCGAATCCCCTCAGGGAAGCCCGTGCAGCTTTGCCTGATAGCAGCCCATGCTACGCTCCGTTACCGAAACTGGGGACCAGGGAACGATTCCAGGGAGGCGCAATGCCTCCACCTAGTAGCAGAACATGCCGTCCGTAGCGCTTCGCTACCCGTGCACCCGCTTTCTCAGCGCCTGCGGATCGGGAGCTCACTTCCAGGGAGGCAATCATGCCTCCAACTGAAAACAGAACGTGCTACTCATAGCACTGCGCGCTCATTGCTACAGCGACTGGGAACCGGGAGCTCGCCCTCAGGGAGGCGACCGTGCCTACCAACTGAAAGCAGAACGTGCTACTCGTAGCACTTCACGCTCATTACCACAGCGACCGGGAACCGTGAGCTCGTCGTCAGGGAGGCCATCTGTGCCTACCACCTGATAGCAGAAGGTGCTACTCATAGCACTTCATGCTCACCGCCACAGTGGCTGGGCACCGGGAGTTTGCCTCCAGGGAGGTCACTCAGGGAGGCCGGATGAGGCCTACTACCTACTAGCACTCGTGCTAGTCATCCAGTGACTGGGACCCAGGAACTCCATCCGCAGAGGAGGTCGAGTGAGCCTGCTTTCCCCACAGCAGGCCCATAGGGAGGCCCGGTAGGGCCTACCACCTATTTAGCAGCTCGTACCAGCCGTCGAGGGACTTAATGCCTATGGCGCCCCCTCGGGGGAGACCAGGCAGCGCCTGCTGACCACAGCAGGCTCTCAGGGAGGCCGAACAGGGCCTATCTCCTGAGCGAAGGTAACTCAGACCGGGAGCCTACCCCTCAGGGAGGCCTGGCAGGACCTACCCCCCCGAATAGGGGGTCTGCAGATTCCAAGGATCCTGCCGAGACTTTAAGAAGGCTGGCTGCTGCTACCTGGGCTGACGGCAGCTGTCTGCTGCTGACGAAGGCCTGGAAATCCAGTTAACACCTGGGGACTCATCCCCAGGGCCAAATGACGGGTCACTGCTGACGTCGACACCAGTGGAGAAAGCCTCCGGGGCCCACTCGTGGGCCACGGTGTCGGGACTTTCCTGCAAGGAGGCCGATAGCGCCTACTACCTGTCCTGAAGTCCTACTGCCCAGACCGTCCAGGCTGGCCACTCAAAGCCAGCTGGCTCCTATGCCCGCACCCGGGGCTGGCTCCATCCCAGAGGCAGCTAGGGACAACCTGCTCCGCCGTGTCCTAGGGCCCCCAGGACGGCGCAGTCTCTTGGGCAGTGCCTACAAACATGGACCTAATCACATTGCCAACAGCAGTGTACTCAGCGGAAGTGCTCAACCAAAGACCCTCTAAAGCGAGGGGAGTACAACTTACGTCACCTGCATCGGGGCGGCTGTCTTACTTCCCATGCAGCGGCCAACCATAAGTGCGAGGGCATCAGCCATTGGCCATGCTCGGGCCTCAGGGGAGCATCCAACCGGAACCGCATAAGCAGAGGTTACCCGATGTTCCGCTCGACCCGGGCCCTAAAGGAGGTGAAGCAGAGACATAAAGCAAGGGAACAATATCACAGAAATGTGAAATCCACCGGCCGTACCATCTTCCAGGAAGTGGCCGGGGGCCGCCAGCAGATGGCGGCCACCAAGCTCCGAAAGGCGGACACTGCAGATAAAGTCTAATCGCAAACCAGCGAAAAGACACTTAACTCCACCCCACGACCACTGGCGAAGTCGCTGTCTCCTGCAACACCTCGTCTGCATTACTTGTAACCCCAGAACGCAGAGAAGGGGGCGGACCTTGGCCGGACGACTCTGTAACAGAGGAGGCTGAAACAAGGGTGCATAAACAAGCCATGTTCTTAAATAAAAAGACAGGCCAGGGGTGAACATCTTTATTAAAAGGGAACGCCCCCATCCTTGACAAAGTCTAGGCCAAGTGGTGCGACATAAGTCCGCACTAGATCTACTCAGGGCCCGGGAAATAAATATTATCACCTCTAATGTTACACAATGAGGCCCCAAAAACCCTATTCCCAAAGCCCCGCAGAGCTGGGCGCAGATCTCACTACAGCTCGTGCGTTAGTGCATACCCGGTCTTCAGCTACTTCCCACTTTTACGCTAGGAAAAACACAGCTCGCCTCTTACACTACAAGCCCTCGGGCAAGAGCGCGATTCAATTACCCACATAGTGGGGAAAAACATAGCACGGAGAGGCAGCAGACTCTACTAGCAGAAAGTGAGGTATTCACACACAACCACATAATGTTGCAAAGAAGATCGTTCTTAGCTTACTCACGGGGAGCTGCAGGCCCTGCAAAGATCCAGCGGCGATCCAAATTTCCCCAGAAAACCTCTCAGGCGAGCGAAGGTATAGGAGTTCTGAAAAACATAGTTTTGAAAATGTTTCACCCTCAGAGAGGGGGACTCACCAATCGCTCCCAGCGGTGCTTCCAGCCAGCCATAAGGCTAGTATCCGCCCGCCATCCCGAGGGGGGCGCTCTCACCACCAAGCCAGGCGGGCCGTCAGAATCCTTACATTTTCTGCTCATCATGGGCCCACCGGCCTGATGTAAAAGCGCCCGGGGAAAACCAGAGGAAGGGAAGAGGTAGCGTTCACCTGCGTCCCCTCGGGGGCGGAGTCCGCTGCCTACGCTGGTCCCGGTTGCCAGCTCCAGCTTCCTTCCTCTTTTTGAAGCGGGTGTCCCGCCTCTTCTGCGCCGCAGTCCTCCGTGGGGGCGCTCGAGAGGCAACACTGGCTCTCTGATCCTGTCTCCAGCCCTCAGACCGGGACGGGCCAGGGACACCCGACTGCCTGGGCGCGGTCCCGGACCTCCGCGGGATGCATGATTTGAATGCTGCCGAGCGCGCCCTCGCCTCCCTGAACTTATCCACCACCGCCTCTACGGAGGTGCCGAACAGTTCAGAGGGCGAGACCGGGGCATCGAGGAGAAAGGCCCTCTCTTTCCCCGCGATGTCCGCCAGGTTCAACCACAGATGTCTCTCTGTGGCCACCATCGCCGCCATCGAACGACCGATGGCGAAAGCTGTTTGTTTGGTGGCCCTAAGAGAGAGATCCGTGGTGCGGCGCAACTCGGCCACCGCGTCAGGGGTTAGTCCCTCCCCCTGGTCGAGGTCCCTCAGCAGATCTGCCTGGTAGGCTTGTAACACTCCCATCGTGTGTAAAGCCGCCCCTGCATGACCCGCCGACATGTATGCCCTGCCGTTCAGACGTGATGTTGTCCTAAGGGGATCTGACGGCAGGGTGGGAGCCCTTAGTGTCGACGGCCGCCCAGAAGCGAGGTAGCTCGCGAACGTCTCGTCAACGGGCGGCAGCGACACATATCCAGCTTCCGGTAATCCCTCGACGTCAGCAAAATTAGCTCGCTGACGCCGGTGGATCCGGGCTGAATAGGGCTTCTTCCATCCTCTCGCGATCTCATAATGGAGATCAGGAAAAAATGGAAGACTCCCGGGAGCTGGCTGGTCACGGGCGGGGAGATAACGGTCATCTAGTCTGCTCAGACGAACGTCATCTCTCCTAGCGCGCCGCCAAGGCAGCTGCAGTCTGCCCACGGCGCGCTCCATAACCTCCACCAGCTCCCCATACATGGGACAAGGTGGTTGAGAAGTCTCAGCCTCGAACACTTCACTCGACTCCTCAACCATCCTCTGCTCCACTGGAAGAGCCACAGACGAGGAGGAGGAGCTTAGATCCCGCTCCGCCTCCGAAGTCTGCCCCTCGCGATCTGGCTCGTTGTCTGCAAGCACTACACCGGTCTCCAGACGACGAGCCAGATCCACCTGGGAGCTCCAGGACTGAAGCCGCCGCTCGGCCTCAGCGCTCTTCCCCCAGACAGTATACACAGAGCATGTGAGTGTCACCAGGTGTAAGATACCTGGTACACGGCTCTGCGCACCTGCGGAAGTGACGCTGCTTCTTGGTACACTTCATAGTCTTTTCGTTCTTTCCTTGACGCTTCAGGATACAGGCAAAACAGTCCCTGAAGACGAAGAGATACTGTCATGTTGGCAAGGCGCCCTTATATACTTCCTGGTCGCACCTTGATGACATCATAGGCTGCCGCCGGTCAATAGGATTGACGTAATTCGATGTGATTTCAGGCACCAGTCACGCTGGAGGCGTTCCCCCGTAGCGTCAAAGCTGACGCAGCGCGAGTTCCCTTTCAAAAGGGAACAGTCTTCTGGGTTAGAACAGTAAAGAGCCGTCAGATAGCACTTTGTAAGCTTTGAGGCCCTTAAAGGGATAGTTCACTTTGAAATTAAATTTTGATATGTTTTAGCTTACCTCATGGGCATCCGAGATGTAGGAGTATTTGTTTCCCCAGTAGTTTCAATTTTGATAATTTTAGGTCAAACCGTTCTTGTCTGTGCCTCACATAATGCAGGTCTATGGTCACCACCTCAAAGAGCATACACAGAGAAGTCCAAATTAAACAATCCCCCATCGTAAGTACACACTGATGGCCTAAGACACGAAACGAGCGGTTTGTGTGAGAAAACGAACAGTATTTATATCGTTTTTACCTCTTGTACACCACTACGTCCGACTGATCCGAGGACGCGCGTGCGTGTTTCCTGTTGTGACATTCGCTGAATACTGTTCGTTTAACCCAGTGGGTTAGCCCATGGGGGGCCCACAGCGGATTTGCCCGTTTGGGCCCCAATGAAGGTTTAGTGTGGGCAACCCACTGTGGGCTTGCCCACAGAAAACCCCCACGGGCCCCCAGTGGGTTAACCCTTGCGGGGCCCATAGTGGATTTGCCCGTTTGGGCCCCAATGAGGGTTTAGTGTGGGCAACCCCCTGTGGTCTTGCCCACAGAAAACCCACACGGGTCCCCAGTGGGTTAGCCCATGCGGGGCCCATTGCAGTTTTGAGCCCCAATGAGGGTTTACTGTGGGCAACCAGTAGTTTTCCACTTTGGGGCCACCATAAGGGAACCCTCCATTGCAGCTGTTCCCAGACAGACTGATAAAGTCAGAGGGACCATATTACAGTAGTTTAAACTCCATTAGACCATTTAGATTTCAATAAATCACAGCACTTATAATAATACATTCATAAATAACACTAAATTATTATAATACTATAAATTGTATCTTGTAATGCAAAACTTTCTATGAAGTCCATGATTATTTTTTTTTTACTGTATTTATTAAATAATATTTAAATTAAATTAATTAAATTAAAGAAACATATTTGTCACAATAAAACAATGCAAATGGTTGATCATTCACTGATTTGTTCATTATTATCGTTGGCATTCATCAGTGGTTATTTATAACATTATTTGTTATATACATTTATATTTTTATATACATTATTTTTATTTTATTTTTTATTATAATAAAAACATCACTGATGAATTTTATATTTTTAAATCCTATTACATTTCTGAAATGGCAACAAAAAAAACAGAAAAGAAATTACATATTAGTAATACGCTAGATGGCGTCATCACGTGATCAATTCTAACCAATGAGACTGCTGGAACTGCACCGCTAATGAGCTCAGCTGTCATTCCGGATTCGACTGGGACCGTCAAACTCTGCTCCAAACAGGTAAGTTAAGCTTTTTAAGTTTCCATATTAATATGTGAGTTTCCTATTATAATTAGAGAAACAGGCCAAAATGGTAACGAGTTAATTTATATTAAACTACACTCTCTCATTTTAGTGGTTTATCTGATTAATGTTATACTCTCCTCCTGCCGTTTAAAGTTTAAACGACTAACGGTTATAACGGTCAACTAGGCCATTTTCTGTTAATCTCTGAGGTAATATATACTTTAAAACTGCTTGAATTCTATTACCTTGAATTGTTTTACGTCCATTTTGGTGTTCATTTGTTTTATTGGTGTTTACACAAATAAAATGTTAGCGAAACGAGCTAACGTTAGTCATATGGCCAGGGGACAAGTCAGTCATGTTTGTGTTTTAAAGATTTAAAAAGCGACGTAAACGAGGATTCGTGTAGCGTAAATACAATACACAAGTTACACACTCTTATTAAACCTCGTTACATATGATTATGCCATAATTAATAGACAAACACTGCGCCCTGACAGTTCAGACGGCAAACCATATATTTACATAGCCGTTACATGTGATTTGTATTTTTATAAAGCTACGGTCATATTGCTATCATGTTAACGTGACCTAAAAATAACAGATAGTACAATTATTACTTTGTAACGTTACGCTTTGTGTCTCACACACACAAGCTGGCGCGTGCACGGGGAGAGAGAGTGAAAGAGTGGAGAGAGGACTCATTGGCCTAACGTTATGCCGTCATTTAGGCCATGAAATAATATTCGCGCTAAATATTAACGTAATCATTTCTCCTGAATACAGTTCATCAGCACGTTAACTCGTACAGAGCGATATTGGACTGAGATATTAATTCTTGTTTGTTTTCTCTCTTTTCCTTGTGTGTAATCAGATTATTGGTTCTGCTCTGTAAGTATTCTTCTAGTTGACAAGTTTTTGTCATAGATGACACACTTTCTTTGCACCATATAACTGTATTTTCATAAACATATTGCTTAATAACATACTGTGTTTATCAGTACAGTGGTGTCATACATTCTCAGATGTTGTTGTACATATTTATGAATAAAAGTTTTAAACTGGATTTATACCATTAAATGTTGTTTGTCCTCTCTCTTTCCAGTATTTATTGCCATCTAGTCCTGACTGTAGAATTGAGCTCAACCCCAGTTAAGCAGACCTGAACCAGTTGATCAAGGTCTTCAGGACCAGCAGAAACTACAGGCAGGCTGGAGCTAAACTCTGCAAGTGTTGGTCCTCCATGACCAGGACTGGACACCACTGTAGTAAGTGACTGATCTAGCAGTCCGTCGTCCAATCATAGAGCGACCTTCTATTATAATTCAATGGGCTCAGGCAACCGCTGTAATTTTACCTGTGGGTGTCGCTTTTGGACATTGTTACTTTATAAAAACCAGCGATTTTTAAAAAATACTTTTTAATGTAATTTTATATATATATAAGTTTTATTTTTGTAATGTTATATATAATATTATATATGTCTCTTTCAGTTTTTTTTTTTTTTTTTTTTTTAAGAGACACTGCCCCTCTTGACTGCCCCTCAGCCTGCATTTGGAATAATAGCTTTGATTAATGATGAAAGGTTTCAAAATCGTGATTGTTTTTTCCTGCCATCGAGACAGGCGTTTACTGAATATTGTTGTCCATGTTCACGTACTCCATCTGGATCTCTGAATTGTCATGCTCAGAACATAATAACCTTCGAGGACCACTGTCCTGCAGATTTTAGCACCAACCCTGGTCCAGCACACCTGAACAAGCTAATCCAGCTCTTTTGGTTCAGTGAATAGAAAGTCACAAGCAGGTTAGATTGATCAGGTCTGGACATAAACTCTGCAAGATGGTGCATTTCGACGGCCAGAGTTGAGAACCCCTGAAAAATGTATACAGTTTTAATTTGTATAGATTTATGCAATATTTGACTAATATTAATTTGTCTTCTCTCTTTTTCTCCTTTGTGATTGTGTGTCAACCACAGCTAAATAAACCCAAAGGCCACTCGGGCACAGGTCACTGCATCTTTTGCTGTGTAAGTACATTTTTGACTGCCAGACACATTCTAAGTGTTTGCATTTATTTTAATAAAACTTGCGTATTCATGCTGCAAGTTAAAGTCATCAATGATTTCTTAATAAAGACATTAAAGGGATAGTTCTTCATGTTTTTCCAAACCTGTATTACTTACTTTTTTCTGTGGAATGCAAAATATATTTTTTGAATAATGTTTCGACTGTCTTGTCAATACAATAAAAAGTCAATGGGATCCAATGATGTTTTTATTGTAAGGACAATTCATTTTATAATTTTTTTCAAAATATCATCTTCCACAGAAGAAATCTTGTAGGTTTGGAATGACATGAGGGTGAGTATAAAGCTTGATACATACTCCGCAAGAGCAAAGAAAAAAGTAATTTCTTTGTTCTTGTGGAGTTTGTACCAGCTTAAGTTGACAATTTCTTTACATTGTGTTGACAATTTTAGTATATTGTTCTCAGTTCTTTATGCCCTCAATTTGTTTGCTCTCTTTATCTTTCTTTTTTAACAACACAGCCTAAATTTGTTTTTAATATTAAAAAACAACAACACGAGGAACTATTTTAAGAAAAAAGGTTTTTTTTTTTTTATGTTAACATTTTAATAATTTTAACATTTATTTATTTATTTTTTCCTTCACTTTAGATGCTGGCACAAAAAGCGGCCAGGCCGGAGCATCTGAAGTGGAAACTCCAGAAGAAGCGGAAGAACCAGAAGACTGGAGATGAGGCAAAGATCTACTGGTATCCGAGGGGATTGATATATTTAATTAGAAAATTAATAATCCACTTAATGTGTTGTGATGTGGTTATAATTGGTCATTTTTCTGTTTTATAAAAAAAAAAGTTTTATTGTTTTGAGAGAGAATTTTTTGCAAGGATGTATGAAATTGATCAAAGTGACAGTAAAGACTTTTACATAGTTACTCGAAAAATACTTACTTTGTAAAATATATTAAAACAGAAAACAGTTATTTTAAGTTGCAATAATATTACACTCTTTAATGTATTTTCTTTTTATCAAATAAATGCAGCCTTGATGAGCAGAAAGGACTTCTTTCAAAAGCATTTTAAAAATCTTACTGACCCCAAACTTTTGAATGTTAATATATTGTATATTTTTTATTAAATTAAATTATTTGAAACATGATTTATAATTTATTTGTTCTACTTTCAACAAGTGAATTTATTGTGTGTGTATTGTGGCAAATGCAAAGTAGAACCAAACTAATCTTGTTTGTTATGGCTACAGGTCTATTCTGACACATCTGTGCATTGCCCACAGTATGCCCACACTTTTTCCAGTGTACCCACAGAATACCCACACTTTGCCCAAAGTGTGGGCTTGCTGTGGGCCCACAAATGGCATCAACTGGGGCCCACTCTACTTAGTACACACTTTGGGCTGACCCACTATGGCCCCACACGTGCCCCGCATTTCACGCAGGTATCTGGGCCCACAGTGGGAAACTGTGCCCTAAGGGGCTTGCTGTGGGCCCACAACAGGCCCCAGTGGGGGCCCATGTGGGCAGCCCACAGTCAACCCACACTGTGGGTTGTCCCACTAGGGCCCCACCTGGGTCCCATAGTGTGGGGCCCACACGTGCCCCGCATTTCACGCCGGTATCTGGGCCCACAGTGGGCTGCCCGCAAGGGCCCCATACGGGCCCCAAAGGAGCATGTTTGCTGGTCAATTGCAAATGTTTACTTTCATGAAAAGTAAACTTTCATGCAGCGGCACAATGATATTATGCAGCAGTATCAGGGCTGTACGTTAACTTTTTTTGCACATAGCACTGGTGCTACAGAGGTTGAAAGTTTTTTAGCACAGCCCACAGAATTGTAGCACATGTATAAAACGTCTGTTACCATGTCTGAAAAATGCTAAAAGTGCTATACAATACAAATATTTAAGAATAAAAATAATAATAACAATTATTATTATTATATTTTACAGAAAACATAAATCGTTAGACAGGTCTAAGGTTTTATAATAAAATACTAAATTATGATAAAAAAATGTGACTGTAATGTCTTAATTTTTGTCTTATTTAATCTTATGTATTCACTGAGAAAGGAAAAAAGTACTGTACACGTCTCTACACCGCGAATCTATCACTGTACTTCAGAATATTATAAAATAATATAATTTCTGCCTCATTCTGTGATGTGAAGCCTGTCAGATTACAAAAGTAAGTTATTTCAAACACTCGATTAATGTTCTCTTTTGTTGGACAACAGGTTTGTAACGCTTCTCATTACAAGTTTGGAAAGAGGTTGTTGCTTTTTCTAATGCACATTAACACTGGGCACGTTTGCTGTGGTCATGTCCAAACGCGATTGTTCAGCGCTGGTCTGGTTTCACACTCAACTTGATTCTATCGAACCCTGGTGCACTTGTTCATCTTACGTCATCAAAAATGTGCACGGCGGATGATAGAAAACACACCGCAGTAAATATATTGTGTTTATTCATTTGGTGCTATTATGCGCAGCTGAGTAAACGACACTTGGGTTTACTGTATGTGCGTCGCATGAAGTTCATTTGTTACATGCATATGCGCGAATACACTCGTTTCCAAGGTAAATCATCAACACCATCATCCCTTACATGTGTTTTAATGAACTAAATACAATGTAATACGCTAAAACACATATGCAGGTTACGTTTCTTCCTGAACAAATGCGCACCCGAGTCCGTTTCACGTGATTCGCGGGACAGTTCGAGTGCCACCTCCTTCAGAGTCTCGGGTTCTGTACCCCGGTGCGCACCGAGCCTGCGATTAACAGCTTTTACATTAGCAATTTTTCATGCAAACCGTGCCCCTTATCGAACTAAAATGACTCCATCTCACAGTGCATGCAGAGATAGAGCAGCATTTATTGCGAACCGATCGATCCGCCCTGAACAGTGCTGCGCTTCATCTGCACATATATTTATTTATTTAATTAAAAATTGAAGCGATTTTCATAATTTCACAAAGACAAATCTCGATTTTGGTTTAATTTCAGTCAATCGTGCAGCCCCAGATTAACCTCACACGAGCACAAAACAAATTCTCCCTTCACTCAAACGAGCTCTGTCTCACATGCTAAACTGTATCGCACGCGTGCTACTGGGGTAAATATATTCATCGCACAGACAGATGTTTTTGTAGCACGTGCGACATATATGTCTCACTGTACAGCCCTGGGTAGGGACTTTTATTTTAGTAGAAAGATAGTGAGAGCTCGTGGTTCATCGGAGTGGTTAGGCAGATTTAAAGTTTGCAGTTTGTTAAGCACCCCCCGAAAAGGCATAAGGTGTGTATGTTCTTGTTTACTGTCATCTGTAATGAGTATTTTTGTGTATTTCGCTGTATGTTAATGATAATGCTATGAAGAGAGAGAGCGTTTGTGTACGAGGTGTTAATGCGCACTTCTTTGCTTTATTTGTTCAGCTCTTACAATGTTTTTTTGGAGATCAAACGGTTTCAATAAACTCCATGAAACATCAGTAAAGTCTGGCCATCATTCGGGCAACGTGACAATCTGCTTGCACAGGGAGCGCTGGGGACTATTTTCAGGTGCTGCATAATATCATTGCGCCGCTGCACTCATGGGACGGCTCAGTTCCTTGATCATTACGCAGGAATGAGAGTATAGTTCCTAGTCATATCGGTCTAGAAAATCACAACTTTTAATTTCCCGTCGGTCTTAGTACACGATGTAACTATACACATCACAGCATGTAAATAGGAAAATGTTGGCGTTATTTTGTCACTTATTGAGCAGTAGGCTATCTAGAGCCGTTTACCTCCAGTCTTTGTGCTAAGCTAGGCTAGCGGTGGGTGCGTCAGACAGAGTTATGGCACGCACGGAGATGAGAATGGTATGTATGGACTTATCTAACTCTGGGGGATATGGGGAATAAGATAAAGTCCCAAAAAGTTGGCGTGTTCCTTTAAGGCCTATAACTCTCACTACCTAGAGCTGATTGAGATGCACCCAGAGATTTAGTTTGGCTGTGTTTTTCTTCCTCTTAATTATTCTCATCTCAAACAGGACAGAGTGTCCAAACACAGAAAAACTCCCAGTGAAACGATTATAAAGATGGCGTTTATTAAAGAGGAGACTGAAGACGTGAAGATTGAAGAAACATTGAGAGTGAAACTTGAAGAAACTGAGGAACTAACAGGTTGGTTTCATTCTCAAAGCTGAACGCTGAACACTACAGAAATGAGTGATATTTTTGAAGAATGCTCTTCTCATTCTTAATATCTTTTGCTGGATCAAACCAGTGTGACTTTAGCCATTTCTCAAGATACGTTCTTGTCTGTACTTCGCTGTAAATTTATTCTTGTGGAACGTCATTGCTGCCCAAGTTTAAAGAGGTCATGAATTGAGAAATCAACTTTCCCTTGAGCTTTTTTGATAAATAAAAGTTCATCGCGATATAAGAATATCCTGTAAGTTTCAGAGCTGAAAACTTCCTTGTTAGTCAAAGAAAAGCTTTTATTGACACCAGGCCCAGAAAACGCTCAATCTGCGAATGTGTCCCTGTGACATCAGAGAGTAGTGAAACACCGCCTTAACCGAAGAAGACGAACGCCTAATTCTCTAGTGCCGCCCACCGACTCGGCATGACGTGTAATAGATAGTACTACGGGTGCACCGATCCGATATTAGGAGCGGATATCAGCCGCGATACTGACAAAATAGCTGGATCGGGGATCGGAAAAATTGTTAATGTGCTCTTTAATGTGCGTGACTGATCATTGATCACAATTCAAGCGCATGAACGCGATCATCTGTGAAGGCGATCGATCATCTCTTACCAAAGAATTAACATGAATGATGATCTGAAGGTATGCTGAGGATACATTACAACTTACTGTCACGTATCATATGTGGTGTAATCGCTCAATCAGTGTTTCAGCGGCGGAAAGACGTCAATATAACTGCTGTAAACTAAACAATGTCATGTAACGTTAGCATCACATTTACCTCAGGCAGTCATTCAGTGTCCACAGACTTTTATTCACTAGAGAAATCAACTCTTTCGCTAAATATATGCACTATATTAGCCGTTATATTCATTATATTCTACTTAACCTGTTAGTGATGTCTTGATTATTTCATGCTTGTTAAATAAACCTGTCATGAAAATGACAGACACTGTGTATAAATTATTATATTTCAACAACGATTTGGAGAAAAAACTATTTTATAATTAGATTTAGAAGTTATTGCAAAAACTGCCTTATGTGAAGTTTACATGTTTGCGTACTGTGTTAATTGAGCGTTGATTATTATACCTAAAATAAATAGCAGCTGAATTTAGGCTAATAGTTTGGGCTCTGCTGTTAACCTTTAATATTAATGTGCAAGTAAGGGCAAGTAAGGGCTTACAACAAAAATTGTCATACTTGAGTACATACAGGTTAGAAATGGCTATTTTCGACCCTGATTTTAGCCTCTGCTCTGAATGCTACTGCTGTGGTTGGTTAATCTTTGCATATAGCTAAGTATTGCATGTTTAACTCTCAATTTTTTTTTACTATTACAGCTGGATCCATGGCATTATATTTAGATTGCAGCTAAATGAACTATGGAATCACCAAAATGCAAGAATGATTCTGCATTAATTTAGTGAAAGTGGCAATCGATAGTGGATAATAATATATAGCCTAATGTAATGTATAATAAACTGACGGTAACAATGTTGTGCTGTTGGCGCTCGTGCAGCCTCTCGAGGAGAAATCTATTAATTAATATTAAGTCACTTACATTTTAGATGCACTATTAAGTGTTTTTGTCCGATTTCAGCAGCGAAAATCGTTCCAAACAAAGATCATAGCAGAACCACAACGAATCTCACAGCTACAGTGTGTTACAGAATGATTCAGCGTTTTGAATGAATCGTTTGTATCAAAGATTCAATGACCTATCCATAAACAACCATAGAAATACATAATAAAGGCTAGATGTCTCGTCCGCGCTGCTGGCCAATGGAGGTCGACGTCCGCACCTGGCGGCCATCTTGTCACAGTCAGCTCGCTCACTCGTAACATTGTGTTTTAATGGTACATGTACTTTTAAAAAAAACATAACTTGCTAAATTTTTTACCGATTTTTAAAATGTTTGGTTTGTTAAAAACGTCAGAGATGTAGTTATGACACTGCATACTTATGAATAATTATTCATAATTTGTTCAAGCATACAGAATTATAGCCACGTTAAAAACGTTTGTAAGAAACCATACCATTTGTAAATCCGTCAAGATTTCAGCGAGATGAGAGTATTTGTGTTCGTGCAGATCACTCACCTTACATCAGGTACCACAGAGCCAGCCAGAAAGCTTGCCTGTGACAAGATGGCCGCCGGTGATTACGTTAGAGACTCCGCCGTAAGACTTTATTATGTATATCTATGTAAACAACTGCCTCATTCTTAAATGAATCAGCCGTTTGAACAAATCGACTCAATGACTCGCTCATTAAGACCTGCCGCCACCTACTGGCGGTTAAGTTTCATGTTTAAACATTCTTTCCAACATTTCTTATTTGTATATATTCAAAATATTTAAAACTATCTCATGGCATTTTTTTAATGCAGTTGCAATTTTTCAGTGCATATTATTTAATTTGATTGGTAACAGCCCTATAGTGCCTTATTATTACAATTTAATTTATAGATCAAATTTAAAAATATAAACTGAAAGCTGAAGCATAGCCTATATTTATTAAAATTATGGAAAAATGCCCTTTTTTAAAAGGTAAAAATATCAAAGATATGCAGATTTAAATATGTCAAAGAAGATTGAACACTGTTGAGAATATTAAATTATATTTACAACACACACACACACAATCAGGACAAGCACGTGAATAGGCTTAATGTCGAGCCCTGTGAGGCAAAAAAAAAAAAAGGACTTGTAAAAAGCCAATTTGGCTGGTGGTCAAAAAAGTTAATTTCAGGTGGTAGACGAACACAGTCATCCATGCACAAGTCCAGTCATCAACTTTAATTATACAATACAGATTGTTTCAAAGCAGCTTTAGAGGGATAAACACGCAGTACAAAGTGCCCTACCCATGTGAACAGTGATACGGTTGTCAATCCAGAAACTTTGCAATGTGTAGTTAGCAGCATGATAAAATATATTATATACAGAAAGCGAGCAAAGATCACTGACATTATTAAGTAAGCTGTAAATGACAATGCGAGGCACACAAAGCGGCACTCTTGCAAAAACTCCCTTTAAAATCAGTGAAGCGGTCTACTCTGTCCAATGAATCTTGCAATTAAAGATTCACTTTTGGCTACATCAACTGATCCAATTATTTATTATCAATTATAACAGTTATAATTAATTATTCATATTTACCTTTGGCTAATTAATTAAAGGTCCCGTTCTTCGTGTCTTTTTGAAGCTTTGATTGTGTTAACAGTGTGCAATATAACATGTGTTCATGTTTCGCGTGTAAAAAAAAAACAGTATTTTTAACACAATTTACTTATCTGTACACCGCTGTTTTCACTGTCCTAAAAACGGCTGATGACTTCCTTTATTCTATGAAGTCCCTCCTTCAGAAATACGTAACGAGTTCTGATTGTGCCAGCGGTTCCCGTGTTGTGATTTGACAGCAGCTTAGCGAACGTAGCATGGTCCTGTGTTGTGATTCGACAGCAGCTTAGCGCACGTGGAAAGGTCACGCCTCTTAACGGGAGATATATATGCGCTTAATGATCTCTTCAGCGTCCCTGGGAAAGCCAAACAAAGGTGATTTGACTCCGGGATGAAAATAACGGCGTCTCGACGACATGGCGACAAACACAGTCAAACGTAACAATTCCTTTACTCCACGCGACACGTCCTCTTCTCCACGTGGGACAGCAACAAGACCACGCCCCCTTTTTTCGCATAGTCTTGTGGGCGGAGGTTAGTCTGTTCTACTGTTCTATCGACGTCATTTATGTAGGAAGTACCAGGATGTAGTCCAAACCGGCCGTTCGCTGTAGGCTTTGAAAGGGAACTTCTGTTAAATAAAATATCTCGCTTGGCATTGAACTTTGAGCTTTATAATTTTACAGGTATTATTTATGCTTTAACAGCAACATTACACACTAACTAAAGTTTGAACAATGGGATCACGAAGAACGGGACCTTTAATTAAAAGCAGTTGCATTTATTGGGCCTAAACTGTGCTATTGCTTGTCCACAAATGTCAACAAAAATCTCCAGGAGAATGTCATGTTATATGTTGTTGAAAGATCTAATTGCTCTAGAACAGGGGTATCCAATCAAACACACCTAAACCAGCTAATCATGGTGTCCAGGGTGCTAGATAATTACAGACAGGTGTGTTGGAGCAGGGTTGGAACTGAAATCTGCAGGCGGCAGATTGCATCATGTTTGCTTTCTTTACTTGGCAAAAAGCACAATTGAGTTTTTTTAATGTGAGGTATGCAAAATTAAAAGTAGACCGTTTATAATGATGTGTAACATTTATCTGTATGACCAAAATCGACAGAGTATTTTGAGTTTCTCCACACTAAGAAAAATAGTGAGGTGGTCATGCCAGCACGACCGCTGACCTCCTAAGGGTTAAATCCTGACTAAAATTCACAAATACTTTTTCTCTGAGAGAGAGAGAGAAGAGTTACCAGCTTCGAGAAGAGTTTTTCAGGTTACAGGTCACATTTTACAGTAGCTTAGTGGGTATATAATTTAGCATGCATGTTAGTTTTGATGCTTAAATGCCTAAATGTTTTGACGTCTTGGTTTTTGCCATTAAACTGGGGTTAATTTGAATTTGCCTCTTTTTGTCTTAGACCTGATGCCACTGAAAGAGGAGAGTGAAAAACTGAATGAAAATGAAGAGAAAGAGCAGCATGAGAAACATCCTGATTTCATAACTGGAGAAAATTCTGCTTCAGAGACTGAAAAGACTTCCTCACAAATAATAGCTCAGAAGACAGGAACTAGAAATTCTTTAACTTGCTTTATATGTGTTAAGAGTTTTAGTTGTTATGGAAACCTTAAAATCCACATGAGAATTCACAATGGAGAGAAGCATTACACCTGCCAACAGTGTGGAAAGACTTTCACAACAGAACTAAACCTTAGGTATCACCTAAGGATTCACTCTGGAGAGAAGTCGTCCACATGTGATCAGTCTGGAAAGAGATTCACACGTAAAGTAAACCTTAATAACAACTTTAGGATTCACTTGAGAGAGAACTGTTGTCATCTGTGTGGAAAGAGTTTCTTAGGAATGAATGGCCTTACCAGGCACATGAGAATTCACACTGGAGAGAAGCCTTTCGAATGCCATGAGTGTGGAAAGAGTTTCACTCAACAAGGAAGCCTTAACACCCACATGAGAATTCACTCTGGGGAGAAGCCTTACACCTGCCCTCAGTGTGGAAAGTGTTCACTGTAAAAGGTCACCTTAAAGCCCACGCGAGAGTTCACACTGGAGAGAAGCCGTTCACATGCCAACATTGTGAAAAGAGTTTCACTGAAAAAGGAAGCCTTGCAAGGCACTTGAGAATTCACAATGGAAAGAAGCCTTTTACCTGCACGTTGTGTGGAAAGAACTTCATTGAAACTGGACACCTTGAAATCCACATGAGAGTTCACACTGGAGAGAAGCCGTACACCTGCCAACAGTGTGGAAAGAGTTTCTCTCAAAAAGGAAACCTTAAAGTCCATATGAGAATTCACATTGGAGCAAAGCCTTACACCTGCCAACATTGTGGAAAGAGTTTCACTGAAAAAGGAAGCCTTGCAAGGCACTTGAGAATTCACAATGGAAAGAAGCTTTTTACCTGCAAATTATGTGGAAAGAACTTCACTGAAACTGGACAGCTTGAAGTCCACATGAGAGTTCACACTGGAGAGAAGCCGTACACCTGCCAACAGTGTGGAAAGAGTTTCAATCAACAAGGAAACCTTAATGTCCACATAAGAATTCACACTGGAGCGAAGCCTTACACCTGCCCACAGTGTGGAAAGAGTTTCACGGAAAAAGGAAGCCTTAAAAGGCACATGAGAATTCACATTGGAAAAAAGCCTTTGGCCTGCAGTGATGAGTATGTTTCACCCGAAAAGGAAACCCTGTGGTTCACATGAGAATTCACACTGGAAAAATGTGTGGGAAGAGTATTTCTTGAAAAGAAAGTCTTAAAAACACATGAGAGTTCACCCTTCCACGTCAGTTTCACACATAAAGAACCCTCATGTTATTTTAAACCTTTAAGACTTTCATTCATCTTTGAAACAAAAATGAATATATTTTTAGTAAAATCTGATTTCTGTTTCTCATTCGAATCTGACTGTTTATTCCAAATATTATATTATATTATAAATAGATTTATTTTGGCTTTTAGTCTAATATAAACATTGATCAGCAAACTTAAAAAGATCAACTCACTCAGTTACGTTTGTAACCCTTGTTCCCTGAAGCAGGGACCGGAGACGCTACGTTGGGGACCGACACGGGTATAAATGAGGCACAGGTGCTTGCATCAAATTAGATTTTGCTGAGGAGCCAAGTAGGTGAACTGACACCCCACCAGGGTACAGAGGACATGGCGACAGGACGTGGCATCTCTGTTCCCTCCTTCTGCTGACCTCTGTGACAGACAAATTATTTATTGCATTATTTTCTACATTGTCTACTTTGTTAAAAGTGCTATATAAATAAAGTTGACAAAGAGCTGATCTGAGGACCTGAAGCTTTGCATTCTATCCACGTACGGCTGCAGAGCACGGACGGGACAGAGCAAAGGTAGGGCTGGGTCTGCCTCCTCCAGGGGCAGCGCTTGCAGGTTCACCACCTGGTCCCTGGAGGGAGTGGTAGGAACCTTGGGCTCATAGCCAGGCCTCTAGGCATGATTTGTTGATTGAAAATGCCTGCAGGTCCCCTACCCTCTTGATGGAAGCCAGTGCAGCCAGCAGCAAAGTCTTTATGGACAGAATTTTTGACTCTGCCGACTGCAGAGGCTCTTCGGTGCTCGTGCCGAAGAGATGGTGTTAACTTTCTCTTGGGGTAAGTCACCTAGAACTTCTGCGTCCTGTCCAGGGACCAGTCGTTTCTAGAGGTCTGGACGTGGGTGCCACAGGGTGCCCTGTCTCTAAGTCAGAAGGTCCAAACAGAACTCCACCTGCTCATGTGGGGCCACAGAACTTGGAAGGTCCATGGAAAATGAGAAGGTGTCAACATCTTCACATCCATAAACATTATTCATGTACGTACAAGAAATGTCGGCATAGCTTTTCCATTAATCAAATGTTATTCGCACATGGACGACCTTCTCGAAGCTTACATTGATCACTTTGACCGTGCCAGTGTTGACCGTGTAATCTCTCTTGAATTATACAGTTTTCCAGGCATACCAGGTTCTTCTTTAGACTGTTTCGGAAGTCCAAATAGTCTGCAGCAGGCTGAGGAAAGTACAAAATCAAATTCTTCTCCTCTGCCTTTAGGCCAACAATAGCATCCTCTAGGTCCTTCCTCAGAGGAATCTGCCAGGGAGGGGCTGTCGCGAGGAGCATTAGCTTTGAGAACAAGTCTGCTTGGGCCAGTACGGCGTCACCAACAGGACCTGCTCCTCGTCCTCCCTGACTTTTCACAGGGTTTGTGCAGGTAGGTTGACTGGGGGAAATGCATATTTGCGGAGGCCCCGGGGCTAGCTGTGCGTGAGTGCATCCGTGCCAAGTGTGCCCTAGGTCAGCAAATAAAACCACTGGGAGTGGGATGTTTCTCTTTTCCCAGTTGACCCGAAGACCCAACTGGCTGAGGTGTCTGAGCACAAGGTCCCTGTGTTTGCACAACTGATCCCTGGACTGTGCAAGAATGAGCCAGTCATTGAGAATGTGAACGCCCTGCTCTCTCATGAGAACAAGGGCCACCTTCGTGAAGACACTGAGGGACAGGGACAGCCCGAAGGGCAGGATTTTGGACTGATATGCTCGACCCTTGAACGCAAAGCGCAGAAATGGCCTGTGTCAAGGAAGAAGTGAAGTGAAGCGGACTCCCATGAACCTGGGGGGGATGCTGGGTAAACTGAATCGTGGACAAACCATCCACCACTCGGTTCCAAAGCACAAAGCTAATTTGATGCAAGCACCTGTGCCTCATTTATACCCGCAGTGCGTGGCATGAGCAGCTGGTGCAATCATTGCATGCCAATGTGCATTGGCTCGTTTAGTTACACTTGAAGTAGATTGGCTCTCGCGAGCAAAATTCCTATTCATAGGTCCCCGTTGTGGTGTCGGGAGTGACTTACTGAATGGGAACAAAATTGGTTCTTACTGAAGCTCAATGAACACAAGAACGAACCTCATTGGTTCTTGAGGAAGCTCAAACGTGCTGTGTAACATGAGAATGAACCTCATTGGTGGTCATCTGTTCATCAAATAAAGAAATCAAATCTCTTTAGAAAATTTGTACTAAACCACTCAAGTCATAGTAGTAGGTGCTCTCAGAAATCTCTTTTCTTTAAAATTATCTTTTATTTGTGTTTCGTAGACGACCTAAAGTCTTATGGGTTCGGAACAACATGAGGGTGAGTAAATGATGACAGAATTTGGTACTTACCATACTTACCATGTACTCACCATAGTAATAACAGTAACAATGACACCTTAAAATAAAGTGTAACCCAAATGATTCATTTTTGGGTGAATTAAAGGGTTAGTTGACATGATCATGAGGCTTAACACTGCAGAGAAGCCTTTTCTGTCTTCAATGTGAGAGGATTTTCTCCATTCAAAGAGACCAGAAACTTGAACAGATTGGTCTCTATCATACTCATCAGGTGACGCTCCACTCTGGCATGTTTGTCACTGGTTATTTCACACTTATTTTAATGTCTTTATACTTTGCTTTTATGCATTTTCTTTTCCTTTGGCATGTACAATGAAGGCCTGTGACCACGCCTGATCGTTTGCTTTCCTGTTGTTTCAAATATGGAGCAGTGTTTTAGTGTTGTCATATATTGATTAATTTTTCAACCTCATATTTACACGGGCTATTGTTGCCCTCTATGAATATCTATAGATGTAATTTGACTTTTTAAATGAACTTGAACCTGAGCAAACATGTTTGTGTTGTCTCATTTCATCACTCATATTTTATTATATAAATTTTTATTATGTTCTTCTTTATGTTTCTTGCTCGCTGTGGGGGAAATGTTGCTGTTGGGAAATACGTAGCGGAATATATAATAATAAAAACGTAGCGGGATATTATGTTATATTGGATGAGCAATCAGTGTTGCCAAGCCTGTGGTCGCAATGTTGACTTTTGTGATTGGCCAATACCAGCAGACTGCAGCCAATGGAAATTCTTCTCCATCGATGCGTGTCTCCTCACAGAACTTCTAAGCAGAGCGCTTGAGGTAAATTGTGATTTTGACCAAAAATCTGAATAGAAACCATTACTTTAAAAGATGCTATAACAGAAACTTTGAAATGGATAAAGCTGTGTTAACGTATCTGAAATGATCTGGTCTACAAATGATGATAAATAAATGATCATCTAAAAATTATACCGCCGTCTTGCCTGAAAAGAGCTTGAATTTCCGTTATATATCAAGTGAAAACATTAACAGATCCAAAAACGCACACTGTAATCTAGAAATACATCCAGATATGCACAAAACTCACACAAATGGCGACCCATGCTGGTCAAAACTGGAAATGTAATGAAAACACAGGCCAAGCATGTAATGATAGGCTACCTGAAAAATAAAATAAGGGATTTAAGGGAATAAAGAAAAAAAAAGAACGGTAAAATAAGTTCTAGTCTAATTGTAGCCTAGATGAGAGGTAATCCATTTAGGCTAAACTCTTTGCAAATAGTATTTTATTTAAAATATGCACATATGTCAAACATGCAAAATGTGTCATATCATATTTTAATAAAATATGGTGAAAATCCATTAAAATATGAATAGTAAAATTAAAAAAATCACTGTATTATTACTGTGGGTCATTGAATACATCTATCGTAAACAGTTGTCAAATATTAAAGGGGTCATGAACTGAGAAATCAAATTTTCCTTGAGCTTTTGACATATAAGAGGTCCAATAAGTCTTGTTAGTCCAATAAAAGCTTTTATTGACACCAGGCCCAGTAAACGACAGGTTTTTCAAAGTGGGGATCTATGACGTCAAAGGGAGGCAAGCACCGCCTCTGCAGAAGAAGATCAATGCCTACTGTTTAGCCCCGCCCACCAATTCATTTCAGGCCACCTTGTGTACCGGGAGCGCCATCTACTGAATTTGCAAGTTCACTCTGGGCATTGCCAGTGAAATCGCTTTGGTGTGAATACAAAGACGCGTGCGATATTCGTCCCGGTGTGCACAGGCCTTAAGACGAGCATTATTTTGGATTGATAGCATGAACAAAAGTAATTCTAAATATTTGGTATTTAGCCTTGATGCCGAAAAGGCTTTTGACTCTGTCTGATGGGAGTTTTTGTACCTGGTACTGCTACGTTTTGGCTTCAGTGAAAAGGTTATAAGATGTCTTAAACCACTATATCATCTACCGACGGCTCAGATTAAAATGAATGGAAATGTCTCTAGTTCAATTACCTTGGAACGGGGATGCAACCAGGGATGCCCCTCCTCTTTGCCCATTTTCTGTTATCCGGGATTGATGTGCGATGACACGCTGCCTGGACCCTACTTTACGCTTCAAAACTGCTCTTCAGAATCCTATGGATTTTTTATTACTATTAATTACAGAATGGTAGGGCTGGCCCATAAGTCGATTTTATCGATTAACTCGAAATGTGCTCTGAATGACAACCTCCAGTGCTTTGGACACAGATTGCACAATGCTATAGGTAAGAGTCTAATGGCTATACACTCACGTAAAGGATTATTAGGAGCACCATACTAATACTGTGTTTGACCCCCTTTCGCCTTCAGAACTGCCTTAATTCTACGTGGCATTGATTCAACAAGGTGCTGAAAGCATTCTTTAGAAATGTTGGCCCATATTGATAGGATAGCATCTTGCAGTTGATGGAGATTTGTGGGATGCACATCCAGGGCACGAAGCTCCCGTTCCACCATATCCCAAAGATATTGGTATATTGGGTTGAGATCTGGTGACTTTGGGGGCCATTTTAGTACAGTGAACTCATTGTCATGTTCAAGAAACCAATTTGAAATGATTCAAGCTTTGTGACATGGTGCATTATCCTGCTGGAAGTAGCCATCAGAGGATGGGTACATGGTGGTCATAAAGGGATGGACATGGTCAGAAACAATTCTCAGGTAGGCCGTGGCATTTAAACAATGCCCAATTGGCACTAAGGGGCCTAAAGTGTGCCAAGAAAACATCCCCCACACCATTACACCACCACCACCAGCCTGCACAGTGGTAACAAGGCATGATGGATCCATGTTCTCATTCTGTTTACGCCAAATTCTGACTCTACCATCTGAATGTCTCAACAGAAATCACAGAAAACATTTTTCCAGTCTTCAACTGTCCAATTTTGGTGAGCTCGTGCAAATTGTAGCCTCTTTTTCCTATTTGTAGTGGAGATGAGTGGTACCCGGTGGGGTCTTCTGCTGTTGTAGCCCATCCGCCTCAAGGTTGTGCGTGTTGTGGCTTCACAAATGCTTTGCTGCATACCTCGGTTGTAACGAGTGGTTATTTCAGTCAAAGTTGCTCTTCTATCAGCTTGAATCAGTCGGCCCATTCTCCTCTGACCTCTAGCATCAACAAGGCATTTTCGTCCACAGGACTGCCGCATACTGGATGTTTTTCCCTTTTCACACCATTCTTTGTAAACCCTAGAAATGGTTGTGCGTGAAAATCCCAGTAACTGAGCAGATTGTGAAATACTCAGACCGGCCCGTCTGGCACCAACAACCATGCCACGCTCAAAATTGCTTAAATCACCTTTCTTTCCCATTCTGACATTCAGTTTGGAGTTCAGGAGATTGTCTTGACCAGGACCACACCCCTAAATGCATTGACGCAACTGCCATGTGATTGGTTGATTAGATAATTGCATTAATGAGAAATTGAACAGGTGTTCCTAATAATCCTTTAGGTGACTGTATGCTATTTTAAATACTGTAGTCTATGAGAGATGTGATATGTGTTAGTCTATGAAAATACCGTGTCAGACAGGCTACACAAATGATCTTGACAATCTCTAAGCCTCTTGTCTTTTTTACTCTTTTTTACTTTTTACAAGCAGCCATTATCGGGGCCAAGCGCAACAGAAGCAAACAAGGAAGATAGCAGCAGACCAACTGAAAAAATGAGTGAAGACATTTGAAGCAAAAACGTTAAAACACCACATCAAAACATTGAGTTTTATAGAGCCAATGTCATGTTTTGTTCTATTATAGCGCCACCAAGAGGCACAATCCTAAAAAAAATGTATGTGGCATCGGAGTGAGCCCATACATGTGTGTGTCAATTTTGGTGAAAATATCTAATTTCGTTTTGGAGTTATAGACATTTATATGAAAAAAATGACTGACACCTGACCTTGATTGAATTTTACTACCCCTTACTATCAAATATTTTGACATTTGGGCATTTGAATTTAACTATCGGGCCCTAAAAACAGCAGCCAGAAAAATGGAGCGCAGCTGGAAGAAAACAAAACTAGAGGTTTTTCGTAATTCGTGGAAAGAGCACATGATCACATACAGAAAGGCGGTAAGAACTGCTAGATCTGCTTATTTCTCAACTCTCTTGGAAGAAAACAAACACAACCCAAGGTATTTATTTGATACAGTGGCTAAATTAACCAAAAATAAAGCTTCAACTTCTGATGATTGTAAACAGCACAGCTGTAATGACTTTATGAACTTCTTCACATGTAAGATTGATAATATTAGGAAGAAAATTTTAACCATGCAGCCGTCTACTACAGTATCACATCAGACAGAGCATTGTAGTGTCACTGAGGAAAAATTACAATCATTCACTGCTATAGGAGAAGAAGAATTGGCTAAACTCGTTAAATCATCAAAACCAACAACATGTATGCTTGACCCTGTACCGACTAGGCTATTAAAAGTGATGCTACCAGAGGTCATAGATCCTCTTCTTAATATCATTAATTCATCTTTGTCATTAGGATATGTACCGAAAACGTTTAAGTTGGCTATTATTAAACCACTTATTAAAAAAACGCAACTTGATCCTACAGAATTAGTCAATTATAGACCAATCTCAAATCTACCCTTTCTGTCAAAAATACTTGAAAAGGCAGTGTCTTCACAATTATGTTCCTTTTTAGAAAGAAATGGCATCTGTGAGGATTTCCAGTCAGGATTTAGACCGTATCATAGCACTGAGACTGCTCTCATCAGAGTTACAAATGATTTACTCTTATCATCCGATCGTGGCTGTATCTCTCTATTAGTGTTACTCGATCTTAGCGCAGCATTTGATACTATCGACCACAACATTCTTTTGAATAGACTCGAAAATTATGTAGGCATTAGTGGAATTGCTTTGTCATGGTTTAAATCATACCTATGTGACCGTTATCAGTTTGTAGCAGTAAATGAAGAGATGTCACACCGATCACAAGTTCAGTATGGAGTACCGCAAGGCTCAGTGCTAGGACTGCTGCTCTTCACCCTGTACATGCTACCATTGGGAGATATTATTAGGAAGCATGGCGTTAGTTTTCATTGTTATGCTGACGATACTCAGCTCTATATTTCTTCACGCCCTGAAGAAACTTACCAATTCACAAGATTAACGGAATGCATAGCTGATATAAAACATTGGATGACCGGTAATTTCCTGCAACTCAATTCAGAAAAAACTGAATTTTTAATTATTGGACAAAAAAGCTCCACAAGTAGTAACCTAGAATACTGTCTAACACTTGATGGCTGTTCTGTCAAGTCCTCGTCGTCAGTGAGGAACCTGGGTGTGCTCTTTGATACCAATCTTTCGTTTGAAAGCCACGTTTCGAGCATCTGTAAAACTGCATTCTACCATCTTAAAAATATATCTAAATTACGGCACATGCTGTCAATGCAAAATGCTGAACAGTTAGTTCATGCGTTCATGACCTCAAGGCTAGATTATTGTAATGCTCTACTGGGTGGTTGCCCTGCTCGCTTAATAAATAAACTACAGCTGGTCCAAAACGCAGCAGCTTGAGTTCTTACTAGAACCAGGAAGTATGACCATATTAGCCCAGTTCTGTCAACATTGCACTGGCTACCTATTAAACATTGCATACATTTTAAAATCTTGCTTATTACTTACAAAGCACTAAATGGTTTAGCTCCCCAATACTTGAGCGAGCTCTTAACATATTATACTCCATCACGTCTACTGCGCTCTCTAAACTCTGGCCAGTTGATCATACCGAGAATATCCAAATCAACTGCAGGCGGTCGATCCTTTTCCTATTTAGCTCCTAAACTCTGGAACAGTCTTCCTAACATTGTTCGGGAAGCAGACACACTCTGTCAGTTTAAATCTAGACTAAAAACACATCTCTTTACTGAGGCATACACATAAAACACTTTTTCTTTGAAATTATTGTTAGGCTGCATTAACTAGGTCAGCCGGAACCGGGAACACTTCCCATAACACCTGATGTACTCGTTACATCATCAGAAGAATGGCATCTACGCTAATGATAGTCTCTCTGTTTTATCCCGAGGTTTACTGCAGTCAGCCGGATCCGGGCCATATCCTGATCAGATGATGGACCTGCGCCCAGAGAAGACCAACCAGGACCCCAAAGTGTACGCAGAGACCGTGTCAATTAGCCTCCCCCTGCAACTGCCTCATCGACACGGCATCTTAATAAACCCGTCTTCAGCGTGTTGACTCCGATTGTTCGAATATTACAATTAAATAATACTTAAATCGATATGTCATCCACAATAAACCCGTCTCCAGCGTGTTGCCTCCGGTCCTTCGAATATTCCGATCTATTATGACCTCTGACCTGTAAAGTTTAGAAGAATAATAATAATAATAATTCGCTGTTTGTTAATTGGCCAGAGGAGAACTGGCACCCCGACTGAGCCTGGTTTCTCCCAAGGTTTATTTTTCTCCATTGGGTCACCTAATGGGGTTTTGGTTTCCTTGCCACTGTTGCCTCTGGCTTGGCGTGCTCAGTTGGGGACACAAAAATTTTTCAACTGAACATCGAAATAAATCTAATTAATAAACTAAATTAACCATATCAACTAAATTACTGATCTAATTATTGATCTAAAGCCCACACTGTCACCGTATGGAAATTTAAACTGATGACATCAAATGACTATACAGCTTAATAAAAAATATGCTGCATTATTTTACTGTTTAACTCTGTAAAGCTGCTTTGGAACAATCTACATTGTTAAAAGCGCTATATAAATAAACTTGACTTGACTTGACTATCAACCTATGTTTCTGATTTTCTGACGTTGGTTTCGTCTCGATCAGACTAGCGGTTTCGACAATATCAGTGAACGTTTTTTAAGTGCTAAATTACCGCGCTGCACAAACCATACGCAGAAGTCTGGTATCGTTAGACTCGGCAAGGATTCAGGAGACTAAAAAAGTTAGTCCCATGAAAATAAGTTAACCCCACCCAAAAAACAAAACAAAAAAAATTGTTGAAAAACAAATTCTCCACTAGGTGGTGCTGTTTCGAAACGTCTCAGGCTACTTCAGAGTATCGTGCTGATGACCCATACCGAGTTTCGTAACAATCCGTTCATGCGTTCATAAAATACAGCATTTTAGCACATAATTCAAAATGGCGGACAGTCAAAATGGCCGATATGGTAAAATTGGATATCAGACGACTCGGCATGCCGTCCTGAATCTAACGAGAATCCTGAATCTTATGATTTTTGGACAAACGGTTCAAAAGTTATAAGCAAGAATAGCCATTTTTCGTATCTCCGGACCAGTAGGTGGCGTGCGCCGAAACGCTGCACGTTGCCTCAGGTCATGCTTGTGATGACTTGTACCAAGTTTGGTTTGAATACGATAAAGATATAGCCTTAAGTGTATTTTCGCAAACGTTACGTACAATTTGCTTGTGTGTTTATTGAAAACGATTTGATGAATCAACTTGAATTCCATGTTTTTTGTCAGCATGGTCTGAAGATGATCTGGTTAAATTTTCGTGCGAATCGGATGAACCGTCTAGGACGAGTTCGCAAAAGTAGGTTTTTCGGAAAATTCTAAATGGCGGGAAAATTTTAATGACGGAAAATGACGTCATAGGGTGCAATCAAATCGGCTTGAGCCAAGGATAATTTTGTTTCTAGGTGGTAGCGCTAGAGGGATTGAGTTAGAGACTCCAAATTCGCTATGTTGACACTTCAGTCTGTCCTCTATGAGTGAGCCAAATTTCATAACTTTCCCGCAAACGGTTCTATGGGCTGCCATTGACTCAAGAGCGGAAGAAGAAGAAGAATAATAGGAACCTTCGGTGCTTGGCCCCTAATAACAGAGAAAAATTTGAATTAGTCCTCAGATACCATGTTCATAATTTATAGCAAGAAATCTACCATTAATTCAACTTTAAATGGATTCATTATATCATTAACCAACGTGGATTTTACAACAATACGGTTTCGGGAAACAGTCGTTACTAGCTGGTTGATTTACTCAACAATTCTACTCATCATGCCTAGATCTAGACTTTTTTTTAAAACGCGCCGATCGCGCAAAACTTTGGAACAGTTTACCTCTTCACATCAGATGAGCTCCCTCTATTTCCACCTTTAAATCTGCTCTAAAGACCTATTTGTTCTCTCAGGCTTTCAATACCCCTTGATCTCAGGTTCGGTTATGGTTTTATTATTGTTGTGTGTTCATTTCGTTTGGTACATTTTTCTTCTCCATCTTTTAGTTTGATTACTTTATATACATCACTTTGGTCAGCCTTGGTTGTTTTTAAATGTGCTAAATATTGTATTGTACATTAATTACCGGGATGAACCATCTTACCAAATACTGTGAATTCTGATCCCCTCCAGATTATTATCCACTCAGTCTACTACACTATTCGCTCTGTAAGACGGTTGCTTTAAGTGAAGGATATGAGTTGGCTGCCAATGAGAGAACCAATTCCCCAAATTACATTTTGTTGCACATCGGTTAATAAATAAAATAAAAACTCAGAAGCAGTTTGTTATAAAAATCAACATTTATCATAATTTTTTGATAACAATCACTGCTACACACCTTAAAAGTAAACTCTGACCAACAGGTTATCAGAACAGAGATACTTTAGATAAGATTTAGCCAATTGGTAACACATGTTTACAATAAAGGAACACGCCACTATTTTTGAAAATAGGCTCATTTTCCAACTCCCCTAGAGTTAAACAGTTGAGTTTTACCGTTTTTGAATCCATTGACTGTTCTGTAGTTACATATATAGCCATATCGGTCTAGAAAATCACAGCTTTTCATTTTCCGTCGGTCTTAGCGCAGGATGTAACTACAGAAGAGCCCAGTTTTAAATAGGAAAAATATGGAAACTCTTTGGTCATTTTTGAGTGAGATGCTAATGATCTAATCAGATTCAATGATCTATGCTAAGCTATGCTAAAAGTGCTACCGCCAGACCCGGAGATCGGCTGAATGGATTCGAAAACCTTAAAACTCAACTGTTCAACTCTAGAGGAGTCGGAAAATGAGCCCCTTTTTTCAAAAATAGCTCAAAACAATGAGCAATACATTTGTTATATTATTTATTCATCTTTGTTAACACTAGCTCATAACATTAACAGTTAATAACACAACTGTTACTTCTTATTTCTCAAGTCTATTAAATAATACTAACAAACAACTTTTGATTTCAATAATGTATTAGTAATTGTTGAAATGAACATGAACTAATAAATGCTTCAGGGGTATTTTCATTGTTAGTTCATGTTAACAAATATAGTTAACTAATGTTAATTGATTTGTTTAGTATTCAATCATGGCAAGTTATTAGGAAAAAGCAAAAATTAGCAATCAGAAGAGTTCATGATATGTAATTAAGATCAAGAAAAAGACAATATAAGTAAACTTAAAGCAGAACTAAAGTAATAATTGTGCTCCATTAATATTTGCATACACTCCTAAATAAAAATACACTCTTAAACAGAAAAGTAAACAGAAGTATAGTTAAACCCAAAGAGAAATCAATAAGCAAACACAATAAGTAAAATCACACTAAATCCCATTTACTCAAAAAGATGCTCTCCAATTTTCCTCAATTAATCTGGAATGCAGATGTTGATCGATGACGGTAATGGTTGTTGCTTTTGAAAGAAGAGGCTTTTGTCCTGTCACGTATTTTCTAAAAAGAAATATACACAGTTATTGAAATCCTGAAAGCTATCACACAGACAATGTTGAAGCCAAATGAATATCAGGTGGATGTTTTTAATATTATAACAATTAATTTAATGGTGTTTCAACAGTGAAATGTCTTTAAAAATACTCTCCCGTCCAAAAGAGACAATGGCAAATAATTATATATTTTAACAGTCTTAAAAATGTAATTGTCTAAAACGTTCAATCATGACTTTGTGTTAAACAAAGCTTCAATTTGAATCGTATATTATCATCTGGTGCTTACCAATGCAAAACTAGAAAATACACATTTCTTCACATTCCCTCAGACGTATTCACTGAATCCAGCTTTAACATCTTCTTGAATACTCTTGATTTCTTCGGGGGGAGCAGCAGGTAGAATGGCAAGCAATTCGCGATCGATCCTTTCTAGTCTTGCAGTGCTCTTCTGTTCATACTCCTGTTTATTCTTCAAGACAAGCTTTAGGATCTCACTCTGTGCCTCATCACAGCTGTTCTGGAGCTGATTTCGCTCAATCTCAAATTCTGGTTTAGTTTTATCCATGGCCACCAGTTTTCCCAGTGAACTGACACGGTCCATCAGGTACTTGTTGGAAATATCTGTGTATGTTCCAGAGATCATATTGACCAGATTAGCAAGGTTACTGGCTTGGAAAACTTGAAGGTACAGCACATCTTTTGAGAAGAGCTTTGTGTTGTAGGAGAGGAGTTGTGTTTTCTCAGATGTTGAGACAAAGTTTTTGAGAGTTGTGCTCAGGCTGATTTTCACAATGTTGGATATCATCTGAAAGAAGAGGACCATCTTCTCCCACTGCTCCTTCACTTTCACCATGGCATCCAATCCTTTGGTCAGCATCTCTATGGTAGTTTTGAAGTCAATCTCTTTCAGTTCACAATTTCTCATAGTGACCAGGATATCAGTCAGTTCCTTCCGGTTCTTCTCTAGGTTCTCCATACACTTATTATAGTCGTCTCTTGTCTTGTCCAGCTGAGCTCGGGTCTGCTCTATGGCAAATCTTGCATTATCTGAAGCCCTCTGGGAAGCAGACGGTCTCTCTAACTTTTGTTCTATTTTAAACATCATTGGTGGTTTTTGAGAAATGGCTGGAGACTTTGTGACTTCTTTGCTTTTGCTATCAAAACTACGAGCAGACTTAATCAGGTTCGAGACCATTTGTATTATCTGAGTGCTTTTGTCTTTGTCCAGTTTGCCTTCTGGTGCATATTTTGCAAGCTCAGTGCATATTTCCAAGCCCTTATTGCACACCTCCTGTGCTTGTGTCTTTGCATTGCAGTCAGGGGTTCGTTTAAAAATTTCATTGAGTCCTTCAAACTGTTTTGCTACGAAATCCGTCTTTGTGGTTTTATTCTTCTGATCGTATAGGTTTGTCCAGTCAATTTCGTTCACCTCACTCTGCACATTCATAAATTCCTGGATGTTCTGTGCACAATTTAAAATCAGAGCTGATTTACTAAATACATTTATGGCATCTATCATTTTAATTTTTCCCAAAAATTGCGCTGGTTGAGAAATAGCAGTTGTCAATCCATTAAGTAGGCCTGTAATGGACTGTGTTAACCCACTCACAACATCAATTCCAACCATTTCCCATCCACTGGGGAGAGAAGCCATGGCTCTCTTGTAGTCCTCATGAGCCCGATCCATTTGGGTCTCCATGGCACTCATTGTCTTCTCAAATATTTCCTTGGATTCTAGTGCTGACTGCATCCTCAGTTTGCTCTCTTCTATTTTTTTCTTCATTGCTTCCAACTCCTCCCCATAAAAGCTCTGTGCATTGATACACGCTTCAAGCAGCTCTTGGATGATATTGATCACATCGGTGAAATGCTTTACAGCGCCCTGAGACAACTTAACACATTCTTCAGCAATGACGGTGATATTGTTCAGCTGATCAGGAAGATGTGCGTTAACAACTTCATTATCATCTTGGAACAGAATCCTCACAGCTGCCTTCATGTAATCTGGAACTTGGGCGGTATGGAGGCGAATCTGATCCATGCTCTTATGGGCCACAAGAAATGCCCACCAACCAGAGTTACACACTTGCATAAGGCAGGCGCGAAAGGATTCAGGGTATTTGATGAATTTATAGCCCCCTTTGGGTGGATTTTTATTGACAGAGAAATCTGTTGCGGACGAGATGAACACCAGCTCTCCCAGGAGGGCTATAGATAGAGGTGCTGGAGTCAGATACTCTTCCCAGTTGGCATAGGGCTGCATTATGATTTTGGTGTGGTTCTTCATGTCTTCAGCAGTAGTAAGACCTCGAATAGATTTTGAGATTTCAGAATCCATGACGTTCCTGTTCCTGCTTAAAACAAAGAAGACATTTGGAATCTCACTTTGTAGTTTGTACTGAACAATTTGCAGCATTCATCACAACAACCTTTTTACTATATATTGACTTAAATAGATGAGAGAGAGAGGATCAACATTCTGAACAGACACACTAGATATGAGCTCCTATTAATTCACATAACTGCTGTTAATCGAGGCAAAACCTCATAACCTGTGCCAGCACTGTGTACATACAACAGACCGCTAAGGAACCACATTTGGAAAAAACATTTGGCCACATCCGCACAAAGCCAGAGCTTTCCCTTTCCAATCTTTTTTTCCCCTTGTCTCCAGAAATATCTGCGTACACACGAAAACCACTGATACTGACTGAAAACGATGTAGTTTACATGCTGGACCAGTATGTGGCGCTGTAATTCTGCCACAGAGATGCACTAAAAACGGAGAAGAAGAGTTGGAGCATGTGCAAGACGGTGATCTTTATTGCAGTGGAAAATCTGACCTGTGGCTGTTTAGGGAAATGTCTGTATATGACGTTTCATGCGCGTGAAGTGAGTTGAGGCGATTAACCAATAACCTGTCCTGTGACACGCTCCGCTCAGTAAAGGACCGAAACGTGGAAAACATATAATACTATACAGCCACAGCCACTTGATTGAGAGATTTATTTTTGAAACACCCTGTTATTATAGTATTAAAACATCCAAATAATGATTCTTAATCTTTACTTTTGACAATGTGTTACAGTTACAAAAAAATGAATTTCAGTATCATTAAAGCATTTGGTAACATAAACAGAGATTGTTAAGTTTCAAATGTAGCTAATACATAAAAAAACTTAATTTGGTGCAGTTTTACTTGTTAATATAATAAGTCATTTGAATTGTAAGAGCCTTACCTTGTTGGAGAGTGAGAAGAGTTTGGTCAAGTCTTGGGTTAAGATCTGGTAGAATGGTGAAATGAACGCGTGCTGCTGTTTTTATTGCCATCGGAAAGGGGCGGAGGTGGAAGATAAGGACTTGGGGAGGAGTAACTAGAATGCTGACTCATATTAATCAGTCTTGATGCCGTTATTATTGATCGCAGATTAAATTAAAACTGTTTGTAGATGGCGACAAAATTCTACTTTTCTCAGCCTGGGAGTTTAATGCTCAAAACCAGCCTCAACTTCAGTTTCATCAAGAATATCCAGATAAACAAATCCATACATACTAGACTTCTTAAGCAAACATTCTGCAATCAAACGTATGACTAGGCACAGTTTAACAATTATATATCCACTGTTTTGTTTGTTTTTTGAGTATATTAACTCTTTTGATTCCTCTGAAAAACGGCATGTTGCCATATTTAAAGTTTCTCTTTATTTAAATGACTTATTCATTACTCTACAGTTCTGTTCTGAAATGACTTCAACTGTTTTTATGTTAAGATTAATGTGCCCACAGTTGTAGAAGAAAAACGTACAATCAGAACATTATTCACATGGGCAGAGCCAGGCCCGGATTATGAACACATAGGGCCCTGGGGCCTGTGCCGGGTCCCGTCCAGCTATTCTCCCGTTCCATCACATGGGCTTTTGGTGTTTGTTTCCCATGTGCTTCAGTAGAGCCGAGGGGATTAAAAGTGACCTGAAACTCTAGTTTAAACAAATGCAAAGACATTGAATCGCTCATAACTTTTTGAGAGAAATAGCGTAGACACTGGACCAGGATAAATATATGTGGGCGGGTGGGGTTTCGGCCATCGACTCACCAGGAAAGTTCAAATCTATTGACTTCTCAATAAAATATTGCAAATATACTAACCACAAATTTGACCATCTTTAAATATATAAAAAGTTTATTAGCATAATTTTCCCAATACAACTTTCAATTTTATATTTTAGTATATTTTCTAAAAATATATCTTCTGAAAATATACTTAAAATGAAAGTTCTGTGTACTCTTTTAAAGTGCATTTATTCGAACATTACTTTAAAATATATATATATTGTATATTTTAAACTGTCATTGTAACAATGCACTGAAAAAATTATTTTAAAAATACATTATTTAATATCCTGACGTTGTAGTATATTTAAAGTTAAAGTATAATTTTTGATACTTGAGTATTTTTAAGTAATTAAAAATGAATGATTACATAAACCACGGGAAGTTTAAACAAAAAACGTTTGATTTATTTAAATGGCCATGAAAACAAACGCATTCAACATTGGGAAAATGTCTCCTAAATAATTATTTTAAATCTAGTTAAACGGTAGCACATTTAAAATACAATTTCAAGTGCAACTCCAGTGGTAACACACATAAGCAAAACACAAAGTACCACAACAAGAATATTCCACATAGCAGCAAGAATAAATAGCACTAGAAATATTGTGCAATCCCTTGTGTAATGTGTAATATGTATTATACGATCCACTCTATAAATAGTCCCATGTATAGTGTATTGCACTTGGGTAAAATTATACGTGCTGCTCGACACACATCTGACTCTGTATATGTCAGTCAGTGAGGGTAGCTGTGTCCTTAAAATGATCTCTGCTGACTCTCTCCAGAGCCTTTTTATCAGCCATAGTGCAGCTTTAAAGATGTCATGGGTGATTATACTCTCTACAACAGCAGTTGCTGGGACAGGCTTCAGTTTTTACACATGAAATGAACACAGCCATGACAACAACAACAGTGAAACCCACTGTGGGCACAGATACCAGTGTGAAATGCAGGGCGGCAGAGTGGCCCACACTGTGGGTATACTGGAAAAAGTAGTGGTACGTTAATTCTTCCTTGATTTTTTTTTGTCCATTTAATTCATGTTAATTCATTGTGCCAATGGAGGCCTTTCTGAGCCATCGGATTTACACTAAAATATCTTCATTTGTGAAGATAGATGATGAACGGAGATCTGACGACATGAGGGTAAGAAATTAATGACAGAATTTTCATTTTTGGGTGAACTAACCCTTTAAGTTGCTATTTGTAACTTACTTATTTTATATAAAGTTGCATTAAAGTCCCACTTAAGTTGTTCCAAAAATCACTCTAAATTTCAAATAATTGCATTTATATGAACTTAATCTATGATACACTTGAAATCAATTACATTTAATATGTATTAAGTGCATTTAAGTGTATTTTTAACTGACATTAAAGTATATTTTAGTTTACATGAATTGCTTTGTCAGCAGTGCACTTTAATTCAATTTTAAGCAATTATGAAAGTAGATATAAAGTTGTAATAAAAAAGCACTCTTAGTGGCAACTTATTGCATTTTATTTCAACTTAAAATGTGATACATTTGAAATCAATTACACTTAATGTGCATTCACCTTTAAAGTATATTATTTGTGTTAGAAGTACACTAAAGTGCACTTTTTTTCACAAGGGGAGTCAATCTCACTAAAACACAACACTAAAATCAAGCAACAAGGGTGAAGTTTCGCAGTGAATTCACATGCAAACACATTTCAACATCTGTGCTAGTCCAAGTAACACACATTCAAAAATCAAATAACAAAACAAACCAATAAAACATTTCATCCATGGGGATGAACACAGCAACTAGTCTCATTATGAAGCCTCTTATTTAATGGCTGTCAACTTATTTATATTCTCTTATGCGCAGATATGACAGGTTTCTGATGGCACCTTTCCTTGTACAGACGACGTGCCTCTTTCATCTTTGGGCATAAACTATTGTTCTGTCTAGATTGTGTCATCTTAAGGCTGCTGTAAAAATAAGTTATTAGTAATTTTATGAAGATGAACTTAAAGTGACAACCATGAGTTAATATTTGAAGTCTGTGAAGTATTTACATAGACGTTCAATGTGAATGAGCTTAAAGGGAACACACTGAATTGGAACAGCAACTGTTTTTAAATTAATAAATATTATTAAATTAAATTTAAAAGGACAATTTTGTAAAATAAATAATCTAGGTCATGTATTAAGTTCATACATATTTTAATATGAACAGCTATTATTGAAAATATCTATGAAATTATACTTTTCCTTATTGATGTCACACTGAAGCTGTGATTTGTTCCCTTTAAGCTCACCTTACAATAATATGAAGCCTTTAAAAAAATACAGCAGTGTAAAACCACGAACATCAATAAACTGTAAATGTATAATATAATGGATTTAAAAATACAAGCCAGCAATGCCTGTGAAGTAAAATATTAGTGTAGCACACAATCTTATACAGCTAGTAAGCTAACTATGTTCTGTAGCTATGTTGCTAAAACTATCTTTTGAATCAAACTATTTCCCACATCCAGGTTCCAGGATGTATAATATGCAAAAGTCTAAACATGAATCTCTAAATCTTGCAGGAAGAAGTTATACTCATCCAAAATAAAGGCTTAAACATCTAAAATGCACATTTAAGGAGCTCCTCTTCTGGTGAAAGTTTTCAGACAGCTTTCAAAATGGCCGCCAGACAGCATGAACACATGGATACCCATATCTCAGTGTGCAATGGTCTGATTGGCTTGAGATTACGGAAGGTATATAGAAACAAACACATCAATTGGTTAAGACACCAAGTAGGATGATAAATTGTTTTTTTCTTTTTATAATCTGAGCTCGAAAATAGTAGTTTGCTTAATGGCTACTTGAGCTTAATGGGTTCGGTTGCCCTAACTAAATCAATGTGTCAAATCGACACGGGGTGCTTTTATTTATTCATTTATTATACTTAAGAATAGTCGTCATATCCAGAATTACTGGGCGAGTTGCTTTTAGCCACTAGTCCTCCGACATTCTTCCTCAAAGTACTGATTAAGGCTGGATTACGATCACCAGAGAGGAGCCGATTCTCAGCAACATCAATTACGGCCTTTGTCACGTCTTCCATGATGTTCACCACAGCCCGCCAGTGGGCGAATTGTTGAGTTTGCTTCTCCAGTACATCGACTCTTCCACTAAGAACACTCACAAGGTTCACAGCGCTCCTGACATTTTCCTGTATATTTGCTGTGATCCTTAGAGTCTTTTGAACTCTCTCAATATCCCCCTCCATCCTACTCAGTGCCGCATTGGTATGATTAATTTCATCTTGTTTACCCCAGATCTGTGACTCGTATTCATATATTATTTGGGTTTTCTCCTTCATCTGAGAGTGCAACTTTTGTTGCTCCCGTTCAGCTGCTCTGATGTCATCTGAGGCCCGGTCTAATTCTGGCACTCCCTGACTCAGTATTATTGAACCTAGATGGAAACAAGAAATCGTATCTAACCAAACGTTTCTCCAATACATCAGTCACAGTTTTGTAAATGCATAGCAGAAGGATGCTAAAATGAATTTCTTACCAGCAATCAAGCCTAAGATTGGTATTGCAAACAGCCCCCCCCCAACCTTTGTTAGATCTTCAGCTTCTTTCCTCCTATCATGTGCAGATTTCAGGGCATAATAAGCAGTTTCATGGTTTTTTTCAGCCTGTGTTAAAGCTTCTCTGGAATACTGTAGCAGTTCTTCAGCAGACTTTTTCTCTGTGTGTAATCTATCTAAGGTCATGCTGTTTTCTTGTTTCTGCTGCTCAAGATTTTGTTTCTTTGCAATAAGATACTCCATGTTTTCATCCAAATTTCTCAGTTTGTCTTTAATCTTTGTCTCTGCTATATACAGGCACATCGCAGCATCCTCAATATTTTTCCTCATTTGGTTGAAGTTGGAGCTCAAGCCAGTGGTGGGATTGACGTACACATTATTGAGGCACTCGCAGATGTTACAGAGATGGAGAATTCCCTGATTTAGAGGCCTAGAAACTGCCTCCATAGACTGCAAATCATCAACACTGCAGAAATGGCAAGGGAAAAAACATGAAAGAACACTTTTAAAACAAATTTTAATGGTATAAACAGTGGAACACTTTTCACTGTCTTGTGTTTAAAAAAAAACTTTCACACTTTTTACTTTAACCCTCTGGGGCTCTTCGGTCATTTCTGACCCACATTTTTTTTAATAAAAAATGTTAAAAATCGTAGCTTCATTGGAATGGTCCCCAAAAAAAATTGGGGACAGGATTTGAAAAGTCTAAGTGGTCGTAAAAAAAAAAAAAGTCATACTAAGGACCTGTGGGTCAAAAATGACCCCCATAGGAATTTAATGGGAAATTGGCAAAAATATGAAAATACAGAGTTTGTTTGTGCATAAAATCTACAAATCAGCCAAGATGCAGAAAAAAGGACTCAACAGTGAAGGGGTGAATCTCTAAAACATCAAGAGTGCAAAACAGACAAAAAAACTAACACACACACTTATACACACAAAAACACACGCACACACAAATTAACGCGTGCCATTCCAAAAGCTAATTGTGTGTGTGAGTTTTTTTTTTGTCTGTTTTGCACTCTTGATGTTTTAGAGATTCACCCCTTCACTCTTGAGTCCCTTTTTTCTGCATCCTGGCTGATTTGTAGATTGTATGCACAAAAAATTATTTCCCATTAATTTCCGATGGGGGTCATTTTTGACCCGAAGGTCCTGAGTGTGACTATTTTTTTTACGACCACTTAGACTTTTCAAATCCTGTCCCCAATTTTTTGGGTGTTCATATACCAAGTACCAATAAAGTCACCAAGTTTCGGACCATTCCGATGAAGCTACGATTTTACTTTTTTTTTTATAAAACGCAAGATCCACTATAGTGGTAAAAATGTGCTATTGCGTGATAAAAATGCTCAATGTGTCCACCGGATGGCACAGATCTCATTAAAAACATTTTTTTCATGAGGTCTAGGCTTGACTCTAAATTGAAATACAGCTTTAATTAAAAAAAGAAAAATTATATATATATATATATATATATATATATATATATATATATATATATATATATATATATATATATATATATATATATATATATATATATATATATAAATAAATATTTTTTTTAAATTATATTCAATGGGAAAAAATGGGTCATAATTATTGCATAAATATTAATAATAAATCATAAAATTCTCTCAAAACACCAAAAAAGAAAAGAAAAAATATTATTGAACAAAAATATATTTCATTGATTTTACACAAATCTTTTTTAAACGTAATCATTTTTGACCCGAAGGTCCTGAGTGTAATAAATGTATTCAATTTTTGACCCATAAATGAAGAACCCCAGAGGGTTAAATAACAAATATTATAATATGTGCAGGTGGGAAAAGACATACCTGCTCATTGTCCCTGTTACACACACAAAAAAAAAGATCCACATTTTATAATTAGTATAATTAGTATTATTTTATAATTGTAACATGTTAAACACACAAGCACAAGGATAATTTAAAACACAATTTTATTTAAACACAGATGAAAACTATGAAGTAACTTCTGGAAACAACACACTAAAATGTATTCACTTGATACATTGATTTAAATAATACCTTTGACTCCTAAAATATGATAATTTACAAAATCAGATAAAATACTTAAAGGTTGACATTTTCCCCCAGTTTGGTGTATATTTTTTGAAAAATCAATTTGAAAATTGAAAAGTAAATAAATACATTTTAGAATTACAATTAGGTATATTTTTACATTGTAACATTTAATATATAGTTATGCCTTACCTTGTCCAAAAGTGAGAGTAGGCCACAAGATCTATTAATGCTGAATGGTGAAATGAAGGAATGCTTCAGCTTTTATTGGCTGGAAATCTTGTAGTTTGTGATCCCACCCACAAATACTGTTATTTTTAGAGCCCCTCCCCTGCTTCTAATTGGCACAAATGTGGCCACATGGGGCATCACATGGGTGTGACTGTGGTAGTCCTGGTGCATGTGGTGCCCTAAGAAGTGACAAAGGAAATATTACATTTTAAAGTTTCAAATGGTCACATTTTAGACAGATTATATATACATATATACAGTATATATAATATATATAATATATATAAATAAATAAATATATATATATATATATTATATTATTATTATTATTATATTATATACATTCATGATAGTTCATAATAATGTATAATGTACTGGCGGACTCTCAAGGAGAAATCTAAACAAATGTGCACAGCACACACAAAGAAACTCGATTAACATACTGCAGTAAAAATTCACAATGTGGGGTTTTATATTTATAGCATATTTATAGCATACACTATATTGCCAGAAGTAGGGCGGATTGGCAATCGGGAATACCGGGAACAATCCCGAACGGCCGGTCCATTTCAGGCCGAACCGGCCGCTGGTCAAAACCTTTTTTTTTATATACATATATATATATATATGATACGTAGCGCTACCGTACCGGCCTGTGGCCGGCCGCTCAGCTGCAGCGGAACGCAGCTGTGTGTGTGTGTGTGTGTGTGTGTTTCAGACCGGGCCAAATCAATACTTCCAATCTTGAGGGGGGATACGAGCGGCCCCTCCCAACTTGGACTGATCCTCGTATTTCCTGACATCCGATTGGCTCAAAGGAGTTTACTTAGTTAGGTTTGGGTTTGTGTGAATGCAACAGAGACAGACGGTAAAAATGGCGGAAAGAAGAGAAAGAAATGGGTGGGGCCGAAAAAATAAGAATGAAAAAGAAAAAAATGTTGGCACAAGAGGCAGCTAAATGTGCCAAATGAACGGACCTTTTCCGCACTGAAAAGGGTGCTGTGGCAGGAGGTGCAGATGAGGAAGGACCCAGCAGCATGGACAGGACAGGTGCACGATTAGGCCGGCGAGCGGCTGGCTGCCTGTGCGTGAGCGTGGCGTTTCTGTTGAGTGTCAGCTGCGTGGCGTTTTCCATGTCTTTGCACACCAGAAACGAGTCTGGCGCGGCGCTGCTGCTAGTAGGGCTGCTCGATTATGGCAAAAATCATAATCACGATTATATTGGTCAATATTGAAATCACGATTATTTAACACAATTACCGGTGGGTCATATGATCAAAATATTATTTTTGAAATTTCACAATTATCCATAGGCTACTTTAGCAAAAACTAAGACTAGGTTAATTAATGCAAGTAGGCTAAATGTCCCCAAAACAGCTACAGAGGACAAGTAAACCGTCCTCAATAAAATTAAAAACAAAAAAACTAGTTAAACTAACAAAACCAACAAAAAATACAACAGAAAATACAAACAAAATAAACAGTAGGTTTTCCAGGAAGATGTGCTAACAGTGATATTTAGATGAGTAATACACAGCAGAAATTGAATACAGAAAAAAAAGTAAAATAACTGCTGTATAAATGAAATATTGCCTAATTCTTATTTAAAACTAATAAAAAGATATTCATTCAAGAGCAGTGAGTGATTTTATCTTTGTCTTTTTTTGTCAGATTAACAATGACTGCTACTGACGTTGATGTCGGCTGCTGTCCCTTTAAGAGCTGCGCGTACCATATGCCCACTGTTATACACGCGCTCTTTCTCTGTGTTCATTTAAGACATAACCGACTGCGTTTACGAGGATACTTACAAAAAAGGCTTTTCGATATATTTGTGTGTACTAGACTATTTGACCATTTAGGCGTGTATCTGAAGCCCATAGTATACTTTGCTTATGCGCGTTCCGCCCATTTCGCCCCGTCTCGGAGCGCGCGCGCTGGTAGTAGCCTAGGGAACAGCATTTCTATCGCAGCTTAATGCGCTTTTAATAGCATTGTTTGGTATCAAGCACGTCCCGCAGTTTATCAACAGTAGATTGCATTTTACATCACTCTCTTATTCAGCTGATTTCGATGTTAAGTTTTGGGTTAGAGAGGAAAGCAAGCGCACTGCTGTCTGCTGTGAAGGAAAGGAGAGTGTGCTGACTGAACACAGGAAGCGGTACAGTAATCGCTTTACCTCGATTATCTTATTTTCATAATCGTTGGAAGCCAAAATCGAAATTGAAATCGAAATACGATTAATTGAGCAGCCCTAGCTGCTAGGTGTCATGATAAGCCTACAAAGACAAACATCTTTTCCTATTCTATTTTGCTTGGAAACGCTTCCAACACGCTTGCGTGTCACGTGAAAAATAGACGTCTGTTCTATTTCTAGCATGCGCCCGTTTTCCGCGCGCGCCCTGTGTCACGCAGCTCTAACCTGTTAACATGGGAGCTGAAATAAAAACGGACATGCCACGCATCCAGTCTGTCTCCGGCCTTAGTGATAAATGACACAAAATATTGATTTGAAAAGGAGATTATTGATTTAAAAACGATTGTATTGGTACCGCTAAGAAAATAGTCCATTCCGGTGTGGTGAACAAATGAGTCCTATTGAAGAGATGAGTTCGAGCTTAGGACCCTATTAGTATGCCTGATCCGTCAGGAGGAGAGGAGAGGAGAGGAAGAGGAGCAGTAGGAGGAGAGAGAAGGAGGAGAAGAGAGGAAGAGGAGGAGGAGCAGGAGAAGAAAGGAGGAGCAGCAGGAGGAGAAGAGAGGAAGAGGAGCAGTAGGAGGAGGAGGAGGAGCAGCAGGAGAGAGAAGGAGGAGGAGGAGAGAGGAGGAGAAGAGAGGAAGAGCAGGAACCAGGAAACAGACAGGTAGAGGGGCAGTGTGCAGGGCTGGGTAGGCAATCATATTAGGCATATCAATCAATCAATCAATCAATCAAAGCTTTATTAAGGACACGCACACAAAAATAGAAAAATACAGCACAGTGTTACATATGTTACATATTTACATATAGGATAAAATGGCAATAGTTCCACATACTAGATAATAACCTGACTGAAGCACAGATTGAATTAGAAAATATATTATTCTTTGCCATGTTTATTAATCATGTTCTTCTCATGCATATGTTATGTAGCTGTACAATCAGTAAGCAGAGGCAGGGTCCAGCACAGGGGAAGCTGAGGCAGGGAGAGTTGAAAGTGAGTACACACACACACACACACACACACACACACACACAATCTCTATTGTATGGGACTGCATTGTAGTTTTTGAGTATGAGTGGGTGTGAGTATTTGTAACTATTTTAACACTCCGACTGACTATACACATGACATGATGGTAGTTAGCAGTATCCTGTGTGACTTATGTGTTTGAGATTAGGTTTTGCTGACCTGGTTGTTTTCAGTGCAGTGGTGTCTTGCTTATACAACCTGATGAGGCAGGTGTTATCCTAAAGTTTCTAGAAGGTCTTCAGCGTAATCTGATTGTCTTTATACCATAAAAACACTATTACAATGAAAATAAAAAAGATTCGGATTCGGAATGGCGCCGAGGATGGCTGCTACGTTGCGAGCTCCGCTGGAACATTGTAGTTTTTTGTTTGTTCTGTTTATAGTTCTTATGTTTTTCGTCTTGGATGTTGTCTGCCTTACTAAGTACGACAGACAGACACTTTTGGACATTGGTTCGGCAATCGCACACCGAAAACCGGACTTTAAATTCTTCAGTGACGACACGCTGCTTACAAACACAGCAGCGGATCCCTTTGTCTGGACGGCCCGACCACGCAAACGCCGGAGAAGAGGGAAGAGAGCCGGTGTACTTATCAGAGTTAGACGCCGCGCAAACCGACCCCCGCTTCCCAGTATTTTACTGGCTAATGTTCAGTCTCTGGACAATAAACTCTGCGAGCTGAGAGCGCGGATCTCTTTCCAGCGAGACACGAGGGACTGCTGCATTATCTGCCTTACAGAAACTTGGATGTCCGCTGAGATTCCAGATTCGGCCATCGAAACCACGGGGTTCTCCGTGCATCGAATGGACAGAGAAAAAGATCTCTCAGGGAAAAGCAAAGGCGGGGGTGTATGTTTTATGATCAACCGATCCTGGTGTGATCAGAGGAACGTACATTCTATCAAGTCCTTCTGTTCTCCTGATCTGGAACTTCTCATGGTTCTGTGCCGACCATTCTGGCTACCGAGGGAATTCACCGCGGTCATCATCACAGCTGTGTATATTCCCCCACAAGCCGACACAGACCGGGCACTAAAGGAACTGTATAGGACAGTGAGTGAGCAGGAAACCACGCATCCTGACGCTGCGTTTATTGTGACCGGAGACTTTAACAAAGCCAACTTCAAGCGCATCGCACCCAAATACCACCAACATGTTAGCTTCAACACGCGAGGGAACCGTGTTTTAGACCACTGTTACTCCCCCTTCAAGGATGGATACAAATCACTCCCACGCCCACCATTCGGCAAATCAGATCACGCGTCAATCCTCCTTTTGCCCGCTTATAGGCAAAGACTCAAACAGGAAGCACCCGCCCTCAGAACCATCCAGTGCTGGTCGGACCAATCAGATTCTATGCTACAGGACTGTTTTGATCACGCGGACTGGGAGATGTTCCGGTCGGCCTCTGATGACGACATCGAGGTCTACGCTGATAGCGTAACGTGTTTCATCAGGAAGTGCGTAGATGACGTTGTTCCGACCAAAACAATTCGGCTGTACCCTAACCAGAAGCCGTGGCTAAACGGGGATGTTCGCGCGGCACTCAATGCGCGAACCTTCACCTTTAACTCCGGTAATGCGGAGGAGCATAAACAAGCAAGTTATGCCCTCCGGAAAACCATCAGAGCAGCAAAACGGCAGTACAGGGACAAGATTGAAGGACAGTTCAACACCACCGACTCCAGAAGCATGTGGAGGGGAATTAACACCATCACGGACTATAAAGGGAACACAAACTCCACCGTGAACACCGCTGCCTCTCTCCCGGACGAGCTCAACACCTTCTATGCTCGCTTTGAGGGAACTAACACCGCCCTCGCGGGAAGAGAGCTCGCGGCTGAAGATACAGAGGTTGGTGCACTCTCCGTATCTTTAGCGGATGTAACCCGATCCTTCCGGCGGGTGAATGTCCGTAAAGCAGCGGGTCCAGACGGCATTCCCGGCCGTGTGATCAGAGCGTGCGCGCACCAACTGGCTGGAGTTTTCACGGACATTTTTAACCTGTCCCTCTCCCTATCTGTGGTCCCCACATGCTTCAAAACGTCCACCATTGTGCCTGTACCTAAGCAGTCAAAAACCACCTGCTTAAACGACTGGCGTCCTGTTGCTCTGACCCCCATCATCAGCAAATGCTTTGAAAGAATAGTCAGAAACCACATCTGCTCTGTTCTCCCCCCCTCACTGGACCCACTGCAGTTTGCATACCGCACAAACCGCTCCACTGACGATGCCATTTCATCTACAATACACACTGCTCTCTCCCACCTGGAAAAGAGGAACACGTATGTGAGAATGCTGTTTGTGGACTACAGCTCAGCATTCAACACCATTGTGCCCTCCATACTTGACATTAAACTCCGGGCTCTAGGCTTAAACAGCCTGTTATGCAGCTGGATCCTGGACTTCCTGTCAAACAGACGCCAGGTGGTCAGAATGGGCAGTAACATCTCCTCATCACTGACTCTCAACACTGGAGCCCCTCAGGGTTGTGTTCTCAGCCCACTCCTGTACTCCCTGTACACACATGACTGTGTGGCTACCCACAGCTCCAACACCATCATCAAGTTTGCTGACGATACGACGGTGGTAGGTCTTATCACCGACAATGATGAAACGGCCTACAGAGAGGAGGTGCACACTCTGACACGGTGGTGTCAGGAGCACAACCTCTCCCTCAACGTCAGCAAGACCAAGGAGCTGGTGGTCGACTTCAGGAGGAATGAGAGAGAACACCGCCCCATCACCATCGATGGAGCACCGGTGGAGAGAGTCAGCAGCTTCAAGTTCCTCGGTGTCCACATCACAGAGGAACTCTCATGGTCCGTCCACTCCGAGGCCGTTGTGAAGAAGGCTCATCAGCGCCTTTTCTTCCTGCGACGGCTGAGGAGGTTTGGAATGAACCGCCACATCCTCACACGCTTCTACAGCAGCACCATCGAGAGCCTGCTGACTGGCTGCATCACCACCTGGTACGGCAACAGTACCGCCCGCAGCCGCAAAGCCCTGCAAAGGGTAGTGCGCACGGCCAGCTGCATCATCGGAGGTGAGCTTCCCTCCCTCCAGGACATTTACGCCAGGCGGTGTGTGAAGAGAGCTCAGAGGATCATCAGAGACTCTAGCCACCCGAACCATGGGCTGCTCTCACTGCTGCCATCAGGCAGACGGTACCGCAGCATTAGAACACGCACCAGCCGACTTCAGAACAGCTTCTTCCCACAAGCAATCAGACTACTTAACTCCTGATCCATCAGGATCATAACACACACTGGACAGAATATCACTCCGCACAACCCACTGTAGATACACACACATTATATACACATTTATGTATCATTTATTATTTATCATTTATCATATAGCACCTATTGTACATAATTGGATCTCTACTGTGAATAATAATGTATACTGTACATTGTATATTATTATTATTATTATAGCTTAATGTATACTGTTTAATGTATGTTTAGTGTATATTGTTTAAAGTATATGTATATTGTAAGTATGTGTATATTGGCTAAAGCTGTGAGAACTACACTCACATTGTGTAAATTGTTTATTGTAGAGTTTTACTGTGCTGTGAGTAATTGTGGGCGCATCAGATGTGTAATCTGATGCTGCTTTAAATGTTGTACATGTCATGTCGTGACTGCTATGTTGCTCGGAACTGCACCAAGAATTTCACCTGCTGTTGCACTTGTGTATATAGCTGTGTGACAATAAAGTGAATTGAAATTGAAATTGAAATTGAACTGCAAAAAATCCTGCTCGTGTACCAAGGGCACTCGCGTAAAAGGCCTCTCCGTCTTAAAGTCCCGGGCTAAATTTCAGTCCCAGTACGTCCCTGGCCAGAATATATTGTGAAATCCCTCAAAATCATTGAATTCAGGTGTTCAATCCCTTCATGGCCACAGGTGTATAAATCAAGCACTAGGCATGCAGATGCTTCTACACACATCAGTGAGAGAATGGGCCGCTCTCAGGAGCTCAGAGAACTCAAGCGTGGGACCGTGATCGGTGGACACCTGTGCAATCCGTCCATTCGTGAAATTTCCTCACTACTAAATATTCCACGCTCAACTGTTAGTGGTGTTATAACAAAGTGGAAGCAATTGGGAACAACAGCAACTCAGCCACGAAGTGGTAGGCCACGTAAAATCATGGAGCGGGGTCAGCACATGCTGAGGCGCACAGTGTGCCGAAGTCACAAACTTTCTGCAGAGTCAAGAGCTCCAGACCTCCAAACTTCATGTGTCCTTCAGATGAGCTCAAGAACTGTGCGTAGAGCTTCATTGAATGGGTTTCCATGTCCGAGCAGCTCATCCAAGCCTTACATTACCAAGTGCAATGCAAAGCGTGGGATGCAGTGGGGTAAAGTACGCCGCCCCTGGACTCTAGAGCAGTGAGACGTGTTCTCTGGAGTGACCAATGGCGCTTCTCTGTCTGACAATCCCATGGACGAGTCTGGGTTTGGCGGTTGCCAGGAGAAAGGGACTTACCTGACTGCACTGTGGTGGTGGGGGGATTATGGTGTGGGGGTTGTTTTTCAGGGGTTGGGCTTGGCCCCTTAGTTCCAGTGAAATTAACTTTCACTACATTTTTCAATTAAATATCCAAATAAATCTAATTATTAAACTAAATTAACCATATAAACTAAATTACTGATCAAATTACTGTTCTAATGTCCACACTGTCACTGTATGATAATTTAAATGAGCTGATGACATCACCGTTTTCTCCAGAACGGCTATATGGCTGAATACAATTCTGTTGCATTATTTTCCTGTTTAACACTGTGAAGCTGCTTTGAAACTCTGCATTGTTAAAAGCGCTATATAAATAAAGTTGACTTGACTTAATGATTCAGCATACCAAGACATTTCCCAGATAGCAGACCAACACTGAATCATCGTTGAATCAATGTTAATGCATCAACTAAAATATCATTGAATCAATGTTGAAATTTAACATTGATTTTTCATCAGGTTTGCACCCTGAAATAATGTTATTAAAATAGATCAAGATGGGCTTAAAATCAATATTTTTTCAACTACAATTAAATCACTTATTTAACACTGAATCAACATAGAAACACTATAAAATCAATCTTGCTTTATGTACAGCAGGATTCTATGGCAGTTAATTTTCATGTATGGCAGCAATTGATATGATTTTGTATCAAGTCACTCAAAGTAAACAACATCCTTCGGTTTACATGCAAATGTATTTATTTTTGCCCCCACAGTTTCAACAGGAAATCGTCTCGGTTACGTATGTAACCCTCGTTCCCTGAAGGAGGGAACGGAGACGAACTGACCGACAAATTGGGATCTGTCTTCAGAGACCAATCTACTTCGAGTGTATTAGAAACGAGCCAATTGTATTGGCATGCAGTCCACGCACCGCCCCGCAACGCGGAAATAAATACGGAAGTGGAGTACCGCATATATTGCTTTTCCAAATTGAGGAGCCGAAGAAGTGACTCGACCCTTCAGCGGAAGCACAGAACCTGGCGACGGGACGTACGTCTCCGTTCCCTCCTTCAGGGAATGAGGGTTACATATGTAACCGAGACGTTCCCTTTCAGTCGTTCACATTCGTATGTCGGAACTGACCGACGAATTGGGATCCCTACCAACACGCCAGGGAAGCTGGCCCTTCCAGCGCCCTGCCTGAGCTCGCTGGACCACTCCTCTGTTGGAGTGGGAGTCAGGGCTCCTGGCAGGGAAGGTCTGTCACTGCTGTTCCTGCAAGACCCACTCAGCGTGACTACTGGATAACGCTGGGAAGCGTGCCCATCTCAGGGAGATGGAACGCTGCGGAGCCACATCCTCCGAAGGACTAACCTAGCAGGGTAGTGCAACATGGCAGTCTCTGGGGTGGATCTAACCTGATACCAGGGGGGAAAGAACACACCCAGAGATGACAGAGCGGGCTCTGTCAAGGGAAAGACATGGGGCTAGCCGAGTAGGGTAGCTGGTACCGTGGAGAATACACATATGGGGTCGCCGTGAGGGAACCAACACATACATATGGAACCCAGCCTACACACACGTTCCACAAGCATACGGGTGCAGGCCTGGCGTCAGACGGCCACAACGTCTGACACCGAAGGGGTGACGGAGGAGCTCGACAGGGTTCACCATTTCTGGGGAACACAACTGGAGAAGATAAACGCACGTATCCGGCCATAGGCAGGAGTGCCGTAGCAAGCCGACACAGGAACGGGTACTTTGCGTCTACCGGCCGTTCGAGGCGAGTACACGGGAAGAAACCGGTTCCACACGGAGGCAATAGAATCTAGCGAACGTGTTAGGTGTCGCCCAGCCCGCAGCTCTACAGATGTCTGTCAGCGAGGCGCCTTGAGCCAGCGCCCAGGAGGAAGCTACACTTCTTGTGGAGTGCGCTCGCAACCCGAACGGGCAAGACACGTCTTGCAATTGGTACGCTAAGACGATAGCATCCACTATCCAGTGGGCTAACCTCTGCTTGGAGACAGCCTTTCCCTTCTGCTGGCCTCTGTAACAGACGAAGAGCTGCTCTGAGGTCCTAAAGCTTTGAGTCCGGTCTATGTAAGCGCGAAGAGCGTGGACGGGACATAAAGCCAGGGCTGGGTCTGCCTCCTCCGAGGGCAGCGCTTGCAGGTTCACCACCTGGTCCCGAAAGGGAGTGGTAGGAACCTTGGGCACGTATCCGGGCCGGGGTCTCAGGATGACGTGAGAGTTACCGGGCCCGAATTCTAGGCACGATTCGTTGACCGAAAGTGCATGCAGGTCCCCCACCCTCTTGATTGAGGCCAATGCAGTCAGGAGTACCGTCTTCATAAACGGGATTTTTAACTCAAATAGCAAAGGCTCAAAAGGACCAGCACCCAGGTAAGAGAACGATCCTCCTCGAGACTCGTTTACAAACTCTTTGCAGAAACAGCTTGAACAGCAAACCGTTCGGCTCCAAAGTTAAAAGCAATATGCGGTACTCCACTTCCGTATTTATACCTGCGGTGCGGGGCGGTGCGTGGACCGCATGCAAATACAATTGGCTCGTTTCTAATACACTGAAAGTAGATTGGTCTCTGAAGACAGATCCCAATTCGTCTGTCTGTTCCGACGTACGTCGAACGTGACCGACTGAAAGGGAACTCACATTGACTTAAAACAATTACATCAGAATTTAAAACACAAGTGAAAATCATGACAACCTGCATCTGCAAAATGGAAGTAAATACAAATAGAAACTCGCCAATAAAGACAGAAATGGGGGTTTCCACCACGAGCAATGCCCCCAAAGCCTTTCAGGGGCGTAACAGAGCCATTTTTACACCGTCCCAGCAAAGATACGCCTCCTTTTTATCAGCATTCACTTGTAATGCACCTAAAACAACAAGATGTTAGGAAATATTTGGAAATGTGACTAATTATACATCATCAAGTGAAACTTGAAATGTGATCAAAATCTTTACATTCCAGTTAAAACACGCTGAATTTAAATTCAAGACTATTTAATGAATTTTAGTATAGACTTTCCCCTTTAAAGCACCTGCATCTGGGTTTGGACAATTTCATGCTCCCAACTTGAAACTTGGGCAAGTTAGAGAGATAGGGTTGTCATTGTGTTAATTCTGACCTTTAAATCTATAAATAACAAGCCTATTTTTAATTCAGAAACATATAGCCTACAATTAACTACTATTAGATTAATTTAATGTCAGTTTCTTTATTTTTTTTCTCAACTTCCCATTCTCTTTCACTACTAACTGCACAGTATCTCTAACAAAACAGTAGTACCAAGCCAACTCCTTGAAAAATTCTTTAAAAAAAAAAAGTATATATATATATATGTGTGTGTGTGTGTGTGTGTGTGTGTGTGTGTGTGTGTGTGTGTGTGTGTGTGTGTGTGTGTATGATTGGTTATTTTTGTGATTTGGTTTTATATGATTTGCGTTTGTTTGTGTGGCGGACATTTGACAACAGAAGCATGAGAAGCATGAATGAGAATATGTTGAGTTGCGTGTGATATTTCTGTCATGATGTGGTGAACGAATATTGAATCTTTCACGTTTTATCAGTAAAGCTTTTTTTGCATTCGACAAAAGATATTGTCTTTAATATTAAATAATTATTAATTAACAAAACTTATTCATTTCGTTTTCAGGGATGAAAAGACTGTAATCCTTTTCTTTTTTTGGAACTACACCCAAACTAACAAATGACCCCACTGAAGATTGGGTCAAAAACTTTTTTCCACACAACCTGGTGTGCTTTAAAAGATGCGATGTGCCAGTTTTTGCTGAATCAAACTTCAACAGTGTGGTACATAATACACTTGACAGCACTTACTTTTTTCTCAGATTTGTCCACAATATGCATGAAGGATACCTAGACAGAAGAGGTGCCTGTAGGTTTAACCTCTTTTTATTTGTTGTTTTTTTTAGCTTTTTTCGCACATCGCTCATGAAGGTATCTATTATTACTGTGTGTGCGCTTGCATTAAATCTACCCGCTTTGCTTCTAACGGCTGAGAGAGAGAGAGCGAGCAAGTGCGAGCGAGAGAGAGAGAGAGATCGCTCATTGTTTTTTTTGTTTTTTAAACATTATTTCCTGGCTCACACTTTTCTTACCCTAATTTTACAAGTTGCAAGTTACAAAAATTACTGATCACGGCCAGGTGTTCTCGAGTCCGATCGACTGGGGTATTACACACAATGTTGAACAGACCTGGCACCACACACACCCACTAAAGACACGATCAAGAACGCATGTAGCTTGTAAATGACAGTGGAAATTAATAATTATAAAGCAGTTTCCTTTATTATTAATACAACAAATTAACATTAATATTAAATTGTAAATATTAATAATGAACTATTAATTAGGCTAAACTTAAACAACCCCTTTTAAAATGCAATATAAAAGAGCTAACCTAGTACAAATGTTCGGCTGTTGGGCCGCATAAGAATCGGCAAACACCAATTGCAGTGATGCAGTTATCGTCACACCCCTAATGCAAACAGAAAAAAACACCAGCAAATTAAAAAAACATCATCAGTTTGACAACACACATGCTGCAAATACTCACAAGTCACAAGGACACTAGCTGCAAACGGCAAGAGACTTCAATGTGCTGCAACAGAAGAAAATGCATGCAAATAGGAAAAACATTAGTTCCCTTTCGTTCAGTCACTACGACGTACGTTAGTGACTAACGAATAGGGGGTTTCGCTTAGAAGCCTATCATCTTCGAGAATTCAACAGCGCCCAATGGCAGTGCCAATGCCATGGGCATGCGGAATTTGCATGCGTAACTCCGCCCCACCCTGTGGGTATATAAGGAAGTACGCTGGCAACATCGCATTATGTTTCAGCTTTGGAGCCAAGAGCATCTCTTCACTCCTACAAGCCTGAATTCTGAAGTCCTCTCTTCAGTCTTCAAGACGAGCGGTTCTCCAGGGTGTTGGTGTGACGGCGCATTCCAGCGATCTCGCATTGCCTGCCTGCTGATCTGTGCAGTGATCTGCAACAGCTGTGTGTGTTTTCCCTGGGCGCTTCGGCACTCTGCAGAGCTTTCCTCTCACGAAAAGAGCTTGCGCGTGGCACGTCTTTTTCAAGACGGTTCGCCCGTGCACTTCCGGGTGCGATCGATCTCCGTTGCTGTCTATGGGCACATTCACTGCTCGATGTGTTTGGGCTTCAGCACTGCGGGAACGTGACCATCGCGATGTCGCGGTCGAGACTCAGTGATCTCCGCGAGGAGAGAGAGTCCCCTCTGCCACACCCCAATCTACCGTCTCTGAGAGAGGTGGTACTTTGGCTGGTGGCCAGGGTGACCTGAGGGCGGTGCGTGGTATAAGAACCCCGACGATCATTCCTCGGGGCACGCCCCCTTCTCGCACCTCGCTTCCCGCGAGTGCTGGACTGAAACAGCGGCCCGTCTCTGACGCCTCGTTCGTTTCGTTCACACTCCAGATAGCGGCGAGATGTCGATCGCCGCATCCCAAGGTGGGCTAGATCCTTTGGGGATGACGATTAGGTTGTGCTCCGCCTCCGGGTGTGTCAGCACTGCCTGATCTGACCTAGAGTTGATAGCCATGTTATCTCGGGCAGCCGCGAGCCTCGCGCTGGTGTGGAACTCCGCCCAGTCGCGAGTGCTCGTGGTTGCGCGATCGGTTTTTGTGGGCGGCACCCGACAGCTGTTGGGCCCCGCCCCCAATGCCTTTCGCTCCCGAGGTGCATGAGGAGATCACGCGGTCCTGGAAGTCCCCGTGCTTCCCGTGACCGTTTGGTGGCCTCCTCCGCCTTCTCTGCCCTTGATGGGGCCGCGGCCTAGGGTACACTGGGGCCCCCTCCCCACTGTTAAACAACTCTGTTGCGCACTACGGTGTCCACAGAGGGCTTTGACGTGGTGTGGCTGTCCTAAGCACCCTCCCTAAGCCTGTGGGCTCGTCTACTTCGGTGGCGTGGTCCTGCAGTGCTATGGGGTAGGCCGCCGCCCCTTTGCACATGCACAAGGGTGGAGCTGACCCAGGGCTCTTTGTTGAGCTGCGTGCCGCCACTGATCCCGCCCTCTGGGTGGTGAAGGTGGCCACACGCTCCCTCGGTCGGGCGATGTCCACAGCTGTGGTCCGGGAGAATTTCCTGGCCTTACCTGGTGATATGGGGGGGTTGACTGAGCCCGCCTCCTCAACCCGCCCATATCCCAGGCTGGCCTCTTCGGCGGCGCGGCCGAGAACTGCGCCCAACAGTTCTTGGCCGCCCCAGAGCAGACTGAGGCTGTAACACGTACTGCCCCGGCCGAGGGCGCCCTCCCTCCTCCCGTCCGGCCCCAGCAGCAGCCTTCTCCGGGCCGCGCCGTGGAGGTGGTTGCAGGATGTCGCCCAGTCCGCTCCTCAGCCTGGCTAAAACTCTCGAAGCAGGTCTGCGGACACAGAGTCCCAGTGCTCCAGCACTTAGCCCGTCTGGGCCTTCGGGTCGACTGGGAGAAGAGCGACTCTGCCCCGTGCAGAGGATCTCCTTTCTCAGTCTGGTTTCCAACTCGGTCACAGGTGCGTGCTGCTTACCAGCGAGCGCGCACATAGTCTCTGCTGACTTGCCTTCGTCAAATCGAGGGCGAGAGTGCGGTCCCACTGAAGCTATTTCAGAGGCTCCTGGGGCATATGGCATCTGCAGCCGCGGTGACGCCGCTCGGATTGCTACATATGAGACCGCTTCAGCACTGGCTACGCGATCGAGTCCCGAGATGGGCATGGCGGTCTGGCACGCTCCGGGTACAAGTGTCGGGCCTGCTTACAGACTCTCTCACCCCGTGGTCGAACCTCAAGTTTCTACGGACCGGAGTGTCCTTAGAACGAGTTTCCGGCATCTTGTTGTGTCAACAGATGCATCATCCACGGGCTGGGGTGCCATGTGCAATGGACAAGCAGCCGCGGGCTCCTGGACAGGACCCCAGCGCCTTCTGCATGTCAATTGCCTCGAGTTACTGGCAGTACGGTTCGCCCTGCACCGCTTCCGAGCGTTGCTGAGGGGTCAACATGTACTAGTCAGGACAGACAACACGGCCGTAGTAGCGTACATCAACGGTCTACGCTCCCGCCGTATGTCTCAACTCGCCCGCCATCTCGTTTTATGGAGTCAGAAGCATCTGAGGTCCTTCATGCTGTCCATATCCCGGGAGTCCTGAACCGTGCAGCCGACGAGCTGTCACGGCTTCAGACACTTCCTGGAGAATGGAGACTCCATCCCCAGACGGTCCAGCTGATATGGGAACGGTTCGGCGACGCACAGGTAGACCTGTTGCCTCCCAGGACTCTTCCCATTGCTCCCTGTATTATTCCCTGACCTATGGTCAGCACGGATGCACTGGCGCACAGCTGGCCGTCGGGGCTACGCAAGTATGCGTTTCCCCCAGTGAGCCTTCTCGCACAGGTACTGTGCAAGATCAGGGAGGACAAGGAGCAGGTCATGTTGGTCGCCCCGTTGGCACGGCCGGACCTGGTTCTCAGAACTGCTACTCCTTGCGACAGCCCCTCCCTGGCCTATTCCTCTGAGTCAAGACCTTCTCACTCAGAGACGGGGCACCCTTTGGCACCCGCGTCCAGAGTTCTGGAAGCTCCTTGTGTGGCTTCTGGACGGGACGCGGCAGGTTTGAGAAGCCTTCCACCTGCGGTGGTCGCTACCGTCACTTCCGCTAGAGCAGAGTCTACACGACACCTCTATGCGTTGAAGTGGAACCTCTTCGTCACATGGTGCTCTTCCCGCCAAGAAGACCCCTGGAAATGCCCGATCGGGTCCGTGCTATCGTTTCTCCAGGAGGGGGTGGGAAGAAGGCTGTCTCCTTCCACCCTTAAAGTGTATGTGGCCGCAATATCTGCCTACCACGATCTCCTGGGAGACAATAAGGTAAGTCAGCACGACCTGATCATCAGGTTCCTGAGGGGGGCGAGGAGACTGAATCTTCCTCGCTCTCCTCTCGTTCCCTCTTGGGACCTCTCAGTAGTCTTAAGTGCTCTGCAGAGGCCTCCCTTGAGCCTTTGCGGTCGGTTGAGATTAAGTTCTTGTCTATAAGGACGGCTCTGCTGACCGCATTGGCCTCTCTTAAGAGGGTCGGGGACCTGCAAGCATTTTCGGTTGACGAAGCGTGCCTTGAGTTCGGGCCGGCTAACTCTCACGTGATCCTGAGACCCCGGCCCGGATATGTGCCCAAGGTTTCCACCACTCCGTTCCAAGAAGCCAGGTGGTGAACCTGCAAGCGCTGCCTTTGGAGGAGGCAGACCCAGCCTTGGCATTGCTCTGTCCAGTACGCGCTCTCCGCGCTTATGTAGACAGTACGCGATGTTTCAGGACCTCAGACCAGCTCTTTGTCTGTTATGGTGGAGAGCGGAAGGGAAGTGCTCTCTCAAAGCAGAGGTTGTCTCACTGGATAGTGGACACCATTGTTTTGGCTTACCAGCAGCAAGGTCGACCATGTCCCCTTGGGGTTAGGGCACACTCCACCTGGAGTGTGGCCTCCTCTTGGGCTTTAGCGCATGGCGCCTCGCTAACAGACATCTGCAGAGCTGCAGGCTGGGCGACACCAAACACATTCGCCAGATTCTACAATCTCCGAGTGGAGCCAGTGTCCGACTATGTACTCGCCCCTACGGGTGGCCGGTAATGGGCCAGTCTTCGCTTGCTCGCCATTCCACTCCACGGACTGGATACGTGCGATATTTTCCCTCAGGTGAGCTCCCCGAGAGCCCTGAGCTCCTCCAGCACTGCTTACGCCGACATCAGTTCAGTCTGCCCTTTCGAGCCCAGACCCTCATGTCCGGCCAGGTGCTCCGTGTGCATGGTTCCCCTCCGGCGACCCCCACACGAGTATTCCCACCGTAAGCCTCCTCAGCGAGCAGGTGTCTTTCCCTTGGCAAGTCCCTGCCACCCCTAGGGTTAAAAATCCACCTTCGGCTGGTACCCTAGAGATCTTCCATATGCAGCCCTTAGCGGGTCATATGTGTATTCTTAAGTCCTCCCTACGGGTAGGCATCTTGGCATTCCCTCACTGGGATATGCTTCCCAGTGTACTTTGGTAATCCTGTGATAAGTGGGAGTCCTTCGTCCGTACTAGTTTTACGACAGGGTACTCACACTTACGCAGGGCACTGGATGACAGCTGAGTGGCGTTGTTGTATTGGAACCCCCATTCGTTAGTCACTAACGTACGTCGTAGTGACTGAACGAAAGGGAACGTCTCGGTTACGTATGTAACCCTCGTTCCCTGAGGAGGGAACGGAGACGTACGTTTCCTTTGCCACGTCAGCTGTGTTGCTGGTATGCGGAGTTCAGTCTTGGCTCCTGCAGCAGTAACATAATGCGATGTTGCCAGCGTACTTCCTTATATACCCACAGGGTGGGGCGGAGTTACGCATGCAAATTCCGCATGCCCATGGCATTGGCACTGCCATTGGGCGCTGTTGAATTCTCGAAGATGATAGGCTTCTAAGCGAAACCCCCATTCGTTAGTCACTAACGTACGTCTCCGTTCCCTCCTCAGGGAACGAGGGTTACATACGTAACCGAGACGTTTCACAACACACGTGCTGCCCATACAATGAAACCAATAAATAATAATAATAATAATAATAATAATAAAAACACTACTGTCGAGTAGATATTTGCATTGTTGGTCTATATTTGTATATTTGGTTGTTTTTTGTGTATTTGCAGCACATGTGCTTTCAAACTGATGAAGATGTTTTCTTAATTTGCTGGTGTTTGTTCTATTTGTTTGCGTTTTCTTCGGTTGCAGCGTGTTGAGCCTTCTCAGCCACCGTACCAAAAAGCAACAGAAACAAAGCAATACGTTCAATTGATACAAACAAGAAAGCAAGTGTAAAAGCAAAACTGTAAATTTCTCATGCATAAATATTAAAATACAGAAAAAAAGCTGGTTATAAAAGACAAATAAAGTACAATTAATATTTACAGATGTGCAAAAAAATAATAATACAGGGTATATAACTTAAAATGTGTGGTTTACATTAACATTTTGCAAAGGTGTTTTTCAGTCACCCTCAAGGTCACCAGCTAGATGAAACCACATTTTAATAATCTTTTAGACCTCCAGCTCAGTTGTCTGTACACACACAGGATTTCTTCTTACAGCCTCTAGAATAGGAGCATACAAATACAGAGTTAAAATACAATTAAATAAAATAAACAATAGAGACATAAAGCATTTGTATTACAAGACACTCCCAGTCTAATAATTACAACTTTCAACATTCATTCATGACATGAGGGAATAGTCATGAAGTTCCAGAAAAACTTAGACACAATAAAAATGCACTTACAAATCACAATTTGATAAAAGAAAATATTGCAAAGCAGATAGCTCAACACCAAAACAGGTGGATTGATGCTTTACCCACAGTTCTGACTGTACTGCGAGCAACCCCATCAAATGCTACAGGCGTTAGCCCATATGAGCTTATGACTAGAAGGGTGATGAAATTGCCCATTAATCCAGAAATTTCCCCAGCAGACCTGGGGCCCATCATGCTTTAAACTCAGCAGAATGTATTGGTGAAATTGCAAGAAAAATTCAAGGTGCTGCACAGGGCTAAAAGTTGAGACGCCAATAATGAGGCGCCAAACCATGTAGGGCCGTGTAGGTCAGCATGAGAATTTTTAAATCAATCTAAACCTGACAGGTAGCCAGTGCAATGACCAAAGTGGCAATCCACCTGTCACTCAAGTGACCACGCCCTTAATTATGCAGAACTTTAAGGCTTAATATAATTTAAACGGATGAGTTATACAAAATTCACCCCCCTCACAGTTGTCATGAAGGGCAAAATTAGCTGTATAGACCAAAACCACTTTTTGTACCAGGCTGTAAACATATGTACATATATGTCCCTATATCCGAGTTGTGATGTCATATATGTTTTATTTAAGGCAATACATTATTAGCACATATATACATCCTCAGGATATATGAAGATATAGGTTTATACCATGTATGAAATACCCATAGAAGAATTATTATATATACATATTTTATAATTATTTATATGATGATTTTTATATGGTGCTGTATGTTAATGCCATATATGATATATATATATATATAGAATTCTCTTATTAATTTTGGGCAGTCTACACTTTCTTTTCTTTTTTTTATTGGATCACAGTAGAGTAACTGCAAAATATGTTTGATGGCAAATGTTCATAACTTGGCTTCATATATTTGTTAGCCTAAATATATTTTAATACATGTTTAATAAAGTATATTTGTATAATTATGAGACAGAATAAGTAACATTAAAAATATTTTATATTTTAAATTTCACATGTTTTAGACATAAAATCTATACTAAGACTCTATGACATTTATCAGTGACATGTCAGAGACAGTAATTTATCTCATATATAATTTGAACATATATGATACATGGAATAGACTTATATGTCAATATATGGAATTGTTCTAATTTCTGATTCATAGCTGTGCATTTATGTGTTTACTCTATGAGAATATTAGGATATTTCATATATGAGACGTATATGTCAAAATATGTATTATACATAAACATATGTAATATATGGGATACGTTTATATGTCAGTATGGAATTGTTCCAATTTCTAATAGCTTTCATATGTGTATATTGATATTTAATATATGCACATATATTACATTTCTGTCTGGGGTTGCCGCTTGGTTTGGAGCCATTCTCATGAATCCAAAGAGGCCTAAAATGAGCAGGTTTTTTATATATTGTTCAACTTGGTCCTTCTTTTAGTTGAACTGCTGTCTCAGAAGACAAATTTGAAGCTGTTGAAAGGTAGATAAAAAAAGTTTAGAGTCATATTAGTTCACTTACGTCACACACGCACATGTTATTCTTGATAAGCAATTGACGCACACGCGCATGCGTTATTCTTGATAAGCAATTGACGCACGCACGCACGCACGCACACACACATACACACACACACACACAGTTGTTCTAAGAAAAACATGCCCAGACATGATATTTATTTACATGGATATAGCCAGTGTGGTGTAGGGTTAAAATGATGACCCAAAAATGATGAAATTCTGTCATCATTTACTCACCCTCAGGTTGTTCCAAACAACTTTTTTCTTTGTTCTGCTGTACACAAAAGAAGATATTTTGAAGAATGTTTGTAGCAAAGCAGATAGAGCAACTATTGACTACTATAGTATTTTTCCCTACTATGGTAGTGCATGGTTGCTCTATATGCTTGGTTACAAACACTCTTCCAAATATCTTCTTTTGTGTTCATACTACTAACACCTGCACTCTCTTTGCTACTGTAGAGAGACTAACAAACCCCCCAAGTCACATTCCCTGTGAATTGCGCTTCAAAAGCAAATGCAATGAGTTTGCCGCTTATCAGACAGGCGATCAGTATATCCTCATGTGGTAATTGTTTCTCATGTGGACGTCCGTGAAAATAAATTTGCATGCCACCTCAGTGATAAAACTGAGATTTGTGATCCCGCACACCTGGGAAGCACTGCTCACGTGGTCAATAACATCAAATAAAATATCATATGCTTGGTATAATACGAAAAACTGCATATTTAAAGGTCCCGTTCTTCGTGTTCTTTTGAAGCTTTGATTGTGTTTACAGTGTGCAATATAACATGTGTTCATGTTTCGCGTGTAAAAAAAACACAGTATTTTTCACACAATGTACTCATCTGTATACCGCTGTTTTCACTGTCCTAAAAACGGCTGATGAGTTCCTTTATTCTATGAAGTCCCTCCTTCAGAAATGCGTAACGAGTTCTGATTGTGCCAGCGGTTCCTGTGTTGTGATTCGACAGCAGCTTAGCGCACGTGGCACGGTTCCTGTGTTGTGATTCGACAGCAGCTTAGCAAACGTGGCACGGTTCCTGTGTTGTGATTCGACAGCAGCTTAGCGCACGTGGAAAGGTCACGCCTCTTAACGGGAGATATATGCGCTTAATGATCTCTACAGCGTCCCTGGGAAAGCCAAACAAAGGTGATTTGACTCCGGGATGAAAATAACAGCGTCTCGACGACATGGCGACAAACACACTCAAACGCAACACTTCCTTTTCTCCACGCGACACGTCCTCTTCTCCACGTGGGACAGCAACAAGACCACGCCCCCTTTTTCGCGTATTCTTGTGGGCGGAGGTTAGTCTGTTTTACTGTTCTACTGACGTCATTTATGAAGGAAGTACCAGGATGTAGTCCAAACCGGCCGTTCGCTGTAGGCTTTGAAAGGGAACTTCTGTTAAATAAAATATCTCGCTTGGCATTGAACTTTGAGCTTTATAATTTTACAGGTATTATTTATGCTCTAACAGCAACATTACACACTAACTAAAGTTTGAACAGTGGGATCACGAAGAACGGGACCTTTAATAATTATTATTTGATTATTTAAATCTGTTTAAAAATGGGAAGATATGTAGACGCATATTAGTTAAAATAGTTTTCTGCCTTGTATTTTATCTATATAAATAATTAATAAAGTATTTTATCTAAAATAAAGGATGTTATTTTATTCCACATGGAAATGAGCGGAAATAAGTTAACACAGCCTTTTATTTACACGGGGTAAACGTAGCTAATGTTGCAGTTATTTTAACATAATTGTTGCCGTAATAACGGCCCATTTCAAATGTTTACGTGCTTTTCATCTTTTTATTTTTTGAGCGGTGATGAAATATATTGCACTTGTAAATACTTGCCAGCATTTCAGTAATAAAAGTCTAGCGAAGTTACAAAATGACAGCGAAGCGCAACCGTACGGTGCTCTGCAGTGGCCAAAAAGGATATAAATAGTAATGATGGGTCGTTCACGAATGAGTCGACTCTAAGAGCCGGCTCTTGTAGGTGAACGCCGGGAGCTGGCTCGCATATCTGAAGAGCCGACTCTATGGCCGATGGAAATTAATAATGAATTATTTTCATTTGATTTAAAATTATAGACTGTATATAAATAATCCGTTCCCTCTGAGAGGGTCTTCTCGAAAACAGGACAAATAATTACTGAGAGAAGAAACCGCATCAGCCCCTCGAAACTATGCCCCGTAGGTGGGGCACATTGTGAGGGGCACATTGTAACATGACAGCTTTAAATGTTACCTGATGTAATAAAAAAAATCTAAGACAAACTGGAATATTTTGTCAATAAAATACACTTATTAACTTTTTCAAATAAAATTATGGCATTTTTTAATTATAAAAAAAAAAAATTGAGTTTGACAACAAACACACCTCAAAATGCAGCTATACAGCATAGTTAAAAAAAATAATAGTAATGAATAATTTCTGAACATTGGCTCTCAGTCTTTATTCACATTTTTCTCATGGTTTCTCAATAAAATTCATAAAAGTATAGAATATAATAGCACAGTTCTAACAGGGGCTCAGTGTGACAACATGCCCACCTGCACAACTGTGATTTAAACCCGGCTCGTGTCTTCTGCTGTTAGATCAGCATTAAAGAACGATCTCAACTGTTAAATAACAGATAGAAGATTAAAATAATATCAGATTTGTCTTATTTTAAATAAACACAAAAAACAGAGATGAAAAATAAACTTAAGTAATATATTTACTTTTGCTATGGTTAAATAAATGTTCAGTGATATCTTTATTTTGACACAATTCTTTCTCTAAATAATGTTGATATGGTCACTAGTAAATACACTATGTTGTGGAAAGTTTTAAACCATGTGTGTTACAACTAACCTGCGTTACTTTGTGCCCCGCTCTCCCATATTCTTTTTTCATAAAGAATTTCCTAAAGAAATTGTGAGACATTGTGAGTATGATTTAATTTAATAATTTAATTAGAATTGTTTTCACATCTATCATAATCAAAGTCATAGTTAAAACATTTACTTTTTAAAGAGCCGCTTGTGAGTCAAATGAGCCGGCTCACCAAAAAGAGCCGAAATGCCCATCACTAATAAACAGTGCATTTTGAAGTGATATATTCTCGAGATGTGGATTCGGACAGCAGTTAAATTATCACCCGACGTTGGTGTTTGTCAGTAGGTAATTCGGCCGGGGATTTTTATACAGGTGGTGGGAGAAAAACACAGACATTCTGGCTTTGGGCGGCAATAAAATCACAGACTAACCTCTGTTAATGATGAAAATCCCTTACGACCCCACGAGAAACAATTACCGTCCGAATAGGGCTTATGTCTGATTTCGAGGTATTTGATGGTACAATTTTGGAAGAAACTGTACAGCATCTTAAAACTTCAACTTGCTCTCTCGACACACTTCCCACTTCTTTTTTCAAAAATGTGTTTAGCTGTTTAGAAGTGGTAAATTCCTCACTTCTTTCTGGGACCAAAGTCAATGTTAATCAACTACAGACCAATCTCAAATCTCCACTTTATAGGAAAGATAATCGAAAAAGTTGTTTTTCAATCAGCTGAATAAATTCTTAAGCTCAAATAGATATATGGACAATTTTCAATCTGGTTTCCGAGCGCATCACAGCACAGAGACAGCGCTCATAAAGATAATTAACGTTATTCGCTAAAATACTGATACAGGTAAACCATCAGTGCTGGTGCTACTCGACCTCAGTGCTGCATTTGACACTGTCGATCACAACATACTTCTTGACAGGCTGGAAAATTGGGTTGGGCTTTCCGGAATGGTCCTCAAATGGTTCAGGTCATACTTAGAAGGGAGAGGTTATTATGTGAGTATAGGTGACCATAAGTCTGAGTGGACATCCATGACATGCAGAGTCCCACAATGGTCAATTCTTGCACCACTCCTATTCAACCTGTACATGCTCCCACTGAGCCAAATCCTGAGAAGGAACCAAATTGCTTACCACAGCTATGCAGATGATACTAGAAGTCGACCGATAGTGGATTTTTACCAATAACTAAGTTGGACTACACTTGCTGATAAACGATTAATCAACCGATAGTTATTAAAATGGATACTGAACCAAAAATACCAAAACATAATACTCTAAGTAAAACAGCGCTGAACTTTATTGCAAGAAAGAAAGAAAAAAACTGAGCTAACTAAAAAAGTACTGAACCATGAAAATGTTCTAAACGAAATACATGTATAAAAATCTGTGGCGAGGTGGACGAGCGAGAGACATAGGAGGAGCGAGCGAGATCGGTGTGCGTGATTGAGAATGAGCGTCACCTGCGAGGCACACCGGTCTCGAGTCCTCTCATGAGGGAGCATGGAAGCATATAAGAACGAGCGACACGAGTGAAGGACGAGAGAGGATCAGGCCTGGATTTTAAGTTGTGTTTTATTTAAGTTTTGTTTATGTATGTGCGCGGCAGTCGTCCGTGAGGGGCTGCCGATTTTACTTTCATTTTGCTTTCATTTATTTTATTAAAGTTTGTTGAATGTTCGCCGGTTCCCGCCTCCTTCTTCCCTACATACTTTGTTACATTGGTGCCGAAACCTGGGAGGAAGGAGGGACATGCTGTCGAAGAGCCCATGCTGCTGAGGGGGATCGCGGTGCTGAGGAGTTCGGGCAGCGCGAAAGAGGGAAGACCGCGAGTGGCTGCCCGAGGCAGTGGTGCTGGAGCGAGTGAAGATCCGGTGGGACGGAGAGCTCGCTGCCATGCCCCTGGGTCGGGTGGGGTGGCTGCCGTCCGAGAGGAAGCGGAGGAGTCTCCGGCATTTGCCGTGAGCCAGAACCTGCTGCCGTCCGCCATGTTGGGGAGGAGCAGGGAGCGTGGGACTCGCTGCCGGCTCCCTCAATAGGAGGAGCCACCGCTGGCCGCCAGGAGGCGGAGGAGGATCGAGCCGTTCACCGAGCGTCCAGTACCATCGCATGGCACCGCGAGGAAGAGCCTCTCGGCTGGCTGAGGACCGAGCGGCAGTGTGTCCGGGAACCGGACCAGAATTGTTTTTCTTCTTTCTCCTCTCTTCACGCTCTCGTCCGGTCGCTCTGGGGGTCTCCGTCTCCCGTTCTCTCGTCTCGCCGGCCCATATTCCCGGACGCCGAGATTGGGCTCCCCGTGGGGGGGGGGGGTTGAGTAGGTCTAGATGCGGGGTACTCCCCGGCCTACGAGGGGTGTTGGGGGTATGTGGCGAGGTGGACGAGCGAGAGACATAGGAGCAGTGAGCGAGATCGGTGTGCGTGATTGAGAATGAGCGTCACCTGCGAGGCACACCGGTCTCGAGTCCTCTCATGAGGGAGCACGGAAGCATATAAGGACGAGCGACATTGTGAAGACACTGCCTTTTCAAGTATTTTTGACAGAAAGGGTAGATTTGAGATTGGCCTATAATTGACTAATTCTGTAGGATCAAGTTGTGTTTTTTTTAATAAGTGGTTTAATAATAGCCAACTAAAAAGTTTTTGGTACATATCCCTAATGACAAAGATGAATTAATGATATTAAGAAGAGGATCTATGACCTCTGGTATTATCTCTTTTAAATCATGGCTCCATAATGCAAGAGACTGGGATGGGGGAAGGAGCAAAAGAACCAGAAGAATGGAGATCAGGCAAAGATCCACTGGAATCCGAGGGGATTGATCTATTTTATTAGAGGATTCAAAATTATGTGATGTGGTTATAATTGGAAACGTTTTATGAATAGTACGATTTTTTTAAATATGTATACATCTTTAATGTATTTTTATCAAATAAATGCATCCTTGATGAGTAGAAGGGACTTCTTTAAAAAGCATTTTAAAAATCTTATTGACCCTAAACTTTTGGAATGGTAATATATTGTATATTTCATTTTTTACATGACTGTGAATGAATGGAATGAATTGAAACATGATTTATAAATATTTTATTTATAAATTATTTATTTTACTTTCAACACATGCATTTATTGTGTGTGTATTGTGGCAAATGCAAAGTAGAACCAAACTAATCTTGTTGTTTAAGGCCACAGTGTGGGTCCACAAATGGCCCCAACGGGTGCCCACTCTGCTTCGTGTCCCCAAGTGCCCCGCATTTTCACGCTGGTATCTGTGCCCACAGTTGGGCGTGCCCGTAATGACCCCATACGGGCCCCAAAGGAGCATGTTTGCTGCCACGTGAGTTCACTGATGTTGTTGTCATGGCTGTGTACATTCCATGTGTAAAAAGCACAGCAGCGACTGTAGCCTGACTCAGCAACTTTATAAATGTTATGTAGAGAGTATAATCACCCATGACATCTTGATGTGGTTTAAAGCTGCACTATGGCTGATAAAAAGGCTCTGGAGAGAATCAGCAGAGATCATTTTAAGGACACAGCTACCCTTACTGACTGACATATACAGAGTCAGATGTGTGTCGAGCAGCACGTATAATTCAGACTCACACCTCCAGACTTACGAACAGTTTTTACCCAAGTGCTATGAAACAACTTAACCCATAATTGTTCACGGGACTTTGAATACATTATGCTGTGCAATATATCTTACATGGGACAGTGCAATACACTATACATGGGACTATTTATAGATCGTATAAAACATATTACACAAGGGATTGCACAATATTTCTAGTGCTATTTATTCTTGCTGCTATGTGGAATATTCTTGTTGTGGTACTTTGTGTTTTGCTTATGTGTGTTACCACCAGGGCCAGACTGGGTCACAATTTCAGGCCGGGAAATCCTACACCCATCCAGGCCAAATTTAGAATTTAGAAACACAGACAACCCTATTTTTTCCCTAAATAATTAAAGGCTTTCTCTTGAACTTCCCTTTTCCTTTTCTTAATTTTCCCTAATATCTCTCTGTCTCTCCCTTCCACCAGGATCATCAGCCTCATACACCAAGTAAAGAGGAGTACTCTTATTCATCTGTCACTTTTTCTGGCCTCATGTCTCCATCTTGGTGAAAAGCAACCACCTTATAATTTGTTTCCCCAGAACATGCATCTATTTTAATCAAAATCAAAGTATTATATTTAAGACAAAATTTTGTTTTTATGTTAAGATTTTATTAAATTAAATTTTGCAACATTGCCCGCTCCCGCCCGCAAACAATCACATTTCATCCCGCTCCCGCCCGCAAAGTCCCACGGGTAAATGTATACGTTTTTTTTTTCCTTTTTAATACATTGCATATTCTGCCTGCTACTCTGTTATAATACAGTAAAAATTAAAATATATTTACCTATAATAATTAGGCTATAGTATAGCCTAATAAATGATATAATAATAATAATAAACTTTTTTATTATTTATTTCATGTTCAAAGGAAAAGTAGCCTAGGGGCTAATACTGCTTTCTTCCTTCAAACATTAAACAAAAAAAATATCCTTATTCCTCAATAACAAAATAGACTCATTTTAAATATTTAGCAAAATAAATAAAAATAAACTGAATCAACAACAACAACAAAAAACTGTACGACTACTTAATGTGCCCATGCAGGAATAGCATGTCGTTCACTGATGAGGGCTTCAGATTAATCCGTCTCTGCTCCAGTATGCGACCGCAAATACTGAAAGACCTCTCCGATAGTGCGCTGGAAGCTGGAATGCAAAGTACATGGTGTGTTACTTTGCTTAATCTCGGAAATTCTTGACATTGTCTTTTCCACCACTGGAGGAATTCATCCGGTCTGTGTGCTTCTAATCCATCCAATTTGACCTTTAAATCGAATGACACATCGCTGTCCATGGTATCATCAGCATCCTCCCATTCCGCAAAGTCTTGAAAAGTCCTTTTTGCTGGCGGCGGTTGTAGGTTTTCCTCGGTGTTATCCTCATCAAACCCCATCTCATCAACTAGCACTTTGACGGCATGGATCACAGCTTGTCTTTCATTATCATCAATCATTTTTAACTGATGCAGTTTGGGAGTGAGGAATGTAGCTATTTTGTAGAGCATATGAATTCCATTTGGTGCTGAATTTTTCGGCGACATTAGTTCGTCCAGACAAGTTGAAGCAATTTCACTGAGAATGCAGTCAGTCTTGGTTGCCTCACAGTGGTTTCTTAGTTTTACGGAAGTACTAGAGACGCACTCAGGGCTGTATTGTCTGACTCCAAGTCATTGGTTGCGTCTAACTAATGTTAACTAATACAACCTTGTTGTAAAGTGTTACTATGTATTCAATAATAAACTACATTTTGACTGTATCTATTTTTAAAAATCTGTAACACTTTATTTTTAGGGTCAGAAATTAGACACTAGTAACTGCATTTGTAAGTAACTAGTTATGTACTTGTATGCCTTTACAAACTATTTATAAGGCCTTTATTGGCTGTCTTATAGCCCCTTTATACTTGTTTAACAATGTACTAATTAGCTAAAAATAAAACAAACTTATAGCTTGTATTGTGCCAATTACACACTTTATAAGTTCCCAGTACACTGTGTGAATGTGTAGCTTATAAGTATGAAATAAATATAGAATGGGCATTTCAACACAGACATTTAAATTTATCTAGCAGTTGTTCTATACGAACAAATTTATAACTGAAATATTCCCTTTACTAATAGGTAACAAGCACATTTATCACTAATAAATGAAATATTACTTCAGATTATGTTCCCTATTCTAAAGTAAACATTTGCTGTTTTCCAATAAGAAAAGAGACATCTAATATTGCAGTGAACAACTCAGTGTTTATTGTTTTTATGGTTCAAGAGAACAAACTGATGAGACACCTCTTGAATAATCATAATCAACACTATATAAAAACATGAATGAATAATAATAATACAAATAAAAAAAAAACAGTTTTAATTGTAACAATCTTAAATAGAAATTTAAAGTTAAAGGGCCCTTTCAGGTCCTTTTCAACACTGCTCTAAAAGTTACTAGCCAACAAACCAATTTAAGATTATTAAAATTTGTAGAATATAACAAAGAAAACAAGAAAAAAAACCTAAAATAATCATCAACATCCAACTATATTTTTTCTTTAATCTAAAACAATTATCTAAACTTTAACTTTTACTGAACAGATTTTTCTTGAACAAAATCTTGCAGCAACACAATTACTTCAATACTTCATCAAAATGCGCAATAGTAGATGCCCTCGAGCTTTGAGATCTTTAATGGATCTTTTAATTTCAGGATTAACACTACTGGCACATCTTTTTGCAAAAGCAAGCAATGTATCCATAGCTGGATCGAACACCACGACAGTGCTGTAGGTCTTGGGGTCTGCAATCTGAAGTTCTGCTATTGGTGCAGTTGCTGCAATGGTGCCTCTGTTAACATTGTGCCGATGGAATGCCTCTGACATGGTACAAACTTTCCTGAGGGTTTTGAGGAGACTCTCAATGTTGTCGCTTGTTCCTTTTCGTTCAGTCACTACGACGTACGTTAGTGACTAACGAATGGGGGTTTCACTTAGAAGCCTATCATCTTCGAGAATTCAACAGCGCCCAATGGCAGTGCCAATGCCATGGGCATGCGGAATTTGCATGCGTAACTCCGCCCCACCCTGTGGGTATATAAGGAAGTACGCTGGCAACATCGCATTATGTTTCTGCTTTGGAGCCAAGAGCATCTCTTCACTCCTACAAGCCTGAATTCTGAAGTCTTCTCTTCAGTTTTCGAGACGAGCGGTTCTCCAGGGTGTTGGTGTTACGGCGCATTCCAGCGATCTCGCATTGCCTGCCTGCTGATCTGTGCAGTGATCTGCAACAGCTGTGTGTGTTATTACTGGGCGCTTCGGCACTCTGCAGAGCTTTCCTCTCACAAAAAGAGCTTGCACGTGGCACGTCTTTTTCAAGACGGTTCGCCCGTGCACTTCCGGGTGCGGTCGATCTCCGTTGCTGTCTATGGGCACATTCACTGCTCGACGTGTTTGGGCTTCAGCACGTTCGGGCAGTGATTGTGGATGTGTCATGTTCCCACTGCGGGAACGTGACCATCGCGATGTCGCGGTCGAGACTCAGTGATCTCCGCAAGGAGAGAGAGTCCCCTCTGCCACACCCCAATCTACCGTCTCTGAGAGAGGTGGTACTTTGGCTGGTGGCCAGGGTGACCTGAGGGCGGTGCGTGGTTTAAGAACCCCGACGATCATTCCTCGGGCCACGCCCCCCTCTCGCACATCGCTTCCCGCGAGTGCTGGACTGAAACAGCGGCCCGTCTCTGACGCCTCGTTCGTTTCGTTCACACTCCAGATAGCGGCGAGATGTCGATCGCCGCATCCCAAGGTGGGCTAGATCCTTTGGGGATGACGATTAGGTTGTGCTCCGCCTCCGGGTGTGTCAGCACTGCCTGATCTGACCTAGAGCTGATAGCCATGTTATCTCGGGCAGCCGCGAGCCTCGCGCTGGTGTGGAACTCCGCCCAGTCGTGAATGCTCGTGGTTGCGCGATGGGTTTTTGTGGGCGGCACCCGACAGCTGTTGGGCCCCGCCCCCAATGTCTTTCGCTCCCGAGGTGCATGAGGAGATCACGCGGTCCTGGAAGTCCCCGTGCTTCCCGTGACCGTTTGGTGGCCTCCTCCGCCTTCTCTGCCCTTGATGGGGCCGCGGCCTAGGGTACACTGGGGCCCCCTCCCCACTGTTAAACAACTCTGTTGCGCACTACGGTGTCCACAGAGGGCTTTGACGTGGTGTGGCTGTCCTAAGCACCCTCCCTAAGCCTGTGGGCTCGTCTACTTCGGTGGCGTGGTCCTGCAGTGCTATGGGGTAGGCCGCCGCCCCTTTGCACATGCACAAGGGTGGAGCTGACCCAGGGCTCTTTGTTGAGCTGCGTGCCGCCACTAATCCCACCCTCTGGGTGGTGAAGGTGGCCACACGCTCCCTCGGTCGGGCGATGTCCACAGCTGTGGTCCGGGAGAATTTCCTGGCCTTACCTGGTGATATGGGGGGGGTTGACTGAGCCCGCCTCCTCAACTCGCCCATATCCCAGGCTGGCCTCTTCGGCGGCGCGGCCGAGAACTGCGCCCAACAGTTCTTGGCCGCCCCAGAGCAGACTGAGGCTGTAACACGTACTGCCCAGTCGCCTCAGTCCGCTCGCCGCCGAGGGCGCCCTCCCTCCTCCCGTCCGGCCCCAGCAGCAGCCTTCTCCGGGCCGCGCCGTGGAGGTGGTTGCAGGATGTCGCCCAGTCCGCTCCTCAGCCTGGCTAAAACGCCAGGGTTTAAGAACCCCGACGATCATTCCTCGGGCCACGCCCCCCTCTCGCACATCGCTTCCCGCGAGTGCTGGACTGAAACAGCGGCCCGTCTCTGACGCCTCGTTCGTTTCGTTCACACTCCAGATAGCGGCGAGATGGCTGTAACACGTACCGGACCACCGCTGCCTCGCTGCCCCACCCTGGGTATGTCTGTGGTCCGTTTGACCCCGCTGGTGCAGTTCCTGGGAGTCTGGCTTCAGCTTCCGGGACTGTTCCGCTGGGTTGCGAAGACCGTCAGGCGCGGCTACGCGATTCAGTTCGCGCAGGTTCCTCCCCGCGCTGGGGAGGCCGCCCGTTATGATGGGGCCTATCCCCTGTCATACGTGCGGAGGTTGTCACCCTACTGGCGAAGGGTGCGATCTAGCCTGTCCCTCCAGCCGAAGTGAAGTCCGGCTTCTCAGCCCTTGCTTCATTGTACCCTAGGAAACCGGTGGGTTATGGCCAATCCTGGATCTACCCGTCTTGAACCGATCCTTCTCAGGCTGACGCGTTTGGACGCGTTCGTCCGGTAGATTGGTTGCAGCGATCGACCTGAAGGACGCTTTCTTCATGTCTCCTTCCTCGACGCGGGCCGTTCCTACGGTTTGCTTCGAGGGGCGGACATTCAGTACGCAGTCCCCCCATTCGGGCAGCTCTGTCCCCTCGTGACTCTACGTAGTCTATCGAGGCAGCCCTTGCCCCACTCGGCAGCACGGGGTTCGCATCCTGAACTACTTCGATGACTGGCTCATACTGGGTCACTCTCGTAAGCAGGTCTGCGGACACAGCGTCCAAGTGCTCCGGCACTTAGCCCGTCTGGGCGAAGAGCGACTCTGCCCCGTGCAGAGGATCTCCTTTCTCAGTGTGGTTTCCAACTCGGTCGCAGGTGCGTGCTGCTTACCAGCGAGCGCGCACATAGTCTCTGCTGACTTGCCTTTGTCAAATCGAGGGCGAGAATGCGGTCCCACTGAAGCTATTTCAGAGGCTCCTGGGGCATATGGCATCTGCAGCCGCGGTGACGCCGCTCGGATTGCTACATATGAGACCGCTTCAGCACTGGCTACGCGATCGAGTCCCGAGATGGGCATGGCGGTCTGGCACGCTCCGGGTACAAGTGACTCGGGCCTGCTTACAGACTCTCACCCCGTGGTCGAACCTCAAGTTTCTACGGACCGGTGTGTCCTTAGAACGAGTTTCCAGGCATCTTGTTGTATCAACAGATGCATCATCCACGGGCTGGGGTGCCATGTGCAATGGACAAGCAGCCGCGGGCTCCTGGACAGGACCCCAGCGCCTTCTGCATGTCAATTGCCTCGAGTTACTGGCAGTACGGTTCGCCCTGCACCGCTTCCGAGCGTTGCTGAAGGGTCAACATGTGCTAGTCAGGACAGACAACACGGCCGTAGTAGCATACATCAACCACCAGGGCGGTCTACGCTCCCGCCGTATGTCTCAACTCGCCCGCCATCTCGTTTTATGGAGTCAGAAGCATCTGAGGTCCCTTCATGCTGTCCACATCCCGGGAGTCCTGAACCGTGCAGCCCACGAGCTCACGGCTTCAGCCACTTCCTGGAGAATGGAGACTCCATCCCCAGACGGTCCAGCTGATATGGGAACGGTTCGGCGACGCACAGGTATTCCTGTTGCCTCCCAGGACTCTTCCCATTGCTCCCTGTTTTATTCCCTGACCTATGGTCGGCACGGATGCACTGGCGCACAGCTGGCCGTCGGGGCTACGCAAGTATGCGTTTTTCCCCAGTGAGCCTTCTCGCACAGGTTTGTGCAAGATCAGGGAGGACAAGGAGCAGGTCATGTTGGTTGCCCCGTTGGTACGGCCAGACCTGGTTCTCAGAACTGCTACTCCTTGCGACAGCCCCTCCCTGGCCTATTCCTCTGAGTCAAGACCTTCTCACTCAGAGACAGGGCACCCTTTGGCACCCGCGTCCAGCGTTCTGGAAGCTCCACGTGTGGCTTCTGGACGGGACGCGGCAGGTTTGAGTAGCCCCTTCCACCTGCGGTGGTCGCTACCGTCACTTCCGCTAGAGCAGAGTCTACACGACACCTCTATGCGTTGAAGTGGAACCTCTTCGTCACATGGTGCTCTTCCCGCCAAGAAGACCCCTGGAAATGCACGATCGGGTCCGTGCTATCGTTTCTCCAGGAAGGGGTGGGAAGAAGGCTGTCTCCTTCCACCCTTGAAGTGTATGTGGCCGCAATATCTGCCTACCACAATCTCCTGGGAGACAATAAGGTAAGTCAGCACGACCTGATCATCAGGTTCCTGAGGGGGGCGAGGAGACTGAATCATCCTCGCTCTCCTCTCGTTCCCTCTTGGGACCTCTCAGTAGTCTTAAGTGCTCTGCAGAGGCCTCCCTTGAGCCTTTGCGGTCGGTTGAGATTAAGTTCTTGTCTATAAAGACGGCTCTGCTGACCGCATTGGCCTCTCTTAAGAGGGTCGGGGACCTGCAAGCATTTTCGGTTGACGAAGCGTGCCTTGAGTTCGGGCCGGCTAACTCTCACGTGATCCTGAGACCCCGGCCCGGATATGTGCCCAAGGTTCCCACCACTCCGTTCCAAGAAGCCAGGTGGTGAACCTGCAAGCGCTGCCTTTGGAGGAGGCAGACCCAGCCTTGGCATTGCTCTGTCCAGTACGCGCTCTCCGCGCCTATGTAGACAGTACGCGATGTTTCAGGACCTCAGACCAGCTCTTTGTCTGTTATGGTGGAGAGCGGAAGGGAAGTGCTCTCTCAAAGCAGAGGTTGTCTCACTGGATAGTGGACACCATTGTTTTGGCTTACCAGCAGCAAGGTCGACCATGTCCCCTTGGGGTCAGGGCACACTCCACCCGGAGTGTGGCCTCCTCTTGGGCTTTAGCGCATGGCGCCTCGCTAACAGACATCTGCAGAGCTGCAGGCTGGGCGACACCAAACACATTCGCCAGATTCTATAATCTCCGAGTGGAGCCAGTGTCCAACTATGTACTCGCCCCTACGGGTGGCCGGTAATGGGCCAGGCTGAGGTGTCTTCGCTTGCTCGCCATTCCACTCCACGGACTGGATACGTGCAATATTTTTCCTCAGGTGAGCTCCCCGAGAGCCCTGAGCTCCTCCAGCACTGCTTATGCCGACATCAGTTCAGTCTGCCCTTCGAGCCCAGACCCTCATGTCCGGCCAGGTGCTCCGTGTGCATGGTTCCCCTCCGGCGACCCCCACACGAGTATTTCCACCGTAAGCCTCCTCAGCGAGCAGGTGTCTTTCCCTTGGCAAGTCCCTGCCGCCCCTAGGGTTAAAAATCCACCTTCGGCTGGTACCCTAGAGATCTTCCATATGCAGCCCTTAGCGGGTCATATGTGTATTCTCTAAGTCCTCCCCACGGGTTGGCATCTTGGCATTCCCTCACTGGGATATGCTTCCCAGTGTACCTTGGTAATCCTGTGATAAGTGGGAGTCCTTCGTCCGTACTAGTCTTACGACAGGGTACTCACACTTACGCAGGGCACTGGATGACAGCTGAATGGCGTTGTTGTATTGGAACCCCCATTCGTTAGTCACTAACGTACGTCGTAGTGACTGAACGAAAGGGAACGTCTCGGTTACGTATGTAACCCTCGTTCCCTGAGGAGGGAACGGAGACGTACGTTTCCTTTGCCACGTCAGCTGTGTTGCTGGTATGCGGAGTTCAGTCTTGGCTCCTGCAGCAGTAACATAATGCGATGTTGCCAGCGTACTTCCTTATATACCCACAGGGTGGGGCGGAGTTACGCATGCAAATTCCGCATGCCCATGGCATTGGCACTGCCATTGGGCGCTGTTGAATTCTCGAAGATGATAGGCTTCTAAGCGAAACCCCCATTCGTTAGTCACTAACGTACGTCTCCGTTCCCTCCTCAGGGAACGAGGGTTACATACGTAACCGAGACGTTTTCATGGCCATTAAAATAAATCAAATGTAACTACGGTTCCCTTTCAGTTGGTCACGTTCGACCCTGTCTGGTGTTTCATGATAAAGACTGGACACTGTTTTACGATTGTGTCTGGAGGGATCTGAACGATCGCGTGAGTGAACCATTGTACATCGGTGAGTGGGACGGGGTGGTCCCGAACACCCGGTACCGTGTGGTCGGTAATCATTCTAAAAAGAATCAGGATGAATACGGTTTTCATATTCTGCTGTAAAGACAAGAAAGAGCTTTCTGACCGCATATGCGGTGGTCATCGAGGCGAACACTAGTTGTACAAGCTGGGGTTTTTGTTCAAGTGGTGTCAAGTTTGTTGAATGGTATTTTTTCAACCATAAACAAGCTGTTCAAGTGGAGCGACATGCATGATGGATACAACAAAATTAAAGTACAGCTGTTCCACCCTGAGAGATCCCCGCACAGCGACTTGTACGATCTGCCGTCCCCGCCCATTCGCTACGCCCATAAAAGCAAGTAGTCAGACCCACTCAGCAGTTCATTAATATAAAATGTTTCAAGACGACACTTCAGAACACGTTCCCATCTGCAACTACGGGGGCTCTTTCGACCCTGGACTCGAACCCCCCGATGATAACGCTACCGATCATATACTGACAGACATCCCTGGACCAGCGGATGTCCTCAAAGACTGGGAATCAAAATTAGAAAACGACTGGGGCGGTGGGGTTAACATCGTCACCCCCTCCAATGGGTGGTTAGATAAATTCTGTACTGAGCTTGGATATTGCAACCTGAGTTTCCTAACAGGGATGTGCAATTCTGCTGACCCCTCTATTGGGATCGATGGTACAGACGGCTGCGTCACGGACATTGGATTCAAAATCATAAAAGCTACACTTGCTGTGATGCTGCAGCATCTCATCGATGGTAAACTGAAGGAGACCTGTGAGGGCTGTGCTACGAATCATCCTAGCCAGCTACAACATTCCTGCCTGTTTGAACCACCCGCATACTTTTTCGATGCCCACTTTGATGACCTGACCCGCAAACTGTTTAAACCTGATCTCCTTTCTATTATAACCAATGCTCTACACCGTTGTGGTTTAAAATCCAATCCAGACCAGATTCAGGGGACCGTCTGTACAATTCTACACAAATTGAGAGACGAACCATTCATCTCTGCAAAACGTCAGGTAATCAGGGACAAGCCCGCGGACAAGGCACGCAAGAAAATTGTTTACGACGCTGTTGATCTCTGGCAAGGCAACCCCCTCGTGAATGGCTGGTAACCAAGAAACCGGCAGCATGGGATCTGTATGCAGTCAAAAGAGCCTCATAGAAAGTTTGTTTAAAAGGACATTACAGAAGACAACTCGAAATATTGTTGACAAATGTAATCAGCGACGCATGCATTCCCGATGATGTCGACGATGTGGAAGACAAGCATACAACAAATCTCAAGAAACAAATGGAAAATATAAGAGGAATGTCAGCGACATGGTATAAATTGCACGACGAATGTGTTAATAACCCCGACCCATTTTCTGTAATAAGAGATGTTCTCGATGTAATGTGTGAATCTGAGTTACGTCTCGCCGATATCGTCTGTATCTGTGCCTTTGTAACGGATGTTTGCGAGTCACAATCGTTAAAAGATGACGATGATGGAATTCGATGCAGATGCTGTTATTGAAGCAACAGTTGACCATATCATAGACCATGATTTAAAGACATGCCGTGAATTTATTTTCTGGTTAGACCACCTAGCCTGATATCAAAGTAATGTTTTTATTAGTTTGAGCATATGACCATGTATTCTTTTATTACTTAGAACATGTAATCATCATATATTCCATCTTAAATATTTTTCTTTTAATGTCTGTAACATTTCCATCTGTTTTTAATAAAAGTTTAACGCTCTGCTGGTGTACGTCTTATTCTTGTGCATAGGTTGACGCTATAACATGGCTGAGCTTATGAATGAGACTTTATACGCCACCCAACCCTGGCTCTTTAGGGGGTAAAAAGCGGCTAAAAGATGGCGTCTTTAAGGCTAGCAGGGTCCGTCTAAGCGATAAACAGACGTGCATCGATGCATTTAGCAAGTATGCTTGGTGCCGTGTGCTAAAGAATAAGAGCGGGGTTGTGGTTACTAAGACGTTTCGGTCTATACTCGAAGAGGGTCGTGTCCATTTCGCAACGGCTACCAATTTGAAAGCTAGCGTCGTGGAATGTTTTAATAGAAAATTAAAAAGTCGCATGTGGCGATTTTTAACTGCTACAAATTTGCATCGATACATAGATGTTTTACAAGATATTATGGATGGTTACAACTATAGTTATCATCGCAGTATTAGGATGAGGCCGTTGGACGTTAACAAAGAAAATCAGTCGGATGTGCAGTGTTAATTTTGACAGCATATATTGATTTAGTTTTAGTCATATTTTAGTCACCCGAATTGTTTTTAGTCGACTAAATCTACAGTAGATTTAGTCTCCTAAAATCTAATGAGTTTAGTTAAATTGTAATACATTAAGCATTTAAGTCCTACATAACCGACTGTCACTTGAACTGACATTGACATCATTTTGTTTTTGACATTAAAAATACACAAGAGCTCAATTCACTTTGTTTGTTTTTAAAAACATTTATATAGTTTTTATAACTTTGTATTTCTGTTTTAGTTAGTATATCATGTTAAGCTAAAGCTTCAAATAAGTTTGTTTATTTTTTTAATTTCATTTAACATTTATTTAATTTCAAGTAATGAAGATTTTTTTTTTATGGTTTTAGTTAACTATTATAACCCTGATACTTTATTTAATGTGTCAAATACTGGTCTTTCCTCCTGACTATGAATTAAATGGGAATGAAACTAAATACAGTTTATTGTGCAAGCAAAAACAAATAAATAATGCGTGACTTTTAATGATAAACAAGCTGGAAATACACCTGGACTCTTATTTTGAAATCTCGCCTTCTATTGCAGTTGCAGCTGCTCATTCAAGTTCAGATGAGGAGATAAAATATGCATTGTTACAACCGTCTAAAACACATAACTATATTAACATCGTAAAGTAAAGTCATTATTCATCAGCATTAGTTCATAAACAATTGCCTGGCATTAAATGTGTTATTCATTGATTGTGATCCGCTCTGGAGCGCTGTTTTGGGGATGCGTGAGTGAGCCTGTAGAACAATCTTCCCTAATCGTCCCTCCCTAACATTTTTGTCTTTTTATTTGTTGACGAAAATGACAGTTGATTTTCGTTATGGTGTCATCCGACACTAGTTTTTATTTAGTCGTCTCGTTTTCGTCAGTGAAAAAAGGTCTTTGACGAAAATTATTCGTCAACGAAATTAACACTGGATGTGTTTCAAAACCTGTACCGTAATATAAAAAAGAATAAAGAGGCCGTATTTAAAAATATAAAGTCGGAGACGTTGTTAGGATATCTAAAGTTAGAGGCCCATTCGCCAAAGGATATGAACAGAACTACAAGGAGGAATTTTACCATATCCGCATGCATCCCCCATCAACCGCCGGTCTACAGACTGTCTGATTATGACGATGAACTCTCGGCTTGAAGTGACGGAATATTCGGCTTGAAGTGCGGTTCAAAAATGCACTATTAATTTGATTGTTTGACAATATATCGAGGTGTCTAACCGGCGACAGGTTCTGGTAGATTACTATTGAAATTAATACGTTACAACTCATCCATCATGGATAAAATTAAGTGTAATGCCAATTTTATCGGAGTTCTGCCGTGTGATCAATTACCGAAAGGCCTATAAAGGATCTTCCCATCAATGACAATAATTAACACACCCTGCACACGTGCCTATTGAACATTGGACGGCTGTTTACCTAACTGAAGACGGAGCCGCGTGTTTTTTTTCGACAGTTACGGCAACCCTCCCTACAGCTACCTTTTCCCACCGGACATTAATAACTTTCTAACAGCCAATGCCGTCAATACAGTATATTCAGACACACGGGTCCAGGATTTTACGTTGGACACATGCGGTCAGCACTGTGTTTTTTCGGTACCATTCATCCAGGGGACTTGACTACACCCACGTAATGAACCTCTATAGTGATTATATTAGAAATTATAAAATGGTCGCACTCTTTGTGAAAAGACTAAGACCTAATGTCTGTAATGAGAAATTGTTTCAATGTATTCATTGTGTGCAGTCTTGTAATGCTTCTATGTGACATGTTTGAGAATTGCAATATATTTGAATAGTCTATAAAAAAAATTCTTTAAACCAGCATCTTTTTTTTTATCGTCTTTTATTTCAAAATTAAATATGCAGTACGTGTCCAGAGTCTATACGCCATTGAGTCAGATCGATATTCGGTGACTTAAACGGTGGGTCTTCTGACCGGGGTGCTCCAAAGACAGAGTATCAGGTTTGCTCTTTAAAGTAGAAATCAACCGTCTAACATGAAGGTTCGGGACTGTAGAAAACGGAATGTTTAATTCACCAAACGCTTGTAGAAATGCTGACCATCCTAGAGGCCTTCTGTCATCGCGTACCTTTTGAGGGGCAGTTACATATAACAAATCGAGCATGTGTGAACCCTGTATATAGTTTTACCCTTGAACACAAATTCCCGCTTATCGCTTACAGCTGAATGGGAATTGAAGTCTGAAATCAAAATTAGAGACACCCCGCAACCCCCGGTGCATCATCAGATCAGTAGCCATAAGGAAGGGTGGTGAAATCAGGCAAAAGTCTACGTTTATTATACACCACCTTAAACCTTTTAACGACTGATTTGTTGTGCAGTGTGAGAGTATTTTTATTCCTCACAATGTTTTCAGTGTGAGCCAGGATGTATTGCGCATCAGACGAAGCCACATAACCATCAACCAGACCAATAAGACTGTCCAAACAGATAGTCTTGTGTTCAGTGTTCAGTGTAATTTGTGTTCAGTGTTATACCCTTAGCTTTCATGCACGCTTTACCTTTGGCAGTGCGATACGCATAAGATTTCGGGCCGCTGGAACAAAACTCTGATGTAATCACCGTCATCTACTTTGCTTGTCAACTCACCCAAATGATCCCCCAGAGGAGGGGTCCAATTGCCCTCCCTAGACACGAAAATGACGCTGTCTATGTCTGAATATAATAGTCGATCACCGAGACGGCCAATGAGCGGTTGTAAATGCGCCTACGAACATGTTAATGTCACGAGTCTTAACAACATCACCTTTTGTAGGGAGATGTTGGACGAGCGCTACGTCTTCCGAGACAAATGTGAAATATGATAGTGCGGAGGTATCCCCAAAAACAGTTCTGGTAAAATGTTCAAAGTCTTTCACGATTGTTGTTTGTGCAAGAAGTTCTCGCATCGAGAACTGACCCCACAACTGTTCAACAACAATTTGTTGATAGCTCTCTGGGCAGGGTTGTAGCTATCTCTTTTCAGGGTCAAGCTTTTTCAAAATACTCCCGAATGTAAGACTCTTTGTCAGTGTCCGTGATAACATTCGAGGAGTACCCCGATGCCTGCTGTTTCAACCGCAGAAACGTCTTTACATATTCGCTAGACAGAGTGTCTAATAGCTGTGGGAAGTCTATTTTCGCAACAACATAGCCAGTCTCGATCGCTTTTAAAAGCTTGAGACTGACCCAACAGCCGTCGAGAGCCCGCTCCTCATCACTATGATTGCAGATAGTTGTCTGATTTTGAGCTTGGGCGCATGTAGGCATAACGGTAACATGAGTTTCCCGTTGCACCTGTAAGGGAGAATGGGATGTAGTAATTTGCGGGGAGGATAGACGGTTGCTTTTATCAATCCGTAATAGGTTTCGATCGGTTCAAAAAAAAAAATTGTGGGTGGCCGGATCAGATTTTCCGCGCTTGACAGAAGGGATATAAGCAACTTATCTTCTCAGTCTCATCCACTTTGTGATAGAGTTTATAAGCATTAGTACAACCTCCAAACAAAGCCTCTGGGTTCTTCAGTCTCTCTGGGGCCACATAAGTACTCAAATTGGTACGCGGTCTGTAAAATTTCAACAGTGTCATCAAATTCCTGAGAAAACCAAAGGCTACACCCGACATGGGGTGTCTCTGATGGGGCTCAAAGCGACACAAATGACCGTGGTGGATGCAGCCATTATATTCTAACCAGTGCCCAACCCGTCCAGTTTGTAGTACCCATCTAAAAAGTAACGACTGACAGACACTTCACCGTGGTTTAGCGCATGGTGAATGTCTAAGTTTTGAGTCTTTTTTACAAACTAACCATTCGATCGAGGTGTTTGAGTATGTCTTACTCTGACGAATGTATGCGTTATTGTGTGTTAGTGCTAACGTGTTGTTGAGGTAGTGCGTTTTGAACACTCCAATGCTAACGTAAATGAGAACCGATCAAGTTTGGTGCACTCTATGAACGTGTCACGGTATTTCATACATGCTTTGCGTAATAAAACCACATCATTCACGCCGTACTCATACAACTCACGCTTGAAGTCGAACACTTTACCAGTAATTGTGTTGTACCAGGCGTCAAACTTTTCCATATCCTTATCGGACATGTTACCCCGGTTGTAGTACTTTTTGTCTGGGTAGGGACCGCTCGTTCTCGCCCGTAAAAAAGGATAACGCCGCAGGCATCTTCGAGAGCGCCATTGGGACGAAAACGTAGCTGTCAATATAACGCTGCTCAAAAGTTGTCATACATGAAAATTAATTTATAGCCCTGCAATATGACTTCGAGTGCGAGTCCTGCTTTGCAAAAATACTCCAGAATTGGAAACGAGTCAAACCTGGATGCATAATGCGCTATGAAAAAGTAGCCTCTGAACCATGTGATCAGCTTTGCAATACAGTCGGTGCCTTTGGCTACAAATTTCGTCCCTTTAAAAAAGTGATTGGAAAACATGTCACCAATTTTGTATACGCATTTTCATAAGTTTCGAAACCGTAGAAAATGTATTTTGTATCGGGTTCCTTGGATTTAAGGGGTTGTATGAAGCACTGATGTTCCGCGAGATTAGGACGAACTTCATGGCAATGATCGCATCTGGTCGGGGCACATTTGTGCTGTTGCTTTGTAACTGTGTACCGTCTGTTACATAGCTTGCAATATTTTATAATATCGTATGGTACATACCCTCGGTCTGGGGTCGATTTTATTATGAGTCTCAAAGCAATAGCTGGACTTGCAGAAGCACAGGCAGTCAGGACAATGTACAGGGCTCTTAGGAAATTTGTTACATTCGGTATCAAAACATGTTACAAACGTGTTTACCAGGGACGTCACTAGGATCGGAAGACAGGGGGGGCTTAGCCCCCAGGGTATTTGTAACTTGCGTTTGCAAAATCTTTGCACTCACATCTAGAGCTACACTTATGTCAGCAACCAGTCAAGAAACCAAGATATTAAAGGGATAGAAACTTCTGTCATCATTTACTCTCCCTCAAGTTGTTCCAAACCTGTATGGTTACAAACATTATTCATAATATCTTCTTTTGTGTTCAGCAGAACAAAGAAACTCATACAGGTTTGGAACAACTTGAGGGGGAGTAAATGATGACAGAAGTTTCATTTTTTGGTGAACTATCCCTTTAACAAGTAAAACGTGACAGACATATTCTCTTCTTCAATTTCTACTCTGTTAAAGAAAAGTTACTGTAATGTTAGCTTTTAGACACATCAAAGTGGGAATTTCCTTAGGCCAGACTTTGCTCCTGATGAGTTACTATAAGCAATGACTTAAATGCTGTCTGTCTGCTCATGTAAATGTCCTCTCTATATAAGATAAGTTGTCCACAGAATGCTATTTAATTACACAGAACCGCATGTATTCAACCCGCTTTTGAGCTAAAATACAATTATACAGCAGCTAAACCTAAATTGAGCTAAAGCTATACAAATACCACAGCTGTACAATTTTCACACTCTATACTAAATGTACCCTATACAATAGCCTACTCAAACATTCAGTGTAAGTGTAAACACATGACATAACATTATTTAATATTTGAATCACAGCATCGACAACCCAAGTGCATTTTACCTCAAACTTGCGACTAGTTAACTTTCTAAAGTAGCAATCGCTTCTCGGATCGACATTAACACGCTGACAAAATTATATTCTGAATTAAAAATATTTTTATTCCACTTTTTAATGTGTGATTGTGTAAAGGTGTTCACGAGAAGCCAACTTTTCGCGAACTTGCTTTCAACGTCAAACACTCGTTCTCATGGAGACGGCGATGTGCACGGAGGGGAAGGTGTGTGTGTGTGTGTGTGTGTGGGGCGCGTGTGTATGTGAGAGAGACGCGTGAGTGAGACGCAGGGAAAGGAAATGCAGCTGAATGTTATTTGCTCTATGAAAGACATTGATAAAGACGAAAACTAAGGACATTTAATCTATAATTTTACACACGTTTAGTTATCATTTTTTTTATTTCAGTTAACGACAACCCACCTAGTTTTAGTTTTTTCGTTCGCTTTCGTTAACGATTATAACCTTGGTAACAATGAGACGAGATTAAGTTACTTGCAGTAGCGCTCCGGTCTGCAACGTTCTGAAAGCTGCCACAGTTCACACCAATGCAACGAGACGCGCTGCATCATCTTGATAGCACAACGATTCTTTGTACTTCTGTCCAACTTCTCAGCTATTTTTCTGTAGCTGGATATATATCATTTGTTGCGTGTAAATATGAATGAGGATACAGTTATTGATAAATCGAATTGTTATTGTTGTTCTTATTATCATTTAGGGGGGCTTAGGAACATTTTGGGGTAGCTTCAGCCCCCCTAAAATAGGCCTAACGACGTCCCTGGTGTTTACAATGACGATTTCTACGATTTGTGTAGCCTTTATAACAGAATTCACAGACGTAGAGATTAACCCTGTCAGATTTTGTATTATGTAGTAATGTTCGGCATACAAATAGAGGCATACGTTTTTCGGATGAAGCTCGTCCTGATTTTTGTACACTTCTAACACCCCAGCATCTGTCCTGTTAAAATAAAAAATAAAAAAAAAAAGATGCTTTTGAGGCCTAATAGGTTTTCAAACATACCCATGTTATCAAGACCGATTTTGTCATCGATTGTGAAACCTGCGTTGGTGTGGAGAATGGTCGCTAGTCTTTCTAGCTCGGCGTCGAGTAATTGGGGGTTGAGAAAATGTGCTAGACAGATAGAGAAGCATATTTTATTTGTCATATTTACGGGGCAAAAATAGCATCTTTTTACGCTTAACCACTTGATCAATCGCAATGTCAGTGAGTTTGCACCGTTTCCCCCCGCCACGACTGTTCATGGCCATGTTCACATCGATCTCGACCGCCTCATCTGCTAATATTCGGTCATTGCGACGTGCTTGTAGGATTGACTGGTTCGCTACTTGTTGAATGGTTAGTACTAACATTACCAGATCGTACATGTTTAAAATTTCAGCCAATATTTCGGAGGGGATAATATTTGGAAAATAGCCGATTCCAATTGATCCAAATTATCAGTTCATGGCGGGTTTGCGTTAGCAATTTCTTCAAAATCCGAATACATATTTAACAATGTCTGTAATCCATCGCCCAAGTGGTGACCGTTTTGTATTTCATGAAGACTCTGTAACAGGTCTGAAAGTGTTTGGTCTGGTTGGTGGTCGTGTGCAGCGTCTGTGGGAAAAACATCTCTGAATCCATTTCTAATTTTTATTTAGGGTTATAGATAATATATACCAAACAAATTGTGAAAAAAACAACACACCACAAACAGTATTCAAAGGATCAATCGCATTTATAAAAGACACAATCATTAATCAGGAAGCGGAAAAAAAAGCAGTCATAACATGTAATCTATCTATCGAGTAGACGATTCATAATAGCTCCAAGAAGACTAACTTGTAGATGTCTCCCTCTCTGAATATCATTTGAATCTCTATGAATGCGTGCAAAATTCTCGTCATTACTTGACTCCAATCTGCGGAGTCGGTTCTCAATTGCTGGCAAGTCCCGTCGTAAAATAGACAACATCTGCACCATTGCGGCGTAGTCATCGAATCTGTAATGAACCGTAGCAAACTGGGCTTCTACATCATTATGGAATACATTCAATCTGTTGTGAACACCTCCAAACAGGGCATGAATACCTGCAGCCAAAGCAGCTACGTGGTTATTGGTCGCTATCAGTGCGTTATGAAGAATTACATACCGCTCGCCACTTAAAATCACATCTTCTACGAAGATAAGCAAAATGTTAGTCTATTCTGGCCATGTATGGATCGACATTCTGACCATAACCTCTGGCTACTTCCTCGTACAAATTGGCCGGCTCGTCCAGTACCTCCCCCTCCTCCGCCTCCTCTACTGCAGCCAACTCGTGATATGGGTATGGTGTCTGTCTACCTCTTACTGATGTGTCTCTAGCATTATCATTTTCCTCACTTGTCCATGATGAACGGTCCCACGCGTCGACCTGAGAATTGGTCCAGCTCTCGAAGTCAACCGCCACCTGTACGCCGCTATCTGTAATTTATAATAAATATAATTACAATGGAGTGGCTACATAGGTCTGTAGATCAAATATTGAAATAAACCGGAATATATAATTAATTTCAAGGGTGCCTTACCACAATTTATAGTTCTGTCGGGTTGGGTCAGGTTAGAAGGCGAATCAGATCCGCTGTTATAACGTCTCTTCTTTGGAGGTACAGCGATACATGGCCCCGCCTGTTCCTCAACTTCAGCCTCCAAATCGGATAGTCCGGTGCTGGTGATTATCTGATCCTGATAACGTACTTCTCCTTCATGACTTGCGGCTAGAGGATGGTGTCTCTTGCGTTAAATCAATGCTCCTTATTTCTATATAAAAATAAAAAGAATAGTTTAAAACAGTCTGTGTGAAAGATAAAAAAAAAAAAAAGTAAAAAAAAGTGTATATATTTACCATCAGAGTCGTTCGAGTGGGAAACCCGGTTCGCATCTTGTGTTAATTCGAACCCTGGCTGTGTCACTAGGCCTGCTAATTCTAAAGACAATGTTTTAAAAAGATTATGACGACCTGTGTTTTAAAGAATACCGTATTTCCTCAAATAAAAGCCTGTAGTCAATTAAACGCAGGGCCTCTGATAGTGGCCGGGGGCGTGGCCAGCACGAACAAATAAAGGCCGGGGAAAAATTATTTCCTTTCATTTCATGTGCATTCAAGTTCAGCGTAATGTACAGTAGGGTTATGCCGAAGGAGCGAAACCATCGTGACCGTCGCCCCCAGCTGTAAGTCTTGCGAGTGCGATGCACACTAATCCTGGTCTTTTCTATACGTAACCTAAACACTTTGCAGGGATTGCTCTAAATTAAACTGAGAATATAACTGATGCATATATGCCATTTTAAATACTGTAGTCTATGAGAGATGTGACGAGTGTTAGTCTGTGAAAGCTACACAAATATTGATCTTGACAATCTCTTAGCCTCTTGTCTTTTTTTACACATCTTACTCTGCATTTAACTTAAACCATTTCATTTTGTACAAGAAAACAGCATAGGCTTCAAAATAAATTATGTTATTGAAATATTGTATTGTCATTTGAACTACTCGAACAAACGTTTAAAAAACAATACGCAAAATCAAAATTGAATAGCTCCATAACGGATTGAGAAAAGTGCGCGCATTAGTTGGGTTAGAAAAATAACAAAATTATAGTCTTTTTTTAAAAGTAGAAAATATTTATGTAAAGAGATATATATATTAAAATAAAAAAAGTGCTTAAAGGAACAACTCTTCTTAAGTGGAAGGAAGCTTTTTCCCTCACGTGGAATATAGAAAGCACATAAGTTGGGGTTGAGTCTATAAAACACAAAAGAACAACAAATATAATCACAGAAAAAACTCTTTAAAGTGAATTTCGTTTTGTATAAATTGTATCTTAATTTTAATCTATGTTTTATCAACCAAATTGCCCGGATTTAATAAATAATAAGCAAATAGCCTATAACAGACAATGACATGGAGGCGGAGGCACAGCGTGAACAACAGCTTAAATGAACTACTAGAAAAAGAAAAGAAAAAAAAAACCTTTAGTCAGGGGCAGCCCTTACGATTTATTTCAGATAGGCCTATATTTGATCCAGCATGTCACAAAGGGAGTTCTGGGTAGAGCGCGCGGTGCTGAGTCAAGTCAAGTCAAGTCAACTTTATTTATATAGCGCTTTTAACAATGTAGATTGTTTCAAAGCAGCTTTACAGTGTTAAACAGCAAAATAATGCAGCCTAATTTTATTCAGCTGTATAGCCATTTGATGTCATCAGTTCATTTCAATTTCCATACGGTGACAGTGTGGGCTTTAGATCAATAATTAGATCAGTAATTTAGTTTACATGGTTAAATTAGTTTATTAATTAGATTTATTTAGATGTTTAGTTGAAAAATATAGTGTCCCCAACTGAGCACGCCAAGCCAGAGGCAACAGTGGCAAGGAAACCAAAACCCCATTAGGTGACCTAATGGAGAAAAATAAACCTTGGGAGAAACCAGGCTCAGTCGGGGTGCCAGTTCTCCTCTGGCCAATTTACAAACAACGTATTATTATTATTATTCTGGCTGCTTTACAGGTCAGAGGTCATAATAGATCGGAATATTCAAAGGACCGGAGGCAACACGCTGGAGACGGGTTTATTGAGGATGATGTTGATTAAATAATTATTAAAGTGCAATATTCGAATGATCGGCGGCAACACGCTGGAGACGGGTTTATTGCGGATGACATATCGATTTAAGTATTATTTAATGGTAATATTCGAACAATCGGAGTCATCACACTGGTGACGGGTTTATTTAGATGCCGTGTCGATGAGGCAGTTGCAGGGGGAGGATAATTGACACGGTCTCTGCAGACACTTCGGGGTCCTGTGTTGGTCTTCTCTGGTCCACCATCTGATTAGGATACGGCCCGGATCTGGCTGACTGCAGTAAACCTCGGGATAAAACAGAGAGAATATCATTAGCGTAGATGCCATTCTTCTGATGATGTAACGAGTACATCAGGTGTTATGGGAAGTGTTCCCGGTTCCGGCTGACCTAGTTAATGCAGCCTAACAATCAATTAATTGATAAAGTGTTTTATGTGTATGCCACAGTAAAGAGATGTGTTTTTAGTCTAGATTTAAACTGACAGAGTGTGTCTGCTTCCCGAACAATGCTAGGAAGACTGTTCCAGAGTTTAGGAGCTAAATAGGAAAAGGATCGACCGCCTGCAGTTGATTTGGATATTCTCGGTATTAACAACTGGCCAGAATTTAGAGACCGCAGTAGACGTGATGGAGTATAATATGTTAAGAGCTCGCTCAAGTATTTGGGAGCTAAACCATTTAGTGCTTTGTAAGTAATAAGCAAGATTTTAAAATGTATGCGATGTTTAATAGGTAGCCAGTGCAATGTTGACAGAACTGGGCTAATATGGTCATACTTCCTGGTTCTAGTAAGTACTCGAGCTGCTGCGTTTTGGACCAGCTGGAGTTTATTTATTAAGCGAGCAGGGCAACCACCCAATAGAGCATTACAATAATCTAGCCTTGAGGTCATGAACGCATGAACTAACTGTTCAGCATTTTGCATTGAGAGCATGTGCCGTAATTTTGATATATTTTTAAGATGGTAGAAAGCAGTTTTACAGATACTAGAAACGTGGCTTTCAAACGAAAGATTGGTATCAAAGAGCACACCCAGGTTCCTCACTGACGACGAAGACTTGACAGAGCAGCCATCAAGTGTTAGACAGTATTCTAGGTTACTACTTGTGGAGCTTTTTTGTCCAATAATTAAAAATTCAGTTTTTTCTGAATTGAGTTGCAGGAAATTACCAGTCATCCAATGTTTTATGGCGGCTATGCATTCCGTTAATCTTGTGAATTGGTAAATTTCTTCAGGGCGTGAAGAAATATAGAGCTGAGTATCGTCAGCATAACAATGAAAACTAATGCCATGCTTCCTAATAATATCTCCCAGTGGTAGCATGTACAGGGTGAAGAGTAGCGGTCCTAGCACTGAGCCTTGTGGTACTCCAAACTGAACTTGCGATCGGTGTGACATCTCTTCATTTACTGCTACAAACTGAAAACGGTCGCATAGGTATGATTTAAACCATGATAAAGCAATTCCACTAATACCTACATAATTTTCGAGTCTATTCAAAAGAATGTTGTGGTCGATGGTATCAAATGCAGTGCTAAGATCGAGTAACACTAATAGAGAGATACAGCCACGATCGGATGATAAGAGTAAATAATTTGTAACTCTGATGAGAGCAGTCTCAGTGCTATGATACGGTCTAAATCCTGACTGGAAATCCTCACAGATACCATTTCTTTCTAAAAAGGAACATAATTGTGAAGACACTGCCTTTTCAAGTATTTTTGACAGAAAGGGTAGATTTGAGATTGGTCTATAATTGACTAATTCTGTAGGATCAAGTTGCGGTTTTTTAATAAGTGGTTTAATAATAGCCAACTTAAAAGTTTTCGGTACATATCCTAATGACAAAGATGAATTAATGATATTAAGAAGAGGATCTATGACCTCTGGTAGCATCTCTTTTAATAGCCTAGTCGGTACAGGGTCAAGCATACATGTTGTTGATTTTGATGATTTAACGAGTTTAGCCAATTCTTCTTCTCCTATAGCAGTGAATGATTGTAATTTTTCCTCAGTGACACTACAATGCTCTGTCTGATGTGATACTGTAGTAGACGGCTGCATGGTTAAAATTTTCTTCCTAATATTATCAATTTTACATGTGAAGAAGTTCATAAAGTCATTACTGCTGTGCTGTTTACAATCATCAGAAGTTGAAGCTTTATTTTTGGTTAATTTAGCCACTGTATCGAATAAATACCTTGGGTTGTGTTTGTTTTCTTCCAAGAGAGTTGAGAAATAAGCGGATCTAGCAGTTTTTACGGCCTTTCTGTATGCGATCATGTGCTCTTTCCACGAATTTCGAAAGACCTCTAGTTTTGTTTTCTTCCAGCTGCGCTCCATTTTTCTGGCTGCTGTTTTAAGGGCCCGGGTGTGCTCGTTGTACCACGGCGTTGGACTATTTTCTTTAATCTTCTTTAAGCGCAGAGGAGCAACTGTGTCTAAAGTACTGGAAAAGAGAGAGTCAATAGTTTCTGTTGCAACATCGAGTTCTTCTATGCTATCTGGGTTGCTGAGGAGATGATACTGATGAGGAAGAGTATTTAAAAAGCAATCTTTAGTAGCGGCAGTGATTGTCCTGCCATTTTTGAAACGAGGGGGCGGCTTTGCAACTTTAGCTAAATTAAGTATACAAGATACTAAGTAATGATCTGAGATGTCATCGCTCTGCTGCAGAATTTCAACGGTATCAACATTAATTCCATGTGACAATATTAGGTCTAAAGTATGATTATGGCGATGAGTGGGTCCTGACACGTGTTGCCTAACTCCAATAGAGTTTAGTGTATCTTTAAATGCTAATCCTAATACGTCTTTTTCGTTGTCTACATGGATATTAAAATCACCAACAATTAGTACTTTATCTACGGCCAGTACTAATTCTGATAGAAAGTCAGCAAATTCTTTGATAAAGTCTGTATTATGCCCTGGTGGCCTGTATACAGTAGCTAACACCAATGTTGAACGGGTTGTCATGTACACTACATAGCGTTACATAAAGCACCAAAACTTCGAAGGAATTATATTTGAAACTAGACTTCTGAGTAATACTGAAGATATTATTATAAATTACAGCAACCCCTCCCCCTTTACCTTTCAGACGCGGCTCATGTTTATAACAATAATCTTGGGGGGTGGACTCATTTAAGGTAATGTAGTCGTCAGGTTTTAGCCAGGTTTCTGTCAAACACAGCATATCAAGATTATTATCTTTAATAATATCATTAACAATAAGCGCTTTTGGGGAAAGGGATCTAATATTCAGCAACCCAAGCTTTATCAATTGTTCATCTGTATTATTTCTTTTGTTTATTTGTTGGACATCAATTAAATTTTTACTGTTGAATGGTTTTGATGTTTTTTTGTATTTACTAATTCGGGGAACAGACACAGTCTCTATATGATAATATCTCGGTGAAAGAGTCTCTATGTGCTGGGATTTATCTGACTCCGGTGACGTGAGACAGCTAGCAGACGGTCGGTTTAGCCAGTTTGTCTGCTTCCTGACCTGGGCCCTAGTGAGTCAAGGTTTAGCTCTAAGACTATGTGCCAAATTACTAGAGAGAAGAGCGGCACCACCCCAGGAGGGATGGATGCCATCCTTCTTCAACAGGTCAGGTCTGCCCCAAAAACTTTTCCAATTGTCTATGAACCCTATGTTATTTTGCAGACACCACTTAGACAACCAGCCATTGAGTGATGATAGCCTGCTAACTATCTCATCACTCCTTCTAACGGGGAGCGGACCAGAACAATAAACAGCCTCTGACATCGTACTAGCGAGTTCACACACCTCTTTAATGTTAATTTTGGTGATCTCCGACTGGCGAAGTCGAACATCATTAGTGCCGACGTGAATAATAATCTTAGAGAATTTACGATTAGCTTTAGCCAGCACTTTTAAATTTGCTTTGATGTCAGGCGCTCTGGCTCCCGGTAAACAAGTGACTATGGTGGCTGGTATCTTCACATTCCGTGTAATAGAATCGCCAATGACTAGGGCACTTTCAACAGGATACTCAGTGGGTGCTTCACTGAGAGGGGAGAACCTGTTTGATGTTCTAACCGGAACGGAAAAGCGGTTTTTTGGTCTGCGACTATGCTGCCTCACTGTCACCCAGTTGCCCTGCTGCGAGGGCCCTGCAGCCGGAACCGAAGAATGTGCAGAGTTCACTAAGCTATTCACATCCAAATCAGTGTCTAAAGCTGTTACATCCTCACTACTCTCAGATAAAGTATGGATGCGTGTTTCTAATTCTGAAATCTTCTCCGTCAGCCTAACTATCTCCTTACATTTATCACATGTGAAGCCCTGTTCGCCAGCGGAGAAGCCTATACTAAACATGCAGCATGAAGTGCAAGTGATAATGACAGGAGAAGACATGACTTACCGTATTTGTTGATTAATCCAATTTACCACTTACCACAATCGTATGCTGGACACTATTTACTAATCCAACTAATGAACTCAGAGAGCAGGAGACCCGGGTGCAGAGATGACAAGCTAACAGGCTAGCGAAATGCTAACGTGTGATGGTGATTTAGATTAAAAGCTAGCGATGTCAAATTTAACGTGATAGGCAATTTTTAAACAATTTATGGTGATGAGTAAGTTATATTTAGCAGTAGAATAAAGAGGAAATATCAAGATAAAGATTCAAACGTGAGCAAGGCTGTACAGAGCTACAAACAGGCACACAGGAGGCACACAGGAGACAGGAGCAATCGATCAGGCAGGCAGGATCAGGCAGGAGCAATCGATCAGGGTCACTCTGAGTGGAAAGAGCTTCAGAAATGAACAGGATCTCCAGAAAAGGCGCTTGATTTCCACTGGAGGAAATTTTACCGCTCTTTCAACGCACACACCACACACAGTATGACCTCATGTAAGTTTTAAAAACAATTCAACTTATAAATAATTCTTTTTAATGGGCCACTTAAAATGTTTATTACAAATAAATGATTAAATTCTAAAAATTAATAAAAAGCATTTGTAATCCTTTGAAACCACCCCACTTCCCGCGCCCCTGATGATAGGCCTATCTGTCCTCTGGAACGCGATCGCTTTTCATTTAAAACGGTTTATTTAAAACAATTCTTTTTTTCAAATAGATGGAATTCAAAATACAGGCCTGCCCCTAATAAAAGCCTGCCTCAAATAAAAGCCGGTGACCTTCTGCAGTTCAGGTAAATAAAGGCCCTGACTTTTATTTGAGGAAATACGGTAGTTTATAAAGATTTAGAATATTCAATTAACCATTTTATTACCTTCGGTCACGTGATCTGTGCTGTCGGGTGTGCTGAACACTGTAAAATAAAATAAATTAGACATAATGAGAACGATAATTAAAATACATTAAATAAATAAAAAATATTAAAAACCTGATGCTGTAACGAATGTCCACTGCAGGCAAGATTCATAACCCATAACCTGATGCTGTAACGAATGTCCACTGCAGGCAAGATTCATAACCCATGTGCAGTTTTATTTAACTCATAAAACAAAGACTTGGCAAAAAATGTGACAAACAGACTTGCCTTACAACGTGTTACAACATCAATAACAGACAAAGACACATGTCAAACATGAGGGCTTAAAAACACACAGACTAATGACAAGACAAGTGACACCTGTGAACAGTGATCAAACAATAAACCAATTACAGAACAAGATACAAGATCACATGAGGGCATGGGAGTCACATGACAAAAACCAGGAAGTGCATGACGACAAAACATGACTGTGAACATGACAAACTGAAACATGAAAATGAACCAACACCAAAACACCCTGTGACAGATGCTTGCACCTAGAACATAAATACACCTGTTTATGAAGGAAATATTCAGGGAATATATAATTATTAAAAAGCTGTAATAACATATTACCAGATATGGATATTAAGAGCACAATAATAGTAGACATATAATGCAATAATATAATGACTAAATAAAATATTGTATTTACATTTTAAAATTGGATAACTAAATTGCAAGATTTATAATTAAAGCAATAAATAAGAAATATAATGTTTACAAAATTAAAAAATTAATAACTTTATTCTATCAATCAAATTCACAATAAATAAAATAGATTTAAATTATTAAAATCAAAGAGGTTTTCCTGAAAAATAAATAGCTGCTAATACAACTCACAAGTATAATAAATAGACCCATAACTCACGGGTAAATCAATACATAGATGAACCAACAGCAGTAATTTAATATCGAATCGCTATAGCTCTTCCATGAGAAGGTAAACAGGAAGTGAACTAAAGAGACACCTTAGCCTGCAGAAATGGCGTAGCCATTTCATCTCACAACATCCGCTTTCCAATTTTCAAAATAAAAGCTACCGGGAACGTAAATATACGGTACATTAAAAAAACGCTTGAATAGAAACAATCATCTTATTCATGAAGAATGAAAAACATAAACGAAATAATGGATAGCAGCGTCAAAACCACAGAGCCGTGGATAAATAGAAAATACGAGAATTCCTATTCTGAGCGCAAGCCATGTAACGTTAGTAAATATCAACTTAAAAGTCTTACACATCGGAGGAACAGAATAAATGCCAAACACATCAGAGATTATCTCAGAATAATTAAAAAAGCAAATAAATGTATCACCGATAACCATAACAGCATGAATACAATAAAACAAGCAGATAATAGTTGCTTGGCAGCCAGTGAAACAAATTATAATCGAAATATGCACAATGAACAATAAATTCTCATATTTTATTCCAAGTAATGTTAAAACGCACAGTATATCCCCGTTCCATGTGTATGAACAATGCATTTAACCAATATAGAATAACGTTTAAATACAAAATAAGTTAAAAACATGCTCTCACAGAGTGCAAATCATAGCCAGATTACAGGTATGAACAATAAATTCACATATTTTAATGCTAGCAATGTTAAAACGTTCAGAATATCACCATTCCATATGTATGATCAATGCATTTAACCAATATAGAATAACGTTTAAATACAACATAAGTAAAAAAAAAAAAACACTAAAAAATACCACGCTCTCACCGAGTACAAATCACAGCCGGATTACGTGTATGAACAATAAATTCCCATATTTAAATGCCAGTAATGTTAAAACGTCCAGAATATCATCATTCCATACGTATGAACAATACATTTAACCAATATAGAATAACCAATAAAACGTTTAACTACCCAAACGTTTAACTAAATAAAAAACACTTGCTCACGGGGTTGGGGTTGGGGCCCAGGGTCAGAGGTCAAAAAATTCAAAGACAAAGGTCAGAGGTCACCATCAATCATAATTTTTGACAGTCGGTGTAGCATAATAACTACTTGCAGCAATAGCGGCGTATCACGATGCAGTAGAAGGTAAATCCTTAGGTAAGCCCGACTTAATTCATCTTGGCCAACTGAAAAGTATGAACATGAAAAGTATGAGCATGTCCAGCATTCAATACTTAATTGGGGCTCCTTTTGCCTGAATTACTGCAGCAATGCGCCGTGGCATGGAGGCGATCAGTCTGTGGCACTGCTCAGGTGTTATGAGAGCCCAGGTGGCCTTCAGCTCTTCTGCATTGTTGGGTCTGGCATATCGCATCTTCCTCTTCACAATACCCCATAGATTTTCTATGGAGTTAAGGTCAGGCGAGTTTGCTGGCCAATTAAGAACAGGGATATCATGGTCCTTAAACCAGGTACTGGTTGCTTTGGCACTGTGTGCAGGTGCCAAGTCCTGTTGGAAAATGAAATCTGCATCTCCATAAAGTTGGTCAGCAGCAGGAAGCATGAAGTGCTCTAAAACTTCCTGGTATACGGCTGCATTGACCTTGGACCTCAGAAAACACAGTGGACCAACACCAGCAGATGACATGGCACCCCAAACCATCACTGACTGTGGAAACTTTACACTGGACCTCAAGCAACATGGATTGTGTGCCTCTCCTCTCTTCCTCCAGACTCTGGGACCCTGATTTCCAAAGGAAATGCAATATGTACTTTCATCAGAGACCATAACTTTGGACCACTTTTTTTCCTTTTTGTCTTTAGCACAGGCGAGACGCTTCTGACGCTGTCTGTTATTCAAGAGTGGCTTGACACAAGGAATGCGACAGCTGAAACCCATGTCTTGCATATGTCTGTGCGTAGTGGTTCTTGAAGCACTGACTCCAGCTCCAGTCCACTCTTTGTGAATCTCCCCCACATTTTTGAATGGGTTTTGTTTCACAATCCGCTCCATGGTGCGGTTATCCCTATTGTTTATACACTTTTTTTCTACCACATCTTTTCCTTACCTTCGGCTCTCTATTAATGTGCTTGGACACAGAGCTCTGTGAACAGCCAGCCTCTTTTGCAATGACCTTTTGTGTCTTGCCCTCCTTGTACAAGGTGACAATTGTCGTCTTTTGAACAACTGTCAAGTCAGCAGTCTTCACCATGATTGTGTAGCCTACAGAACTAGACTGAGAGACCACTTAAAGCCTTTGCAGGTGTTTTGAGTTCATTAACTGATTAGAGTGTGGCACCAGGTGTCTTCAATATTGAACCTTTTCACAATATTCTAATTTTCTGAGATACTGAATTTGGGATTTTCCTTAGTTGTCTGTTATAATCATCAAAATTAAAAATAAATAAACGTTTGAAATATATCAGTATGTGTGTAATGAATGAATATAATATACAAGTTTCACTTTTTGAATGGAAATAGTGATATAATGATATTCTAATTATATGACCAGCACCTGTATATATATATATATATATATATATATATAGAGAGAGAGAGAGAGAGAGAGAGAGAGAGAGAGAGAGAGAGAGAGAGAGAGAGTGTTGCCCATATAGTGCAACTCTTGTTAATTTCCACTGCATGAAAAAAGTTGTATCCGGACCAGTATACTCCTGTATACACTGCTGAAATTCGGAAGAATCCGGGAGTATGCTAGCCGGATAGGTCAAATTCCATGGATCCGTATATATCCGTATACATCTGAAATGATACCAAATCGGATGTATGTTTGTGGCCGTATACTTACATGCTACAGCCATTTGTTGCCATGGCAAATAATCCCATCAAGTTTTTCTCAGGAGACATTTTCACACCTCTAAACAGCTTTGCCTTCCATCCCCTATTGGCCCTTCATCTCAAACTGGATTGGTTGTTCTTTTAAAACCACTCCCAAAACCCTGACTGCTATTGGAGGACAGGACACATTGAAGACCCAGTAAAGTGATTTTATTGGTTACTTCTAAGGCTAAGGGTGGGCTAGGTTTTGTAGCATAGTGACTTGATTCGTTATAGGCCAGCTATGTAGGTTTTGCTCATTTTATATATATATATATATATATATATATATATATATATATATATATATATATATATATATATATATATATATATATATATAAATATAAATCATACCCCGCCAAACCCCCCCCCCCCCCCCCCCAAAAAAAGAAAAGAAAAATACACACAAAACAATTTGAGAAAGTCTGAAATATTTATTAAAAAGGTATATAAAACATTCCTAAGAGCATTATAAACATACATTAAAATGAATGGGGGGAAAGATAAGTGACACAAAATGCATCTAAACAGTCCCTCCAGAAAACCGCGATTATGCGATCGCATGATTTAACGCATAATCAGCCAAAGTCCGCATATTCATGCGGGGGCCACATTTTTTCAAATACGCCGCACTTTCGCCGCGTAAATTGCCTATTTCCGCGTGCAAAATATGCGGGGCTAGCATGATTTCATAATCCCCGCATTTTCGTTGCAAAAAAAGTCATATATATTAGCAGAAAGTTGAAAAATGTTTGTTTACTTCACACAAGAGCCGCCATTTCCGCCTATTGCCATGGGAACGTTTTGAAGTGACGTAATAACCCGTCGCGAACGTCATCGAAAAGCTGCAAACCCCCGTGGTGAAACCATAGATATCGGTGAAACCATGATGAAGCACGCAAATTCCCATTTGCCAACAAAAATGACAGCAAAAGACCGCGCAAAGCAGTTTTCCGGTGTGTTGACCGATTTCAAAACACAGCATCATGAAGCTTTGAAGCGTTATGAATCAATGAGTCGATTCAGTGGTTAGGATCGCCAAAGTCTCGTATTTCAGCAGTTTGACACGCGATCCGAATCATGAATCGAATCGCTGATTCATAATGCTTCAAAGCATCATGATGCTGTGTTTTGAAATCGGTCATCACTATATAAGTCGTTATTTAGTTTTTTTTGCGTACAATAACTATTCTCGTCGCTTCATAAAGTTATTGTAGAACCACTGTAGTGAGATGGATTTTGTAACGACGTCTTTAGTGCCTTTTATGGGTCTTGAGAATGTACATTGTGCCAATGGAGGCCTTTCTGAGCCATCGGAATTCAACTAAAATATCTTCATTTGTGTTCCGAAGACGAACGGAGGCCTTACGGGTGTCCAACGACTTGAGGGGACGTCATTAATGACAGAATTTTTATTTTTGGATTAAAATAACCCTTTAAGAGATTGCACTGTATATAAAAAATATGTAAATATTATATATATGGGAACCCAGTGGCGGGCCGTGCATTTCACACCTAGGCCTTCAGTGGTATCCTACCTGAATTAATTAACCTCTTAATAAAATCATCATGACGCCACGGCTATAGAACTGTCGCCAACTCGAAATCTGATTGGCTGACTAAATCGGAGTGATTATCTGATTGGTTAAAGCGCACAGTTCCATTGCCATTCATTTTATAGCGGCGCCCGTAATATTGATTCTGAAGGCCTCAAGACAGATTTCTTTGACCTGGCAACACATGATGACTGAAATATGATTGGATAAAAGCTCTAATATAAACAAACAATACTGGAAGCAGCGCAACCAAGAGAAAAGCGATGAAGTTAAGAAAATAGACTATTGGGAATAATTTAACAAGAATTTAAAATTTAAGTCTGTGATTCTGATAGTGATTAGGCCAGCAGAGAAGGCCTTGCTGGCCCTGACGGCCCACCCCTGTGGGAACCAATACAAGTATAAGTATATAAACATAGGATTAAAGAAAATATAAAATGGAACAATTGAATATTAAAATTATAATTAGAAATATGAAGGATTTGTGACCAACTCTAACACAATGTTGTTTGAGTTTTGAACATTTTTCAAACTGGTATGATGGGCTGGTGATGTGACGTGTAGTATGGGTCAGCCTTGTCTGGTTTGTAGTACCTAGCCTAACCATCCACACTGTCCTTCCATCAACAACAGCATCATCTTCATCAGACATCAGGTCTGCAGTTGCGGTCTTCCACAGGTTCTGTGTTGGTTTGTGCAACCCTGGACCTGGTCTCCAGCAACTGCAAAACATGACAGTAAATTTACCACTAAAACTCAGAGAGGAGTATAGTAACATTCTGGGGGGATAACTGCTTAACCACTTTCTTAACTTACCCGTCTCTTTCTCTGACGGTTCTGTGTGATGTTCTTCATAGCGTTTCTTTTCTGGGCCTTTTCAGACTGAGCCAAACAATACTTCCTAGCGGAAGCACAGCACCTGGCGACGGGACGTACGTCTCCGTTCCCTCCTTCAGGGAACGAGGGTTACATACGTAACCGAGACGTTCCCTTTCAGTCGGTCACGTTCGACGTACGTCGGAACTGACCGACGAATTGGGATCTCTACCAAAACGCCAGGGCGCTGGCCCTTCCAGCGTCCTGCTTGAGCGCACTGGACCGTCTTAGATGGTACGGAAGTCAGGGCTCCAAGCAGGGAGGTCAGTCACTGCTGTTTCTGCAAGACCCACCCAGAGTGACTAATGGAACGCTGGGAAAGCGTGCCCGTCTTGGAGACGGTACGCTGCGGAGCCACGTCCTTCAGTAGAAGGCTTGGTGGCGGAATACACATAAGGACTAACCTGGCAGGGTAGTGCAACATATGGCAGTCTCTGGGGTGGTTCCAGCCTGGTTCCAGGGGGGAAAGAACACGGCCAGAGACGACAGAGCGGGCTCTGTCAAGGGAAAGACACGGGGCTAGCCAAGTAGGGTAGCAGGTACCGTGGAAGAATACACATATGGGGTAGCCGTTAGGGGACCGCTACATATGGAACCCAGCCTACACACACGTTACACAAGCATACGGGTGCAGGCCTGGCGTCAGACGGCCGCAACGTCTGGCACCGCAGGGGGTGACGGAGGAGCTCGACAGGGTTAGCCGTTTCCGGGGAACACAACTGGAGAAAAATGGACGCACGTATCCGGCCCAGAGGGCGGGAGTGGCGTTGCAAGCCGACACTTAGAACGGGCACTTAGCGCTACTGGCCCCTGGAGGCGAGGATGCGGGAAGATACCGGCTCTACACGGAGGCTATAGAATCTAGCGAACGTGTTAGGTGTCGCCCAGCCCGCAGCTCTACAAATATCTGTCAGCGAGGCACCTTGAGCCAGCGCCCAGGATGAAGCAACACTCCTTGTTGAGTGTGCTCGCACCCCGAACGGGCAAGGTACGTCTTGGGACTGGTAACCCAAGACGATGGCATCCACTATCCAGTGGGCCAACCTCTGCTTGGAGACAGCCTTTCCCTTCTGCTGGCCTCCGTAACAGACGAGGAGTTGCTCTGAGGTCCGAAAGCTTTGAGTCCGGTCAACGTAAGCGCGAAGAGCGCGGACGGGACATAAAGCCAGGGCTGGGTCTGCCTCCTCCGAAGGCAGCGCTTGCAGGTTCACTACCTGGTCCCGGAAGGGAGTGGTAGGAACCTTGGGCACATATCCAGGCCGGGGTCTCAGGACAACGTGAGAGTTGTCCGGCCCGACATCTAGGCACGATTCGTTGACCGAAAGTGCATGCAGGTCCCCTACCCTCTTAATCGAGGCCAATGCCGTCAGAAGCACTGTCTTCATTGACAGGATTTTAAGCTCCACAGACTGCAAAGGCTCAAAGGAGGGCTCTGAAGTGCCCTGAGCACTAGAGCCAAGTCCCAAGAGGGTAACGAGTTTGGACGAGGAGGATTTAGCCTCCTCGCACCTCTGAGGAACCTGACGATTAGGTCGTGCTTTCCTAAGGACTTACCTTCGACTGCATCGTGATACGCCGCTATTGAAGCGACGTACACTTTGAGGGTGGAGGGAGACAGCCTTCGCTCCAGCCCATCTTGCAGAAAAGAAAGCACGACGCCAACCGAACACCTTCGGGGGTCTTCCCGGTGGGAAGAGCACCATTCAACGAACAGGTTCCACTTCAACGCGTAGAGGCGCCTCGTAGAGGGGGCTCTAGCAGAAGAGATGGTGTCCACCACTGCCTGTGGTAGACCACCTAGAACCTCCGCGTCCCGTCCAGGGACCAGACATGGAGTTTCCAGAGGTCTGGACGCGGGTGCCATAGAGTGCCCCGTCCCTGAGAAAGAAGGTCCTTCCTCAGGGGAATCGGCCAGGGAGGGGCTGTCGCGAGGAGAGTTAGTTCTGGGAACCAGGTCCGGTTGGGCCAATAGGGCGCAACTAACAAGACCTGCTCCTCGTCCTCCCTGACCTTGCACAGGGTCTGTGCAAGAAGGCTCACTGGGGGAAACGCATATTTGCGCAGGTCCCGGGGCCAGCTGTGCGCCAGTGCATCCGTGCCGAGGGTGCCCACGGTCAGGGAATAGTACCACCGGCAATGGGTCGAGTCCGGAGAGGCGACAGGTCTACCTGTGCGGCTCCGAAGAGGTCCCATATCAGCTGGACCGCCTGGGGATGGAGTCGCCACTCTCCCGGAGGTGCAGGCTGCCGTGAGAGCTCGTAGGCTGTCCGGTTGAGCGCACCTGGGACATGAATGGCCCGAAGCGACCTCAGATGCTTCTGACTCCAAAGGAGGAGGTGGCGGGCGAGTTGGAGCATGCAACGGGAGCGTAGACCACCCTGGCGGTTGATGTACGCAACGGCTGCAGTGCTGTCCGTACGGACCAGTACATGCTTGCCACGTAGCGGCCCCTTGAGGCGGCGCAGTGCCAAGTGTACCGCTAACAACTCGAGGCAATTGATATGCCAATGCAATTGAGGTCCCGTCCAAAGACCTGCAACTGCATGCCCGTAGTACGTGGCCCCCCAACCCGTGGAGGAGGCATCCGTGAAGAGCACAGAATGCCTGGACACTTGTTCTAAGGGCACACCGGCCCAGAGAAACGAAGCGTCGTTCCACGGGCTGAAGGTTCGGCGGCAGTAAGGAGTCACTGGGACCCGGTACTGGCCGCTCTGCCACGCCCACCTCGGGACTCGGCCATGGAGCCAGTGTTGAAGCGGTCTCATATGAAGCAATCCGAGCGGCGTTACCACGGCTGCAGATGCCATATGCCCCAGGAGCCTCTGAAAAGATTTCAGTGGGACCGCTGTCCTGCTCTTGAACGAATTCAAGCAGTTCAACACCGACTGGACCCGCTCTTCCGTAAGGCGCGCAGTCTGGCTGACCGAATCCAGCTCCATACCGAGATAAGAGATCCTCTGTGTGGGACAGAGTTTGCTCTTCTCTCGGTCGACCCGAAGGCCCAACAGGCTGAGGTGACTGAGCACCATGTCCCTGTGTTCGCACAACTGCTCCCGAGACTGGGCGAGGATGAGCCAGTCGTCGAGATAGTTGAGGATGCGAACGCCACGTTCTCTGAGCGGAACAATGGCTGCCTCTGCGACTTCCGTGAAGACGCGAGGCGACAGGGACAGCCCGAAGGGCAGGACCTGTACTGATATGCCTTCCCCTCGAACACAAATCGTAGGAACGGTCTGTGTCGAGGAAGGAAGAGACATGAAAGTACACATCCTTCAGGTCGATCGCTGCGAACCAATCTTGGGGACGGATGCATTTGAAAATGCGTTTCTGCATTAGCGTCCGGAACGGGAGCTTGTGCAGGGCCCGATTCAGGATACGCAGGTCCAAGATTGGCTGTAACCCACCACCTTTCTTGGGTACAATGAAGTAGGGGCTGTAGAGCCCTATCTTCATATCGGCTGGAGGAACCGGCTCGACCGCGTCCTTCGCCAGTAGGACATCGATCTCTGACCACAAGACCTGAGCATCGCTGCTTCGCACGGAGGCGAAGAGGATGCCCTTGTACTTGGGAGGCCGGTGAGCGAACTGAATCGCGTAGCCGAGTCTGATGATACGGATGAGCCAGCGAGACGGCCTGGGGAGCTGTAGCCAAGCCCCCAGAGACCGCACAAGCGGGACCAACAGCACCACAGACGTACCCGGGGTGGGGCAGCGAGGCGGAATAGACAGACCCGACTCGGGAGGCCCGGAGGCGGCCCAGAGTGTTGTCTGAGAATTCCAGGGTGGGACAGAGTGTGGGTGAGAAGGCCCGGGGGCGTTCTCGGTGCCCACACTGCTGCCCCGTGGCGGGGGGAGGGGAGGAAAGGAGTGAGAAGGCCCGGAGGCGTCGCACACTGCCAACCTGGCCCTCTTGGGGCCCAGGGAGAGAGGAAACTGCTCTGAAAGTGGGTACCGCTAGACTCCGGAGAGCCAGCGGCAGAGTAAGACACCAGTCGGGGCCCCCCGGTCCTCCTCCGGGGGGGTGGGGGAGGGGTGCGGACACCCACTCCCTCAGAGCAGCTCCTGTTCTCCCTGAGCTGCCCGTCTCAGGGCCGCTTGCCCTTACGCTTGCTTGTAGACTAGCAAAGCCCTGAGCGGGTTGGGCACCTCCCTTACGTCCGGCACCCCGCCGCCTGGATTTCGCAGGGGTGGAGGTGCACGCAGGAGGGTGCCCTCGGCGACAAGCAGGTAGAGGCGCCCTTTTGAATTAGGATGGCTTTTTTTTTTTTTTAAACCGCCTCTGTCTGCTTCTAGGCCATCGAGAACTGCTGGGCAGAGTTCTCGACGGCATCGCCGAGGGGGCCAGCCTGACAGACAGGGGCAATGAGGAACCGAACTTAGCCGGACTCACGCATATCTGCCAGGTTTAGCCCCAGGTTCCTGGACCACTAGTGTGGACATCGCCTGACCCAGGGAGCGTGCAGTGACTTCCGTCGCCCGGAGGGCGAGGTCCACCGCCGCACGCAGTTCCTGCATAACCCCTGGGTCGGGACTACCCTCGTGCATGCAGGACAGAGGGTAGTGAGAGAGGGAAAAATGTATACAGATTTTGGCCCTTTTGGTGTTCCATATTTTGACACCAAATAGTTCCAACTGCTAATTTTTCCAATGCCCATCCGGGGAAAAAGGCACGGGGGTAGGCAAGGCGATTTTACGCGTTGCTCTACGCCTCAGCCACCCGGGAAAGCATGGCTGTCAACTCTGAATCTGATTCAGCAAGAGCACACACTATTATAGTGGAAACTCAGCATCATCATTTCCAGCGCATAACAGCCCTCTCTCCGATGCAGCAATTGACATCTGTCCTCTGCCAGAGCCCCAAATGAAACACTAGGTCCTCTTGTTTTTTAAAAGGACCAGCAATCCCATCTGTAGGCTGCCAGCAGGCATGTGAGACAGTGAATGTGGCCGTCACACTCGACGGCACACGGCGCGCTGAACGTTCAAGCCTTATGAAAGGCAAGACGAACACCGCACCGACGTGGTTATGTTCTCATGAGAGAACATGAACCACCCACAAACACAGTCTCAGCATGCTGTGATGCGATAGAGGAGTGGGGGCCCACGGAGACGTACCCGGTGGGGAAGCACCACTTAAATCCTCAGGTCACCAAAGCTTATTAACCAAAGTAGTTCTTTTCTGCTTTTGCAAGAAAAAGAAACTAAATCGGGGAATAGGCAAAGGGACTCAACCCCGTTTGAGGCATCATAGTCTTAACCGCGCATCTCTAGCGCCGAGTGACGCGCTGGGTTGCCGTGGCAACCCCCGCTGTCAGCCGGCGCCCGACGGCACACGGCGCGCTGAACACTCAAGCCCTTACGAGAAAGGCTTGAGACGAACAACGCGTCGACGTGACCATGCTCTCCTGAGAGAGCATGGATCACCCACGAACCAATCTCACATGTTATATGTGAGAGAGATCGTGGCCGTCAAATGAGGACAGGAAACAACCGCATCCAGAAACACACGGTTTGAATGACATCTTGAAAAAGACGCAGGGTCAAACCGTGTTGCTCTTTTAGAAAGGAAACTGCTCTTTTTATGTGCTGAAGCACTCAGGGAGATGACCGCGGCACCACACAGTACAATAGTGCAAGCCTGTGTGTGCACTCAAAACGGAAACGCCCAGCGAACCAACACTTTGATGTCCGTTGAAGCAGCCACTCGCTGAACGCGCCGTCACACCCGCACTGGAAGCAGCAGTCATTCCTCTCACGAGACTCGTTTACACTCTTCGTAGAAACAGGAAACATTCACTGTTCGGCTCCGAAGTAGAAAGCAATGATCATGCATTCCACTTCCTTATTTATACCCGCGCTGCGGGGCGGTGCGTGGAATGCGTGAATCGCATGCCAATCTTCATTGGCTCGTTTTAAAACACTCGAAGTAGATTGGTCTCTGAAATCAGATCCCAATTCGTCGGTCAGTTCCGACGTACGTCGAACGTGACCGACTGAAAGGGAACACAATTTGAACAATTAAATATAACAGCAAATAAAAATAAATATACACATTTGCTAACTGTAGTTTAAAACAAGTTATTTCTATAGTTCTATAGGCTACTTGCTGTCTTTCCGTGTTCTTTTGAGCGTGATTGGTCAATCTGAATGTCATCCAGAAATCTGGCCAATGACAACTGTGCGCGCCTTCTACCGATCAAGTTTGAATATACACCTGTTGCCGGCGTGGCTCGCGGGCATGGCTTCTAATCTGCTACAGGACTGCTTCGGTCGGTCCATTAATGGCATTACATGGATCATTTTACATCTGTTAAAATCTTATTTTGGACGAATTTTGATTGTGGGATGTCGACTGAGAACGGAAAAACATGAATACGAACAGACTAAGTTACCAATGGCGGAAAACAGACGGCAGAAGGTAAAATAAATATTTTTTCTACTGTCACATCAAGATGTAAGTGATATGTTACTCGCGATTAACTTACATATTCAGTTTCTGTGTTTTGTTATGTTGTAATACTGTTAAGCTAGGGCTGGATGTTATGACGATCATACTGACTATTGTTAGCAATGTTGCAGTTAACGTTACCTTTTTATATCGCGGAATGTGAATATATATACTGAATATATACTGTACTACTATACTACTTAAAGATTTTTACATTTTGACAAAGAAACATGCATGAATGAAGAATAATGAGCGGGACATGCATTTGTTAAAATAAGCCGCCTCTCTCAGACAGCGACATGCGATCCTGAAATCCATTATCTTTCTGTAAAATGCACACAATTATCTCAGAAACCCTGTCATGTGAGGTATTCACTTGATTTAAACAGTCAGTTATGTAGAGTTAAACAGTTCAAGTTAACGTGGGGAAACCCGGATGCGTGTCATTCTGTGCATCCGTTCTTAACGGGGCAGCAGATTAATAAACGGCTGTGTCATAATTTTAATCAAACAACAAAAGACTAGAGCAGACGTTATGCTTCTTTAAGAATCCATTGATATTAATTCATAGAATATCAGACAGTAAAGACTAAGCAGTTTTATTTTGTAGTATTTTAATAAAATATCCATCAAAATAAAATAAATATATTGTGAAATAAAATTTCTCATGTATGTAGAATAATATGGTCATAATGCCCATCCCTACTGTCAGCTAGTTTTAAGATCAAGCTTGTCATAAAAAGTAAAGGAGTTTTGGGATGAGTAATCTGAGAACACTGTCATGTTCACTCGTTCAACAGAGAGGACAGGAAACCGCCATTCTTGGACTCTGAAGAATTATAGGCAAACCAGGATTTTGGATCTGCTGAGAGCTTTTGTATGGACCTGATGAGTATGTTTTGCAAGTCAATTTCAGTAAGTTGATAATAAATATTAATGTTTTATCAAACTAATTAATATTCATTTGTGTGCGTGTGTGTTTCTTCCCCCGTCATGATCCAGAAGTTTTGGGATCCATGATCCTGAAGAACTAAGGACAACTTTTACAGATGTTGACCCTGAATGTGTAAAGGGTAATCTTAAAAATGTTGTCATTATTTTAATGTCCTCTGTTTTACTTACTTTTATTGGCATTACATATATTATTCATGATTTATTTAGCAGGTTGCAAGATGTATTTTATTTTGTGAGACTTTGCGGAGGAGGCCGAGTCACGAGTTCGGCTCCTCAGCAGAAAAAAGCAATGATCATGCATTCCACTTCCTTATTTATACCCGCGCTGCGGGGCGGTGCGTGGAATGCGTGAATCGCATGCCAATCTTCATTGGCTCGTTTTAAAACACTCGAAGTAGATTGGTCTCTGAAATCAGATCCCAATTCGTCGGTCAGTTCCGACGTACGTCTCCGTTCCCTCCTTCAGGGAACGAGGGTTACATACGTAACCGAGACGTTTTGTGGTGTGGGCAGAGGCCTGAAAGTTTCAACCTGGAGAGCAGTGCAGATTTGTGCTCTTTAAAAACAATCAGTGTTTGATATTTAGTTTGCTATACATAGTTTATAATATAGTTTGTTATATTTGTATCCAGAATTACAGTTTGAATGTAAAAATACACCTACACTGTAAAACAAAAAAATCTGTAAACTAACTTTTAATGTAAATTTCTGTGAAGTTTTTGAACCTTATTTTAAGGTTTTTGTTTGGCAGCAGTAGCTGCCAGTCATTTGATCTTTTTTTTTTTTAGGTTATTATTTTTACTGTGTAAATATAAAACTAATAAGATTTCCTTTAAAATTACAAAGAATAATGTTATGGACACAAACCTTTAATACAATTAGCTAAATGTTTTATCACAGATTATTTCTGTCATTTTACATACATTTATATGTAATTTATGAAAATAGAAAAAAATACTCTATAAATAATAGGGTAATTTCCCTGTATATAAAAAAAAGAAAATTACTGTAATTTGTCATTAGTGATAACATTTGTTAATAAAAGTTCTTAATTGACAGATATTGTTTGAAATTTTACATGAATTTGTATGTTATTTATGAAAACAGAAAAATATTGTATAAATGATACAATGATGTTCCTGTATAAAAAAAACGACTATAGAATTACTGTAGGCTAATTTTTCATTAATGATATAATCCTTAAAATAACAGTAAAGTAATTTTACATAGTTTTAAACATATTTCAAAATCCTAACCCATACTGTATAAAATGTGTATAAAATTAGTTTTTTTCCGTAAAATTAGGATTTTTTTTTTTTTTACAGTGTAACCTGGTTTTTATTTGGCTTTTTTTGCATCGTGTTAAAGTTAAGAATCTTGGAGTGACACTTTCTGTTAATAGTTGCAGAGCTGAAAGATCTGTGTTTCTGCTAAGTGGTGTGCAAGTGAATCCCCCCTCTTTTTTTTCCATATTTTTATTTTGAGCATAGGGTAATTCCACGCAAAAATGTCACATCCATAACGCCAACTAAATACCATGGCATTGTGTTGGTGTTATGGATGTGACAGTTTTCCGCGGAATTGCCCCATATCAGTTTTCGGTGTTTTTAAAACAAACTTTTTTATATTCCTTGGCAATAATTTTTTGGGGATAGTCTAAACTGTTTAGTTAATTTTCCTTTGTTTATTCCATTAAATTCCTTTGTTTATTTCATTACATATTCAGATTTTTTTGTGAACGTATAAGTTCAGACATGTGTTTATTTTGTACTGTTTTTATAAAAAATATTTGATTAAGAGACTCTTTTCATGCAGTGGTTTTAAGGCCCTGACACACAATTCTGACGGTTTGACCCAGACCCAGGCAACGTGAGCCAACCCCACAGTCGGCTTTAGTCATTGCTAGTTCGGTTTAGTGTTTCAGGGCCTTAAGAATTGATTTTTCTGTACAAAAAGCTTATTTGCTGTAGCCTACAGTCCTCCCCCGCCACCCCTCCCTCTCAGCACCTTAGTCAGTCCTTCCAGAAAAATGCGGCTTTTTTTTGTGATTGTTGCGGGCAAAAATCCTTGATTATGCGGCACGTTTTCTTAAAAAATGTGATGGAAAATGCGGGATATTTATGCAATTTTATGCGATGAAATTGCGGGAACTTGCAAAAACTGCGGTTTGATGAAAAAGAGAAAAAAAGCACTACATCACAGAAAGTGCTGGGAATATTTAAGTTCTCATCTTGTTTTATTGAAGACCTTAATAATGGCTCAAATTTACAAAACATTGAGTCAAACGAGTTCTGTAGCTTTACAAAAGGAATATGCTACAACTTCTGAAGAAATGAATAAATAACTTCCTATTTTACAGAGGTGGCTTTACAAAACAGACATTTGAGTGCTTCCAATGCACAAAGTGCAATCTCTTAAACGGTTAGTTCACACAAAAATGAAAATTCTGTCATTAATGACGTCCCCTCATGTCGTTCGACACCCGTCAGACCTCCGTTCATCTTCAGACACAAATGAAGCTATTTTAGGTTGAAATCCGATGGCTCAGAAAGGCCTCCATTGGCACATTGCACTGCACACTCTCAAGACCCATAAAAGTCCATCTCACTACAGTGGTTCTACAATAACTTTATGAAGCGACGAGAATAGTTTTTGTGCTAAAACCTAAATAACGACTTATATAGTGTTGACCGATTTCAAAACACGGCATCATGAAGCTTCGAAGCGTTATGAATCAGCGAGTCGATTCATGATTCGGATCGCATGTCAAACTGCTGAAATACGTGACTTTGGCGATCCAAACCACTGAATCGACTCACTGATTCATAACGCTTCGAAGCTTCATGATGCTGTTTTTTGAAATCGGTCAACACACCGGGAAACTGCTTTTCGCGTCTTTTGCTGTTATTTTTGTTGGCAAATGGGAATGTGCGTGCTTCTTCATGGTTTCACTGATATCTATGGTTTCTCCACGGGGTTTGCAGCTTTTCGATGACGTTCACGTCGGGTAATTACGTCACTTCAAAACGTTCCCATGGCAACAGGGGGAAATGGCGGCTCTTGTGTGAAGTAAACAAACATTTTTCAACTTTCTGCTAACATATATGACTTTTTTGCAACGAAAATGCGGATATTATGAAATCATGCTAACCCCGCATATTTTGCACGCGGAAATAGGCAATTTACGTGAATATACGAAAGTGCGGCGTATTGGCTGATTATGCATTAAATTCTTCACACCTAATAGTCTTCAGTCCGAGCACACCAGCAGTGTTTCAGCTGTATATGTCCGTGAAATTTCACGGATTCCTGTAGATGTCTGCATATGTGAGGTTTCCGGGTTTTTTCTGGAAATATACTGTTCTGTGTTACTCTGATCCGCTTTTTCCCACATACATCCGGTAAACATCAAATTACACAGGAGTTTACCATGCCCGGATATTGCCGGATTTCAGTGTTTTCATGCAGTGTTCATTAACACCAAAGCAGCTGAAACTGATTAATAACCATCTCTGCTACTTAACTGACCAGGGCTGCGTTTCCCAAAACCATCGTAAGCTTAAGTTGATCTTGGAACAATTGCCACCAATGGTCTCTACGATTAATTTAGGCTCATGATGGTTTTGGGAAACGCAGCCCAGATCAATATCCCAGGAGTTTAACTGACTTGATGCCATACTCTGCCTTACATTTTTTTTGAGCAGTGTGCATCCACTGCTTAGGCCAGTGATGTAAGAATGAATTGTTTTTTGTTTGTTTTGGAGGGTGCAATCAAAATGCAGTCTCTCTTGCTTATGAGATGCATAGTCTTGCTTCACATCTAGACGTGACGGATCATTCCCCCCAAAGTGTGGCTGCCTCAAAGGCCCTGGCTGAGGGTGCATCTTTCCAATATGTCTGTGCTGTGACAGGCTGATCCTCTCTGCACAAATTCATCAGATTTTACAGTGTGGATGTTAGGTTGACCCGGGGTTACAACTGCACTTCACACAACATTTTGGAGAAACCTCTACACATCTCAGATCATTACTTCATCACTTTTAATCTACAATTTACTACTTTCAGACGAAACCTGCGCTCACTTTCTCTATATCATCTGTCCTCTGTTGTGTCACAATACACACACCTCTCATCTATGGATGTTTATACTGCAACAGACACTTTATGTTCCACTTTAACTTCTTGTCTAGATAGTATCTATGTTCTAGGCCAGCACACGCTACTCCCTCTCACCCTTGGCTATCTGATGTTCTTCGTGAACACCGGACCAAACTCAGGGCAGCAGAGAGAAAATGGTGGAAATCAAACAGAGTATGTATCAATCTCTGCTTTCATCCTTCTCAGATGAAGTCCATGCGGCTAAATCTTCATATTTCCACACCAAAATTACATTGTGCTGACAATTTTAGTACATTGTTCTCCTCAATTTGTCCGCTCTCTGTATCTTTCTCTCTCAACGACACAGCCGAAATTAGTTCTCAATATTTAAAAAAACAACACCAGGAACTATTTTTAGGAACTCAAATTATTACAATTACATTACAATTGGGACAACCTTTGTTTTTGTTTTTTTAATGTTAACATTTCAATTGTTGTTGTTTTTCCCAACTTCACTTTAGATGCTGGCAAAAAAAGCGGCCAGGCCGGAGCATCCGAAGTGGAAACTCCTGTTAAATCATGGCTCCATAATGCAAGAGACCGGGATGGGGGAAGGAGCAGAAGAACCAGAAGACTGGAGATCAGGCAAAGATCCACTGGTATCCGAGGGGATTGATTGATTTGTTTTATGAGAGGATTCAAAATCCACTTTATGTGTTGTGATGTGGTTATAATTAGAAACATTTTATGAATAGTAAGATTTTTTTTTATATTTCACTCTTTAATGTATTTTTATCAAATAAATGCATCCTTGATGAGCAGAAGGGACTTCTTTCAAAAGCATTTTAAAAATCTTATTGACCCTAAACTTTTGAATGGTAATATATTGTATATTGATTTTTTTTTGTGTATTGTGGCAAATGCAAAGTAGAACCAAACTAATCTTGTTGTTTAAGGCCACAGTGTGGGCCCACAAATGACCCCAACGGGGGCCCACTCTGCTTCGTGTCCCCAAGTGCCCCGCATTTTCACGCTGGTATCTGTGCCCACAGTTGGGCGTGCCCGTAATGACCCCATACGGGCCCCAAAGGAGCATGTTTGCTGCCATGTGAGTTCACTGATGTTGTTGTCATGGCTGTGTACATTCCATGTGTAAAAAGCACAGCAGCGACTGTAGCCTGACTCAGCAACTTTATAAATGTTATGTAGAGAGTATAATCCCCCATGACATCTTGATGTGGTTTAAAGCTGCACTATGGCTGATAAAAAGGCTCTGGAGAGAGTCAGCAGAGATCATTTTAAGGACACAGCTACCCTCACTGACTGACATATACAGAGTCAGATGTGTGTCGAGGATATTAAATAATGTATTTTTAAAATGTATATACCAAAAATATATTTTAAAGTAATGTTCAAATAAATGCACAATTCAAATAAAAGAGTAAACAGAACTTTCATTTTAAGTATATTTTCAGAAGATATACTAAAATATAAAATTTCCTTTTAAAGTATGTTAAAAGTTGTATAGGGAAAATATGATGCTAATATACTTTTTATATATTTAAAGATGGTAAAAAAATGTGTTAGTATATTTACAAGATCAAGGTTTTTCATCAAGTGGAGTAATGTTTCATATAAGAACATAGTACTGATGTCTAATATTAATTTTAATAATTGTCTTTTTAATTTGTATGTGGTGTATTTTTAGGCTGTGCCTAGGCGTACGTTTGAGTGCAAAATGTTTGCTTAAGTTTTAATTGAATCTGCGATCAATAATAACAGCATTAAGACTGATTAATATGAGTCAGCATTCTAGTTACTCCTCCCCAAGTCCTTATCTTCCACCTCCGCCCCTTTCCGATGGCAATAAAAACAGCAGCACGCGTTCATTTCACCATTCTACCAGATCTTAACCCAAGACTTGACCAAACTCTTCTCACTCTCCAACAAGGTAAGGCTCTTACAATTCAAATGACTTATTATATTAACAAGTAAAACTGCACCAAATTAAGTTTTTTTATGTATTAGCTACATTTGAAACTTAAAATATTCTCTGTTTATGTTACCAAATGCTTTAATGATACTGAAATTCATTTTTTTGTAACTGTAACACATTGTCAAAAGTAAAGATTAAGAACCATTATTTGGATGTTTTAATACTATAATAACAGGGTGTTTCAAAAATAAATCTCTCAATCAAGTGGCTGTGGCTGTATAGTATTATATGTTTTCCACGTTTCGGTCCTTTACTGAGCGGAGCGTGTCACAGGACAGGTTATTGGTTAATTGCCTCAACTCACTTTACGCGCATGAAACGTCATATACAGACATTTCCCTAAACAGCCACAGGTCAGATTTTCCACTGCAATAAAGATCACCGTCTTGCACATGCTCCAACTCTTCTTCTCCGTTTTTAGTGCATCTCTGTGGCAGAATTACAGCGCCACATACTGGTCTAGCATGTAAACTACATCGTTTTCAGTCAGTATCAGTGGTTTTCGTGTGTACGCAGATATTTCTGGAGACAAGGGGAAAAAAAGATTGGAAAGGGAAAGCTCTGGCTTTGTGCGGATGTGGCCAAATGTTTTTTCCAAATGTGGTTCCTTAGCGGTCTGTTGTATGTACACAGTGCTGGCACAGGTTATGAGGTTTTGCCTCGATTAACAGCAGTTATGTGAATATCTAGAGCTCATATCTAGTGTGTCTGTTCAGAATGTTGATCCTCTCTCTCTCATCTATTTAAGTCAATATATAGTAAAAAGGTTGTTGTGATGAATGCTGCAAATTGTTCAGTACAAGATACAAAGTGAGATTCCCTCATAAGTCATTAACTTTCAAATGTCTTCTTTGTTTTAAGCAGGAACAGGAACGTCATGGATTCTGCACTCTCAAAATGTATTCGAGGTCTTACTACTGCTGAAGACATGAGGAACCACACCAAAAATATAATGCAGCCCTATGCCAACTGGGAAGAGTATCTGACTCCAGCACCTCTATCTATAGCCCTCCTGGGAGAGCTGGTGTTCATCTCGTCCGCAACAGATTTCTCTATCAATAAAAATCCACCCAAAGGGGGCTATAAATTCATCAAATACCCTGAATCCTTTCGCGCCTGCCTTATGCAAGTGTGTAACTCTGGTTGGCAGGCCTTTAATGAGGCCCATAAGAGCATGGATCAGATTCGCCTCCATACCGCCCAAGTTCCAGATTACATGAAGGCAGCTGTGAAGATTCTGTTCCAAGATGATAATGAAGTTGTTAACGCACATCTTCCTGATCAGCTGAACAATATCACCGTCATTGCTGAAGAATGTGTTAAGCTGTCTGAGAGAGCTGAAAAGCGTTTTATCGATGTGATCAATATCATCCAAGAGCTGCTTGAAGCGTGTATCAATGCACAGAGCTTTTATGGGGAGGAGTTGGAAGCAATGAATAAAAAAATAGAAGAGAGCAAACTGAGGGAGCAGTCGGCAATAGAATCCAAGAAAATGTTTGAGAAGACAATGACTGCCGTGGAGAAGCAAATGAATCAGTTTAATGAGGACTACAAGAATGCCATGGATTCTCTCCCCAGTGGATGGGACATGATTGGAATGGATTTTGTGAGTGGGTTAACACAGGCCTTTACAGGCCTACTTAATGGAGCGGCAACTGCTGCTTCTCAACCAGAGAAAATGTCGAAAGACACATTGACGATAGATGAAATAAATGTATATTGTCAATCAGCTCAGATTTTAAATTATGCACAGAACATCCAGGAATTTATGAATGTGGAGAGTGAGGTGAACGACATTGACTGGACAAACCTATACGATCAGAAGAATAAAACCACAAAGACGGATTACATAGCAAAACAGTATGAAAGACTCAATGAAAGTTTTAAAGAAACCCCTGACTGCAATGCAAAGACACAAGCACAGGAGATGTGCAATAAGGGCTTGGAAATATGCACTGAGCTTGCAAAATATGCACCAGAAGGCAAACTGGACAAAGACAAAAGCACTCAGATAATACAAATGGTCTTGAACCTGATTAAGTCTGCTCGTAGTTTTGATAGCAAAAGCAAAGAAGTCACAAATTCTCCAGCCATTTCTCAAAAACCACCAATGATGTCTAAAGAAGAACAAAAGTTAGAGAGACCGACTGCTTCCCAGAGGGCTACAGATAATGCAAGATTTGCCATAGAGCAGACCCGAGCTCAGCTGGACAAGACAAGAGATGACTATAATAAGTGTTTGGAGAAACTAGAGCAGAACCAGAAGGAACTGACTGATATCCTGGTCACTATGAGAAGTTGTGAACTGAAAGAGATTGACTTCAAAACTACCATAGAGATGCTGACCAAAGGATTGGATGCCATGGGGAGAGTGAAGGAGCAGTGGGAGAAGATGGTCCTCTTCTTTCAGATGATATCCAACATTGTGAAAATCAGCCTGAGCACAACTCTCAAAAACTTTGTCTCAACATCTGAGAAAACACAACTCCTCTCCTACAACGCAAAGCTCTTCTCAAAAGATATGCTGTACATCCAAGCTTTCCAAGCCAGTAACCTTGCTAATCTGGTCAATATGATCTCTGGAACATACACAGATATTTCCAACAAGTACCTGATGGGCCGTGTCAGTTCACTGGGAAAACTGATGGCCATGGATAAAACTAAACCAGATTTTGAGACTGAGCGAAAACAGCTCCAGGACGGCTGTGATGAGGCACAGGGAGAGATCCTAAAGCTTGTCCTGAAGAATAAACAGGAGTATGAACAGAAGAGCACTGCAAGACTAGAAAGGATCGATCGTGAATTGCTTGCCATTCTACCTGCTGCTCCCCCCGAAAAAATCAAGAGTATCCAAGAAGATGTTAAAGCTGGATTCAGTGAATACGTCTGAGGGAATGTGAAGAAATGTGTATTTTCTAGTTTTGCATTGGTAAGCACCAGATGATAATATGATTCAAATTGAAGCTTTGTTTAACACAAAGTCATGATTGAACGTTTTAGACAATTACATTTTTAAAACTATTAAAATATATAATTATTTGCCATTGTCTCTTTTGGATGGGAGAGTATTTTTAAAGACATTTCACTGTAGAAACACCATTAAATGAAATGTTATAATATTAAAAGCATCCACCTGATATTCATTTGGCTTCAACATTGTCTGTGTGATAGCTTTCAGGATTTCAATAACTGTGTATATTTCTTTTTAGAAAATACGTGACAGGACAAAAGCCTCTTCTTTCAAAAGCAACAACCATTACCGTCATCGATCAACATCTGCATTCCAGATTAATTGAGGAAAATTGGAGAGCATCTTTTTGAGTAAATGGGATTTAGTGTGATTTTACTTATTGTGTTTGCTTATTGATTTCTCTTTGGGTTTAACTATACTTCTGTTTACTTTTCTGTTTAAGAGTGTATTTTTATTTAGGAGTGTATGCAAATATTAATGGAGAGCACAATTATTACTTTAGTTCTGCTTTAAGTTTACTTATATTGTCTTCTTCTTGATCTTAATTACATATCATGAGCTCTTCTGCTTGCTAATTTTTGCTTTTTCCTAATAACTTGCCATGATTGAATACTAAACAAATCAATTAACATTAGTTAACTATATTTGTTAACATGAACTAACAATGAAAATGCCCCTGAAGCATTTATTAGTTCATGTTCATTTCAACATTTACTAATACATTATTGAAATCAAAAGTTGTATGTTAGTATTATTTAATAGACTTGAGAAATAAGAATGAACAGTTGTGTTATTAACTGTTAATGTTATGAGCTAGTGTTAACAAAGATGAAAAAATAATGTAACAAATGTATTGCTCATAGTTTTGAGCTATTTTTGAAAAAAGGGGCTCATTTTCCGACTCCTCTAGAGTTGAACAGGAGAGTTTGACCGTTTTCGAATCCATTCAGCCGATCTCCGGGTCTGGCGGTAGCACTTTTAGCATAGCTTAGCATAGATCATTGAATCTGATTTGATCATTAGCATCTCACTCAAAAATGACCAAAGAGTTTCTATATTTTTCCTATTTAAAACTTGGCTCTTCTGTAGTTACATCCTGCGCTAAGACCGACGGAAAATGAAAAGTTGTGATTTTCTAGACCGATATGGCTATATATGTAACTACAGAAGAGTCAATGGATTCAAAAACGGTAAAACTCAACTGTTTAACACTAGGGGAGTTGGAAAATGAGCCTATTTTCAAAAATAGTGGCGTGTTCCTTTATTGTAAACTTGTGTTACCAATAGGCTAAATCTTATCTAAAGTATCTCTGTTCTGATAACCTGTTGGTCAGAGTTTACTTTTAAGGTGTGTAGCTGTGATTGTTATCAAAGCAACCAAAAAAATTATAATAAATGATGATTATTATCACAAACTGCTTCTGAGTTTAAATTTTATTTATTAATTGATGATATTTTTTATAAAAAATGAAATTTGGGGGAAAACTTCTGTTCTCTGATTGGCAGCCAACTCATATCCTTCACTTAAAGCAACCTTCTTACAGAGCGAATAGTGTAGCAGACTGAGTGGACAATAATCTGGAGGGGATCAGAATTCACAGTATTTGGTAAGACGTCTTATCCCGGTAATTAACATAGAGATTATTGTTACCTGAGCACTTCAAAACACCCATATAGCATGCTTACATGACATCAAAGTAGAATGATGTTTTATACCATCATCACTGTCCTTGTCAGAGCTCATTACCCAGTACATTCAGCATCTGGCTCATATTCACGTCTCAAACATATCCTCATATCCTGTAATTTTCAACATCTTCAAAATCAATATTTGGATCAAACGTCACTTTATCAGTGAATATCAGACATTATCCCGTAAAGGGGAATTGCACTTATTCAGTTATTAAAGATTCAATTATTGTTGTGCAAAAAAATAATATATGTACACTCTTACCCAACGACCCTATACAATTCTTACCCAAAATTAATGGGAAAACAGGCATTCTTTTATATTTTTTTCTTGTAATATTGTTTAGAATGAATTGATTGATTGAGGAATACTAAGAAGGTTGATGTCTAACTTTTAAAAAAATTAATGAGGAGGAGGGTAGTGAATGATGTCCCGGGTCCCTAAAGACCGAGGTATTCCTTTAAGGGGTAATATAGTTTTCACTGCATTATTATTGTAAAATCAACAAATGCTTACAGTAGAACCTGTACACATCATGTTGCTGTAGATCTGCAAAGGTTAAATTTCAATGGCGGGTAAATTATAGACCTACAGTTAATAGCCTATATTTTTTGCTGTGAATCGCAATACTACAGTTTGAGTGGGATCATTTTTCAGCAGCAGAAATTATGCAGGATTTGACTTCAGCATGGTGCATTTTTCATTATTTTGCAATGAAATTGGAACTGTATCCATGTTTTTTCTTATAGCCACTGCGTGAGGAATCAAATACCGAAGGGGAACAGGGAAGACCTTTAAACAGCATGATTTTTTTCACAGGATCATGTTTTTCTAGGGCCATATTCACAAAACATTTTATCTTAGCACTAAGAGTTCTCCTAAATAGCAGTAAAAGTTCTTAGTTAAGAATTTTTTCTTAAAACCTATTCCCAAAGCTGTTGAGTCCAACTTTTACTAAGGAATAGAGAGAAGTTCTTAATGCTAAGAGTAAGGGCGGGGTTGACCTCGTTGCTATGGATGATGTCATCACGCTTCCTAACTATGACCACAGTGATTGGCTGATAGAGGAGAAATTAGGTATCATGTTACCATATTCAAATTTTAAAATAAGAATGTTGCCATATTCAAATAGAGATTTTAAAATAATAGTTTTTTAAAAGTAATTGATTTTAAAAAGAAAAGAGTAGGCTATGTGTCACTAATTTAAGTATATGTTCAGCTAATTGTCAGCCTCTTACATGTCTGCATTTCGAGAGATTGCAGAATTCAAGTGGAATGTAACGAAGTACAAATACTTCGTTACTTTACTTAAGTAAATTTTTCACGTATCTGTACTTTACTTAAGTAGAATCAATAGTACATACTTTTTACTTTTACTTTGTTACATTTTGCAGCAATTATTATACTTTCTACATTTCTACTACGTTTCGTTTCATTTTCGTTACATTTTCGTTACATTTTCGAATCAGTTTCAATGCTTGTCCTCTTGTAATGAACTGACGGTAAGGTTGCGCTGTTGAGGCTCGCACAGCCTCATGAGGAGAAATGGAAACAAACCAGCGCCGCTGACACAGAGAAACTCAGTCACATACTGCAGTAATGATTCAAAATGTGGAGTTTTTATATTTAAAACATATAATACAGTTAAAAACACCAAACGACCAAGAGTGCTGTTTTCCTGAATGCCATCACGACTGTAAATGTGTCACTGATATCACACGGACAGTTCCATAAACAATTAATTCACAAAAAGTTACTTACATTTTAGATGCAATATATTGACTGTTTTTGTTCAATTTCAGCAGCGAAAATAGTTCCAAACAAAGCAGCAACAGGGCGTTACTGAAGGATTCAGTGTTTTGAATGAATCGGTTGAATCAAAGATTCAATGACCTGTTCATAAACTACTGCCTCATTCTTGACGAATCAGCCGTTTGAACGAATCAACTCAATGATTCACTCATTAATACCTGCCGCCACCTACTGGCAGTTTAATTTCATGTTAAAATATTCTTATTCATTTCTTATTTGTATTCAAAAAAAAATATTTAAAACAATCTCATAACATTGTTTAATTAAGTTGTAATTTTTTTCAGTGTAAATTATTTAATTTGATTGGTAACAGCCCTATATTGTCTTATTCTAGTTTAATGTAGGCTATTGATACAATTTAAGAATATAAAAGGAAAGCATATCCTATATTTAATAAGATTAGGGGAAAAATGTCCTTTATAAAAGGTAAAAATATCATAAATATGCAGATTTAAATACGCCAAAGCTGTTCACTGAACACTAAAGTGAGAATATTGCTTCAGAATAATGATATTTAACTCTGCAGACCAGAATTGTAAGTCAGAATGTAAACTGGGCCACAGATGGTAAGCACAATTACATTAACCCAAAACTAACTTAGTTAAAATGCCACAGCCCATAATGTTCTTTTTTTTATAATTTTTTTTTATTTATTAGAATATAGACATTAAGAGAATAAATTGTTATGCAAGTACTTTTAATTTTAATACTTAAAGTACATTTAAAATCAGGTACTTTTTACTTAAGTAGGGTTGTCATTGTGGTACTTCTACTTTTACTAAAGTAAATATATCTCTGGTATCTCTCTGGTATCTGGTATCTATATCTAAAGTAAATATATTAGACTCCCCCGAAATTGCCTTGTCGACACGGCATCCTCAATAAACCCGTCTCCGGCGTAATGACTACGATTGTTCGAATATTAAAATTGAATAACTGTTAAATCGATATGTCATCCTCAATAAACCCGTCTCCGGCGTAATGACTACGATTGTTCGAATATTAAAATTGAATAACTGTTAAATCGATATGTCATCCTCAATAAACCCGTCTCCGGCGTGAAGACTCTGATTGTTCGAATATTGCACTTTAATAATTATTTAATCAACACATCATCCTCAAAAAACCCGTCTCCGGCATGTTGCCTCTGATCTTTCGAATATTCCAATCTATTATGACCTCTGACCTGTAAAGTTGCCAGAATAATAATAATAATAATATGCTGTTTGTTAATTGGCCAGAGAAGAACTGGCACCCCGACTGAGCCTGGTTTCTCCCAAGGTTTATTTTTCTCCATTAGGTCACCTGATGGGGTTTCCTTGCCACTGTTGCCTCTGGTTTGGCTTGCTCAGTTGGGGCCACTAAATCTTTCTTAATTTTTTCAACTAAATATCCAAATAAATCAAATTATTAAACCAAATTAACCATATAAACTAAATTACTGATCTAATTACTGATCTAAAGCCCACACTGTCACTGTATGATAATTGAAATGAACTGATGACATCACCGTTTTCTCCGGAATGGCTATACAGCTGAATAAAATTATGCTGCATTATTTTCCTGTTTAACACTGTAGAGCTGCTTTGAAACAATCTGCATTGTTAAAAGCGCTATATAAATAAATTTGACTTGACTTGACTTGGGTATTTGTATTTTTACTTAAGTACTGAGATTCAGTACTTCCTCCACCACTGCTCTCGGCCCAGCCGGAGATTCGGGGGAGAACTCTGGGTTTGGGCTAAATTCTGAATTCTGAGCGCTCTATCTCCTCGGACAGCACGCCAAATAGGCTTATTTTACTCTTTTACTCTATCCGATCATTTGTAAGTGTGAACTTGTGAAACAACTGCCAAAGGTAATCAGACATTATTTCCTTTTTTATTTATTTATTTATTTATTTATTTACTTATTTAATAAATAAATATTATTTATGGCATTTTTGCATTTTTATTATGATAGGACAGTGAGTAGACAGAGAATATTTTATTTTTGATTTACACAATTTAAAACCTGACATTTCAACATTTCTTTAGACATATGTCTCATGTTTGTGTGACAAGTATTCACTAAGCTACAGGTCATTCTCTGAAGAGAATCAGATTAGACTTCGAGAAAGAGGCTGCAGATCGCGCATCATGTTTGTTTTCTTTATTCAGCAAAAAGCACAACATTTAGTTTTTATTGTGACTGTACACAAATAAAAATTTAACAGATTATAATGACGTATAACACTTGCCTGAATGATTAAAAAATGACAGATTTATTTAAGTCTCTTTGGCACTGATAAGAAAAAAAGCGAGTTGATCACACCGGCGCAACGGCCGACTCGAGGGAGTATTTGTAAGGAACATGCATATATGGCATATAACAGTAACACTCCTTGTTGTTTTTTCTGATTTAAACTGATTAATGTTAAATAAGAAATATTTGTAAAATTATTTTAAAAAAGAATAGAAATTTGTCTTTTATCAGCAATTTCTCAGCATTAGATTCTACAAATATAATAAAATTTTGCTAACAAATCATACCTACCGTTTGACTCTCCTTGCTATGGTATTGGAGTTATGAGTGTTTAAAGTTGTGTATGTCACTCAGACAAAAAAACTCTAAAAATACTTTCAGGGCTTAAAATAAAATAGGAAGCCGCTTGCAGATTCACATACTCACACTTGTAAACACAACACTGAAATATTCACTTCCAGGTCAAGAAGCTGTCAATCAAAAATGCACTAACCAATAAGAATCAGTTGCTGCTTGACCTGCCCACACAAGGGTGTAATTTTTTCTTTAGTGTTTAATTCATATTTTTATTATTTTATTGAAAAGTTACATCCAAGGCACAGAGACTGTCAGCAAAGATGCATGCAAAAACTCAGAACAGTAATAATAATAACAATCATAACTTCATAAATCATAATATTTTCAATGGTGACTTTTTCCCATTAGATTTAGTCTAGTTAGTTTCTTGGAGAAAATAAATACTATAAACATACTATAAACATTGTTTCAATGGTGACCTTTTTCCCATTGGATCAAGTTTAGTTTGTTTTGTATCAAATACAGTGAGTTTTGTTGTTTTGAGAAAATGATTCACATTATTTGTAGTTTGTATAAAATGGATGAAAACTTACAATCTGTTTAGGACAATTACAAAGTCTTCAGATCACTGTTTGGAGAATGTGTTAAATAGATTGAGAAAAACATTGTGGTAACATTGTATTAATTATTTTAAGGAAAACCATTTGCCTCAGTATCTCCAGCTTACAGCTTTTCAGTCCAGAAGCTTCACTCCTGAATCCTGTAGGTCATTGTTACTCAGGTCCTGCTCTCTCAGGACACAATTTGAGGATTGTAAAACTGATGACAAACTCTCACAAGACTGAGCAGTGAGATTACATATGGAAAATCTGAACAAGAAAACCAGTGATTGCATACTGAATACATTTTGCAGTGTGATTTTTAGTAATGCACTTTAAGGGGAAAAAACATTAAAAGTATTTGAAACTTTTCAGTCCATCAGAGAGCAGCTTGAAAATATATTCCTTCACCGAAACACATCACATGCACATGAACATGAACAAATGATGTATACACATCTCATGCATTCCAAATGAACCCTCTTCATGAATTAGATATTATTTACTCGATAATAACTTGTTTATTTTACCCAGCTTTAACCCATTCTGGTATTAACTCAGTCCTAATTATAATAATAATCCTACCCGGGTTACGTTTATGTTAATTTAAATGAAATATTTGTAGTGGATGTGCTGCCTTTAAAACACAGCATGCCACAGATAAAGTTTTCAATGTTTTGACTAGAGATGATTGCTTGGCGCGTGATAATTCTGCTTTTGTTCTAAATAGCAGAACTCATGTTTTGAGAAAATATTTTCATGCAAATAATGATCAGTGATGCGCACTTGACTCTGTCTAAGCAGATGGCTTGGCAAACACAGACAGCATAATGACAAACACTGTAGGACTCACACTGTGATCGAACAGTCCATTGGTCGGTTTGAGTAAATCCGATGACACGGTCCTGTACAATCTCTGCTGTTGAAATTGTGCATCATTGACAGTAGCCCAGTGATAACCATTTTCATGGTCTTCCCAATATTATGAAAAATGCCATTGTATTTGAAGGATAGAATTGTTAAGATATGCACTTTTTTCAAAAAAATGTAATTGACGTGCTGAGTCAGACAATTATTTACAATGCAAAAAATAAGAGCCACTCAGGATCTGCCATAACCAATCGCTAACGTTTGGTTGTGACGTATGTCATGTGGCTTTTGTCTTTGTTTCTCACATGGAAGTCCATAAAAATAAATGTGCAGCCACCTCAGTGATAAAACCTTGTGCATTCGGATTGTGATTTATTCACAGTGTGGGGAGAATTTTGTGATCGGGAATGCGCTGCTCATTTGGTCCGTAACAAGGTTGTATGCTGTAAATAAAGAGTCATATGCTTGGTATGATAAGAATAGATGCCAATTCAAATGTTTATGTGCTTTTCTTCCTTTTATTTTTTGAGCGGTGATGAAATATATTGCTCTTGTAAATACTTGCAAGCATTTAAAGAAATACAAGTCTAGAAATGCATCCAAATGACAGCAAAGCGCAACTGCACGGTGCTCTGCAATGGTCAAAAAGGATATAAACAGTGAATTTTGAAGTGATATATTCTTGAGATGTGGATTCGGACAGCAATTAAATTACCACACGACCTTGGTGTTTGTCTAAAACAGTAGGTAATTCGGCTGGAGATTTTTACGCGGATGGTGGGAGACGGACGGCAATAAAATCACCACTGTAAATGATGGCAATACCTTCCGACCCCACGAGAAACAGTTACCGTCCCAATAGGGCTTCAGCCAACTCCTTCACCACTAACGGAGCGAGCCGGAAAATCAAACTTTTCCAGAACCCTGTGGGGAGGAATGCCACAGCATCATGGCCACCAACAAAACTCAGCAAAGATTGTTCTTGCTCCGGCTTTAACTTCTGGATATTCGGCAGCGGTGCCACAATGAAATGAATGGCTTTACTCGCATCTTTCTCCGCCTACATTACTGAACTACAACTCAAACAAGCGCACAATATCAACGTCATCGTTCTCAGCCACTCCCTCTGTTCGCTGATTGGACCAGTTCAAATTTGTTTAGAGAAAACATAAGAATATATCGCAGTCCCAGATGGAGTACTGAAGGAAAATGAAAATTGAGTGGAAGTACATAGGAGGGCGGAGCCAGGCTACTATGTGACGTCAGCAAGGGCGGAATTTCCTTGTACGGGCACTTCTCCCGGAAGGATGTCGACCAGAGCGAGAGAGCAAAAGCACGCCCATCCACACGCTTTGCTCGGCTTAAGGGAAGTCGTTGGCTGTGCTGCACAGGTCACAGGACGAAATCAACAATGTCACCAAAGAAGTGTGTTTTTGGTTGTCAGGGCAAGACAACCCTGTTCAGCTTCCCAAAGACCCAGCGTTTAGGGAACAGTGGATGGAGATTGTTTTTCCGGAGCAGCAATGGAGTTGCACAGGTTTTTTGTTTGTTCAGCGATGATTGTGAACAAGGCCCAGTTCAACTCCGGATTTGCAGACCGTCTAATGCTGAAAGATGGAGCGGTCCCAACGATAAAGGTTCATGGTCATGCATTGGAACCACAGGCGGGGAGTAATACTACTTTAAATGTCTGTGTGTTGTTGGCGATCAGCGCATAAGTGACTCCTTAGCTCCGCCCACACGATACGCCTCCAGCCGCTCGGTTATATTCGGAAAGACTCTGCAGCTTATCTTTCTTTTACAAATATGATAAAACTAAAGACTTTTCGGAGATATGAAGGATGCAATACTACTCTATAGGTACTCAAGATTGACAGAAACTGTGTGTGATACACCACCCCCCATGTCTTTTATTTTGAAGTTTATTCACAGTCATGTTTTCTGTTTGCCATGTGATTTCCCTTGCCCTCATGTGATCTTGTCATGAGCTTCCCTTGGTTTTTTTCCCCTTGGAATGTTTAATTCAGCAAAGGCGTGTAGAAACTCCGACCATCCTGCAGGTCTTCGGTCATCCCATACCTTGTGCGGAGCTGTGACATTTTTCAACAAATCGAGCATGTGTGAACCGTGTATAGTTTTACCCCTGAATACAAACTCCCCCGTCTCACTCCAGCCGTATAGTCCTTTAGCTTTAGACAATTTGTCTAATATGTATCTGCTGTTTTTCAAGTTCCTCGTTGGCACATTCTTCAGAACTTCAGCCACGACATCCTCCTCATTCTCGCCGTCTTTTGAGTCATCAGGAGTGCTCGCATCTTTATGAGCATGGTCATGATTTTGTAAAGAGAGTGTTAAAACACTGGTCTCCCGATCGCCTTGTTTAACGATTGTTAAAAATCTGCTCAGGATGTTTGTGTAGAGCTTGACTTTTTCATGTTGATCCAAATTGTTCCTTAGTAAAATATTTCTTATGGCTTTGTCTAGGTCGTTTTCTACGATCTGCTGAATATTCTCCCGACCGCTTCCAGTTTTCAAATTTTCCAACTGGTGCTGCGGGACTAAATACATTTTCTCAGCATACTACATCCTCACCTCCGCCATGAAGTTATCAAGCTAGAAATAAACGGCACTGCGACACTTAGGAGCGGTAAAAGAAATCCCCCAGTTTGGTTGAAGACGCGTTTCTTGGCTGATATACCAATTTTTTTATTGGCTACAAATTTAATTTCCGATTTCCTCCTTTTCAGCTTTTGGTATTGACAGTGATTGATAGGAATCGTTCCATATTGTATGTTAAGTGCAACTTCACACAAAGTTAAAATGAGCTCGTCAGACGCCGAATGTAAAATAAGATGTCGTTGTTTAGGTGTGGATTTATGTAGCAGTTTTAACAGCGGGAGATGCTTACACAGTCTGGTCGACATGACGGTGATCGCGTTCTTCTTCTTTTCTGGAGATACACCACTTGGCGGTCGGAAAGTAGACCTGTTCTGAGCCGATATTGTTCGGAGGTTTTAGCTTTATAGTCTATCATTAAATACCCGAAAGGTTGACTCGTAGCATCACGATAGCAGTCCATAAAGTATTTAGCATTTCCTGGGTACATTTGACGCCTGAGCACAGCCACTTGATTGGCGTCCCGGGGTTTTTTAAACAGAATCAAGTAATTTGTACTTAAGCTAATGGTCCTGCTGGATTTACCTTGCACAAATCAATTTTGCGTAATATATATCACACTGAGATTACGATGATGTACATACTGCGTGAATACCCGTTCAATTTCTGAGCTCCCAGACGCTTGCTGCATCATATCGTCAACAATCAAAAGATTCACTTTGTTGATGGGTAGCAAATAATCATCATTCAGACTCTGAGGTATTCCTTCAACAAATTTAATAGCACACAATTTAAGTAATTCATCATACAAGGGTTGCCAACAATCATACAAAAAAAACTAAGTTTTCAAATTTTTTGGAAACCAAATTCACAGTGTTTTCCAACAGAAGTTTCACAAAATAAGACTTTCCAGAGTTGGATGGACCGCTTGAAGTCTGAAATCAAAATCAGAGGCCTCCCGCGAACCTCTGTGAACCATTAGATCAGTAGCCATAAGGGAGAGTGTTGAAATCGGGTAAAAGTCTACGCTTATTATACACCACCTTAAACCTTTAAGCGAGTGACTTGTTGTGCAATGTGAGAGTCTTTTTATCCCTCACGATGTTTTCAGTGTGAGCCAGGAGGTATTTTGTATCATCACGTGATGTCACATAGCTGTCAACCAGACCAATAAGACTGTCTAAGCGGATAGCTAGGGAGTTTTTGGCGTTCAATGTTATACCCTTAGCCTTCATGCATGCTTTGCCTTTGGCTGTACGATACCCGTAAGATTTCGGGCCGCTAGAACAAAACTCTGTAATATAATCCCCATCGTCTATTTCCCTCGTCAGTTCCCTTTCGAAAGGGAACTCGCACTGCGTCAGCTTTTGCTACGCTACGGGGAACGCCTCCAGCGTGACTGGTGCCTGAAACCACAATCAAATCACGTCAATCCCATTGACCGACGACAGCCTATGATGTCATCAAGGTGCGACCAGGAAGTATATAAGGGAGCCTTGCCAACATGACAGTATCTTTTCGTCTTCAGGGACTGTTTTGCCTGCCTTCACGTGAAACGTCTACAAGAAGGATAACAGGGAAGTGTGCTGAGAACGCCACTTCTGCAGGTGTGTTTTGAACATGTATCTTGCGCTTTGGATACACACACACTTTGCGTTTACTGTCTGGGAGAAGAGCATGCACGAGAGGTTTGCGAACATCTTGTGAAAGTATTTGTGAGCGTTGTCCTCTGGAAACGCTCCGCTCTCGCCGGGACCTCTTCTCGAGGGGAGAGGTTTCAGCATCTGGGAACGGCCACGCTCGAGCTGAGGCTGAGCGGCGTCTTAATACCAAAATCGCTTCCCAGATGGATCTGGCTCGTCGCTTGGAGACAGTTATGGTTCTTGAGGACGATCCAGATCGCGAGAGGCGGACCTCGGAGGAAGGAGCTGGATTTATGTTCCTCCTCCTCGTCTGCTGCTCTTCCACTCGAGCAGAGGATGGGTGAGTCAGTTAAAATGCTGAAGCTTTTCAAACCATCCTGTCCTATGTACGGGGAGTTGCTGGAGGTCATGGAACGCGCTGCGGGTAGACTGCAGCTGCCTTTGCGGCGCGTGAGGAGAAAGGCTGAGCGTCCAAACAGTTCGGACGATCGGTTTCTCTCCGCCCATGACCTCCCAACTCCTGGGAGTCTTCCATTCCTTCCAGATCTCCATCAGCAGATCTCAGGGGGATGGAAGAAACCATACTCAGCCCCGCATCTGTCGACATCGGCGAGCTAAATTTCGCTGATGTCGAGGGACTGCCTGGCTGGGTGTGTGTCGGGGCCGCCCGTGGACGAGATGTTATGTTTGTCTCACCTCCGGGCGGCCGGCGACACTGTGGCTCCCACCCTGCCGGTCTGAACGCCTGAATGGCAGGGCGTACATGTCAGTGGGTCACGCTGCGGCGGCTTTGCACACCACAGCTGTGTTGCAGGCTTACCAGGCGGACCTGCTGAGGGACCTCGATCAGGGGGAGGGACCCCCTGAGGCGGTAGTCGAGTCGCGCCGGACCGCGGTTTTCGCTCTCTGGGCCACCGTACAGATAGCGCCGATGGCGGAGAGACATCTGTGGTTAAACCGTTTGGACATCGGGGAGAAAGAAAAAATCCTTTCTCCCTGATGCCCGGTTTCGCCATCTGAACTTTTCGGCACCTCCGTAGAGGAAACGGTGGTGGGAAAGTTCGGAGAGGCGAAGGCGCGCTCGGCGGCATTCAGGATATGCATTCCGCTGAGGTCCGGGACCGCGCCCAGGCAGTCGGGTGTCCCCGGCCCGTCCCAGTCTGAGGGCTGGAGGCGGGAATAGCGAGCCAGCGTCGCCTCTCGAGCGCCCCGCCGCGGAGGACTGGGGCGCAGGGGAGGCGGGACACCCACGACAGGAAGAGGAAGGAAGCCGGGGCTGGTAACCGGAACCAGCGCAGGCAGCGGACTCCACCCCCCGAGAAGCGTGGAGATGAACGCTGCCTTTTTTCCCTTCCTCTGGTTTTCCCCCGGGCGCTTTACATCAGGCCGGTGGCCTATGATGAGCAGAAAATGTAAGATTCTGCCGGTTCGCCTGGTTTGTTTGGTGAAAGCGCCCCCTCAGGATGGTGGCGGACACTAGCTTGACGGCTGGTTTGTAGCGCCGCGAGGAGCGATTGGTGAGTCCCCCTCGATGAGGGTGAAACATTTTCAAAACTATGTTTTTCAGGACTTTTGTACCTTCGCTCGCCTGAGAGGTTTCCTGGGGAAATTTGGATCGCCGCTGGATCTTCGCAGGGCCTGCAGCTCTCCGTGAGTAAGCTAAGAACGATCTTCTTTGCAACATTATGTGGTTGTGTGTGAATACCTCACTTTCTGCTAGTAGAGTCTGCTGCCTCTCCGTGCTATGTTTTTTCCCCACTATGTGGGTAACTGAATCGCGCTCTTGCCCGAGGGCTTGTAGTGTGTTTTTCCTAGCGTAAAAGTGGGAAGTAGCTGAAGATCGGGTATGCACTAACGCACGAGCTGTAGTGAGATCTGCGCCCAGCCCTGCGGGGCTTTGGGAATAGGGTTTTTGGGGCCTCATTGTGTAATATTAGAGGTGATAATATTTCTTTCCCGGGCCCTGAGTAGATCTAGTGCGGACTTATGTCGCACCACTTGGCCTGGCTTTGTCAAGGATGGGGGCGTTCCCTTTTAATAAAGATGTTCGCCCCTGGCCTGTCTTTTTATTTAAGAACATGGCTTGTTTATGCATCCTTGTTTCAGCCTCCTCTGTTACAGAGTCGTCCGGCCAAGGCCCGCCCCCTTCTCTGCGTTCTGGGGTTACAAGTAATGCAGACGAGGTGTTGCAGGAGACAGCGACTTCGCCAGTGGTCGTGGGGTGGAGTTAAGCGTCTTTTCGCCGGTTTGCGATTAGACTTTATCTGCAGTGTCCGCCTTTCGGAGCTTGGTGGCCGCCATCTGCTGGCTGAGTGACCTCCCTGGAGGCAAACTCCCGGTGCCCAGCCACTGTGGCGGTGAGCATGAAGTGCTATGAGTAGCACCTTCTGCTATCAGGTGGTAGGCACGGATGGCCTCCCTGACGACGAGCTCACGGTTCCCGGTCGCTGTGGTAATGAGCGTGAAGTGCTACGAGTAGCACGTTCTGCTTTCAGTTGGTAGGCACGGTCGCCTCCCTGAGGGCGAGCTCCCGGTTCCCAGTCGCTGTAGCAATGAGCGCGCAGTGCTATGAGTAGCACGTTCTGTTTTCAGTTGGAGGCATGATTGCCTCCCTGGAAGTGAGCTCCCGATCCGCAGGCGCTGAGAAAGCGGGTGCACGGGTAGCGAAGCGCTACGGACGGCATGTTCTGCTACTAGGGGGAGGCATTGCGCCTCCCTGGAATCGTTCCCTGGTCCCCAGTTTCGGTAACGGAGCGTAGCAGGGGCTGCTATCAGGCACAGCTGCACAGGCTTCCCTGAGGGGATTCGCTTTGGAGTAGTAGGCCCACGTGGCCTCCTCTAAGGGCACGCTCTGGTCTCGTGGTTTTCTGGAGGGGTCCAGTCACTGAGCAGAGGCCGTCTCCCCGGCCGCTGTGGTGAGTGTAAAGTGCCGTGAGCGGCACGTTCTGCTGTCAGATGGAGGCAGGGTACCTCCCTGAAAGCGAGCTCCCGGTCCCCAGCCGCTGTGGTGAGCATGAAGTGCTACGAGTAGCACGTTCAGCTAGGCTGTGAGTGCCCGATGTCTTTGCAGTTGGTAGGCCCGCTTGGCCTCCCTGATGAAGCGAGTCCCTGGTCTTCCCAGCTACCTCGAGGGCTAGCATGACTGCGATCAGGTATCAGGCCCGTTTGGCCTTCCTGAGGACGAGCGCTGCTATTGGATGCGCAAGCGGTCTATACAGGTTACCAGGTGGAGGCCCCTCTCGGCCTCCCTGGGGGACGAGTTCCCCAGGCGGGAACACACAACTGGCTTTACGCTGACAGCTAGTGGCCACCCGCTATCAGGCGCCGGTCTCTGGCCGATTGCGTGACCTGAAGGCGGTGTTCTTACCCTAGCATGACGAGGTGTCACTGCGGCTATGCGGTCCCGACAGGACGGGACCTTCATAGTTGGCCTACGGCATGGTTACCTACCGGGCAGGCTTATGAGCTCCTCTCAAGCGAGGGTCTGCTATGAGCTTACGGCCGCCTGGCGCTGATCCGTTGGTGGTAGGTCCCGAGGGGCCCCCCCCCCCGATACGTTCAGCCTGTAAGGCCTTTGGCCTCCTAAGCATGTTTTAAAGTAAGTGCTTGGTAGATCCGAGGATCGAGCGGCTTGACTCCCCTCGCTAGCAAGGGTTGAAAGCACTTCGCTGAGCGCTGCTCTCCGGGATAACCCGTCTCTGAGGTCCGGCTAGTCGGTGACACTGCCTTTCTTGCAGCACCCTAGCGGGATGTCTCTTCGGAGGCGAGTACCAGAGGCTCTGTACTGTACAGACAGGGTTGACCGTATTACGTGTCCCATAGCAGACTGGGTCACCTGGTCAGGTCTCCCTGGTGGCATTCGGTGAGAACCTCCCGAATAGTGACTGGCATAGGGTTCCCTCGTAGTTCCCTTGCCACGTTCCCTTAAAGGAACCCCTTCTAAGTCGAATGGGTGGTTCCAGGCCTTCGAGCAGGGCCTGGGAAGGACCTCATGTGTGTGAAGGTTCCTTCTTGGGCGATAGCTTGGGCTATGACCGTAGGGAGAGCTGTCACTGACAGCCTAATGTGACCAGAAGGGGAGTGGTTCAGGCATTTCAGTAGAATTTGCTTGTCTTGACAGTTGTCACTGCCTATGGGCATGCACTCCCGTCGGCATGGCGTAGTGGGTATATCGTTCCCCGTAGCGTAGCAAAAGCTGACGCAGTGCGAGTTCCCTTTCGAAAGGGAACGTCTCAGGTTACAAATGTAACCATTGTTCCCTGAGAACAGGGAACGAGACACTGCGTCGCTTTGCCATGCCGCAGGGCCTGCCTGCCGAAAACAGTCCCTTCAGACGATTAGATACTGTCATGTTGGCAAGGCTCCCTTATATACTTCCTGGTCGCACCTTGATGACATCATAGGCTGTCGTCGGTCAATGGGATTGACGTGATTTGATTGTGGTTTCAGGCACCAGTCACGCTGGAGGCGTTCCCCGTAGCGTAGCAAAAGCTGACGCAGTGCGAGTTCCCTGTTCTCAGGGAACAATGGTTACATTTGTAACCTGAGACGTTCCCCCAAATGGTCCCCCAGAGGGGGTTCCCAGTCTCCAGCCCTAGATACGAATATTACGCTGTCCGTGTCCAAGTATAATAATCGGTCGCCGAGTCGGTCCATCAGTTCGTACAACTCTAACCTAGCATGAGCAGTTGTAAATGTGCCTACAAACACGTTAATGTCACGAGTCATGCGAACAGCACCTTTCGGTGAGCGATACTGGACAAGAGCCACGCCGTCTGAGACGAATGTGAAGAACGCCAGATTGCTGCCAAAAAACAGTCTTGTGAATTCTTCAGGGTCTTCCACGAGCAAGGTTGTAGGTAAATCCTCTCTCATAGAGAATCGTCCGTCGAGACTGTTTAACAATAATTTGTTAATCGACCTCTGAGAAGGGTTGTGGGCGATCTTTTCAGGGTCGAGACGGATACCCTCTTTTTCAAAATAATCGCGGATGTAAGACCTCGAAACCACATAACCCTTCTCGAGGGCTTTTAAAAGCTCAATACTGACCCAGCAACCAGAGAGAGCCCTCTCATCATCCGTGTGACTACAGTTTGTCGTTTGGTTTTGATCGTGCGCGCAGGTTCGACACAGCGGAAACATGAGTTTTCCACCACATCTGTAAGGGAGAACCGGGTGCAGTAATTTACGCGGGGGGTACACCGTCGCTTTGATAAGACCATAATAATTTTCAATCACATCAAAATCGGTGAAAATTATTTCGGGGTGTCCGATCGGATAGGTTTTTCTGGCTTGACAGAATGGGTATAAGCTGGTAAAATCCAAATAGTTTATTTTCTCACCCTCGACCGTTTTGTGATAGAGTTTATAAGCATTAGTACGTCCCCCGCGGCTTCAGTCTCTCGGGTTGTTTATAAGTGCTCATAAACTCCATCACAGAGGGGTCGGTCTGTTTCATTCTGTTCCATTCACACTCCCAAAGAACCTCACTTCGTAAACCATACGCGTTTTACAGAATTTCAACTTTGTCGTCAAACCGTCTCCTGAGAACGCCGAAGGGGATAATTGACATGGGTTTGCGTATGATACGGCTCAAAACGGCATTCGTGCCCGTGGTGCAAACAACCATTAAATTCTAGACCGTATTTCAAGTCATCCTGTTCGTAGTAACCGTCTAAAAAATAACGACCGATCGATACTTCGCAGTGGTTTACAGCGTGATGAATGTCCACATTTCGAGTCTTTTTCAAGTACTCGAGCCATTCGATCAAAACGTTAGAGTAAGTTTTGCTCTGCTGGACGTACGCATTATTATGCGTTAGAGCCAGTGTACCTCTATCAAGATAATGGGTCTTGAAGACACCCATACAACAACTGGGGAGAGTGCTAAAGCTGAATCGGTCGAGCTCGGTGGATTCTATGAACGCTTTTCTGTACTTCATGCATGCTTCGCGTAATAAAACGACGTCATTCACACCATACTCGTACAGCTGATCAGAGAATCTAAACACTTTCCCTGAGACACTGTTGTACCACGCGTCAAACTTTACACAGTCTTTATCACTCATGTTTTCATAGTTGTAGAACTTTTTGTCAGGGTACGGACCTATACAGGGAGTGCAGAATTATTAGGCAAATGAGTATTTTGACCACCTCATCCTCGTTATGCATGTTGTCTTACTCCAAGCTGTATAGGCTGGAAAGCCTACTACCAATTAAGCATATTAGGTGATGTGCATCTCTGTAATGAGAAGGGGTGTGGTCTAATGACATCAACACCCTATATCAGGTGTGCATAATTATTAGGCAACTTCCTTTCCTTTGGCAAAATGGGTCAAAAGAAGGACTTGACAGGCTCAGAAAAGTCAAAAATAGTGAGATATATTGCAGAGGGATGCAGCAGTCTTAAAATAGCCAAGCTTCTGAAGTGTGATCATCGAACAATCAAGCGTTTCATTCAACAGGGTCGCAAGAAGCGTGTGGAAAAACCAAGGCGCAAAATAACTGCCCATGAACTGAGAAAAGTCAAGCGTGCAGCTGCCAAGATGCCACTTGCCACCAGTTTGGCCATATTTCAGAGCTGCAACATCACTGGAGTGCCCAAAAGCACAAGGTGTGCAATACTCAGAAACATGGCCAAGGTAAGAAAGGCAGAAAGTCGACCACCACTGAACAAGACACACAAGCTGAAACGTCAAGACTGGGCCAAGAAATATCTCAAGACTGATTTTTCTAAGGTTTTATGGACTGATGAAATGAGAGTGAGTCTTGATGGGCCAGATGGATGGGCCCGTGGCTGGATTGGTAAAGGGCAGAGTGCTCCAGTCCGACTCAGACGCCAGCAAGGTGGAGGTGGAGTACTGGTTTGGGCTGGTATCATCAAAGATGAGCTTGTGGGGCCTTTTCGGGTTGAGGATGGAGTCAAGCTCAACTCCCAGTCCTACTGCCAGTTTCTGGAAGACACCTTCTTCAAGCAGTGGTACAGGAAGAAGTCTGCATCCTTCAAGAAAAACATGATTTTCATGCAGGACAATGCTCCATCACACGCGTCCAAGTACTCCACAGCGTGGCTGGCAAGAAAGGGTATAAAAGAAGAAAATCTAATGATATGGCCTCCTTGTTCACCTGATCTGAACCCCATTGAGAACCTGTGGTCCATCATCAAATGTGCGATTTACAAGGAGGGAAAACAGTACACCTCTCTGAACAGTGTCTGGGAGGCTGTGGTTGCTGCTGCACGCAATGTTGGTGGTGAACAGATCAAAACACTGACAGAATCCATGGATGGCAGGCTTTTGAGTGTCCTTGCAAAGAAAGGTGGCTATATTGGTCACTGATTTGTTTTTGTTTGGTTTTTGAATGTCAGAAATGTATATTTGTGAATGTTGAGATGTTATATTGGTTTCACTGGTAAAAATAAATAATTGAAATGGGTATAAATTTGTTTTTTGTTAAGTTGCCTAATAATTATGCACAGTAATAGTCACCTGCACACACATATATCCCCCTAAAATAGCTAAAACTAAAAACCACTTCCAAAAATATTCAGCTTTGATATTAATGATTTTTTTGTGTTCATTGACAACATGGTTGTTGTTTAATTATTAATGTTGTAAAATGAATCCTCAAAAATACAACTTGCCTAATAATTCTGCACTCCCTGTAGAACAAACAGTGCGTTTATGGTGTGTCCTTCTCCTGAAAGAAGGCCCTGAAAACACCCATATATGGAATCGGCTGATCATTAAATGCCCTTAAGTCCAATTTCTTGGGTCTCACTTTTGACTTAATGTTCATCTTATTATAGTATTTTCTCGGCAGGACATTTACTTGTGCACCTGTGTCTATTCTCATTGGCACTGTCACACCATCCACTATCAAAGGTGCTATCCATTCATCATCATTACCTTCCATATTAGTCAGAATTGCTGCTTCGACATACAGTGGTTCTCCGTCCTCACTGTCACTTTCTTCTTGTTTCTGTCCGACGACATGTAGCCTTTTCTTTGTGAGACAAGACTTGGCAAAATGATTTTTTCCACCACACTTTCTACATTCTTTGCCATAAGCTGGACATTCTTTTGGAGCATGTTTACTTCCACATCTCTTTCAGTCTCTGCCCTGTGGTTTCCATTTAGATTTCTGTGGCTGTCGTTTATCAAATCTTCTTTTGTGTTTTTGCACCATATCCACAGCGGCAGCTTCATTTTCGTTTTCAAACGACTTCAATTGTATCTTCGTACTTTCTGCAGCCTGACAAATACCAATTGCTTTCTCAATGGTAAGTTCTGTTTCTTTTAACAACAGCATCCTTACTCTCTTGATCACTCCTATTACAATTTGATCCCTGATCATGGAGTCGCACAGTGTGCCGAAATTGCAGGATTGACTCTTGAGGCGCAAATCTGTCACATACTGTTCTATTGATTCTGTCTCTTTTTGCATTCTGTTCCTGAAGACATACCGTTCATATGTTTCGTTCTTTCTCGGCGTGCAGTAATCCTCAAACTTGCTCAGTACCGCGGGCAGCGTGTCTCTTTCCTCATCCGAAAAGACGAACATGTTGTATACATCCAGCGCAGCCCGTCCAGTTACAGTTAGCAACAATTCCTTCGTCGAGTCCTATAGCTAACAAATAAAGCTCAAAACTTTGCCTAAAGGCTTTCCAGTTAGCGTGGACATTTTTTACGAGTTTACTCCTGGTACCATGTATTGACTGCACTATTCACACAGACTGCCATTCCTCAGAGTGCTTTATTGATCTCCCGCAGTTTACAAGCAACATAAAGAAACACCGTTAAACGGCGCCCTCTGTTGGTTAATTGATACAATAGTCAGTATCAGTACAGTGCGAAACCTTCATCTTGTGAGCATGTCATAGAGTTACACGACTGGTATCTTGCGGAAGATCAATCCATCTTAATTGTGGAGATCAATCCATCTTAATTATGGAGATCAATCCATCTTAATTATGGAGATCAATCCATCTTAATTGTGGAGATCAATCCATCTTAATTATGAAATGTGACCATCGCTCCATGACCTTGTGTGATTTCATCAAAGAAAAGGAAGATCGCCTGACTGAAGAAGTAGTGAAACGCATTATGTGGAAACGCATTGATGCACTACATCTCTGCAGTATGTGTGATGTTCATCACAGTGACACACATTAGATGAACATCCTCATCCACCAGGAGACCATGCAGATAAAGTTCATAGACTTCGGCCTCACACCTTCAAGGAAGGACTTGAAGTGAGTTTGCTTTCTGAACACATTTCACTGAGGACTTATTAACTACAGTTCACTGCTGATGTTTTACTAAACACTGGAGATGCTATGGAGTTCATCAGTATCAACACTGTATCCAGAGAGGATGCCGTATCACAGGGAATTGATTCCTTATATGTGATGTTGTCAGATGGGAGCGTCCGAAGGTGAGACCAATAACAAGAACAAAATGGAAATAACATTTCATGAAAACCATATAAAGCTCTGACACAAGTGACAGTAAAAATGATTTGTCAAACCTTGATGACAAGTGAGCAAAGTGTAAAACACAAGGGATTGACAGTGAATGTTTAGCATTGAACACATGTCCTATGATCATTTATTAATAGTTAATTAACAACATTTCAACCATTCGTATTGGTAAATAAAACTTTATTACAGGATTATTTGCGTTATGTTGTGCTTCATTTTATTGAGCACAGTGAAGTTGAGGTGGCTCCATCCAGCTGGCTGAGGAAAGACTGAGTCCATTAACATAAATGTTACACATTTAACAGGCCTTTGTAAATCTGAAAATGACAAATACATTTACATCTGAAAGGTGCACAAACTTACCAGATGAGCTACTCAGTGCCCTTTTGGTTACAGTGTTTACTTCCTTTTTATTCATATTTGTCCAACAATTTCTTTGTGAAACTACTGTAATATGATTACAGAATCAAGAAGCTACATCTAAAGTCTGTTCAATTCAGAGATTTATTTTTTAATTCAATTTCTAATGTATTAGTTCAAATAAATATAAAGTATATCAGCTGACCATGATATCGGCATTGGCCATCAAAAAAACATCATCAGTCGAGCACTTAAGAAAATATTATTAATACAATTAATATCTCATCAGATACAATGTTGCCATATATGCAGTAAATGTCTTATATAGAAGATTTAACTTAATTCAGTCAGCAGTGATTGAATATCAAATAAATATATCAAAATATATGCAATGCGTCACAAACTTATTCATATTCAACTCATAGTTTACCTCCTCAATCACACATTTACAGTGTTTGCTATACGGCTCAATGACATGATGTGCATATTTGTGTGTCCAGGTGCATTATTCCCTTTTATAATAATTTGATAAATTCATGACATATATCACTTTATTCTATCAAACATATTTAATTCATATCAACTTTATTACACTAAAATAAAACAGTTTTATGTTTTGGTATCTTAAACCCCCAAAATGTCAGGTGGTACAGACTCAGAAAACTATTTGAAACATCGTAATCAAAAATTACTAAATACTATGGGATAATTCTAGGTTTGAAACCTTTCATATAAACACATTTTACAAATATCAGTAGTTTTAAGAGGTTACGATATATTGTATATTCTCAAATGTCAGGGTGGTACACCTGCAGACATGACTGTTTGATTATGAATTGATAAGGTAATAACCGTAAATATGATAATGCATTATCCAGAGGAGGTCAACTGGTCCTTGAGCAGAGGAAAGGTTTGCAGATACTCATAAAAACTGATCATTTCAAGTATGAATAAGCACTTTCCATGTCAGATGACATAAAAACTTTAAAATGTCATTTAACAACTGAAACTAGTTTAAACACATTGTTCAAAGCATTGCATTAGTTTTTAAATTATTTAAATGAACAAAAACACATAAAGCCAATCCAGTTTTGAACACACATGACAGAGAAACCACAAAAACACACTCGGCTCTAATGAAAGGTAACATCCTCGTGCATCTCATTTACACATTTAAACAAAACACAGATCAATTAATCATCGATTCTTACCCTTTCAGACGCTTTTGAACAAGAGTGAACAAACACGCGCCTTTCTCCCCTCTGATCTCCCGCGGACTGAAGAAGCGGGAGCGCGCAGCAGCAGCGCGCCGGTGACGTCACAACTGAGATTCACATGCGATTTTAATATTTAAGGTAAAAAAAAATGGGTTTCACATAATTATTTAATTATTATAGTGTAAAACATTGCGGAAGTGACCGCATTATGCCCACATATAAAACATATAAAACATAAAATAGTATTTTATATCACTGAAATGTATGATGTCTGTTATTGTATATTTTATTTGGAGAAATGCAGTGTTAGATAACTGTGTGATTTGTATATGTACATTTCTGAAATTCATAACTTTGGACACAGTCACCTCTGGTGATAACAGATCACTCTAAACTGTAATGATTTTTAAAAAGTGATGGGGAAATTTCAATGTAATAAAATATATCCTGACAGAATCTGTTCTGACCCAGCGGGCAATTGATGTCAAAACGACGTCAAATTGACATCAAACACTGACGTCAAAAAACAGGTCAAAAATGCAAATCAAATTGATGTCAAAAACTTGACGTCAATTTGACATCCACACATTGATGTCTTCTCGACCACCCAAATGATGACACAAAAGTAATAATGTAATATAAAATTTTATTATATTTATCAGTCATACATATACATTCAATACTGGATTTTGTAAATTAAAATTAAAAATTGCTTTATTGGCATGAATGTAATATTGCCAAAGCTAGGAATCTATGAACATAAATAATAATACATGAATAATAATACATATATGAAGATTCATAATAATGATAATAATAATAAACATCAAAATAATAGAGGAAAATATTACAACATAACTTTAATTTAAATAAACAGTGTAACAAATTAGAACAACGTATCGTCCCATTTTAATTTGCTTTACATGCATTCTAGATACATGTGTATAATGTGTGTGTGTGTGTGTGTGTGTGTGTGTGTGTGTGTGTGTGTGTGTGTGTGTGTGTGTGTGTGTGTGTGTGTGTGTTGTGTGTGTGTGTGTGTGTGTGTGTGTGTGTGTGTGTGTGTGTGTGTGTGTGTGTGTATGTATGTATATATATATATATATACACACACACACACACATACTGAGGGTCACTGTGGTAAAATAGCAAAACACACTGAGGTCAGATGCAATACACACATTATACACATGTATCTAGAATGCATGTAAAGCAAATTAAAATGGGATATGGAAAAAGATGATTGATGGAGTAGATGGAGATAAATGCAATTTCTGAACATTTTCCTAATCTGAATCTGAACACAGATCAATTGCTGTCTGGCCCTTTTGCCGTCCCATTCCCCCATATCTGTCGGGAGCAGCCCGGAGATAGTTCTTCATGTGATGTTTTATATCAGCCTCTGAAGATGCTGGGCTTGACTGCTGTACAGCACCTGAAAGAATTTGGAGCAAATTTTGTATTTTTGTATTACTTGTTTCACAACATTTAAAGTAGAGCATACATAAGATTTTTAGCAACCATCACTTGTAATTCACAAAATAATTTAGAATCTCTAAAGCTAGTGTTATACTTTCTATGTGTGCGAGTTATGCATGACGTGATGCAAACCCACTGCCATTCTAATAATAAAAGACTACAGTTAACTACAGCTACTGACAGAACTGATCTTTAGCAAACTCTGCACAGAGGCAATTTGGTCCATGGTCCGTGTACTTTCTGGAAATGAAATTTTTATTTTAGAAAGAGATTTTTTAAAATGATAAATTACCATTATTTTAATTGTCTTCTGATACTCCAGAATCAAACAACTGGAAAACAAGGCATTTTCCATTTTTCTGTTGATGCACGGAAAAGACACAGAAAAATGCTTTAATTTTTAATGTTTGAAGGACAGCAGCACCTGGCCAGCAGTTTCTTGAGTTGCACTACATAATACGCTGTGGCTATCTGTAGTGTAGCCTTTACTGTATATACTTTTTAAAGTGTATCATTACATATAGGCAACATATATAAATATAAATATTTTTATTTTGCGCTGATATAATCAGCTTTACAGAGTCGCGACAGCTGCTCTTTGAATACACTGTGCATCACCGTTGCTTATTCGCACTGATAATTCGTTCACACTGTGTGCCGGTTTGTTTTAGCCTATTTATTATTAATTCCACAGTAAGAACAACATAATCTTGTGATCTGTGGATGAACAATTTCTAAAAAAGGAAATGATGATGACAAGGATATTAAACCGAGCTGTAAGGTTCGGTGTATCTTTAGCTCTCCAAACACAATGGTGCGTGTCCACTGGTGTGGAGCAGAGTGAGTGTTTACATTTCATTCCTATAGAAGCTGAGCTTCACGCTCGCACAAGAAGCTCAACTTCCATATGAACCGAAAACGCTTGCTCTGCTCCACGTCAGTGGACACACATGCCTATAGCTTTGAGATAAGCTCTGCTTTCAGAACAAAACAGATTTTTAAGGGCGTTTTCACACCTGAAAGTCCGCACCAAGGTCCGAACCAAAGTTCATGTTTTGATACTTTTTATATATTCGGTTAGTTTTGGTTTGGTTTCACACTGCAATTATGCGAGCGCACTAAAGAACTTTACATGACGTACTTGCGTCCTGTTGTCATCAGTTTTGTGGGCGGCATCTTAACATTGATTGGTTTGTTAGCGGACGTGCGTCTGACGTCAGTGTGTTGTCAATCTCGGCGGTTAACTTTGACAAGATGAATGAACAGACGCATATTGTTGCCACTATGCTGTTATTGCTATGGCACTTTTACGCATGGCATCGCGCGCCTTTGTATATTGCTGCCGCAGTTTCTTTATTTTCAGGTGGCATTGCTCTCCCGTCCTCTCATACCCTCTCTCTCTCATCCTCTCCGAAAATACTAGGAAAGTGTCGGAATTTTTGTGCGTCTTTTCGAGTTGACTTCTTATTATGTCTTCGGACCATATTTCAATTAAAAACCTTGTCTCCTCATCTCCCCATGTGCTACCACGGCTCATTTTTCCTATCTTCTGTGACAGTTCTGGTAGTTATGTATTCTTCTGTTGTTTGGAGCTACGCGCGAACCACAGGAACTTCCTGTAAATGGTCTGCAAGTCCGAACCATACAGAAAATTCTTTCACACTAACAACGAACCGAACCTTTGATCAGTTTGATCCGGACCGAGACCACCTCTTTTCGCCGGACCAAATTTCGTCTGTTTGGTCCGGACCGTGGTACGGGGGAGGTTTCACACCTGAAAATTTTATTCGGACCAAACTGAAAAGTCCAAAAATCCGGACCAAACAAGGTAGGTGTGAAAACGCCCTAAGAAGAAGAAAAATTGCGGCGATCCCTGGGTTTAATATGACATTTGAGTGAGGTAAACAACCACACTGTCGGCTCTGTCTCATAGCGCTGGCAAGTCAGATTTATTGCGTCTTAAACGTTTCTCTCTCTCATATGTAGCGAGTTGATGGATGGATGCCTACCAGTCAAAAGTTTGGAAACATTATATATATATATATATATATATAGCAGCACAACTGTTTCCATTATCGATTATAACTGCAGCAATACATTAGAGTGATTTCTGAAGGATCACGTGACACTGAAGACTGTAGTAATGATGCTGAATATTCAGCTTTACCATCACATGAATAGACTATATTTAAAATAGAAAAAAAAAACATATTTTTAAATTGTAATAATATTTTAAAATTTGAAACACTGTATTTGTGATCAAATAAATAGGATTGATGAGCATAAGAGACTTCCTTTCAAAAACATTAAAAATAGTATTGTTTACAAACTTTTGACCGTAGGCTATATGATTTCCAAAGCTACAAATGAGAGAGAGGACCATTTAACCCTTATATTGTCCTTGAGGCCCGTTCGGACCCCGTTTGATGTTTTCCCCACTAAAAAACATTGTTTCCTTTATCTCAGTGTCATGAAATTTTGTGACTTTTGTTACATTTTCTGTCTTAACGCACACAAAAAAAAAAATTGGGTTGATCCAGTTGTTCTGAAATATGTAAAAAAAAAAGAAAAAAAATTCACACTCATGGTCTTCGGGGTCCAAACAGGCCCCACATTTAAAATGAATGGAAAAATGAAAATATTTGACTTTTTCTGTTTCATTTTTCAGTAAAATCAATAAATCCCACATAAAAAAAGGGCACAGAAATTAAGGCCTGGTACTACACCACAAATGCAACGTGGAACAAACCTCTCTCTCTCTCACACACACACACAAATGTATACACGTGTGAATGCAACAGACAGCATTTTTATCAAATTTGGTGAATACAAAAAAAAAACAAATGTAGAATACAGATATGAAGGCATAAGATATAGCACTGACACACATGCATGTGCACACATACACACACACACACACAGAAGTAGAGCGAGAGAGAAAATAAATTATTATTTTAATGTATTTTATAAAGTTAGGGACAGAGCATTTAGACGGATGTCTTTGGGCCTCTGCGGGACATATATGGCCATTACATTTTTTTTTCTATAGCTGCAATTTCTACATTTTTTTTATCTAGACCAGCCGGATTCTCTCCCTAACACATAGATCAATATCCAGAAACTTTTATTTAGTTTAGACCATCATTAAAGTATTTTTCTCATGAAAAAAATTATATTTAATATGCATGTGTGACAGGTTGATAATCTAACGTTCAGTTTTGCTCATTGGAATTGTCTTTATGCACAGCTGCACTACTTCCTGAACTTCAGCCAGCTCCTTTGTGTCCTGTCTGCCATTATTGGACAAACTGATTAATCCAGGTGTGTCTGATTATTGTTGTTGTGACTACAGGGGTCAGGCACACCTGGATTAATCAGTTTGTCCAATAATGGCAGACAGGACACAAAGGAGCTGGCTGAAGTTCAGGAAGTAGTGCAGCTGTGCATAAAGCCAATTGGGGAACTTGTAATGGTTGCATATTGCAAATGACTAGACACGCCCACCGGCGTTGAGCCGCAGTTGATATTGAGTACACCTGTGCGGTGCAATCATGAGGGTGTGTTTGTGTCTAGGGGTGTGATTAAAAACCCTGTATAAGTTGGTTGATTGTTATTCTCTGTGCGGTGTGAAGTAACCGGCTACCCATTTCTAGTTGCTTTGCCTCTCTGGTGAGTTGTTTTCCGTATGTTCCCGTCTCAATCGCAGATCATGGTCTAAATATAGCCTATGTTTGACATCAGGAATGTGTGTGTGCGTGAAGTGGCGAGCGCAGGGAACCTAAAGGTTACTATAGCTCATAGCTGTCAACATTGAACATTGAAAATAAGGGAGATTTCCCGGAATCCATCCACAAAATAAGGGAATTTTTTTTTAAAGACAATTCTTACCCACAAACTAAAAAAAAAAAAAAAAGCACTAATCATTAACATAAAGAGTTTATAACTACACAATATATTTTGATTTTGGCCGTCAGGGACCTGATCCATCATCGCACATCACAATCATCTAATCTACTCTCCTTGAAGTTCACTTCCCGCTACTTTTTCCCTCTTCCTCCCGCCCGCCGCTGCAACTATCTTCTTCTTCGATAGTAGCCTAAGCCAGTTTCCCAACCTTTTTTCAGTCATGGCACCCTTTGAAAATGTTCTCCATTTTGTGGCACCCCCTCGCATGCGTTATGCTAGGGGTGTAACGGTACAGATTGCTCACGGTTCGGTTTGTATCACGGTTTTAGGTTCACGGTTTCGGTACGGTTCAGAATTTCCTATGTTCAGGGAAAAAAGGACTACTGTCAAATAAAACAAGAAAATAATAAGAACGAATAATTTAAATACAAGCAGCAGCACAAATAAATACAATTGAGCAAAGATAGGCCTACTAATAAAATAAACTATGCTTTTCAGGTTTTTCAGGTATGTCTAACATTAGTTTTCAGGTACAGAAATTGATCAAATGTAAAATAACATTGCATGTTTGACTGTATAAATTAAAGATTAATCCTATTAAGCTTACAAAAGCTTTTCAATCAAGAGCAGTGAGTGATGTCCTTGTCTTTTGTTGTTTGACATTAAACAGACAGCAGTAAAGGCTACTGCCCCTTTAAGACCTAATGCTCGGATATGCGTCGTCTTTCTCGACTGTATAAAGTTTACTTAAGGCATATACAGACTATGTCTGCTAGAATACTCATCAAGATGGACATGTTGACATACTTTTTGCGTGAGTTTGTCCGTTCAAGAGCAAGACTTGAAAGAGAACTCAATATTTGTTCGCTGTGAGACGTGTGCGCGCTTTCGGATGAGTGCACAGAGACACATTTTCTCACAGCGCGAGCGGCTTCTCATTGGCGTCTTCTGGCACTACACCCGGGTGATGACGGCGAAAATGACTGGTCATATTCGAACATACGGCAGCACTCGCATGCATTGAACAAAGTTCACAAAGAGAGAATTATTCGAAAAATTTGAACAAAATAAAAAATATTTTAAGGACTTTTACACGGCACCCTTGCTCTCGTCAGACGGCACCCCGGTTGGGAAACACTGGCCTAATGCCGCGTTCCAGTGTAACGGAGGCCAGCTAGTAGTTGCTGTGCGAGTAAACCTCACTCCTCTAATCTCAAGAGATGCTCTAGCGACTGACGCTAGAGGTTGCAGCCTTTAGCCTCCTTGTTAGAGCGTCCGACTCTCATGCCGGCGGACCCGGGTTCGAGTCCTGCTTGGAGCGGGGCGGTTCGAACAGGAGGGGTTACATTGGTGCCGTGACCCGGATGGGAGTGCGGTTTAGGGGGGTGAGTGTAACGGAGGCCAGCTAGTAGTTGCTGTGGGAGTAAACCTCACTCCTCTGATCTCAAGAGACGCTCTAGCGACTGACGCTAGAGGTTGCAGCCTTTAGCCTCCTTGTTAGAGCGTCCGACTCTCATGCCGGCGGACCCGGGTTCGAGTCCCGCTTAGAGCGGGGCGGTTCGAACAGGAGGGGTTACACCAGGCAACCTGTAACTCGTGTTTTTCCAACCTTCTACCCGTGAAAGTGCACTGGAACGGCAGTCAAACCCGTGACTTCCCACCCGTGAACTCGTACTAGATCGATGTACTCCCAGTTACGAGTTCTGACGTCACAGAGCCCGCGAAGCAACAATGGCAGCCCCCATGGATGCTGTGTTTTTGGAAGTCGATTGAGTGCAAGAATAAATTAATACCAAATACATTTCAAAATATACAAAGAACGTAAAATAAAAGGTATAACGGCTTCTCTTGCCTAATGCGTCGTTTTTTCTCCTCCGTTTTCCTTCAAGTAAGCAATGAGTAAGCACTTTTGGCGATAGAAATGATGGTAAATGAGCATAAGCACCGTACGGCTCGCCATGTTTTGTTTACATCTAGCACCACAATTCCTTGCGCCCAAGCAGTTTGGCGTGACTTTGCCTGGAACGCTACAAAGTCGTAAGTCGTGGTTTGAAGTCGTAATTTACGGGCTCAAAAACCTGCCTGGAACGCAGCATAAGCTACTGTCTGTGTACTGCCACCTGCTAGACTGGATGTCTAGCAACCCAATTGCAAGCCACTTCACAAACAGATAGTTGCGCGTTCTGAGTTAACACAATCAGAGCGTAAAAATATGGGATATTTTACGGGAAAATACTAACACGGGAAGACAGCGGGAAAAGAGCAAAAATACGTGAGAAACCCGGAAAAAACGGGAGGGTTGACAGCTATGCTATAGCTTAAATTCCCCTACGAGGTAAGAAGTGTTATAATTGGTGTCTTATTTTGGGCAGCGGGGAAATTAATCAATGTATTTGGGTGATTCTTCAATTGGGGGCTATTTTGCCATTTTACATTTTGATGAATGAAATTTGGTTGAATTTTGTTAGGATTATGTCAAGACAATGTTTACATGCTTTGATGTAAAGATATAATAATGGCCATGAGCTTAAATATAATTTGAGTATTTTATATCTATTTGCCAACTGGCACTGCAAAACGTCATTACCATCACAACATCAAAAAGTATCATAATGCAAAGAATGTATCAAGGAGATAATTTAAACTCATTTATCTTGCAAACATTGTTAACCTTCAACAATACGTATAAAAAACTAAATGTTTCCATTCAGCGAATTACATATATTTTCTTGTTCTTACCATCAAAATTTGTTTTTCTGTGTTCATCAAAGCACACTTTTGTTTAATTTCTGGAAAATTAATTTTTAGATGTTTTTTCTTTTAATAGGTGGATGAGTATTTCATTAGGCTTTTCATGTAGCACCTGAAGATTGAACATAAAACAGTTTTAAATATATGTTTGCTGTAAATTAAGCAACGTGGCGGTAATGACATACTGTTCTGGTAATGACATAATGTTTTGGTAATGACATAAATGAAAAGTGCACTGATACATAAAGCAAATTTAAAGGCTTAAATAATGACTTCTGGTGAGTGTTGTTGAAAGAAATGGACAGATGTGAGGAGATATATATAAATATGACACAACCATCAACTTGAACATGTTTATTTCAATCATGAAGAAACCATACAATATTTTCTAGAGAATCAATTGTCACAATGGGATAAAACAGCATAAACATATCCTTCATAAACATTTCATAACTATGACTATTACCATTAGGTGAAATATTATATGTTTGGGTTGCATTGGGTTAAAACTAACAATGCATAATGAAATATGTTTGCTTTCAAACATGTATTTGAACATTCAAAATGTGAATTAGAGATGATAAAGGGAGATGGATGGGATGTGGAGAGAAAGAGATACTGGGCCCTAGTTTAAATGACAGGCATAGTGTAGTCACTCAATGAGCAAAGTGTCCTGAAGATTAACTCCAGCCATGCCATTGTGTGTCATGTGAGAGTATTGTGGTGACCCAATGTTTTTGCTTAGGATCTTGCTCATGGTATTAAAATAAGCTAATTTAATTTCATAAAGAATTGTCCTTGTTATTAAATTAAGTTTTATTTAGAATTTAGACTTTGCACTTTTCCTGCAATTTAAATTAGGGGCCACTGACAGAAAAAGAGGTAGTAAAAAAGTTGAGGGAGAGAGCACACTAGTTGACCTAACATGAACATCCAGAACTATATATCTCCAAGGACCGTCCTCTTGACAGATCTCTTATCAGTGGGAGAACAATTTCTCCCAGACATCTACTGGTAGCATCATGTGCCTTTTCGTCACCGGCTGAGGTGGTGGGATAAGACCAAGAAAATCATGTGGCTGATACCACAGAATATCATCCCTCATAGGCCAAAAGAAGCGGTTCTTGGGGGGATGTCTGGAGATCTTGGGGGGGGGTGTTTGAAGCTACATAGTGTTGTACTTCCTGTCGAATTTTGTCATTGGCTCTTTTATTGTTTTGGTTAACTCTCCATTGTTTGCGTTTCTGTCTTTGCTCCCGTTTTGAAAGTTGTGAGATTATTTTAAGCTTTCCTGTTTCTTTTCTTCTTTTGTATCTTTCCTTTTCTCTGTCAATGTACTGCTGATATTTTACAGGATCTTCCTTCAATTTTTTTCTATAATCTCTAGACCTTTCAGTTGATTTCTTGGGAGCCATTCTGGTTAAAAAATAAGAAAAAATTGTTTTAGGAAGTAAGGCATCTCACTTAAGTTTCATTGTAAAATCACACTATTATGCTTCTTTAACTTAATTTATAAACACATAATATGATATAGATAGTGACACAGAACATGTCATTACCACCATCACTTGTCATTACCATCACAACAAGTTGTGTATTGGTAATGACGTGTTGCGGTAATGACATTTAAAAAAAAATCAGGAAAAAAATGCTAGGTCATGGATTAGCTAACATCACTCAACAGCTAGTACAAAAAGAACTTTAAATACACATAAATCATGTGAATATATATATATATATATATATATTTATTAAAATATTGCTGCTACAGCATTTATGGCATTTATCTTCTTTATGATCAGAAGGAATTCATGATTAAATTACTTACTTTTTCAGACATCAAATGTCACTGTTCTTCCATGGCTGACATGTGCTCCCCTGCTAGTCTTCATTTCCATGGTTACGGCATAAACAAGTCTCACCCTCAAAAAAATCCTTGCTATAATCATAGACTGTCGCGGTAATGACAGTATTGTTGTGGACAATACTAAATTGTTAAAAATATTCACAAATTGCACAGATATGAACCAGAATTATGCATCAAGTGCCTTTTTAAGTTACTGTTTAAACATATATTGTGATTTTTTTTTTTTTTAATGAACTGATAACATTTAATCACATTTTCAGAGCAGATAAGTTTTAAAGTCTGGGTTGGGGACAAGGCCTGAGTAGCCAAATATTAGTGATGAAAACATTTTTAAACATGTAAATCAAACTGATTTTAGTGTATACAATTTTTTGGTGGTGCAATAAACATTATTTGAAATAACTAAACTATTTATTTTAAAATATAGTATTTTTAACATGAATGTATAACCTGGGGACATAAAAGTTCCCCTAATTGAAGAATCACCCATTTATTATTAGTGTTTTTATTGCAGGTGCGGCCCAAGAGTGCTAGCTGCTGTTTTTTTTTTTGTGTTTTGTTTTTATTTTTATTATATTTATCTTGTCACTATTTCATGGTCCTAGTAGCCTACAACTGACGGCAGCGGATATTGAGGTGTTGAACCGCTAACGATCGAGCTCTTTAACGAGCTGCTCGTAAGAAATGTGTTGAAATACTGACGTAGCCTAATGTATGTTCGATGGGCTATTAAGTTATAGTAAATTGATATGCTGGTAGCCTGGTCCATTTAAAGCAGTGCAAACAATATTAATATTAGTTTTAATTGAGAAGTGAAATATGATGTTATTGTGACTGAGTGGTGTAATTATTTTCTTTTTTGTTAGTCTTGTATTAAATCTACTTGCCAGTTATATCTGCCGGTAGCTGGAACTGTGATATTGGGGCTTAACAGAAGGGGGAGTGTATTTGCTTTCTTTTGATATTCTTTTTATTTGGTGTGACACTTGCTTTACGTTTTGTTTACTCACGGATTTGCTGTGTTTTTCCCTGCTGTTAAAGTGGTCAAATTGTGGTCTCTTGTTTCTGTCGGTATTAATTGGTAAGCTGTATTTGAGACCTATTTTGATGTTTTAAGTGAATGATTTTTTTTCCCTGTGATAAATAAATTTGGTATATTTTTGGAAAGTCATGTCTCCGTCTTCAGTGCAATCCGAACCAGCAGGGTCCTTTCTCTTGTTGTAATTCTTTTTGGTTTAACTTTCTTTTTGGGTTATTTGTATTACTTTATACTTTCCTGGGTAGAGAAGGAACCTAGGTGGCGTAGTCGGGTATTTTTATATTTAACCAAAGGCTACACATGGTAATGGTGTAGTTGAGTAATTATGTGGTAAATATGTAAAAAAAAGTAGCAACATCCCCCTAAACACAGCATCAATATATAGTTGTAAAGCAAAACAAATAAAAATATGATGTATACAGTGCCTTGCAAAAGTATTCGGCCCCCTTGAACTTTGCGACCTTTTGCCACATTTCAGGCTTCAAACATAAAGATATGAAACTGTAATTTTTTGTGAAGAATCAACAACAAGTGGGACACAATCATGAAGTGGAACAACATTTATTGGATACCTCAAACTTTTTTAACAAATCAAAAACTGAAAAATTGGGTGTGCAAAATTATTCAGCCCCCTTAAGTTAATACTTTGTAGCGCCACCTTTTGCTGTGATTACAGCTGTAAGTCGCTTGGGGTTTTGCACATCGAGAGACTGAAATTGTTGCCCATTCCTCTTTGCAAAACAGCTCGAGCTCAGTAAGGTTGGATGGAGAGCATTTGTGAACAGCAGTTTTCAGTTCTTTCCACAGATTCTCGATTGGATTCAGGTCTGGACTTTTGCTGCCTTCAGGTGCTATTGGAAATTTCCTAATTCCCACTTTAGAAGTCGTGATTACGAGCTTGTTGCATTCAAGTGCTTTGTTGTCGGAGTGAACAGGAATCATGGTGGACACCAGGTTATTCTTGCCTATTTATTGGGAAAATCTTATTAAAACCAAGATCATTTGTAGTGTCCCATGCACCATCAACCATATAAACATTACAGAGTCCGCTTTCTGCTGGTTCTGTAATTTCAGTCAAATGCAGGCTATTTTCGCTGTGTACCAAACATACAATACGCTTCATATGATTACTCTTACATGTAAATATGCACTACATTAATGTCAAGACAAGACGACCAAGCTGTTTTGGGAAAAAAAAACAATAAAATCACACCTGCCACAGCAGTAGTTCTCTCCGCCACCATGTTTAAAGCTTATGACACGCCCATCTTGGGAATTGGGGTATCAAAATTATTTCCGAACTTCCCAGTGGTAAACACGACATCAGAGGGCGTTCGTGTGCAATTTTTACCTAGGAAACTCGTATTTACGATAATTCAGAGAGCACGTGAAGGCAGCATTTGACTTGGCCATTCTAACACCTGGATATGTTCATTTTTGAACCATTCCATTGTAGATTTATGTTTTCGATCATTGCCTTGTTGGAAGACAAATCTCCGTCCCAGTCTCAGGTCTTTTGCAGACTCCATCAGGTTTTCTTCCAGAATGGTCCTGTATTTGGCTCCATCCATCTTCCCATCAATTTTAACCATCTTCCCTGTCCCTGCTGAAGACAAGCAGGCCCAAACCATGATGCTGCCACCACCATGTTTGACAGTGGGGATGGTGTGTTCAGGGTGATGAGCTGTGTTGCTTTTACGCCAAACATAACTTTTTGCATTGTTGCCAAAAAGTTCAATTTTGGTTTCATCTGACCAGAGCACCTTCTTCCACGTGTTTGGTCTCCCAGGTGGCTTGTGGCATACTTTAAACTACACTTTTTATCTTTAAGAAATGGCTTTCTTCTTGCCACTCTTCCATAAAGGCCAGATTTGTGCAGTATATATTATATTATACGGAGACTTGATTACACACAGGTGGATTCTATTTATCATCATTAGTCATTTAGGTCAACATTGGATCATTCAGAGATCCTCACTGAACTTCTGGAGAGAGTTTGCTGCACAAAGTAAAGGGGCTGAATCATTTTGCATGCCCAATTTTTCAGTTTTTGATTTGTTAAAAAAGTTTGAAATATCCAATAAATTGTTCCACTTCATGATTGTGTCCCACTTGTTGTTGATTCTTCACAAAAAATTACAGTTTCATATCTTTGTTTGAAGCCTGAAATGTGGCAAAAGGTCGCAAAGTTCAAGGGGGCCGAATACTTTCGCAAGGCACTGTAATTTGTATTATCAATTTTTCTTTTTATACAATAGCTCTGTAAAAGTCTGGGGTCTGAACGGGCCCCAAAGACAATGAGTGTAAACTGGAAATGAGCAGAATATAAGCGTTAAGATGCAACAAATCTGACTTGCCAGTGCAATGAGACAGAGCCGGCAGTGTGGTTGTTTACCTCCGCTCAGTCAAATGTCATATTAAAAACAGATCGCCGCGATGCACAGCTAATCGTTGGAAAAATTAGCTTTTTTTTGTTTTGTTTTGAAAGCAGAGCTTCTCTCAAAGCTACCTATAGACATGTCCACTGGTGTGGAGCAGAGCGAGCGTTTTCAGTTCATACGGAAGTTGAGCTTCAGCAGGGTTGAGTAGGATTTCTTATGCATTGTAATTAAGCATTTGCGGTGGCTAAAAAGCTTGGCACGCAATGAGTAATACTGACCTAGTAGATCCTCTAAATATACTAGAAAGTGATCTAGTATTACATACCTATAATAACTTGGCAGAGCCGTGTTTTGCCAAAGGCTTTCTTTGCCCCTGTGCCATCCATGTTCATCATGGCCATCAACCTGTTTGAAAGGATTCTGCCAATAGAAAAAAGACAACCAAGTGAAATTTGTAACTAATAGTATTCTATTTTTGAGAAATGCCTCAAAGTGACTGAGAAAAACTGTACTGTTGAGTTTAATTTACCTTTTCATCACATTTTTCACACAGTCCTCAAGGTTTGCACCCCCAATCTTGACCAACCGAGACATCTGAAAACATTTTTAGAAAAATTTACATTTTATTTTTCAGGAACACAGAAAAGAATAGGATAGAAACAGTATTACTATTGGCCTGACATAGTTAAACAGACCATCAGATTCTTCTTTCCTTCATCAACCAGTTGCCTTTCCAGATTCTTGAGTTCCCGTCTGCTGTTCGTATTCTCCAGGTGGAACTGAGAGTTTGGGGGCTCACAGTTTTGACCCACCTGGGACAGCTTTGCCCGAATATTGGCCAGCAGATAGAGGACCCGTCTTTGGAACTCTGAAGGTTAAATCAGAATGAAATAAAAATCATCCCATTTGCAACAACACTGTCAGTAAGAAAATAAGGAGGTATTCTTACTTCCATTTTCTAATGGGAATAGGTCACCACCCTCTTTGTGCTGGTTCTCCCTACGTGGTGTGTGGGACCACAGATGAGAAGACCGGGAGCGCTGGTGTGGAGAGCTGTGGTGCAGAGTTTGGAATCTCTGGTGTGGAGTGTGGGATCTTTGGTGTGGAGTTTGGAATCTCTGGTGTGGAGTGTGGGATCTCTGGCGTGGAGTGTGGGATCTTTGGTGTGGAGTGTGGGATCTTTGCTGTGGACTGCTGTAACTTGGAGAGCGGGAGCTCTGGCGCAGAGTGCTGTGGCGTGGAGAGCGGGAGCTATGGCGCGGAGTATGGGATCTCTTGCGCAGAGTGCTGTGGCATGGAGAGCGGGAGCTATGGCGCGGAGTGTGGGATCTCTGGCGCAGAGTGCTGTGGCGTGGAGAGCGGGAGCTATGGCGCGGAGTGTGGGATCTCTTGCGCAGAGTGCTGTGGCGTGGAGAGCGGGAGCTATGGCGCGGAGTGTGGGATCTCTGGCGCAGAGTGCTGTGGCGTGGAGAGCGGGAGCTATGGCGCGGAGTGTGGGATCTCTGGCGCAGAGTGCTGTGGCGCGGAGAGTGGGAGCTCTGGCGCAGAGTGCTGTGGCGTGGAGAGTGGGATCCCAGGTGCGAAGTGTGAGAGATGTGAAGGGGACTGCAGGACCTGGATATAGAAGTCTTTTCTCCTGATCCCGATGCCTGACCTGACTTTTGTCGAACCCTTGGTGGTTTTGGCAAGGACGGACCTGATGGATGAGAGACAACCACATGGAACAATTACACTGTGTTACAAATTATTGTGTAAGTGACAACCACTGTAAACATTTGTATGAGTTTTGATTAGAGGAAAATGCAACTTTACACACAACTGCCGGCCTGCATGGAGAGGTTCTTAAGACACCAGACCAGCAGCTTCAAAAACCTGTTTGCTGTTCAACACTGGCTTTTTTTTTATTGCTGTCTTTTTAATACAATTCATTATTTGACAGAAACTTTCCTGAAAGGTGCCATAGAATATGGCGTCATGAATAATAATGTTGTGCTCTGCTCTGATTGACTGTTTCACAGCAAGGCTAGATCAGAGCCAGAGCCTAGTTTCAAATCGGTTCTTTGTGTTTCCACACACAAAGCCCCAGCTCCGAGCCAGGAAAAGTGGTTCTTAAGTAGCACCAAAACATTGCTGGGCTAGAACAGGGCTAGAAGTAAGAACCGATTACGTCAGGCGCTGGGGGCGGGGTCAACAAGACGACCACAAACTTGAGATCCGCCATGTTTGAAATAGCAGCTAATGGAGCTAACAGCTGCTGTTCGTTTGTAATCTCCGTCTATACAAATTACGGCGAACTACATGAATGCGTTGGATTCGCTGTGTTTGCGTTGTGTTTTGATGCCGATGTAGGATCGTAAAGCCATGTGAATGAATAGTAACGCAACGTTTGCATTGTTGATGGAAGGCTTGTTCGCAGCGGCGCTGTGCAGAGACCGATCGCCGTATGATAACGAGTCCAGCGAGAGCACACGACTCCTTATGCTTTTGATTCACTCATGCGTTTTTTTTTATATCATACGTGGATCGGTCTGCGCAGTGACGATGCATCTCGAACAAGCCTGGTGTGTGTGTGTGTGTGTGTGTGTGTGTGTGTGTGTGTGTGTGTGTTTCCCGCCCAATTGCTACTCAAAACAAGCCCAATCGCGTTCCAGGGGGGGATTCCCCAGTAAAAATCACATTTGGGGGTAAAATATGTGTTTTTTGGCATGGTTGCCTACTAAAATTCGCAATATGGGGCTAAATATCACATAATTGGGGTCGCTTCATCCCGCGGACATGAAAAAACAGCCCGCGGCAAAACCACATACTTGGCAACATTGCCGCTGCCTCGCTAGCGTTGCTGAGAGAGATGAGACGTAAACAATGACGTAGACATGGCTCTGTTGTGGCTCTCAGCAGGTGGAAAAGCAAACTGGTTCTTAGAAGGCTCCTCAGTCGAACCAACTATGAACTGGGACTAGCTCTGGCTCTGAATTAGCTCTAGCACTGCCTTGGTGGAAAAGGGGTATCTGTGATCAGATCTCTACTCTATAGTACACAATTAATCTGTCCTTATAACGCAGCACATACGCACTTAATGATAAGTAATATTACCTTTACTTCGAAGGTGGGACCTCATTGTTTTCAAAGACAGTTGTGTTCCCTTAGATAAAACGATAGGACCATCTTGAACAGTGTTTGTAGGAGCCATGTAAGGTGTAAGTCATGTCACCAAGGGGAGTGTCATTCATTAAGTGTGTTTAAGACACCTGTCGGGGTGTGTGTTGGCGGGGATGAGTGTGGGAGCATATACTTTTGTTGACCGTGCAAACTGTAGAAATAAACCAAGATGAAATATGCAAGAATTGGCGTGTCATATATACGTTTTTCCTGCACTCAGCTCCTTAGCGGTTTTGGATTGATTTTATTGTGCCGCTACAGTGTTAGTGAAAGTTTCATTCTATGGCACCTTTAATAAGCCTTTGTCTGACCAAGTTCTCTTGGGCTGTAAATTACTCACAAATCTTATGATAGTTCTATAATCTCCATTCAATTTTCACACAATATTAGTTGTTTTCATGCCTTTTGCATAACATACTTAATAGCTTAATTGCTTAATAATTTGGAACAACAAATTAAAGTAGGGATTCCATTTACCTAAGTAGACCTGGCAAACTATTTTACAAACCTGTCTGAGATTGATACCAGTTATCTAAAAAGATATGAAGAAATAAAACAAACGCTTTCTTTGAAAAACTATAATCGGAATATGTATTGTACTGAAATCCTACCGATGTCACTTGCATGATAATTTGGAACACAGTGTAGATGACGAATTTGCTGCAATTATATACACTTCCAGAGAAACAATATATATAATACAAGGTATGATGCGTAACAGTTTGCTTACTGTGTTGTGACTGTGCTTCCACACATCGCTTCTGCACATTACATCCAGTTCCACCACCATCTGGGCTGCTTTCATCCGCATCTGTGTAAGAGGAGAAACAACAGTATCATTACAATGCGTAGCATCACAAGATATAATATCCTTCAGCACCAGGGACCTGTCACAGTGTGCACTTATTCTATACCTAAGATAAACCCTGGGTATTTCTTTTTCTTCAATACCCTTCTGCCAGGACTACATTCTTCCACACTCAGCTCTGCGGCTGTCGTTTGGTCGTATGCCTCACACACTTCCCGCTTCTCTGAAGTAAAGTTTAAAAACGAACTTGATGTGAGTAGTCGAAACCCCCTGATTTAGCTTTTAAAAATGGATGAATGGATCTTACTTGATTTGATTTTGATTTTCAGCAGTGGAAACTTTTTCCAGCTGCTTGCTGGCTGTCGCATCTCTTCGACTGCTTTAGTTACATTAGTCCCTGGTGGCCAGTGAACCATGTTGTCCTTCACCCAAACCTCCGGGATGACTCCCTCCTCTTCTCCATTTGGCTCTGTCCAAACTGCCCTGACCCACATCATGAGACCTATACAAGAACAAGAACAAATCAAGAACAAGAACAAATCAGTATGAATAGAGTATAGTTTTTATAGCAGTTGGAACTCAGGAAACTGCAACAACTAACTTTACACAACTTAGTCATTCTCTGAATGTGTTGCATGCAATCTACATAAGGGCAGCATTTCCCCCTCCACACTCAGAACACGCATTGAGACAACCTCCACACCCTCACAATGTTAATTTCTGGAAAAGCAAGAATATTTAGTAACATACTTACATTTCAGTTAGTTACATTCTACATGATGTAACAAGGGGAACAAAATATACCCCTTGTCAGCTTCACCAGGGTTGGCTGGCAGACAGACAACTTTATGATCCAACTGCTGTTTGCTGATCAGTCGACATCTAGCTCTGCTGATGTCTCTAACACGGACAATGTTGAGCAGTTTCGAATCACAAGGTTCACTGAAGAAACTCTCTGTGTCGCATTGGCGTAGGACATCACAAACCAAGGTGCCTTCTTTGCGTATTTCCTTTACAAAGACAAAGTCCTTGTTCTGAAGGATGAAACAACAATCTCGTGGCCTTGTGGAGATGCGAGTAAACCTCTCTTTGGGTAAGGGCCTACATTTTGTTGACTGTTCTAGTTCTGCTAGACGTTTGGCAACCTGCACTATAGGATTACGAGATTGTCTGACCATCTTCTTTAGAGTCTGCAGGTAGTTCTCAAATGGAAAAGCTGAAAACCCTTTCAGTGAACATCTGAAGTGTTCCACATCATCTGGCAAGTGAGTTAGTGAGTGCACATTGTACACAGTGAAAGTGTTTCCATACACATCCTCACACTTCTTCACATAGTACATGAGTAGCTCTCTGACATAGTCCAGGTGTTCCTCACGCTCTGCATCATCGGAATTCAACAGGATTGACATTGCAACCATCAAGGAAAGAAAGTGATTGTACATAGCATGTGAAACAACTCTTCTCAGAACCACTGGTCCAGTATAAAGGAGAAACTGCCTGAGTTCTGTAGCTTTCCACCTGTCCAATTCCAGTAAACTGCTTCAGACCTCGCAACAACACCAGGTGCTGTAGCACCGAGAACAACTCGTCCCACATAGGTGCCTCTAACTGTGCAGCGCTCACAAGCAAAGTAGCTATTGTGATTCTTTATACACTTCAGGAATGATCGGGCTGGTGCATCACAAATGAAGGCTTTCACAGTCACTTGAAGTGTTTTCTCTCCATGGACTATGCCATCTTGCTTAAGTTGCTGCAACTCCTGAAGAAAATCGGACAGGTAATCTTGAACTGAGCTGGGTTTTGCTTGTCCACAATACAGTGCCACAATGAAGGGTGCAAAATCATGGAAACTGCACAGGATTGGCCACATCTGCATATTTGATGATTTAAACAGTGGAACGCCATCAATGTTGATGCAGATGTCTATGCTGTCTTCGTGGAAAGCAGGACTCTGGGCTAAAACTTTCAAAATGCCAGATGCAATACCAAAGTAAGTATATTGTCCACCACACATTTCAACTACTGCCACTCTTTTGGGAGTCTTCAGCAGTGTTCTGGCATCCTTGGGGAGGCGATGTCCTTGGCGCCTAAGAATGTCTAGCATTTCATTTAGTGCAGACCGCTTGCACTTGTTCGTAGTTGCCCAAGCTGCAACTTCTTCGCCCAGATCAGGAGCAGTTTCCTCTGCAGAATCCTCAGACAGATCAACAACCTCAGAGTCAGTGTCAGAAGACAGCACTAATGCATCTGAGTCGTAATACGAGATGTTGCCATCGGCTGAAGGTGACAAAGAGGCAGTTTCATCCTCACTGGACTGAGCCCCCAGCAGCCCATCTGCATCACTGCTATTTGTATCATCAGCTGCAAGAGCCAGCACTTCAGCATGACGTTTCCGCCAATTTTTGTAGTACGCCATCATTTAAGATTCTCCAGTAGCTGCAAAATAAAGCACGTCAAATTCCATATACTTTTCATTACTTTTCCAAGCTGAGCTGTAAAGGGGGTGTCCGTTTACGTTCACATACTATATGTAGCACTTCTTACCTTTCCTTTACTATGGAGACTAGAGCAACACAGGGCTTACTGCAGCCTTGGCACTGATGGGTCCAGAGGCTGGGGGGAAGGGGAAGAGAAGGATTAGTGTTCTTGTCTATGCTAACAGAAAGTGGCCATAATAACAGTTAAGTTGTGACCTGCTATAAAATAGAAGGAGAATTCAGCCCAAATCGTATTGGGGAGTTTTGGAGATAGTAAAGGATATGGTTTCCCATTTGTATAAAATGTAATATGCATAATAGAATAGAATAGGTAATAAGAAAGGGCGGATAGTACTCTTCACAGTACTAGATGTTGCCACAGTACTAGATGTATTTTAGACCCAACCCATCATTAAAAACACATGACGTTACCTGAAAGTCTAAGATGACTATATAAATAATAAACAAACCTTGAAGTGAAGCATGAGAATATTACTTACCTTGAAATAAAAGCAAGAAAAAGGAGGCTGATGCAAAATCTAATAAATAAAAAAAGATAATATATTACTCACAATAGTTAAAATTATATTACACAACATTACAGATGTTGCATGTATGCTGCAGATTTTGCTCACATGAATACAAGATAAATCTAAAGTGAAACACTAAGAATGTACCTGACAGCAAAGACAGAACAACAAAGGATGCCAATGATCTGTTTGCAAACAAGCAAAAGTGGGAAAATAATAAATTATTTCTTAGAATGGAATTTTTCAATATCAAAATATCAAATATTTCATAGATGTGCAGAAGAACTTTAAAGAGTCACTAAAGAAATTATTATTGACAAATCATGTTGAGTCTAAAATGGTGGTACAGGATTATAGATTAGATCTTTATTTATTGACGAGTATCATAGTATCATTCATAGTATCATTCTGTGACACAGGTTCAGACAGGTAGATGTCTGGCATTGGTATCATGAATCCAATCGAATTCAGAAACTTTGAGAATTTTCTGTGAATCAAATTGAATCATGCAATCTATCAGTCCCCACCCCAACATCTGACCTATAACTTTTATGCTGAGAAGATATCTGACAGGCATTCAAAACATATACTTACAAAGCCAAAGACGCTCTGTGCTAGGGCTCTTAAAAGAGCCTTTGGGGTGTAGTTAACTACTGTTGACTGAGGGAAGGGGAGAGAAAGAAGAAATGTCTGAATATGAGTGAGATATATCTGTACGAATTAAAATGCATTCAATTTCATCAATGATTTATGACTAATCAGGATGACTGCTAGATTTACTTACAATAATCAGACAGCAATCGATACTGAAAAAGAGAGAAGAGAATAATTATTTTCATGGAATAAATGATAAAAGTTAATAAAGGCTTTCAATCTATTAATATATTATTCAAATTATAAAATGCACGAGAAGAGACCAACCCACTAACAAGAAACCATATTAAGTCAGTAAAATACAGTTTGATTCCTGAAAATAATAATGATAATAATTAAACTAAAACAGCAATAACAAAATAAATAGAAGTTATTATTAGCATTAATAATATACTAATGATAATAATAATATTATCAGCATTATTATTAATAATAGCATTAATAATGCTAATAATAACATTAATTTTTTTATTGTTGTTTTAGTTTAATTAATTAATAAATAACTACTAATAATAATATGACGGATGGCCGATTTCATTATAGTTCTCATCTTTACGTCACTCGCTCTCTAGCCTGCGTGAGGCCTTTGAGACAAAATGCTTACTCCATACAAAGCGAAGATATTATTAATAATTGTATAGTTTAGGCTATTTCTTTTTAAGAACGTTAAACGCCTAACGTTAACATGACTGAAATTAACGTTAACATGACAGACATGACTGAAATGAAACAAAAGAGTTGCGTTCAATCTGAGCGGATTTCCTCTTAGGAAGGAAATCCCAAATGACGTCACACAGACTCAACGGCATTTAACGGTATTTAATGATGCGGACAAGTGACGGTGGGGAAAAGAAGGAAATAAACATTATTTATGTTTAGTACGTTTACTGGAAAAGACAGTTCATCAATTTTATGACAATTTAAAAGGTGTAGTATATGTTCATTAGGTGAAAGTGGCAGTTTATCTTTAAGTTAGTTATTTATCTGGTTACCCTGAGTAGCTATACTATAATTAATTTTCTTTAAAGTAAGTGTCATATACCTTTCTAGTGGGCTCATATGTTTTAAAAGTAATTTACCTAAATCAGTTAAGTAAAAAGTACTTTACCTCAGAAAAACTGGAAGTACGGGATGTCCACTCGGTCTCTGCGCGTGGTCACAGACCCGAGCTTATATATGCAGGGTTCGCGGGCTTGTCACGCGATAGAAATGTAAATTGTGACAGAAGATGTATTTTTATTTATTTTATTTATATAAATCAACAATATAATATAGATATATACATACACACTTTATAATATAAATATATATGTATATAAACTTTATAATATAAATAAATAACTTTTTTTTTTACAAAAGATTTACAAAATTATGAATCAATTATATAATAAACAGTTGTGCAGTGTGGGTACCTGGAAGAGAATGGGGAAGAAGGGGATATATATATATATATATATATATATATATATATATATATATATATATATATATATATATATATATATATATGCGCAAGTCATTCAACAACCCATAGGTGGCGATAAATGCGTGACGCAGAGCCAATGCGGAAAGAGAAGAACAAGCTCTACGTCTACGACGCGTACAGCATTGGTGTTTTTGATGTGCAAGTGGTTGAGTGGTAAGTATTATATGCTATAATATGTGGAAATGTGTGGTTAAAATTAAATAAAATAAATAAATAAATAAAAAAAGTTAAAATCTAAAAGTTTGAAAGTTATGCTGTCTTCACGTGCTATCGGAAATTATCGTAAATACTAACTTTTCCCTAGGTAAAATTTGCACATGAACGCCCTCACATTCTGAAACTTGAATGCAGCTCGAAATCACGACTTCAGAAGTCGGAATTATCAAATTTCCGATATACGTACAGACAGCATTAATGTCAGAGAAGGGCAGGTGCCCCAAATGTTTATTAGATGTGAAACTGTTGATTCCCTTACAAAAATAATTTACAGGAATCCTGCAGGATATTCGTATTTTATTTAATTTTTTCACATTGACCATATGTGCAGGAAATTCCTACAGGTTTTATAATGACCCCTTCAGTACAATAAAAACATTCAGCAACACGAGTGAAAAATCCTGCAGGATTCTGGCAGGTTATATTTGTAAGGGTTCAATGATTATTTATTTTTCTGGTGAAAAACCATATATGAATAAATCCATGACATTAAATATTAATGGATAAATATTTACTGAGTAATTAAATATTTTGTTGCAATGGTGACAGTTAAAAAATGAGAAAGCACTTGTCTTTTGCCCCCAAAGTTTTCATACCTGTAGCTCAAGAAATATTGAATGTATCTTCAATAAATTCTGTTTTAAAAAAAAAAAATATTTTGGAATTGTCATTTTTGAAGGCCCTATACCAGGGGTCGGGAACCTTTTTTAACCAAAGAGCCATTTTTTCATTTTTGGTTAATGCATTTTTCCAAAAGAGCCACAGTAAAAAATAATATTAAATTATTATTAAAAAACATGCTTTTTTTTCCCAATAAAATTTGAACAATAGTAATTATTAGGTCCATAACTAAAAACAAACACATATGCAGCAAACAATAAATAAGTTGCAATATGGAATTAATTGTGCAGGGCTTTGTGAGGTTGAGTTATAAATCCTCTTAGTGTTTGTGAACGCACACAGTGCTTACATCTACTGTGTTTACGTGAATACTCGGCTTGGCATTTTGATATATTTCTGTAGCCTATTAATTTGATGTGCAGCCAAGGACAAAGCTGTGCTTGTCCGTGTTGCACTCGGAGCATGTGCACAGCATCCTGTCAGTAACTTATCACGCTTTCGCGACTTATCATATAATTTATTTCCGTCAACTGAAATCTGCGTGGATTATCATAAATACACATTTATTTATCACAAGGGTCTCTACGGCAAAAGCGAAAGTACCTGCGAGTGAAATGTTTCGAAATGTCTCTTTTCACAGCAGACCACCAGTTTCAATAAAAGGATATATTAACGTTTATATAGCCTACTTTTACATTTTCGCTGCTGTTCTAAAAATGGTTTTCGGTTACCTTTAACAAGCCACAGCTGCTTGAATCCCAGAGCAGAAGCTGTTACCACAGAAACGTAAGTGGGTATTGATTGCTGTCGCGACTCGTGACACTCGCGAACAGCACTGAACACGCGCGGCCGGTACAACTTGAATATTAGCTATTATCATACGTTTCATTAACGGTAGGCTGTACAACAAGGGAATTGTAATTGGCTGCTTTTTTCTGCAGAGAGCGGATCTCTGTTGATGTGTCTCATTTTTTTTCTATCGATCATTTGTTGGTAAAGGGTGAGAGACCTGAGCCACATTATTTTTGTCAAAGAGCCAGGTGTGGCTCGCGAGCCATAGGTTCCCGACCACTGCCCTATACTGTTTAATTATGGATATATTGAGATCTCAATATGGTTTCAAAGAATACATTGTTAAATTGTACACCTTTACATCATGTTAAATTATGAGCTTTTCTTTTTCTTGACCAGGCAGGCTTGGTGCATGTAATCATTCAGAAATTGCTATACCATGTCCAATGGGAGGCTCAAAAAGGGAGACATTGGAATGTCCTCATTCTTCTGACGTCTTGTCATGTGTGATTGGTGTGTAGAGGGAGGTTGTCCACCTCTGGGTAAGTCACTCGCCCAAAAACCCATGTGCCTTTCTGTGTGCATTTGTATTGATATATCACTCTAAAGTTTAAACTATGATCATGTTTTACTACACATGTGAAAACGAGAGAGTATAGAGATTCAAAAATTAGCGAATATGTGCATATATCAACAACGTAAATGAATTAAACATGCGACCATGATATTATTACATGTTAACAAATTAATTGTATTAGCAATCATAAATCAAAGAACAAATTTCTAAGAAATATATTTTACCTAGATGACCTTGATCACTCAGTCACTTTGTGTAAGTTCCAGTAGGAAACGGCGTGGGCGCTCTTGATGGTCTATGGGCGCACCTTTGCTTATTTATGATTTTTCGGTGGCAAAAACAAATTAATTGTGGTATTACTTATCAATATATTATTAACATTTTACAAAAGTCAAACTCAAATGCAGTTACCAAAACTATTGATTTATTGAAGCAGGAACAAAAAACACTACCACCAAAAAAAGGGCACTTCGGAGTGTAAGGGCAAAAAGGGCATGTGCTCTGCACAGGTTGAGCCCTACCTGTGCACGTGCCTGTCTAATAGTAATAATGAAATGTACTGATAGTGTAATATTGTTACACTATTCCTAATTGTTTACATTTTTCACTAATTCTTGTATTTGAACTGGCAAGTCTACATCTCATGTTTTGCATCAAGGCACCAGCATAATAGCTGTCATCGTTCAAATTATTAATGCACGGTTCATACTAACTGTATTTAAAGTGTGTAAGGATCCAATAAAATTAAGATAATTACTCCTCACAAATAAATCTCTCAATGATTAAAAATCGGCTCTACTATTATAGACTATTTCTATCAAGTACACTTATATTTTTAATTATTAATTTCCCTGGTTTTGTAAGAAAGCAAGACTTTCACCTTTAAAAAGATGCAGTCTAATCTTTTTTTTCTGTCAAATAAGCCTGCTCCTCAGCAAGTTTGAGTTTACTGACTTCGACGAACCTAACAATCCTGAATCCTTTCAAATCATCAACAGTAAACTCCTTTTAACTGATCCTGATTAATCCACGCACAAAGAACAGGATCCTGTTGTTTACCTGTAGATGATGATGATGACGACGATGATGATGATGATGATGATGATGATGATGATGATGATGATGATGATGATTATTATTCAATTTAACTTTCTTTATATTAGAATAGAAACAAACAACACAAAATGACATACAATACAAAACATTTTAAAGAGACAATACTTTCTCGTGGGTGACTGGTATCGCACAACACTTTGCCTAGGGTTTGGCAACAGTATAATAATAGCATTCTGTATGTTATCCAGCAGACAAATAAAAAATTATACATCAAATTTCTCATTAAAGCCCAACAAGTTTTTACTCTTGACATACACAAAATTCATCATTAATGATGCCCCAAATATTTTGTTTTAGTGCATACATGTAGTACTTGCCCTGACAGATAAAAATCTGGAAAATGTTATTATTATTATTATTAATTTAATCTCCCATCTTTATTTTACAGGTATTCATCTGTTAAAATATTTCCTCATTTGACTGGTTTGGAAGGACCAAGAGTCAGCTTTACAGGAGAGACACAGATGGCTATAAGGTGAATGACACAAAGTGTTTCCTCTATATTGGGTTGGGCTTTCCGGAATGGTCCTCAAATGGTTCAGGTCATACTCAGAAGGGAGAGGTTATTATGTGAGTATAGGTGACCATAAGTCTGAGTGGACATCCATGACATGCGGAGTCCCACAAGGGTCATCAATTCTTGCACCACTCCTATTCAACCTGTACATGCTCCTGCTGAGCCAAATAATGAAAAATAGCAAAATGGCTTACCACAGCTATGCTGACGACACCCAGATCTACTTAGCCCTATCACCTAATGACTACAGCCCCATTGACTCTCTGTGTAAATGCATTGAAGAAGTTAACAGTTGGATGTGCCAAAACGTTCTTCAGTTAAACAAAGACAAAACTGAAATCACTACATTTGGAAACAAAGATGAAATTCTCAAGGTGAACGCATATCTTGAGGCTAAAGGTCTAAAACCAAAAAATCAAGTCAGGAATCTGGGTGTGATTCTGGAGTCAGACCTGAGTTTCAGTCGTCATGTCAAAGCAATAACTAAATCAGCCTACTATCATCTCAAAAATATTGCAAGAATTAGATGCTTTGTTTCCAGGCAAGACTTAGAGAAACTCGTTCATGCTTTTATCACCAGCAGGGTGGACTATTGTAATGGTCTTCTCACCGGCCTTCCCAAAAAGACCATTAGACAGCTGCAGCTCATACAGAACCAGCAGAACCAGAACATATGACCATATCACACCAGTCCTCAGGTCTTTACACTGGCTTCCAGTTACATTTAGGATCAATTTTAAAGTACTATTACTTGTATATAAGTCACTCAATGACCTAGGACCTCAATACATTGCAGATATGCTGATTAAACACAAGCCCAACAGATCACTCAGATCATCAGGATCAAGTCAATTAGAAATACCAAGAGTTCACTCAAAGCAAGGAGAGTCTGCTTTTAGCTATTATGCCAGCCGTAGCTGGAACCAGCTTCCTGAACAGATCAGATGTGCTCCGACAGTAGCCACTTTCAAATCCAGACCCAAAACACATCTGTTCAGCTGTGCATTTACTGAATGAGCTGTGCTAGTGTATGTCCACCTGATTGCACCTTATCCTGTGCTTTTACTGTGTTAATTTTACTTTTTATTCTATGAATATTTTAACTTTATTTCTGTTTTAATTATACTTTTTATTCATTTATTTTTTATTTTGTTAAGGCTGACTGGGTGGAAGAGGTTGAGAGACGGGGGAGCGCTAAATCGAAATCCCTCCGGTGTGAGGATGATCCGTTTAGATCCGCTCTGACGGATATAGATCTGTATAGCCTTGGTAGTACGAGGAAGGACCGTGTAGATCCGCTCTGACGGTCGAACAAAGTAGAGATAGCCCCGGTGTTCCTGTCCGGGAAGATTTGTCTGTAAGGGTAATGTTTAAATGCACAGTTACCTGACAAATATTTTTTGAGTACTCCCTCCGGTGCGAGGAAGACCCGTTTAGATCTGCTCTGACGGGTAAAACATCTAGAGAACGCCCTCAAGTTAGGCCAAGAAGATTTGTCTGTAAGGGTACTGTCTAAACGCACAGTTACCTGACAAATATTTTTAAAGTGAACCTGACTCTCCATTTTCTTCCACCCCAGATAGGGGATTTCATCTTTATTTTATATTTTCTTTTAATTCCCACTATAACTGTTATACTATGTATATTTTTATTGTATTCACTTATGAATATTTTAACTTCATTTCTGTGTAAAGCACTTTGAATTGCCCCTGTGTATGAAATGTGCTATACAAATAAACTTGCCTTGCCTTGCCTTGCCTATATGCATTCAGCGGTGGCGTAGTTGAATGGGTCAGTCCAGCTGTTCACTAGTGTGTGTACAATGGAGAAACAGGAGATCTGACAAGTAAGAGCAACCTACATCTCCTAGGAGAAGGGGTTTTACTTAACACTTTCTTTACCAGAGGCAGAAGAAATACAAAAGAAATACAACACAAGTACCAGAGTGTCCTTGGAAAAGTGCAAAACGAACTAACTGGCTACTAGTTAATCTTGTCTGAATACATAGGTTGTTTATAGGAAATTCTTTCATTATTTACTTTCATTAAAGGGGTGGTTAATTGCCCCTTTTTACAAGATGTAAAATAAGTCTCTGTCCCCAGTGTGTATGTGAAATTTTACCTCAAAATAAAATAGATAATTTTTATTGCTTTGGACTTTCAGCGGCGTAACTTTGCAGATATTGTTTATGCTCAAACAGCACCCCTTTAATGTCATTACAAACATGTATGACTCTTTGTTTCATGGAACAAAACACCCAGCTGTGAGATATACATTTTCTAAATTTATCTAAATAGTAGCCAATTGAGATCAGCATTACAGTGTTTCCAATTTGTTTTCTAAATTATCTCCCTTTAATAGTGCTGCAGATGCTCATCAAGGCTTTCTTAATTTAAAATGGACACACTCTATTCCTGACATCACTGCCTATCAAATGAGCCTTGGAGTTTACAGAAATGCTCTTTTCATTGATTGTTTTTTGCTCACTCTTGTGTGAATGAAGCTGGAACTATTCATCTTCACATTCTGTCTCCAAAATGCAGATCTCCTCTCATCTGCAGATTTTTCCCCCCTTTTATTGTTCCTGCTTTAAAACTATTTGCCAGTTTTTTTTTATTTTTTAATGCTGTAACAAACCTTTGTTCTGTTGTTCCATTTGTTCCTGTCTTAATAAAACTTTTAAAGCCTTTTTGTGTAATTGTATTGTCGTTTTGTTTAGTCTTGCCTAAAAGAGAATTACCCAACAAAATGTGTGAAAAATCTTTCAAATTTACATAGTGTCTTACCTGACAGCCTATCTCCCATCCCAACCAAATTTGATGTGTAAAAATGTCTACAGTCCTCCACAGAAATCAAGTGTTTGCACAATTTAAAGATTTCAATTGTGCAAACACCTGATTTCAGTGGAGGACTGTAGAAATGTTTAAATAACTTGGCTAGATTTACAAAATGATTAGCATTTTCAGCTGCTGTGAACAGTTACAGTTTTAGCGTGCTGTGTCAATGCATTTTAATCTCAAATCGTATTAATCTCAAATATTCTTTATATTGAATTCCTACATCAACTCAAGTAACCCAAAAAATTACCTGCAGGGAACGTTCTCTAAAGGTTGTAAAAATAAACCCAAAAATAATCTGCAGGGAATGTTCTGGCAATAGAGAACATTTTCAGAATTATTATTATTAATAATTATTATTAATAATAATAATAAAAAACCAGGAACCATATGGGAAACATTCTGTGTTTACATGGGATGTTTTTCAGTTTAAAAATTTTAATGAATTACACTATTACAGTTTGATGTAGTAAATCAGTATAATTTTTGGAAATGTGCCAAATGGATGCATTTTCAAGGCCTCAGTTAAAAAAAAATGCTTAAAATCAATTACTAAATATTGATGTCAATATGACATCAATTTGATGTCTAAAACATGACATTGATTTGATGTAAATTGAACGTCAAAAATTTTGGCCAACATGTACATAAAACTAATTTAAGTGTGGGATTAACTTCCAATTTTCACCCAATTAACACTGGAAGAAATTGCTGTCGAAACTGAATTTAAAATGGTGTGTACAATATCTTGGTCAAGTCTTGACTAATATTTGACGTCAAATTGACATCAAGGTGCCCGCTGGGAAGGGTGAATAACTAAATGTTAAAACAAATACTAGGCCTATTTATTAAAAGTCATTTGTTTAATTATTTTACCATTATTCACGTCTGTATGGACTGGGGAGGTGTGTTCTTCAGCGAGTATGGGAGTGTAAGGGGCGGGGTCTGGGGAGCGGCTTTACGCACAGCCCCCAGGCCCATTCATGTTTCATCTTCAGAAAGAAAGGACGCATTTGCACAGAGTTCCGTAAGAAACAACTGTTTTTGCCTAAACTAAATAAAAAATTTACAGTAATTGTAATGTGAAAAACTTAATATTATTCATTTTGCTTTTATTTATTTTTAACATCTAACCGCACTGAGGGGGGGAGTGTTAGGGGCGCAGCTGAGGGAGTCGGCTTCGCGCAAGCCTCAGCTTACAGTCTGTTTCTGTCGTCAACCTGGTAGGACGTGTTCGCACAGAGTTCCGTAAGAGAGAATTATTTTGCCTAAACTAAATAAAAAAATAACAGTAATTGTAATGTGAAAAACGTAATATTATTCGTTTAGATTTTTTTTATTTTTAACATCTGTTTTGCGCCGAGGGGGAGTGTTAGGGGCAGAGCTGAGGGAGGCGGCTTCACGCAAAGCCTCTGCGTGCAGTCTGTTTCTGTCGTCAACCTGGTAGGAGTTCCGCAAGAGAGAATTATTTTGACTAAAACTAAAGAAAAACTTGAACAGTAAGATGTAATGTGAAACAACTTAACATTATTTGTTTCATGTGATTTTAACCACATTTCTTTGATATGTTTAATGCCTATACTTGTTTGAAAACACTGTTTACTCTATCTTTACAAACCGTACGTCAAAGATATTCTCTAACTTGTTTTTATATTTATGAAAACATTTTAAATGATTGAACTTTTTACAAAGTTTTATGTGAAAGAAAAAACTTTAAGGGGTGGTAAAGCAAGATTTCACTTTTCTAACTTTAGCTAGTGTGTAATGTTGCTGTTTGAGCATAAACAACATCTGCAAAGTTACAACGTTCAAAGTTTAAAGCAAAGGGAGATATTTGCTTTTAAAGAAATCAATTTCTAAGGACTACAGCAAACGGCCGCTAGGGACTACTACACATTCCTCCAGGGTCTCTGACATCACCAGCCCCAATATTTACATAAACCCCTCCTCCGAGAATATGACATAAGGGGGGGCGAGGCCATTTTGTATCGCCGAGGGGAAGCGTTGTTGTGGTAGGCTAGTTAGTAGGCTGAAGAGTGTTGTTGCCAATGCCTACGAAATCAAAGCACAAAACAGACAGGGGTCGGAGGAGAAGACCGGGAAATGTGACATAATGGACACCATTCGTCTGTATTTGCAATACAGGAGTCGCGGTTCAGCTGCACGAGACAAACACTGCCAGTGTGAGCGCCACTAATCCGCTGGAGCTCACAACTCCGAAAACGCCAGATAAAATGAACAAATAAGCACTCTTTATATAAATAAACCACAGATTTGAGCTTTAAACAACTACATTATCGACTGAAAAGTCTTAAAACTACGTTTTGTCACACATTAACAGTAGATTTTAATAAAAAAAAGACGTGTAAACACAGCCCATGTCAGCCATTTATCATCGAGACGAGCCGGCTGGCAGAAGTCCCTCCTATGACGCGAATTCGCGTCTGTTCTGCAGTGAATGTCACGCGCGAACGAAGCAAGTAAACTCAAAATGTTCAAGCATCCACCTTCGTGCGAATAGCGCAATTTATTTGCGTCCGGTGTGAACGCCGCATAAGACGGGCGCGTGCGGCTCCCGCTGCACATTTCACGGAGGAAAGCAGACAGGAAAGCAAAAGTAACAGTGCCATTCAATAGCGATCACTATAGATCCGCAGTCTTTACTCTTGAGGACTGAACAGGTTCTGCTCGATCATCTTCTCTAAAATTGTCTGGGTCTGATTCGGGCTCAAATTGGTATGGTTTTATTGACGCCATTGTACTAGACAAAGCACAGGCTAGTAGCCTGAGGCTACCGGTTAAGGTAAGGGGCGTGACGTTTCCGACAAACGTGCACTAGGCGTTTAGCGAATCACAACACACTGGGCCAGCTAACCAATCTGAGCCCATTGCGTATTTTTGAGGGACTGGCTTTATACAACCCGGAAACCACGAGGGACAAAGCAGTGTAGAATAAAGGTAAAATATATGAAAAATAATGCAATTTTTTAAAAACGAAGCATGAACACATGTTGCAGTGCACCCCACAAACACAATCAAGCCTTCGAAAGAATGTGTTTTACCACCCCTTTAACTTGTTTTTACATGTTTTCGCGTGAATGCCACGCATTGTATTTAACGACATCGTTTTTAATGTTTTAAACGTCTCAAAGTTCAAATGTATGTGAAATACTATCTTTGTTTAATTAAAAACTATTCCCTGATCTTGTCACTGTTATCCAAACACAATGGGCCCTATTTTAACGATCTGAAACGCAAGTGTCAAAGCGCAAAGCGCAAGTAACTTTGTGGGCGGGTCTCGGCGCTGTTGCTATTTTCCCGGCGGGATAAATGGCTCTTGCGCCCGGCGCAAATCTAAAATGGGTTGGTCTGAAGTAGCTTCATTATTCATAGGTGTGGTTTGGGCGTAACGTGAATAAACCAATCAGAGCGTCATCCAACATTCCATTTAAAAGCAGGTGCGCAAGTTCCATTATGGATTGCTATTATTATGGCGTATTTACCAGGCGCACGCCAGGAGCGGTTCACAGCCGAGGAGACTGATTTATTCTGTTACACGATGTTGACTTCAGACCATCATATGCATATGTTGACCTCAGGTCATCACTGATTTATTCTGTTACACGATGTTGACTTCAGACCATCCTTTGCATATGTTGACCTCAGGTCATCACTGATTTATTCTGTTACACGATGTTGTCTTCAGACCATCATATGCATATGTTGACCTCAGGTCATCACTGATTTATTCTGTTACACGATGTTGTCTTCAGACCATCATATGCATATGTTGACCTCAGGTCATCACTGATTTATTCTGTTACACGATGTTGACTTCAGACCATCATATGCATATGTTGACCTCAGGTCATCACTGATTTATTCTGTTACACGATGTTGTCTTCAGACCATCATATGCATATGTTGACCTCAGGTCATCACTGATTTATTCTGTTACACGATGTTGTCTTCAGACCATCATATGCATATGTTGACCTCAGGTCATCACTGATTTATTCTGTTACACGATGTTGACTTCAGACCATCATATGCATATGTTGACCTCAGGTCATCACTGATTTATTCTGTTACACGATGTTGACTTCAGACCATCATATGCATATGTTGACCTCAGGTCATCACTGATTTATTCTGTTACACGATGTTGTCTTCAGACCATCATATGCATATGTTGAACTCAGGTCATCACTGATTAATTCTGTTACACGATGTTGACTTCAGACCATCATATGCATATGTTGACCTCAGGTCATCACTGATTTATTCTGTTACGCGATGTTGTCTTCAGACCATCATATGCATATGTTGACCTCAGGTCATCACTGATTTATTCTGTTACACGATGTTGACTTCAGACCATCATATGCATATGTTGACCTCAGGTCATCACTGATTTATTCTGTTACACGATGTTGTTTTCAGACCATCATATGCATATGTTGACCTCAGGTCATCACTGATTTATTCTGTTACACGATGTTGTCTTCAGACCATCATATGCATATGTTGACCTCAGGTCATCACTGATTTATTCTGTTACACGATGTTGACTTCAGACCATCATATGCATATGTTGACCTCAGGTCATCACTGATTTATTCTGTTACACGATGTTGACTTCAGACCATCATATGCATATGTTGACCTCAGGTCATCACTGATTTATTCTGTTACACGATGTTGTCTTCAGACCATCATATGCATATGTTGACCTCAGGTCATCACTGATTTATTCTGTTACACGATGTTGTCTTCAGACCATCATATGCATATGTTGACCTCAAGTCATCACTGATTTATTCTGTTACACGATGTTGACTTCAGACCATCATATGCATATGTTGACCTCAGGTCATCACTGATTTATTCTGTTACACGATGTTGACTTCAGACCATCATATGCATATGTTGACCTCAGGTCATCACTGATTTATTCTGTTACACGATGTTGTCTTCAGACCATCATATGCATATGTTGACCTCAGGTCATCCCTGATTTATTCTGTTACACGATGTTGACTTCAGACCATCATATGCATATGTTGACCTCAGGTCATCACTGATTTATTCTGTTACGCGATGTTGTCTTCAGACCATCATATGCATATGTTGACCTCAGGTCATCACTGATTTATTCTGTTACACAATGTTGTCTTCAGACCATCATATGCATATGTTGACCTCAGGTCATCACTGATTTATTCTGTTACACGATGTTGTCTTCAGACCATCATATGCATATGTTGACCTCAGGTCATCACTGATTTATTCTGTTACACGATGTTGTCTTCAGACCATCCTTTGCATATGTTGACCTCAAGTCATCACTGATTTATTCTGTTACACGATGTTGACTTCAGACCATCATATGCATATGTTGACCTCAAGTCATCACTGATTTATTCTGTTACACGATGTTGACTTCAGACCATCATATGCATATGTTGACCTCAAGTCATCACTGATTTATTCTGTTACGCGATGTTGACTTCAGACCATCATATGCATATGTTGACCTCAAGTCATCACTGATTTATTCTGTTACACGATGTTGACTTCAGACCATCATATGCATATGTTGACCTCAAGTCATCACTGATTTATTCTGTTACGTGATGTTGACTTCAGACCATCCTTTGCATATGTTGACCTCAGGTCATCACTGATTTATTCTGTTACGTGATGTTGACTTCAGACCATCCTTTGCATATGTTGACCTCAGGTCATCACTGATTTATTCTGTTACACGATGTTGTCTTCAGACCATCATATGCATATGTTGACCTCAGGTCATCACTGATTTATTCTGTTACACGATGTTGTCTTCAGACCATCATATGCATATGTTGACCTCAGGTCATCACTGATTTATTCTGTTACACGATGTTGTCTTCAGACCATCATATGCATATGTTGACCTCAGGTCATCACTGATTTATTCTGTTACACGATGTTGACTTCAGACCATCATATGCATATGTTGACCTCAGGTCATCACTGATTTATTCTGTTACACGATGTTGACTTCAGACCATCATATGCATATGTTGACCTCAGGTCATCACTGATTTATTCTGTTACACGATGTTGACTTCAGACCATCATATGCATATGTTGACCTCAGGTCATCACTGATTTATTCTGTTACACGATGTTGACTTCAGACCATCATATGCATATGTTGACCTCAGGTCATCACTGATTTATTCTGTTACACGATGTTGACTTCAGACCATCATATGCATATGTTGACCTCAGGTCATCACTGATTTATTCTGTTACACGATGTTGACTTCAGACCATCATATGCATATGTTGACCTCAGGTCATCACTGATTTATTCTGTTATGCGATGTTGTCTTCAGACCATCATATGCATATGTTGACCTCAGGTCATCACTGATTTATTCTGTTACACGATGTTGTCTTCAGACCATCATATGCATATGTTGACCTCAGGTCATCACTGATTTATTCTGTTACACGATGTTGTCTTCAGACCATCATATGCATATGTTGACCTCAGGTCATCACTGATTTATTCTGTTATGCGATGTTGTCTTCAGACCATCATATGCATATGTTGACCTCAAGTCATCACTGATTTATTCTGTTACGCGATGTTGACTTCAGACCATCATATGCATATGCTGACCTCAAGTCATCACTGATTTATTCTTTTACACGATGTTGTCTTCAGACCATCATATGCATATGTTGACCTCAAGTCATCACTGATTTATTCTGTTACGCGATGTTGTCTTCAGACCATCATATGCATATGTTGACCTCAGGTCATCACTGATTTATTCTGTTATGCGATGTTGTCTTCAGACCATCATATGCATATGTTGACCTCAAGTCATCACTGATTTATTCTGTTACGCGATGTTGTCTTCAGACCATCATATGCATATGTTGACCTCAGGTCATCACTGATTTATTCTGTTATGCGATGTTGTCTTCAGACCATCATATGCATATGTTGCCCTCAGGTCATCACTGATTTATTCTGTTATGCGATGTTGTCTTCAGACCATCATATGCATATGTTGACCTCAAGTCATCACTGATTTATTCTGTTACGCGATGTTGTCTTCAGACCATCATATGCATATGTTGACCTCAGGTCATCACTGATTTATTCTGTTATGCGATGTTGTCTTCAGACCATCATATGCATATGTTGACCTCAGGTCATCACTGATTTATTCTGTTATGCGATGTTGTCTTCAGACCATCATATGCATATGTTGACCTCAAGTCATCACTGATTTATTCTGTTACACGATGTTGACTTCAGACCATCATATGCATATGTTGACCTCAGGTCATCACTGATTTATTCTGTTACGCGATGTTGACTTCAGACCATCCTTTGCATATGTTGACCTCAGGTCATCACTGATTTATTCTGTTACACGATGTTGTCTTCAGACCATCATATGCATATGTTGACCTCAAGTCATCACTGATTTATTCTGTTACACGATGTTGACTTCAGACCATCATATGCATATGTTGACCTCAGGTCATCACTGATTTATTCTGTTACACGATGTTGACTTCAGACCATCATATGCATATGTTGACCTCAGGTCATCACTGATTTATTCTGTTACACGATGTTGTCTTCAGACCATCATATGCATATGTTGACCTCAGGTCATCACTGATTTATTCTGTTACACGATGTTGTCTTCAGACCATCATATGCATATGTTGACCTCAGGTCATCACTGATTTATTCTGTTACACGATGTTGACTTCAGACCATCATATGCATATGTTGACCTCAGGTCATCACTGATTTATTCTGTTACACGATGTTGACTTCAGACCATCATATGCATATGTTGACCTCAGGTCATCACTGATTTATTCTGTTACACGATGTTGACTTCAGACCATCATATGCATATGTTGACCTCAGGTCATCACTGATTTATTCTGTTACACGATGTTGACTTCAGACCATCATATGCATATGTTGACCTCAGGTCATCACTGATTTATTCTGTTACGCGATGTTGACTTCAGACCATCATATGCATATGTTGACCTCAGGTCATCACTGATTTATTCTGTTATGCGATGTTGTCTTCAGACCATCATATGCATATGTTGACCTCAGGTCATCACTGATTTATTCTGTTACACGATGTTGTCTTCAGACCATCATATGCATATGTTGACCTCAGGTCATCACTGATTTATTCTGTTACACGATGTTGTCTTCAGACCATCATATGCATATGTTGACCTCAGGTCATCACTGATTTATTCTGTTACACGATGTTGTCTTCAGACCATCATATGCATATGTTGACCTCAGGTCATCACTGATTTATTCTGTTATGCAATGTTGTCTTCAGACCATCATATGCATATGTTGACCTCAGGTCATCACTGATTTATTCTGTTATGCGATGTTGTCTTCAGACCATCATATGCATATGTTGACCTCAGGTCATCACTGATTTATTCTGTTACGCGATGTTGTCTTCAGACCATCATATGCATATGTTGACCTCAGGTCATCACTGATTTATTCTGTTACACGATGTTGACTTCAGACCATCATATGCATATGTTGACCTCAGGTCATCACTGATTTATTCTGTTATGCGATGTTGTCTTCAGACCATCATATGCATATGTTGACCTCAAGTCATCACTGATTTATTCTGTTACGCGATGTTGTCTTCAGACCATCATATGCATATGTTGACCTCAGGTCATCACTGATTTATTCTGTTATGCGATGTTGTCTTCAGACCATCATATGCATATGTTGACCTCAAGTCATCACTGATTTATTCTGTTACGCGATGTTGTCTTCAGACCATCATATGCATATGTTGACCTCAGGTCATCACTGATTTATTCTGTTATGCGATGTTGTCTTCAGACCATCATATGCATATGTTGACCTCAAGTCATCACTGATTTATTCTGTTACGCGATGTTGTCTTCAGACCATCATATGCATATGTTGACCTCAGGTCATCACTGATTTATTCTGTTACACGATGTTGACTTCAGACCATCATATGCATATGTTGACCTCAGGTCATCACTGATTTATTCTGTTACGCGATGTTGACTTCAGACCATCATATGCATATGTTGACCTCAGGTCATCACTGATTTATTCTGTTACACGATGTTGACTTCAGACCATCATATGCATATGTTGACCTCAGGTCATCACTGATTTATTCTGTTACACGATGTTGACTTCAGACCATCATATGCATATGTTGACCTCAGGTCATCACTGATTTATTCTGTTACACGATGTTGTCTTCAGACCATCATATGCATATGTTGACCTCAGGTCATCACTGATTTATTCTGTTATGCGATGTTGTCTTCAGACCATCATATGCATATGTTGACCTCAAGTCATCACTGATTTATTCTGTTACGCGATGTTGTCTTCAGACCATCATATGCATATGTTGACCTCAGGTCATCACTGATTTATTCTGTTATGCGATGTTGTCTTCAGACCATCATATGCATATGTTGACCTCAAGTCATCACTGATTTATTCTGTTACGCGATGTTGTCTTCAGACCATCATATGCATATGCTGACCTCAGGTCATCACTGATTTATTCTGTTACACGATGTTGTCTTCAGACCATCATATGCATATGTTGCCCTCAGGTCATCACTGATTTATTCTGTTACGCGATGTTGTCTTCAGACCATCATATGCATATGTTGACCTCAGGTCATCACTGATTTATTCTGTTACGCGATGTTGTCTTCAGACCATCATATGCATATGCTGACCTCAGGTCATCACTGATTTATTCTGTTACACGATGTTGTCTTCAGACCATCATATGCATATGTTGACCTCAGGTCATCACTGATTTATTCTGTTACGCGATGTTGTCTTCAGACCATCATATGCATATGCTGACCTCAGGTCATCACTGATTTATTCTGTTACGCGATGTTGTCTTCAGACCATCATATGCATATGTTGACCTCAGGTCATCACTGATTTATTCTGTTACGCGATGTTGTCTTCAGACCATCATATGCATATGTTGACCTCAGGTCATCACTGATTTATTCTGTTACACGATGTTGTCTTCAGACCATCATATGCATATGTTGACCTCAAGTCATCACTGATTTATTCTGTTACGCGATGTTGTTACGGTTTGGCTCACGCTGGAAGACAAGGAGAGGCAGAGGAGCATCTCAAACGTAGTTTACTGAGGGAAGGTTCAAAACCACATACAGGGATTGCATAGCAGTAACGTATAACGGTGACCGGAACAAGAGGAACTAATATACAAACACAGACTGAAATAACGAGGGGCACAGGTGACACAGATGATAATTAACTAAACACAGCTGAACAGAACTAGACTAACAAGGGTAAATTCGTAAAAAAATGTAAATTGCATGCAGATCCAAGCAACCATTGACTACCGTAGTATTTTTTCCCTACTATGGTAGTCAATGGTTGCTTGGATCTGCATGGTTACAAACATTCTTCAAAATATCTTCTTTTGTGTTCAGAACAAAGAAACTCATACAGGTTTGTAACAACTTGAGGGTGAGGAAATGATGACAAAATTTACATTTTTGGGTTAACTATCCCTTTAAGGTTAAACTTTTGATGCATGCCTTTATTACAGGTTCATTATTCAATTTATGAAGTCAGCTTAATGAATTAGTATTTTTTTCTATGCAAAGTTGTTTGTCTACAGTGCATCTATTTTTTATTTTTCTAAATCACCTAAATGAGTTCATCACAAATGCATTTAAAACACCATATTTGATCCACCGGATGGCAAAATGTATCCTGTGCACAGGATGTCCATTACACTGAATGTGTAATTATGGATGTTTTTACTATTTGCATAGGGAACAATCTTGCATTGAAGAAAACTTGCATTGATTTCTTAATTGCAAAAAATAGCCTTGCTGTAGGTGTCGATCTCAGTGCATCTACAATGTATAGATTGATTTGAAATTTTGAATAGTAACTTCTAAAGATTTTCTCTGCCTTGAAGCTTATTATTTTCATTAGGTGCTTTATGGTTGATAAAGACCAGGCTGAAATCAATGCCATCCGTAAGGTATTCAACGATTCAGACTTTCTCCTTTATAAGCCCTGAATCTTTAAAATGTCTGGCTCCACCCCTGGCAGATACATTATTATACTGTTGTTTTTTTCTTTTGTTTGTCAAATAACTTATTTTTTCACTCACCCAGCCCCCAACCCCACAGAAAAAAAAAGTTCAGGCACAGGATTTTTTTTTTTGCTTTAACCCCTGTGCATGTCCACAGACGTCCAAATGAGTCCCTTCTAGGACGTTCAGATACCGAACCCGTTTTGCACGTCCACAGACATCCATAGGGGATCCTAGTGAGACGTTCAGAAATTGAACTAGTTTTGCACGTCCACAGACATCCAAAGGGGTCCCTAGTTAGACATTCAGATAATGAACCAGTTTAGCACATCCACAGACGTCCAAAAGAGGTCCTAGTCAGACTTCCAGATATTGAACTAGATTTGCACATCCATAGACATCCGAAAAGGGTCCCTTGTCAGATGTTCAGATACTGAACCAGATTTGCACGTCCACAGACGTATAAAAGTGGGTCTGAACTGACGGACGTTATACAGACATGATCTGAACGTCTATCTGACGTTGCATGATAGACGTTGCTGCCCCTTACTCTACTACCCCTTAACCCTTTACGCTACTACCCCTAACCCCTTACTCTACTACCCCTAACCCCTTACTCTACTACCCCTAACCCCTTACTCTACTACCCCTAACCCCTTACTCTACTAGCCCTAACCCCTTACTCTACTAACCCTAACCCCTTACTCTACTATCTCTAACAGTCTACTAATACTCTAATGACTGGTAGTTGACATGTAGGAGCAACATTACTTGTAGTCAACAGAATGTCTAAAGGGTATCATCAAAATAAAGTATAATCAAAATGTCTAATAACACAATTACACAAAAACTATATTAAAATAATTTTCATCACTAGAATATAATAGAATTATACAAATAAAAAATATACATACCGCTCAGTCAGACTCCACAAGAAGCTGCCGCTGATTGGTTGAAGAGTGTCATCCTCCAGCTGTGGTCCAGCGAGTTCAGTAGCTAAACGCAGAGCAAAGGCCAGTTCTCTGTAATGCTCTGATTGAACTCCAGTATCACAAGCCGTTGTAAACTATCATCAAACACAAGCACAGCAGAAGAATGACTTTACACCGAGACTCTGCAGAAAGCGATGGGCTCCAGGACTCCTGCAGCTTCAGTTCTAGTGTCTGACTGTGACATCACAATAGAGAGATCAGCACTGCTGGACATTCTAATGGAATGCTGGAGGAATGTGGGCGGCACCACTGCAGATGCTTCAGAGGCTGTGATTGGATCATTATTGCAGGGATTATTATTATGTTATAATATGTCTCATATATGAAATATCCTAATATGCTCATATAGAGTAAAATCATAAATGCACAGCTTTCAGAAATACCATATATTGACATATATCTCTATTCCACATATTATATATGTGACAAATTACTATCACTGACAAATGTCGTAGAGTCTTAGTATAGATTTTATGTATAAAACAAATTATATTTGTAATGTTACTTCTTGTCAGGTGAGGCAAGGGATGAAGGACTCAAGGATGCAGAGGTTAATGAGAAATAAGAAAGCCTCATAAAAGGGCAATTTACTTTTGCCAATAGTTTGTGTTCAAAATAACTGTAAGAGTTAAAATTGTAAATTGTAAAAAGTGTAAATTGTATCTATTGAATTGCCCCCGAAACTCTACTTTAGTCCACTAATATAGTTCACTTGAGGGAGTGAATGAAAAGAAGTGCGTGAAGTCAGACAGCCGTTGTGTGTACACGGGCTGTACACTCGTTATTGCGGTGCAATGTGGGATTGAATGAGTGCACTCAATAAAGTCCACTATGGTTTCAGACACCACTACAAATGACTGTCCCCTCAAATAGTGCCCTATTTAAGGGTATAGGGGGCGATTTCAGATTCAGCCACTGACAACACGAAGTCAGCATGAACAGGGGAACCTGCGAACTGTGACAACACCCATCGCATCCAAGATGTTCATGTCTTTCTTCAGTTGAAAAAAAAGAAAGAAAAAGAAACATTCCAGAATTTGTCTCCATATAATGGACCGTCAACACGTTGGTTGCAATTAAAGTCTAAGTCAATGCAGCTTCAAAGTTCTTTGAAGGGCTTCAGAGGCTCTGCACGATCCCAGCCGAGGAATAGGGTCTTATGTAGCCCAACCATCAGACATTTTCTAAAAAAAATAAACATTTATATACTTTTTAGCCTTGGAAAAGATGGCAGAGAAGTTTCCTGAACTCCAACCACTTACAGTGATGAAGCCTTTTCTATCTGTAATGCATGTCAAGGCTCACACTGTGTGTGCGAGTTAAATGTACCTTGTTCTTATCTGTTTTGTTTTGTTTTTGAAGGCAGAGCAGAAATAATAACTGTGCTTGCCATGGGATGGAACCATAGGAAGGTGGAGAGACTTCACAAGACACTGGAGAAAAGATTTGCCAAAGTCTACGCTGCATGTTAACCCTCTGGGTTCATCTGAGGTGATCTGACATACATTTGTCATGTCATGGTCTTGTAGTTTTGACCTTAGACACATTTTTGTTAATGACAAGTATTTATCAATCTTAAAATTTTAGAATTGTACATCGATGTTTCAATAAAAATATGCCAGGAGACAAAAGGTACTTGATACTAAATGTATTTTTCAGATGTCATTCGTCACTAATGTTTTAAAGTGGTATCGTTTTACTGCTGCAATGGCAGCAAATACAGTATTTTTTAATTAAAATTCACTACAGATTTATTTCGTTTTCAAATTACATTTCAATGAATCCTACAAATTGGACATTGAGTTGGTATTTGCCACCAATTGCACCCTTGTATGCATATTTGAAACAAAATTTGACATACTTGTGAATAAACAATACCAACAGGACATCAGTGCAACACACTTTTCTATTATTATTTTACCTTTTTATATCATTGTTTTGTCCTTAAGTGTTATTGAAACTAATAGATGTCAATAAATAAATTCTAATACTGAATTACATTGTGACTCAATTGACCCTTCGTTAAGCCATGCCCGAAAACCGCCACAGGCCAATCGTGGCTTGGCTAACATCGTAATGTCAACACTTGGACATGACAATCAGTGATAAGCAGACTGCCAGACGCTGCTCCGGATCGATTGGTTCCCTGAAGTTTGTGGTTTGTCACGTCCGTTGCGGTGCCACTGTCTCTGGAGGAGCTCCTCAAATTATCCCACGGACATCCGAAAGTAAGTGCGGAACCAGCCATGATAAAGTTTTAGCTTCTGTCCAAGATTGGCATACTCCCCTTCAGACTCTCTGTTCTTTAAGAGTGGGTGCACCCAAAACCTTCTATTCTGTCATTTAAATAAAATGAAAAGCTCGTCTTCACTGGATGATGAAGTGTCCGTGTTTACTGTCACCACGAATGTTGGAGCTCTGAAACGTCACAGACGTCGCAAACTCGTGTCGCGGCTGATGTGAATGGTTCTGACGCGAACCTTTCGCACACGAAATAGTCGCTTTTCCGCCTCGCTTTTTCGTTACGCGTCCGGTGTGAAAGGGCCTTTACACTACTGCATTACAGCAAAAGGTAATATGTTACTGTGATGCATTACTTTTATTATCAGTATATTGTCAGTATATCAGCTTCTTGTGGTTATCATCATCAGTTTTCTAACAGTAGGTTAAGTCAGTGTACTGTAGGAGTAACTGAATAACACTGGGATGTTGGTTTATTTTGTGTCAGAGAGAGAGAGAGAGAGAGAGAGAGAGAGAGAGAGAGAGAGAGAGAGAGAGAGAGAAAGAAAGAGTCAGGCACGTCAAAAAGTGAGTAACTTTAGAAATTTGTGGATTAGTGCTTACTGGAGATGTGAAATGTTTGGAACGATTCAGTCCGATTTGCTGAACTGGTTCGACCGGTTCACTAAAAAGAACCGGTTTGAAAGAACAATTTGCCCACAAACCAGACATCACTATTCAGTACTGATTGTCTATCAACTCTTCAGAAAGGATACTTTTCGTGGCCACAGGAAAATAACTTTCTTAACATGTAACTGTGATCTTTAATTGTTAACCTCTTAACCTGCGCCCCTATTTTTGAGAATTTTTTGAAAACGACATACCCAAATGAAAATGTCTGCAGCTCCTATGGTCTATATTCATAAATCTGGTCTTATTTTAAACTAGACACTTGAAATGTTGCTACCCAAGAGTCATAATAACTCAAAGTAATATGGGAACAGAGTAATATACATGTAAACACACATGTAAGTGACTCACTTTTTTTTTTTTCAATTAGGGAAAAAATTATGAGAATTTAATGTTAAGAGCCTGAAAATAACTTAAATATAAAACTGAATGTCTAATCATGTCATGATTCAAATATGAGGATGATTCTCTCAGTAATGTAGCTTCTGTCATCTTTTATGTCAGGAAAAGACTAGGCGTCCTTTCAAAAAGGCCATTTATTTCAGAACATTTGCAATTGTAAAGAGTAGATTTTCATTCAAATAAATCTGCAATAAACTGCTAATTATAATGGATAAAGAGTTGATTGAATATTTTGTATAAAACAAAAGTAAATAAAAGTACAGACACGCCCACTCACGTCAACCTCCCCGCCCAAGATCCAGTGTGGGTTAAGAAGTTAAATTGACATTGATTTATAAACAGACCAGAACCAAACCCATACAAATATGCACAAAAGTTTATTTAACTAAAATACGAACACATAACTAATCTAAAGAAATACATACACACAAGCACGCATAAATGGGTAGCATGGAAAGTGGAAGTGACTGGAAAACTCGGAACAGAACAGAGGAATGAAGCTATGAAAAGAGTCTAACACCTTCAGTACTTACTACTAAGCTCCTTTGTTAATAAAGGGGTTCACAGCTTTAACTAACTAAGCAGCAATATATCAATCATATTCAGTATATCGTATGTTACTTGTATTTGCCTTAGCGGTTGAAGAGTGTCCGGATATACAGCTGCGCGAGAAAGTCTTGATAGTTTGGTCCGATGGTTCTGAAGTTGCAATCGCTTCCTTCCACATTGAATGAAGAAATTATAGTGAACTTGCGGTATTAGTTGACTGTTATGGTTGAAGAAGGTACACATGGCTTGATGTGTGTGAGGCTGTACATTTTGACATACACAAAAGGTACTGGGGAAATTCATGTTCATTTATTATACAGATTGTCAATGAATTAGTGGAGCAATTTTAATTTCTATGGAGCTGCATAGCTGTTTGTTGTAGCCAATACTGTTCCCTCATAGAGAACAATCACTCTCCCAAGTGTTTTTGAAGTGTATGAGTGGAGAAAAAGTGTGATAATTCACAGTGGTGAAACCAGACATCATGGTCTGCCTGGGTCAGGGGTTGTGAAGATTGTGTGTTTGATTGGTTTGAACTTTCACTTATAGCATTCCAATCAGAAACGAGTTTACACTTGTCTTTTCAATGTGTGTGTGGACAACATCCGGATACAGGTTGCATGTTTATGCCAAGTGTAACACAGCCATGGAGAGGAGATCATTTTGAACATGTGAAGTTCTCTGTAAAGAAGAATTGTGTAGCTTTTGTGATGTTGTTTTTCTACTAATGCACATGACAGAAGTCACAAGTTCTCTACAAAACATCTATTTTGAACATGAACAAGTTTCTCTATGTTTTCCACTGACGCATATGTTCAATGGTATATTGTGCCACGCGTAAGCACAAGTTAAACATGTTTTTCTAGTAATGTAATTCATTTCTTTGGTCAAGCAGCCTATAAAACCCAACCACTGAATCCAGAGCAGCCAGAGAAATAACATATAAACATAAAATAAAATAAAAAAGAACTCCTGGCAAAATAACTGGTGTCCAGGCCAGTCAATTAAACAACAACAGGGTTTACAAGTTCTCTCTCCAGTGAATCCTCATATGGCAATCTTTAAATCTTAAACTCTTTCCACACTGATCACACATGAATGGCTTCTCTCCAGTGTGAATTCTCATGTGGTAATTAAGGGTTCATTTACATCTGAAACTCTTTCAACACTGATCTCATGCAAATGTCTTTTCTCCAGTGTGAATATTCATGTGTTTCCTAAGGCTTAGGTCTTGTGTGAAGCCATTCCTGCAGTGTGAATTCTCATGTGCCTGTTAAGGTATTTATTTTGAGTGAAACTCTTTCCACACTGTTGGCAGGTGTAAGGCTTCTCTCCAGTGTGAATTCTCATGTGGCCTTTAAGGGTTTCTTTCAGAGAGAAACTCTTTCCACACTGTTGGCAGGCGAAAGACCTCTCCACGGTATGTATTCTCAAGTGGACATTAAGGTATCCTTTAAGCCTGAAACTCTTTCCACACTGTTGGCAGGTGAAAGGCTTCTCTCCAGTGTGAATTCTCATGTGGGATATAAGGCTTTCTTTGTCAGTGAAACTAGTTTCACACTGTTGGCAGGTGTAAGGCTTCTCTCCAGTATGAATTCTCATGTGGACATTAAGGTTTCCTTTAAGTCTGAAACTCTTTCCACACTGTTGGCAGGTGAAAGGCTTCTCTCCAGTGTGAACTCTCATGTGGGCTATAAGGCTTTCTTTTTCAGTGAAACTAGTTTCACACTGTTGGCAGGTGAAAGGCTTCTCTCCAGTATGAATTCTCATGTGCCTGTTAAGGTTTACTTTTCGATTGAAACTCTTTTCACACTGTTGGCAGGTGAATGGGCTCTCTCCAGTATGAATTCTCATGTGGACGTTAAGGTTTCCTTTATGTCTGAAACTCTTTCCACACTGTTGGCAGGTGTAAGGCTTCTCTCCAGTGTGAATTCTCATGTGGGCTATAAGGCTTTCTTTTTCAGTGAAACTAGTTTCACACTGTTGGCAGGTGAAAGACCTCTCCACAGTGTGTATTCTCAAGTGGACATTAAGATTTCCTTTATGTCTGAAACTCTTCCCACATTGTTGGCAGGTGAATGGACTCTCTCCAGTGTGAACTCTCATGTGGGCTATAAGGCTTTCTTTTTCAGTGAAACTAGTTTCACACTGTTGGCAGGTGAAAGGCTTCTCTCCAGTATGAATTCTCATGTGCCTGTTAAGGTTTACTTTTCGATTGAAACTCTTTCCACACTGTTGGCAGGTGAATGGGCTCTCTCCAGTGTGAATTCTCATGTGGACGTTAAGGTGTCCTTTTTGTCTGAAAATCTTCCCACACTGTTGGCAGGTGAATGGGCTATCTCCAGTGTGAACTCTCATGTGGACGTTAAGGTTTCCTTTATTTCTGAAACTCTTTCCACACTGTTTGCTGGTGAAATTACTTTTAGTTATTGTTTTTTTAGCTCTTTTTTGTGAGGAAGTCTTTTTAGCCTGTGTCGATCTTTCTCCAGTCATGAAGTCATGATGTTTATCATAATGGTCTTTCTCTTCTTCCCTTTCATTAAGTACATGCCTTGCATCTTTAAATGCCATGAGATCTAGGGCAAAAACAGACATAAATTAAAACATTTAAAGCATCATTACCAGGGTATAGGGTAGTATGATATATAACCTATCCTATCCTATCCTAGGTATCAGGGATGGGCAGAGTTCAGTTTTAATGAAAGACACCTGCCTTTAATTTTCAAGCAGTCCTGAAGATTTATAGTTAAATTTGGGGGTTGGGTTGAATTTTGAAGGCATGTTTGAGCAAGGATAGAGCTAAAGTCTGCAGAATAGTGGTCCTCCAGGACTAGAGCTTCCCGTCCCATCTACAGATCTTATACTCAATACACCCAGTGGTTTTCAAAAGCCACTGCACATTTTGTATGTCTCCCTTATTTATCAACTCTGGTTAGGATCATCAGCTAGTTAGAAGAAAACTGACACTGATGGAGGAATTTGCAGCTTTAATTGCAAACTACAATTCCTGTTCAACAACAAGGTGAGAACCACACCTGTAATAAACCTAAATATACTTGAATGAATTCAATTAATTGAAAAGTTTAGTAATAGAATGTTTGTTTTCGTAATAACAGTAGCGCACACAAAAGTAGTAGCTAATCCATATGGTTAGTACACGTGTACCATGTAGAAATTATTCATTAATTTATGGGTGCTTTCACACTAGCACTTTTGGTGCGCACCCGGATTCGATTGAGGTCAGAGTTCGGTTCGTTTGGATGATGTGAACGTGGTCTTTCGAACTCAGGTGCGCACCGGCGAACCGTACCCGAGTCCGCTTAAAAAGGTGGGGTCTGGGGTTCGGTTCATGTGAACTCCGGTACAGTTCGTTGCGGATGTGAACGCAATCGTACTAAATCGCGGAAGTGAACCGCTATTAACCCCTAGGAGTCTGAGCTCTTTTGGGGCCCTTTAGAAGTTTTGACATGCTTTTACATTTGTGCATTTTTAGTTGCTTATAAACATATTAAATGGCAAAAGTGTAATTACACGGTATTCAGCACAAACTGGGCTACCATAATATGCAAGCAACATGTATGTACATGCTTGTATTTATGAGAAAAAAAATTTTATGCATGGCTTTTGGGGAAAAAAAATGTTTTAAAATTAAGGCCTCAAAACACACAATAGATATGCATCCACAAGACTTTTGACTAATGGGTGTATTTTTGCTTTAAAATGAATTGAGAATCATTGAGCCTACTTATTCACATAAAACAATACATTCATTTACAATTTGTAAGACACTTTTTCTTCACAAAGACAGTATGCGAGGAGGCGTGATAGCTAATGAATAATGATGGGTATCCACCTGAGAGGACAAAAGAACATAATAGCCCACATAATGACATGCATAATGAATGAGCTTCAGGTATGTGACAGCAACAGGAAAAAGGAAATATATTATATACATTATATATTGTACTTATCTAGTAAATCCATCTTGATTTAAGAATGTTTAAATATTGTTATGGAAATTTTAATGCATGCTTTAACATTAATTTTCATTAACCAATGTCTTATTAAGTGAAGCTTCAGAGAACATTAAGTTCTGCTTGGTTTGATGCATTATTAAAATACATTTCAGAGAACATTAAGTTCCACTTGGTTTTGCCGAAACTAGATAACAGGAAAAGGGGTCTAGTTCAGAGAAACGATAAAAGAAGAAACTTCTTCCTGGCAACAGGCATATAGAGAGTGTATTAATATTAAGGAATATGACATGCTATGTTTATGTGTTTTTTTTTTTGGTACATGACTTTTGTGAACCTTCCGGGTGCAAGCTGATAAAGAAATAAAGAGGAAGTTGAGTACGGCAGCTTGTGCGTGGGGGGGTATAAAGCTTTCAGACATAGAGGGAAGTGGGCCTTCGCTCTCTGAAAGCTCAGAGTGATGAACGCCTTTCTTGCAAGAAATAAACAATTGTTAAACCTTTCAGTACTTCTCTGAATCCTAATTACTTTGAAAATAAAATTATTTCCGCGACAATATTTAGACTAGAAACGAGACAAAAATTATTAAGAGCATTTTTTCTACATTTTTTGTTTTTGAAAGTAGTCTCATGCTAAAACAAATTATAATAAATAATTCAAATTAAGATACAATTTATACAAAACGAAATTCACTGTAAAGAAAGCAATTCACTTTATACAGAACAAAACAAAATCACTTTCTACAAAACAAAACTCGATATTAACTCGATAAAACAAACTTTGATATTAAATTAAAAAAATAACATTAGGCTATAATATTTAAACATCAATATGAGGCAAAATACGTTTGACTTTTTACCCGGGTGCTTTTTATGAGGTTTATTATTCCAAGATTATTGCTCAACGCGTCTCAAAATGATGTAGCTGAAGTAAGGTTATAGCGCTTCACTAGATGTGTTCGTATGAGTTGATGTGTGGGCGTTGATGCGTGGATCTTGTAGTATTTGAATCTGAAAGAGCGCGCGATCCGTGGCCGCATTAGTAGATAATGTAGAGGCTTGCGGGTGACTGACATCTATATCAGTAGGGGGAGGGGGGAGCAATCGAACTCTGGCTCGGTCCAGGCAATCGAACCAAGTGTGAAAGCACCCCATGACACAATACTTTCCCACCATTGACGGAATTTTCTGGCAGTCTGTTTTCACTGGTATACGGTAGGTGACGCTATGACACATCTTCTGAATAAGTACAGAAACTCTGGATCGAAACAGACAAAGAATCAGAAACAAGCGATAGAAGCTTTGATCAAGTACATGCAAACTAACGCAATCATCAAACATTATTCAACAAAGCTTTTTAAATTTACTGAATGAAATGTTGAGCCATTGAAGAGGTAAATAAATATGTAAGGTATAAGAAGTATAACATGCAAGTTTTCACCAACATGCACCATGGATGTAATATAATAACGCTAACTGTAACCATGGTATTGTGGCGGAAATAGTCAAATGTTTTTACATTATTCATTTCAGAGTTCATAGATTGAAATTCAAGCTCTTTTAAAAATGACTTTTCAAGTGCTTCAGCACTTTAAACCTCTAAATATTATCCATTTTAAAAAAAAATTATGTGATGACCAAAAACATTATTTGTTAATCACTCCACTGGTTATCTTTCAGGTAGGTCGTTCAGGGTGTCGTGGAGGGGTGAGGTCTTAAGTTGCAACATCTAGCTACTGGGGTTCCTTGGGGCTCAGTGCTTGGACCACATCTCTTCTCCATCTACATGTCATCACTAGGATCTGTCATTCATTCATGTTTTTCTTATCACTGCTATGCTGATGAGACACAACTCTACCTCTCTTCCCAACTAAATGATCCAACGGTAGCTGCTCGCATCTCAGCCTGCCTGACAACTACCCGTTACCAGAGGTGGGTAGTAACGTATTACATTTACTTTGTTACATTTCCTTGAGTAAATTCTTTTGGGTAACTTGTACTTTTAGAGTATTTTTTATTTTTTTTTGGCTTTAGATGGGTACTTTTACTCTTACTCAAGTAAATTTCTTGTGAAAAAACTGTACTTTTACTTAGTTACATTCGGTGGCGTTCCTCCGCTACTGTCAAATGGTAATAATTATATTATATATTTTTAAATAAGTTAATATGACTTTCGCAAGTCTCGCGAAACGTTGAAGAGGCTGCTTAGCGAGAGGTGGCTACGCATCACCCGCTTATAATAGCACGTGTTTAGTCGGAAGATGATGGCCGAAGCAGAGGAAGATGTGTGTGAGCTACAGGAGGCAGATCACCCGTGGCCTCAAGTTCAGTCTATGTTTTCACTCCAAGATGTCAAAAAGAATATTTTCATAATGCGATGCATGCTGTGTGCACCAAAACGAACTGACATCTCAGCATACAAGAATTCCACCCTGAAAAGAACATGTAGTGGTAAGTGTCACAATGATACCTATATTTGAACACTATTAATGGTAATTTGGGAACTATGGGAAATTTTCCCTTATTATAATACTATTTCACACACTGTCCGAGTGTTTTCCTCATATGCGCTTGTGCAAGCAATGACAAATCGTTTGAATCCTCCAAACAACACACGTCCACGAACAAACGTTCACATCTGCACATTTACATATCCTTTTCTTCACAAAACGAAACAAATTGAATTGCCTAATGTGACGTCTTGCATGTATACACAAATCCGGACAGACACCTGTGTAGAAAAAAAGTGTAGAAAATACATACAAATAAAAACGGTATTGTATTTTATTCCTACCTAAAGAATAGATATATACTTATAAAAATATAAGAACAAAGTATGTTTTAAGAAGAGCTCTGGTTAGCCCAGCACACTATTAATTTACACTGTTTAACCATTAAACACACACACACACACACACACACACACACACACACACACACACACACACACACATATATATATATATATAACAATAAGGTTCATTAGCTTACATTAGTTAAACATGAACTAATAATGAACTGCACTTATAAAGCATTTATTTATCTTTGTTAATGTTAATTTCAACATTTACGAATGCATTATTCAAATATTGTTAACATTAGTTAATGCACTGTGAACTAACATGAACAAACCATGAACAGCTGTATTTTTATGAACTAACATTAACAAGGATGAACTAATGCTGAACAGAGGTGTTGTTCATGGTTAGTTCATGTTAACTAATACAACCTTATTGTAAAGTGTTACCAAGAGGTGAAAGCTCTCCAAGTTGTCTGAAATTCAGGGTTTTCGCTTCTTATCAATCAGATCGAAAGTAACTAGTAACTAACTACTTGAGTAGTTTTCTCATCGAATACTTTTTTACTCTTACTCTAGTAAATATTACGATTGTTACTTTTACTTTTGTAAATATTTCCGTAAGTACTTTTTCCGTAAGTTCAGATTTTGGCTACTCTATCCACCTCTGCCTGTAACTCAACTGCTTGTGGTCTCAACCAATCCAGCACTTCCTCACAACTTCTCCATTCGGCTAGTTTCATCAAGCATAACTCAATCCAGGACAGCCATGAACCTTGGAGTTGTGATTGATGATCAGTTAAACTTCACAAACCACAATGCTAGAACTGCCCGGTCCTGCAGATTTGACTTATACAACATTAGAAAGATCAGGCCCTTCCTGTTGGAGCTACACAACTCTGTTCTATCCAGACCGGACTATTTAATGCTCTCTTGGCAGACCTTCCAGCATGCTCTGTCAAACCTCTGCAATTGATCCAGAATGCTGCAGCAAGTTTCTTTAAGTTTCTTTTAAAGTGTTCTTTAACCCCTTAAACCGCCCGCGGTACAATGAATGTAGCCATTATGAGTATCTACAAAGTAGTGATGATTTATTTGCTGATGGGGGGGGGGGGGGGGGGGGTATTATGTACTGCAATGTGTCATCACATCATACAGCTCAGATAGTCTTGTGTCAGATGTTATTTGAAAGGTCTCATGGGACAGAACACAACAAGTCTAATTGTTTTGGGCATTATCTAAACTTGAGCAAGTTTTTGTAAGTTAAGTTCTGCAAGGTCCATATGTGAAATACCGATGCAGGATTCACGTGGCATTTTTCACTCGTAACTTCATGAAACGTGGAAAATCACATCATTATTTACAGCAGATTCTCATGATTAAAAAGAGCCCAAAGTCACCATAATCTGTCTTTTAGATCAAAAGATATTCATCGTTGAATTATAACACCCAAAAAACAGCACAGACGTACATGAGCGGAGTAGAAAAATAACAGTTGCTTAGATTTGCCGCTTTCGCTGATAACTTCATGAAACATACTCAGATCGTTAAAAATGTCCTTATTTAAAGCAAACTCTCACGGTTAAAAAGAGATCAAGTACTTCATAATCCGTCACTCTTATCAAAAGTTATTACTCATGGAGTTATATACATGTAACCTGACAGGGGTATATAAACTAAGTAAACAGTAGCTTTAAAGTAGTGTTTACGCTTATAACTTCATGAAAAATGCAAATGCTCAGATTGTTGAAAATGGCACATCGTTACTTACAGTTGATGCCTTCAGAACTGCCTTAATTCTACGTGGCATTGATTCAACAAGGTGCTGAAAGCATTCTTTAGAAATGTTGGCTCATATTGATCGGATAGCATCTTGCAGTTGATGGAGATTTGTGGGATGCACATCCAGGGCACGAAGCTCCCGTTCCACCACATCCCAAAGATGCTCTATTGGGTTGAGATCTGGTGAGTGTGGGGGCCATTTTAGTACAGTGAACTCATTGTCATGTTCAAGAAACCAATTTGAAATGATTCGAGCTTTGTGACATGGGGCATTATCCTGCTGGAAGTAGCCATCAGAGGATGGGTACATGGTGGTCATAAAGGGATGGACATGGTCAGAAACAATGCTCAGGTAGGCCTATGGTCATTAAACGATGCCCAATTGGCACTAAGGGGCCTAAAGTGTGCCACGAAAACATCCCCCACACCATTACACCACCACCACCAGCCTGCACAGTGGTAACAAGGCATGATGGATCTATGTTCTCATTCTGTTTACGCCAAATTCTGACTCTACCATCTGAATGTCTCAACAGAAATCCACTCATCAGACCAGGCAACATTTTTCCAGTCTTCAACTGTCCAATTTTGGTGAGCTTGTGCAAATTGTAGCCTCTTTTTCCTATTTGTAGTGGAGATGAGTGGTACCCGGTGGGGTCTTCTGCTGTTGTAGCCCATCCGCCTCAAGGTTGTGCGTGTTGTGGCTTCACAAATGCTTTGCTGCATACCTCGGTTGTAACGAGTGGTATTTCAGTCAAAGTTGCTCTTCTATCAGCTTGAATCAGTCGGCCCATTCTCCTCTGACCTCTAGCATCAACAAGGCATTTTCGCCCACAGGACTGCTGCATACTGGATGTTTTTCCCTTTTCACACCATTCTTTGTAAACCCTAGAAATGGTTGTGCGTGAAAATCCCAGTAACTGAGCAGATTGTGAAATACTCAGACTAGGGCTAGGCGATATGACGAAATATATCGTCTGGACAATAGAAAATGTCTATCGTTTTATATAAGGCTCTATCGTTTACGCCACGATAAGGCGTTTGCGGCAGAATTTTACGTCAAGATGCACCTCACGCCACGGCATGTCCATGCACGCTGCAATACATAAACAAACATGGAGGAAGACGGTAGTAGACGCGGTTCAGACCAGAGTAATTCGCAACAAGATGACCAGCCAACCCAAACCGAGGAGCTTGTACCTAAAAGAGGGGCGACTTCTGTTGCATGGATGTGGTTTGGATATAAGAAGACCGACTTACAACAGACAACAGTTGTTTGTAAAGTTTGCCGGCTCCCAGTGCCAACAACGGATTCCAACACTACTAATTTATTTTATCACCTGCGCAAGAACCACGAAAAAGAATACAGAGAGAGTCAACGAGCAAAAACTGCAAAAGCAGCGTCGAGTGGTGGCATAAGCGCTCAAAACAAACTCCAGACACAAACGCTGCAACAGGCTTTTACGCGTGGCACACCATATAGCCATAGCTCCCGCAGATGGAAGGAGATCACTTCTGCTGTTGCCAAGCATATTTGCAAAGATATGGTTCCAATCTACACGGTCGAGAAACGCGGGTTTTGTGAGTTGGTGCAAACACTCGATCCGAGATACGAAATGCCCAGCCGAAAACACATTACTAAAGTTGTGTTACCTGATTTATATGATGCATGTCGGGCCAAAGTGGAGGCAGAGATTCACAAGGGGATATTCTACGCTACAACTACAGATATGTGGTCGAGCCGAACGACACATCCATATATGAGCCTGACGGCACACTTTATCAACCAAGATTGGAACCTCTGCAGCCGCTGTTTACAGACAAGTTATTTCCCGGAAGACCACACTGGAGAAATGCTAGCCAAAGGACTCAGAGAATCTCTTCAATTGTGGGGACTGCAAGAGGATCGCCTTGTCTGTGTCACCACTGACAATGCCACCAACAACATCCTTGCCCTTCAGCTGAATGAAATGACACGCCTACAGTGTTTTGGCCACCGTCTTCATCTAGCTATTGGTGAGTGCTTAATCTCTAAATCGATATATATATATATTTTTTTTCTTTGAGCAGCTGTGGACAAATTATTTCGACACACACACAATATTAACACTCTGCGCTTGTTTTAAAAAAATAATTTAACATATAAATAATTTTTTTTTAAATAGGCCACTTAAAGTGTTTATTACAAATAAATAACTAAATGCTAAAAATTCATACATTTTAATGAACAAACATATGCGTTGCATTTACAATTCTGTCCTAATCTGTCACTCCTCATTATGATGTATTTGCAGCTGTTTCTATAGAAAAATGCTGTCACTCGCACAAGTGCGCCCAAATATTTTTCCACGCTCGCACGCCGAAATATTTACTCGCATATGCGAGTGAAATGGGCGCACTGTAGCATAATTATAAAAACTATAGGAAGATGAAATCAAAGTTATGGAATACAAATGTCATAATCATAAGATACAATGTCTTTTTATGATAGAATTGCCAGTTTTAAAAAATTGTAACTGTGAGATGAAAATCCACATTATGCGATATATAAAAATTAATTTATAAAATGTAATTAACTAATACATTTTACTAGTCCTGTAGTGTACATTGTCATGTTAAAAAGTACACAATCATATATACACAGAGAGGAGTGTGAAACTAAGGCAGGTGGAACGAGCAGTCGGCGTCTGCAAGAAGATTGTGGCTACCTTCTCCAATTCATGGAAAAGAAGACGGGAGCTGGCCAAGGCTCAAGCAGATCAAAATCCACCCTTGCCGCCTCATCAGCTAATCACAGAAACCCCTACGAGGTGGGGCTCTATGCAAGCAATGGTTGAAAGGGTGATCGAGCAGGAGAAAGCTCTCTCACAAGTTCTCCGTGCCGACAAAAAAACACGTCACCTGGTCCCAACTTGGCAGGATATGGACGTTCTGGAATCCATGAACAAGGCACTGAGTCCTCTCAAGGAGTTTACAGATGCCTTGTCTGGGGAGCTTTACCCAAGTGTTTCCTACTTGAAACCCGTCCTCCATCTGTTCAACAACCAAATACTCAAGCATCAGGATGGCGACACTGAGCTCACCACAACTATAAAAGAGGGCATATTAAAATACTTAAATGAAAAGTATGATGACCAGACAACCCAGGACCTGCTTGACATTGCTTCTCTTGTTGACCCTCGATTCAAAACAACATACATCAAACAAGAGAGGGTGGATTACATCAAAACAAGAGCTGCTGCAGAGCTACAGAAGCTGGTGGCTGAACAAACAGAGGCAGTCCCTCTATCAGCACCATCAGTCACTGCCGTAGGTCAGGATGAGCAAGAGGAGGTTCCTGCTAAGAAGAAAAAGAAGAGTTTGAGCAGCTACTTTAAAACATCAGCAAAGCCAAGCCAAGTGGCTCCACTTTCAAACAGAGAGTCAATTGAAAAGGAGCTAAGCCTCTATCTCCTAATGGAAGCAGGTTCAGACACAGAACCACTGGAATGGTGGAAGTGAAATGAGGTACATTTTCCCCTAGTGGCCAAGCTTGCGAGGAAATATTTATGTATCCCTGCCACAAGTTCCCCATCAGAGCGGGCTTTCAGTGCAATTGGGAACATTGTGTCATGCCAGAGGTCAGCACTGAAACCAGCAAGAGTTGACCAGCTTGTATTCCTCGCACTCAACCTGTAGAAGCCTTAGATTTGGCAAATCTTTATGTTCTCATACCCATCCTACTTGAAGTACTTTGGTTTACCTCTTAAATATTCTAATCATTGTGCAGCTACACTTTAAACTTAAAGGCTCCGTGTGTAGTATTTTGTAACCAACATTTATTTTAGGGGCTAGGACTGTAGGCCTGTATTATTTTTGTTTGCTGTTACCATTCAAAGTTGAAAGGTTTTTTTTCACTTGTTGGATTTTGTAAAATTATATTGAGGCTGATTTTGTGGCTGCTGCACTTTAAACTTAAAAGGCTCGGCGGTGTGTAGTATTTTATAACCAACATTTATTTTTAGGGGCTATGACAGCAGGCCTGTATTACTTTTGTTTGCTGCTACCATTCAAACTTGAAAGTTTTTTTTTTTCACTTGTTGGATTTTGTAAAAAATATATTCAGGCTGACTTTGTGGCTGTTGCACTTTAAACTTTGAAGTTTACGTTTGGTATTTTGCCCTGCACCATGCTCTTTAAACCTCAAAGGTTTTCAGTTTGTTACTTTTTTATATCCAATAGGAATAGACAGGCCATTATCACTATTTGTGGTTGCTTTATATTGCCTGCTCTATAAGAATACTACTTGGAAACATCTTTACACCTACATGATGCTGCAAGAGAAGTCTGGGTGGTGTTACTGTTAAAAGTTGGCTGCTGCTATATGTTGAAATATTTTAGTGGCAGGTGTTAACTTTACCAACTGTTAACTTTTTTGTCTTGCTTGAAAAAAAGGTTCTAAATAAAATAAAAATGTAGTCCATACTACCTTTATTTGTTTTGTATATCATTTCAAACTGCATTTCCACATTGCAATTTTGTATAGACTATTCATAAACTGAATTAACAGAAAAATTGCTATATCGTTATGTATATCGTTATCGGGATATCAAATGAGCTATATCGGGATATGAAATTTTGGCCATATCGCCCAGCCCTAACTCAGACCGGCCCGTCTGGCACCAACAACCATGCCACGCTCAAAATTAGAGTTGTTCCGATTCCGATACTAGTATCGGAAATATCACCAATACCACAAAAAATTCTGGTATCGGTATCGGTGAGTACTTGAACCCATGTACCAATCTGATACCATTTTCTTAAACAAGACCTAGTTATGACCGCGAGCTTTGCCTAACCACTGCACGGTTCTTCACACCTCTTTGGTGCTCCGAATGCATTGCAAACACAGGAAGTTGTGCTGTTTTGCCACAAGGAACCACTGTTTAGAGCAGCGAAGAAGAAATGAAAAGGCGTTAGCAGTAGGCTATGCCCGCTGTTTACTGGCTGTTTAACAGTATTTCGTCTCTGTGTGGATGGTGGGCGCCTACGCTCGTCTTTGTAATCTCTGCCGTGTGTCACTATCAAGCGGCAACCTCCCCCAGTTTCTCTACGTCCATATTCACAGTTGATAGTCACTATATGAGGACACGAACGCATAAACTGTCACTTCATGAGAATTTACCGTTTCATTTGGGAAAACTGTCATATAAGGAACACAGACACTGAAATATCTTCATGGCCGAAGATAAATCTTGGCCTGGGCGACAACTAGTCTACGCATTTTTAGTGATATGTGCTCCTATCTGTTTACGTGTGGAAAGTTGCTTACGTTGCATGTTGTTAGAACCAATCAGAATCATTCCACATGACAATAATGACGTGGTTGGACCTTGAAAACAGTATAACTGTTCAGAAATTGTATGTACGTTAGGCGGAGGCGGGGAGACTGTTAGAGGGAGTGCGGCCTACGAACTCCTTGTGAGACTTGAAGCTGGCTTCTGCTGATGAAACTGCAAACTATTCTTCAGTAAATTTTTCTTTAATTAATCTAACTCCTGACTCTTGGTCTTCATTTCTCACTACTGGTCCTGGGTCCTAAGCTGTTACCCCAACAATTTCAATCCAGCAGACCAGTGACTTAGTTACCCTGGTCTTGAAACCAGTCATCTGGTTGGGTGTGGGTCCTTGTAACTTTACTCGGAGTCGGGTAACGCTAACTCCTATGTGTTTTGCGTTGAGGTGATATTTGAGGCTCGATGTGCTGCGGTGATATGCAAATTCCTTGTTGCATAGCTTGCACACAACCATGCTCTCCATCCTTTCGTTTTTTTTTTAAACAAAATTTCCCATCCAAGGGGCCAAGCAAAGTGGTCTCGTCAGCTTCTTCGTTCATGTTCACTGTGGTTTGTTGTTGTCGGAAGTTAAGAACGCTAGTTGGTGCTCCAGTATAATCGGTCCGTCGAAACTCATTCATTGAAAAACGTTCCGCGGTGCAATTATTTTTTTTTTTGCGTAATTAATCTTAATTAACGCGTTAAAGTCCCGTAATTAATTAATCTTAATTAACGCGTTAAAGTCCCGGCCCCAATATATATATATATTAGGGGTGTAACGGTTCACAAAACTGACGGTTCGGTCCGTACCTCGGTTTTGAAGTCCCGGTTCGGTATGGATTCGGTACAGCAGTTTTACAAAATTGCTTTTTATTAATTTTTATTCAACAGTGGTTTAATGAAAAAAATTGTGTCTGTCCTTAAATTAATTAAATTATAACAAAAAGTTTCTTAAAGATAATGCTGTAAACTATATAGGGAGCCCTTACTTACATAGCCTATAGCTATTAAAGATTAACAACAGAGCCCAAACTATTAGCCTAAATTCAGTTGCTATTTATTTTTAGATATAATAATCAACACTCATAAGATTCACATAAGGCAGTCTAATTATTTTTATTCGTTGTTGAAATATAATCATTTAGTGGCTATAATTTTCATGACAGGTTTATTTAAACATACATTAAATAAACAAGACATCACTAACAGGCTAAGTAGTATATAATGAATATATAACGGCTAATATAATGAATATAACGGCTAATGTAGTGCATGTATTCAGTGAAAGAGTTGATTTCTCTAGTGAGCTAACAGCTGTGGACACTGAAGGACTTCTGAGTAAACGTGATTCTGCATGACATTGTTTACAAGCTGTTTTATTGTCTTTCCGCGGTTGAAACACAGATGGAGCGATTACACGACATATGATACATTTCAGTAAGTTGTAATGTATCCTCAACATACCTTAAGATGTATTAATTTATGTTTATTCTTTAGGAAGAGATGATCGCATTGACTCGCGCGCCGCACGCTGCCGCTTTAAGTTGAACTGATACGCCTCAATCAGTCACGTCACCCCTAGTAAACACAGATGGAGCGATTACATGACATATGATACATTTCAGTAAGTTGTAATGTATCCTCAACATACCTTAAGATATATTCATTTATGTTTATTCTTTAGGAAGAGATGATCGTATTGACTCGCCTGCCGCTTTAAGTTGAACTGATACACGTCTATCAGTCACGTCACATTAAAGAGCGTCAAAGCGGCATTTATCGTTTGAATTTCGTGATAAAATGGACTGAATACTTAATATGTTCGTGTGGGAACTCGGATTGAAGTGTGTTCCGCGCTTACAACAAGCCGACTGTTAACTGTTAAAGATTACATTCATAACCGTTCGGTACACGCGTGCACCGTACCGAAAGCCCTGTACCGAAACGGTTCAATACGAATACGTGTACCGTTACACCCCTAATATATATATATTCCTTCATTTATTTGTTGCACTGTTTTTTATACAGTTGTATTGTACAACTAAAATACCTTTTTCAGTTTGCAGTGTTAGATTTGTGGCTGCATTTGAAGTTCTTTTTCGCTTAAGAAAAATAAATAATATTACTGTCAAATGCATGTCAGATAATAAAAATACTGTAATAAATACAGTAGTTCACCATGTATTTGTTCATGTTTTATTAAGGGATAAGTCTGAAGCACACCATAAAATAATTCTAGCAATTCATACAGGGCTAGTAGTTTATATAGCTGTATATACAGATAAACACCCAGGTATCGGATCAGTACTCAGTATCGGCCGATACCCTGAGCCCAGGTATCGGAATCGGTATCGGGAAGGGAAAAAGGGTATCGGAACATCTCTACTCAAAATTGCTTAAAATCACCTTTCTTTCCCATTCTGACATTCAGTTTGGAGTTCAGGAGATTGTCTTGACCACGACCACACCCCTAAATGCATTGAAGCAACTGCCATGTGATTGGTTGATTAGATAATTGCATTAATGAGAAATTGAACAGGTGTTCCTAATAATCCTTTAGGTGAGTGTATATATATGTATATATTAATTATATATAAATTTTGCTCTCCTTTCTTTCTGGCCAGCAAATTTCTCAATGACTCTCTGATTAAAGTCAGTCATCTCAGTAGTGTCATGACGTTTGCATTTTTCAGTCAGATATTTGAGTTCCCTTTCGTTCAGTCACTATGACGTAACGTTAGTGACTAACGAATGGGGGGTTCGCTTAGAAGCCTATCATCTTCGAGTACTTAGAAAACGCCCAATGGCGTGCCAATGCCATGGGCATGCGGAATTTGCATACGTAACTCCGCCTCACCGCGTGAGTATAAAAGGAAGTACGTGGCAATATCGCATTACGTTTCTGCTTTCGGAGCCAAGAGTACCTACCTCTTCACTCCTCACAAGCCTTCTGAGACTCTGTCAGCTTCTTCGAGACGAGCAGCTTTCCAGTCGGTGTTGGTGTGACGGCGCGTTCCAGTGATCGCATAATTCCTGCCTGCTGATCTGTGCAGTGGTCTGCATCCAGCTGGTGTGTGTTTCCCTGGGCGCTTCAGCATCGACTGCGAGGCTTCCACTCACAAAAAGAGGTTGCACATGGCACGTCCTTTTCAGGATGTCTCGCCCGTGCACTTCTCGCGTCTTTACAAAGATTGTCGAGGCAGCTCTTTGTCTGTTATGGTGGAGAGCGGAAGGGAAGAGCTCTCTCAAAGCAAAGGCTATCTTACTGGATAGTGGACACCATTGTTTTGGCTTACCAGCAGCAAGGTCGACCATGTCCCCTTGGGGTTCGGGCCCACTCCACTCGGAGTGTGGCCTGCTCTTGGGCTCTAGCGCATGGCGCCTCGCTAACAGACATCTGCAGAGCCGCAGGCTGGGCGACACCTAACACATTCGCCAGATTCTATAATCTCAGAGTGGAGCCAGTGTCCGACTATGTTCTCGCCCCCCCGAGGGGCCGGTAATGGGCCAGGCTCAGGTGTCTTTGCTTGACGAGACGGTCTCTTACCCCCATTGTTGTCCACAAAACTTCAGTACCGACACTTTGAAATAAAAGACAGGGAAAGCAATAAAGGCCATTGCTAACAACACATCCAGCCAGCCACTTCCGTTTCTCATAACAAGCGTGTGAAGCTCCGAGTGTAGCTTCGTCCTCTGTCACTGGCCTGCTGCTGGATTTGTAAATCGCGTAGGTCCGGTTTTGGATCCTTTATCCTTTTTTTTGTCTTCCAACGAACACCTTGTGAAAGAATTTGGTTTAACTGCTGCCATCTCTACGAAAGTGATCATCCTAACAAGGTGTCGCCCATGCACTTTCGCTTTAGTGGCCAAGAGCGTAAAGTTGAATGACAGGTGACGAGAACCAATCAGATTGGATAAAATAACACGCATCCAATTCTGATTCACCAGGGACGCAGCAACCTGCGTCCGGAGGAGGATCTTTAAGAAACCAATTAGAGACCAGCTTCAGGTCACATGCTGCCCGTAGATTTTTGGACTCAGATAGACGTCCATTTGTCCGGCGTCCCTCGCCCATGAAACCGCATTAAACATATTGAAGAACATATAAAATAGTTAACCAATCAAAGCCAGTTTTTATTAAATGCTGGGGCTCTCACTATCAGCCGGCACGTCATATGAGTAAACTATTTTATTTTTATTTCATTTGTATATCATTTTTGTATACGTGTATATTTCTGGAATTTTGATGGGGGCGGCGCCCCAGCGCCCTCTATTGACCAGCCGCCACTGGGGGGATATGGGATGATTTTAGACTCAAAATTATTAATACATTCACACACACTTATCCATGAACTTGATAAATGTTGCAAACATGTTTTACCATCCACAAACAAATGCCTTTTAACTTGTGTGTGCAAAATACAGAATTACATGAATGTGCAGCGATTTGTACAAATAGAGACATAGTTGTGAATACAAAACTTCGATTTTGTATTAATGTAGGTCAGAATTTGTGCGTGCAACGAGTAAGATGTGTATTTGTGGATCCGGTGATGCGCATTCATTCATTGACTCGTTTGTGAGTCGATCCTATTTGATTCATTTGGATTTTGAGACTTTCATTTCGCCGGTTTGGCTTTGCACGATCCACACACACAGCTGTCTTAGAAAACCTTCTGCCACTAGATGGCAGTATTCTGCCAAAACAGACACCGGCACCGTGAGCGTTATTCTGCCTATAATACTCTTAATGTGTCCTCGTTATAAAGACGAGGAAAACATTTAACAAGCAAATATCAAAAAGATATTAAAGACTACTTTGTATAGGCAAGTAGATTAAATCAGGTTATGTACACAACATTGTTCATCACAACATTTTTCTCCCATAGAAAACCATTATAAAATGCTTAATATGCAATATAGCACATGTTCAATAAAGTATAGTCTACTTTAAATATCACCGTTTTGAACAACATCTAGGAAACCCGTTATAAAGTAATGGGCTCATCTGTTTTTATGTACATATAGGCTACTACATAGCTACTCTCCTATTCTTTATTAGTGAGGTATGTACAGAATTTGTTCTTTTAATATCCCTTGCTGTAATTAAGCCACGGTAAGCGTGCAGGAAAATGCTTTAAACGTGTAATTATAAACACGGTGCGATCATATTCTGGGCCCATCTGCCTTTTTTGTGTGCACATGCTTTATTAATAAGAGCTTGGTCTTGCACGGTCTTCTTAATGCGTTTTTCACATTAAGCGTTTTAGAATATTCCAGAGGAAACAATGTGAAATTTTTGCGTGTTTTGGGTTCATATTTTTATACTTGTAATTATCGCGGTCTTAATGCATCCATGGGCTCATCATGTACATAATAAGCATTTTCTCCCATAAAGTCTATTATAAAAGAAAACGCTTAATGTGGCTTCCTGCAGTAAAACGGTGATATTAAAAGTAGCCTATACACTTTATTGAACATGCACTATATTGCATATTAAGCATTTTATAATGGTTTTCTATGGGAGAAAAATGTTGTGATGAACAATGTTGTGTTCATAACCTGATTTAATCTACTTGCCTATACAAAGTAGTCTTTAATACCTTTTTGATATTTGCTTGTTAAATGTTTTCCTCGTCTTTATAACGAGGACACATTAAGAGTATTATAGGCAGAATAACGCTCACGGTGCCGGTGTCTGTTTTGGCAGAATACTGCCATCTAGTGGCAGAAGGTTTTCTAAGACAGCTGTGTGTGTGGATCGTGCAAAGCCAAACCGGCGAAATGAAAGTCTCAAAATCCAAATGAATCAAATAGGATCGACTCACAAACGAGTCAATGAATGAATGCGCATCACCGGATCCACAAATGCACATCTTACTCGTTGCACGCACAAATTCTGACCTACATTAATACAAAATCGAAGTTTTGTATTCACAACTATGTCTCTATTTGTACAAATCGCTGCACATTCATGTAATTCTGTATTTTGCACACACAAGTTAAAAGGCATTTGTTTGTGGATGGTAAAACATGTTTGCAACATTTATCAAGTTCATGGATAAGTGTGTGTGAATTTATTAATAATTTTGAGTCTAAAATCATCCCATAGGGGGACGCTATTACTCATCTTCTGAATGAGTACAGAATCTCCTGATCAAAACACAAGCAATCGTATGTAAGCAGATGCATATAAAATAACGTGATCAACATTAAACAACATGTAAATCAAAACTGCCTGTTACTGAATGAAATGTCGACCCAGGGCGAGCTATAGAAGCATTATGGGTATTGATGGACTCTGTGTTTGATCATCGCGCTGAATCTGATCTGGATGGAGTCTTTGACAAAAACATGATTTTATCAGATCGTTGTTCAAAATGTTGCTTTTAAAAAAATAAAACTTACCCATATTTAAGTGTTGATAAAAAAGGAATGCATGAAACTAGAATAAAACCCTTTTTTTAAGCAGAGGGTCTGCTCTTTCGTTTGATACATTGCATGCTCAGATAAATATTAGATGAGCCATTACATTTTTGTGAAAATGATCAAAAACGCTGCCGCTAGCTGGCAACTTTTTAAAAAGAACGCTGGCAGGGAAAGAGTTAAATGTCCTAATTGAACTAAGGCCTAATCCTGGTTTAGTCTCAGCCCTGTATGTGTAACCAGGCTGTAATATGTTTAGTAACTACACTTATCAATGCAAAATTACAGTAATTTTATGATTAAAAGGCCTTTATGATAAAAAAAAAAATCCCCCCTCACCCCTCAGCGTGTTAGTGGCACCAGTGCTATTGCTCTCAAATGTTAGTCTGGAGCCCTAACTTAAGACTTATTTATTGCTTGATTTAATGTTCATTTACTGCTATTTAAGGATGTTAAAATGTTAGGAGGACACCGTTGAGTAAGATAAGAAAAAAAATATTTTTGTATTTATATTTTCCCATTCAGAAGCAGATACTGGGTTTAATGCTACACAAAATAATCGTTTTGTTTAGGCTACTTCTGTCACTGTATGATTATACGCATATTCTCTATTTCTGTAGAGCTGGACATTTTAAAGGGGTCATGAACTGGCTTTAAAAAAATATTTTTTTACTGTTGTCTGAGGTCAACTTATGACGTTTGCATGGTTTTTACATTCAAAAACATGTTGTATGCTGTTGTGTATACTTATGTGAGTATCATAAAATAACATTAGGATGTTAACAACATTGAAATGATAAAAGAAATTACCCCATAACCAGTAGATGGCGGAAGACGAACACTTATTGGTTTATTAGCCATTTTTTCTCCTTTTTGAATTAATTTTAATGTATTATCAAATCACTATTATAACAACCCTTATGATGACAAAAAAAAGGAGGACCGTGACGTCGCCCGGTACGGCGCAGCCGGGGCCCCACCCTGGAGCCAGGCCTGGGGTTGGGGCTCGTATGCGAGCGCCTGGTGGCCGGGACTTCCCCCATGGGGTCCGGCCGGGCTCAGCCCAAAGGAGCGACGTGGGGACACCTTCCCGTGGGCTCACCACTCACAGGAGGGACCGTAAGGGGCCGGTGCAAAGCGAATCGGGCAGCAGTCGAGGCCGGGGGCCTAGACGACCCGATCCCTGGACACGGAAACTGGCTCTTGGGACATGGAATGTCACCTCGCTGGCGGGGAAAGAGCCTGAGATTGTGCGTGAGGTTGAGAGGTTCCGACTAGAGATAGTCGGAATCACCTCCACGCACGGCTTGGGCTCTGGAACCACACTCCTCGAGAGGGGATGGACTCTTCACCACTCTGGAGTTGCCCATGGTGAGAGGCGGCGGGCTGGTGTGGGTTTGCTTATAGCCCCCCAGCTCTGCCGCCATGTGTTGGAGTTTACCCCAGTGAACTAGAGGGTTGTTTCCCTGCGGCTTCGGCTCGGGGATAGGTCTCTCACTGTTGTGTGTGCCTACGGGCCAAACAGCAGTGCAGAGTACCCAACCTTCTTGGTGTCCCTGGGAGGGGTGCTGGAGAGTGCTCCGACTGGGGACTCCGTCGTTCTACTGGGGGACTTCAACGCCCACGTGGGCAATGACAGTGAAACCTGGAGGGGCGTGATTGGGAGGAACGGCCCCCCTGATCTGAACCCGAGTGGTGTTCAGTTATTGGACTTCTGTGCTAGTTACAGTTTGTCCATAACGAACACCATGTTCAAGCATAAGGGTGTCCATCAGTGCACATGGCACCAGGACACCCTAGGTCGTAGGTCAATGATCGACTTTGTGGTCGTTTCATCTGACCTGCGGCCGTATGTCTTGGACACTCGGGTGAAGAGAGGGGCGGAGCTGTCAACTGATCACCACCTGGTGGTGAGTTGGATCCGATGGCGGGGGAGGAAGCTGGATAGACTCGGTAGACCCAAACGTACTGTGAGGGTCTGCTGGGAACGTTGGGCCGCGTCTCCTGTCAGAGAGATCTTCAACTCCTGCCTCCGGCAGAGCTTCGACCGGATCCCGAGGGAGGCTGGAGATATTGAGTCCGAGTGGACCATGTTCTCCACCTCCATTGTCAAAGCGGCTGCTCGGAGCTGTGGACGCAAGGTCTCCGGTGCCTGTCGAGGCGGCAATCCCCGAACCCGGTGGTGGACACCGGAAGTAAGGGATGCCGTCAAGCTGAAGAAGGAGTCCTATCGGGCCTGGTTGGCTTGTGGGACTCCTGAGGCAGCTGACAGGTACCGGCAGGCTAAACGGACTGCAGCCCGGGTGGTTGTGGAGGCAAAAACTCGGGCCTGGGAGGAGTTCGGTGAGGCCATGGAAAAGGACTATCGGCTGGCCTCGAAGAGATTCTGGCAAACCGTCCGGCGCCTCAGGAGGGGGAAGCAGTGCCCTACCAACGCTGTTTACAGTGGCGATGGGCGGCTGTTGACCTCAACTGGGGATGTTGTCGGACGGTGGAAGGAATACTTCGAGGATCTCCTCAATCCCGCTGTCACGTATTTCCATTGAGGAAGCAGAGGTTGGGGGCTCAGAGGAGGACTCGTCCATCACCCAAGCTGAAGTCACCGAGGTGGTCAAGAAACTCCTCGGTGGCAAGGCACCGGGGGTGGATGAGATCCGCCCTGAGTACCTCAAGTCTCTGGATGTTGTGGGGCTGTCTTGGCTGACACGCCTCTGCAGCATCGCGTGGCGGTCGGGGACAGTGCCTCTGGGATGGCAGACCGGGGTGGTGGTCCCTCTTTTTAAGAAGGGGGACCGGAGGGTGTGTTCCAACTATAGGGGGATCACACTTCTCAGCCTCCCCGGGAAAGTCTATGCCAGGGTACTGGAGAGGAGAATTCGGCCGATAGTGGAACCTCGGATTCAGGAGGAACAGAGTGGTTTTCGTCCTGGTCGTGGAACACTGGACCAGCTCTATACCCTCTACAGGGTGCTGGAGGGTTCATGGGAGTTTGCCCAACCAGACTACATTTGTTTTGTGGATTTGGAGAAGGCATTCGACCGTGTCCCTCGCGGCGTCCTGTGGAGGGTGCTGGGGGAATATGGGGTCCGGGGTCCTTTGCTGAGGGCTGTACGGTCCCTGTATGACCGAAGCAGGAGTTTGGTCCGCATTGCCGGCAGTAAGTCAGACTTGTTCCCGGTGCATGTTGGACTCCGGCAGGGCTGCCCTTTGTCGCCGGTTCTGTTCATAATTTTTATGGACAGAATTTCTAGGCGCAGCCAAGGGCCGGAGGGTGTCAGGTTTGGGGACCACACGGTTTCGTCTCTGCTCTTTGCGGATGACGTTGTCGTGTTGGCCCCTTCTAACCAGGACCTCCAGCATGCACTGGGACGGTTTGCAGCCGAGTGTGAAGCGGCTGGGATGGGAATCAGCACCTCCAAATCCGAGGCCATGGTCCTCAGTCGGAAAAGGGTGGCTTGCCCACTTCAGGTTGGTGGAGAGTTCCTGCCCCAAGTGGAGGAGTTCAAGTATCTAGGGGTCTTGTTCACGAGTGAGGGGAGGATGGAACGGGAGATTGACAGACGGATCGTTGCAGCTTCTGCAGTAATGCGGTCGATGTACCGGTCTGTCGTGGTGAAGAAAGAGCTAAGCCGTAAGGCGAAGCTCTCGATTTACCGGTCAATCTACGTTCCTACTCTCACCTATGGTCATGAGCTTTGGGTCATGACCGAAAGGACAAGATCCCGGATACAGGCGGCCGAAATGAGCTTTCTCCGCAGGGTGGCTGGGCGCTCCCTTAGAGATAGGGTGAGAAGCTCAGTCACTCGGGAGGAACTCGGAGTAGAGCCGCTGCTCCTCCACATCGAGAGGGGACAGCTGAGGTGGCTCGGGCATCTGTTCCGGATGCCTCCTGAACGCCTTCCTGGGAAGGTGTTTCGGGCATGTCCAACCGGGAGGAGGCCCCGGGGAAGACCAAGGACACGCTGGAGGGACTATGTCTCCCGGCTGGCCTTGGAACGCCTCGGTGTCCCCCCGGAAGAGCTAGAGGAAGTGTCTAGGGAGAGGGAAGTCTGGGCATCTCTGCTTAGACTGCTGCCCCCGCGGCCCGGCCCCGGATAAAGCGGAAGAAGATGGATGGATGGATGGATGGATGGATAACATTAAATATCTATTTTTTGTTCCTTCATTTGTACTGAAGTGTTAAATGTATGGGCTAATTGTAGGGAAAATCACAGTCTCAAGAAAAACAAAAACTGCTGACTAAACTTCACAATAAGTCTTTATTTAAATCGTCTCTGTGCTTTGTTATGATGAGAGAATTTGTAGATAATGGGAAGATTCGTGTAAAACGTAAACTTGCACTAAAATTCATTCAGCGTTTTGAGACTGTATAAAACTTGTTTTGATCGATATGGATTCTCATTCCTGGTAAATTAAACATATAACTGGTCATTATTTTCAACAGATATGCCTGTGATAGGCTACAACACTCAACGCTGTAAAATCATGCACTCACATGACCCAAATAAAACAACCAGATCACTCAAAAAAAAAATTATATATGTTGTCTCTTCTTTATCTCTCCCCATAATAAAATGCTACTGTAAAGCCTAGTCGAAGTCGATGCACGTTGTATTAATATTTATCAGAAATTGCTGCAAATATAGTGAAACTGCTGTCTATTCTGCTTAATCCATTCAAACAGATTGACAGCGGCGAGTTGTTTGGAAATATTAAGAGCTCTATGAACCACGTGACGGCGAGATCAAAGAGTGTTGCAACTCTCTTTCTCTATGGCTTTGGGCCTATGTTATTTATGTTACATGTCATGTGTGAATCAGTGGGCGGGGCTACAGAATTTGGCATTCTTCTTCTGTTGAGGCGGTGTTTAACTACTCTCTGATGTCACAGGGAAGAACATTCGCAGATCGATCGTTTTCTGGGCCTGGTGTCAATAAAAGCTTTTCTTTGACTAACAAGGAAGTTTTCAGCTCTGAAACTTACAGGATATTCTTATATTACCATGCCCTTTTATATATTAAAAGCTCATGGGAAAGTTGATTTTTCAATTCATCACCCCTTTAATAAAGATAAAAAAAACTGAGTTCAACTTTGAGAATGAAATGAAACCAACCTGTTTGTTCCTCAGTTTCTTCACATTTGACTCCGAATGTTTCTTCAATCTTCATGTCTTCACTCTCCTCTTTAATAAACACCATCTTTATGTCTTCACTCTCCTCTTTAATAAACACCATCTTTATGTCTTCACTCTCCTCTTTAATAAACGCCATCTTTATAATAGTGTCACATGGATCTCAGTCGCTTCTCCAGGAGTTTTTCGGTGTGTTTGTCCTGTTTAAGATGAGAATAATTAACAGAAAGAAAAATAAATCCAAACTAAATCTCTGAAAGTGTCTCAATCAGCTCTAGTTCAGTAGTTCAGTAACTGTTGGGTTGCCAACCGGTCCGTATAATACGGAATCGTCCCATATTTAAGGCATCAATGAAGCGTTCTGTATGAAAGCCACAAGGAACGCAGTTTGTCCCGTATATTCAGGCATACGCTCTAAACTGAGAATTAATCATTCCTTTGAGACAAATAATTGTTTGGTTTGCGAATGTAGGCGTTCGCAGGAGGCTTTAAGACCCAGCAGAAACCTATGCCGGTGCCGTTAACGGCAAATCCCTTTAACTGCTCGCATTTTGATTTTGGCAAATCAGTTTGGGCGGACAACGTGATATTGTTCATGAGTCCAACATTCAGCCATGCAAAAAAACATGCACTCTCCCTGAGGGAAGTCACGATCAAAAAGGGAAGTTGTCTTTCACGTTATATCTATGGGACTGAACCATATAGGGCCTTTAAAATTAAGGTTACAAAATAAAAGTTTAGTAAGAATGAGAATATAGAAGGATATTGAGATATATTTAATACTCTTAGAGTTACAGGCACAATATGGGTAAAATAGTATTGATGGCATTCAGACAGGAATGTTCAATTGTGTTAACATTATTTGTTGTTCAGAAAATGTGTGACCATTGGTACCAATTTACCCACTGAGCCACATTGAGATCCCTGTCTCTTAATTAGGATATTAAGGTATCTTCAAAATGGGTTACAGGCGTGAACTGTCACGTTGGCATATAATGCAACAAAGATTGCTAAAGATTTCATTAATAGATCTACCAAAAATCTACCATAAAATAATGATGCTGCCATCTTTCTGAAGCCATTTTTACGCTCCTGTGAAAATTGTCTTGAAAATTGACCCCCCACTACAAAATGTTGAATTACTCATTAAATGTAAGGATGTATATTTACTATTTTGTTTTTTCTTAATTTATGTTTGTCTTTCTTCAGAAACAAAATTAAAAAAAAAAAAAAAAAATTTGAGCTGGGAAAGTTTCTGAAATTTGATTGATTTTGACACGGGATGACCCAATTGTGTTTGTCTGAGAACCTTACACACACACACTTAACTGCAGATGCTGAAATGACATACACTGTGTGGTACAGTACAAATATTTGGAGTGTCCCTTATTCTGTCCCTTACTTTCCTAAAAAGAACCACGATTGTCCCTATTTTCTTTTCCAGAAGTTGGCAACCCTAGTCAAAGACAAAGCAGAGAGAGCAACCATTGACTACCATAGTATTGTTTTCCCTACTATGGTAGTCAAGCTCTATCTACTTGGTTATTCTTCAAAATATCTTCCTTTGTGTTCAGGTTCAGCAGAACAAAGAAACTCATACAGGTTTGGAACAACTTGAGGGTGACTAAATGATGACAGAATTTTCATTTTTGGATGAACTAACCCTTTAATGGACTTATATTATCAGATTAGACTAAAACAGTCAAAACTAACACTACAAATGATTAAAAGAAAGCAAATTATACAGACCCTTGATATACTAGTCAGTTTAGTTATTTAACGATTTGTAGAAATCGAGTTAGAAAAAGAAATGGAGCGCTCCGAATCACTGAATCATTTGTTGTGAATCATTTGATTCAATTGACTCGGAGAGTCTAAAGCTCCGGTTCTCTCTCCAGAGACTGAACTCATGTTTGAACTGATTCATGATAAAGAGAGAAATGAGCCGCTCCTTCTGTTACTCATGAGTTTATTCTGTTACTTTACTCACACAACGCTGATAAATGTTAGATAAATCACTGAATCATTTGTTGTGAATCAATCGGTTCAATTGACTCGGAGAGTCTAAGGCTCCGGTTCTCTCTCCAGAGACTGAACTCATGTTTGAACTGATTCATGATAAAGAGAGAAATGAGCCGCTCCTTCAGTTACTCAGGAGTTTATTATGTTACTTTGCTCACATAACGCTAATAAATGTTAGATAAAGCAATGCAGTGTTACATTTAATAATACATAATTAATTCTGCGTAGCTTTAAACACTTAAAACACAAACCTTTCTTCAGCAGAACAACAACAGATGCAGGAGCGCGGTGCAGCCTTATGACGTCACACGTGGATACCAAAATAAAAGTCCCCTTCACACAATGTTGCATCTAAAAGCACAGAAGTGCATAGAAATGTATATAGAAAAGATCTATTTAAAAGATGACAAAATTCAGAGTTGAATGTATTATTGAAATACATTTAATAACACAATGGTGAGTTAATAATACAGTTCACATTGAGAGATAATTAAAAAAAATTTTAAAGCACTAAATACACTGAATGCAATGTGTTAGTTAGTGTACTTTCATGTGCTAAATTGGAACAACTTTAAGTATACTTAGTATGCTTTAAAGCAGAGGTCACTAATAGGCGGACCGCGGTCCGGATCCGGACCCAGCCGCCGTTCTGTCCGGACCCGGACCAATAACCCATAAATTATTGAGAATTATTTACTTTTGACGGAGCGTTTCTATTTTAACCGCGCAGCTTTTCTAGCATCTATGGTACTGGTTTAGCGCGGCCCAGGAAACTCAGACCAATAGCATGCGTTGTAAACATGTCACGTGATGCTACTCGAGTCAGACAGCGAGAGATATATACACACACACAGGGAGAGACGAGACGAAAGAGAGACAACGTTTCACATGGCGTGCTCTAAAAAAAGAAAAGTGGACAGCGAAAACAGAGCTTTTAATCAAGAATGGACAGATTCTTACATGTTCATTCTTCCCACGGGCAGTTCCAAACCGGTATGTCTCATATGTTCAGAGACTGTCGCGATTATTAAAAGCGGCAATGTGAAGCGCCACTATGCAACAGTATCTGTCTGCAACCTGCAAGACTTCAAGTTACGCCCACTTCAAGTTACGCCCCTTCAAGTTACGCCCACTTCAAGCTACGCCCACTTCAAGTTACGCCCCTTCAAGTTACGCCCACTTCAAGTTACGCCTACTTTCAAATTACCGCGAGAGCGATTAGAGAAGTTTCTCATGCTTTTAAATCGCTTTCGCACGCGTTTAACACCACAACTACTTTGGAGCAATCACTAATATAGCTATCCTTTTGGAAATGGGCTTTGTGAAAAATATATATATATTTTAAATAAATACATGTCATATTGTATGCCTGATGTGCTCACAATTAATTTTTGACAACACTAATGAACAGCTAAATGCAATGCTGTCAAATACATCTTATGATACTTTGAGAAATTCACTACAAGCACACTCATCACAAAATCTTTTAATGAAGGTCATCAACACAATGCAGGTTTATGCAAACCATATAAAATTAGATTGTGCCTCCAGCTGCATTAAAACAGTCCATGCTGCAGTATCCTGCAAAATCATTGTTAGAGTAGAACCCTTTAAGTTTTCCTCTTTGTCCACATCCCCAGTATCCTTCACAGTCTTTGAACACATCATCGCATTGAATGCAATGGGAGATCAAATAGGGAATCCGGTAGGTCCTTCTATACTCCTCTGAAAAGGAGTTCCAGTCTACCACACCTGTTGACAAAAGAAGAGAAAGGTTCATGTGTAAAATTAAAAAAAATAATATTAATAAAATAAAAATGCAAAAAAATTAGTGTGCCACCACTACAAGAAAATTCAGAAATGAAAAGAACGCTTATTGCCTAAAACAAAAAGCATTGTAGAATAGCATAGTGTAATGTTAATAACGTAGAGAATGTTATATTATGATGATCAAAATAATTTTAGCACTAGAACCTTGACTTGAATCATAACTTAGGCCCACACAGACAGATAAAGAACAAATGTAGAATCGTCACACAAAAGCACCACAACTGCACAAAAATCACAGAGGAAAGTCATATACTGGTATAGAAAATAATAAATTAGGCAACATCTCTGTACAACATGGATTTACATTTTAATAATGGCAAGTGACCACTCTGTAAAGTTCCATCCATTAGCCCAAAAACCGAAAACTAATGACGTGGTCAAAAGGAATTCTGCGTGTAAGCCTTTTCAGCCTTTCGGTGAAGTTCTTTTAATTTATTGATATCTCATTTTAAATCTGACTCCATTAATAATTTTATCTGACTCCAATTCTATCTGACTCCATAAAGTGTGTTACATTTAGAGTTTATCAGCTGATTTGAAGATTAGTTGCGATTTAATTTAGATCAATGATTTTTCGTAGTATCACTTATTTTCAAATATTAATATCCTCCATGGGACACGGAGTCGCAAATAGGCTAAGCGTCCGGATTTCGCTTGCTCTAACGGTCACAGATTAGTCAGTTCTGATATTACAGAGGATTGCAGGGTGAACTATCTTACCTCTAAGTGAGTCACACATGTGCACTCATAATTGTAACGTACTGCTCCGAGACAGAGGTTGAGAATCCAAATGCAGCTTTTAATAAAAGGGTAATCCACAATCGTAGTCAAAAGTACAGGCAAAAAGGTCATACACGGGAAAGCAGTCCAAACAGGCAAACAAGGCAGGAGTGACAGGCAAAAGGGTAATCCGGGAGACAGGCAAGAAATCCAAAAACCGACAGACATGAAACCAGGGAAACGCTCAGAATTGCAGTGAATAACAAAACAAGACTTAGCCATGATAGACAGAGTGAACATGGTTTATATAGGTTGGGGTAATGGGGTAATGTGACACAGGTGCAAACAATGAGTGAAGATGAGTCCGGGCAAAGGATTATGGGTAATGTAGTTTATGATGAAGTGACAAGTCCGGGGTGGAGTGACAGTCTGAAGTGGAGTGCCCTCAGGTGGTTCTCATGGGCACTCACACTGGTGAATTGTGACATAGCCCCCCTCCTAAGGAGTGGCTTCCAGACACTCCTATAATAATAATACCGGAGGGAGGTGGAGCGGAGGCGGACCAGGGGGTGGGATGGAGGGCCAGGCCCATGGAGCGGAAGAGGGCCTGGAGACCGAGCAGAAGACCAGGAAGGAGCAGGCTGAACAGATGACCAGGGTGGTGCAGGCCAGACAGATGACCAGGGTGGCGCAGGCAGCCAGGGTGGAGCAGACGACCACCACAGCGCAGACGAGGTTGAAGACCCCCACGGCTTGGCAGACGACCACCACAGCAGTGCAGACGAGGTTGAAGACCCCCACGGCGGAGCAGACGACCACCACAGCAGCACAAGCGGTCTTGGAGACCCCCACGGCGGAGCAGACGAACACCACAGCAGTGCAGACGGTCTTGGAGACCCCCACGGCGGAGCAGACGACCACCACAGCAGTGCAGACGAGGTTGAAGACCCCCACGGCGGAGCAGACGACCACCATAGCTGCGCAGACGGTCTTGGAGACCCCCACGGCGGAGCAGACGACCACCATAGCTGCGCAGACGGTCTTGGAGACCCCCACGACGGTGCAGGCTGAGCAGGTGGCCCGGTAAGAGTCCTCTCTGGACTCGTGACTGGAGGCGGAGCCCTCTCTGGACTCGTGACTGGAGGCGGAGCCCTCTCTGGACTCGTGACTGGAGGCGGAGCCCTCTCTGGACTCGTGACTGGAGGCGGAGCCCTCTCTGGACTCGTGACTGGAGGCGGAGCCCTCTCTGGACTCGTGACTGGAGGCGGAGCCCTCTCTGGACTCGTGACTGGAGGCGGAGCCCTCTCTGGACTCGTGACTGGAGGCGGAGCCCTCTCTGGACTCGTGACTGGAGGCGGAGCCCTCTCTGGACTCGTGACTGGAGGCGGAGCCCTCTCTGGACTCGGGACACGGGCCGGAGCCCTCTCTGGACTCGTGACTGGAGGCGGAGCCCTCTCTGGACTCGTGACTGGAGGCGGAGCCCTCTCTGGACTCGTGACTGGAGGCGGAGCCCTCTCTGGACTCGTGACTGGAGGCGGAGCCCTCTCTGGACTCGGGACACGGGCCGGAGCCCTCTCTGGACTCGGGACACGGGCCGGAGCCCTCTCTGGACTCGGGACACGGGCCGGAGCCCTCTCTGGACTCGGGACACGGGCCGGAGCCCTCTCTGGACTCGGGACACGGGCCGGAGCCCTCTCTGGACTCGGGACACGGGCCGGAGCCCTCTCTGGACTCGGGACACGGGCCGGAGCCCTCACTGGACTCGGGACACGGGCCGGAGCCCTCTCTGGACTCGGGACACGGGCCGGAGCCCTCTCTGGACTCGGGACACGGGCCGGAGCCCTCACTGGACTCGGGACACGGGCCGGAGCCCTCTCTGGACTCGGGACACGGGGCGGAGCCCTCACTGGACTCGGGACAGTGGCGGGAGCCGTCTCTGGACGCAGGTCTGTGGCGGGAGCCGTCTCTGGACGCAGGTCTGTGGCGGGAGCCGTCTCTGGACGCAGGTCTGTGGCGGGAGCCGTCTCTGGACGCAGGTCTGTGGCGGGAGCCGTCTCTGGACGCTGGTCAGTGCCTGGACCCGTCTCTGGACGCTGGTCAGTGGCGGGAGCCGTCTCTGGACGCTGGTCAGTGGCGGGAGCCGTTTCTGGACGCTGGTCAGTGGCCGGAGCCATCTTGTACAGAGACACAGGCGTGGAGTCGGCCATCTTGTCCGAAGACACAGACACGGGAAGAGGAAGAGGAACAGATTCAGGCTCGGCGGGACGAGACTCTTGACGGGCAGACGTGACGTGAAGCTCTGTCTCTGGATCGGCAGACGTGACGTGAAGCTCAGTCTCTGGATCGGCAGACGTGACGTGAAGCTCAGTCTCTGGATCGGCAGACGTGACGTGAAGCTCAGTCTCTGGATCGGCAGACGTGACGTGAAGCTCTGTCTCTGGATCGGCAGACGTGACGTGAAGCACTGTCTCTGGATCGGCAGACGTGACGTGAAGCTCGGTCTCTGGATCGGCAGACGTGACGTGAAGCTCGGTCTCTGGATCGGCAGACGTGACGTGAAGCTCTGTCTCTGGATCGGCAGAAGTGACGTGAAGCTCTGTCTCTGGATCGGCAGAAGTGACGTGAAGCTCGGTCTCTGGATCGGCAGAAGTGACGTGAAGCTCTGTCTCTGGATCGGCAGAAGTGACGTGAAGCTCTGTCTCTGGATCGGCAGAAGTGACGTGAAGCTCTGTCTCTGGATCGGCAGAAGTGACGTGAAGCTCTGTCTCTGGATCGGCAGAAGTGACGTGAAGCTCTGTCTCTGGATCGGCAGAAGTGACGTGAAGCTCTGTCTCTGGATCGGCAGAAGTGACGTGAAGCTCTGTCTCTGGATCGGCAGAAGTGACGTGAAGCTCTGTCTCTGGATCGGCAGAAGTGACGTGAAGCTCTGTCTCTGGATCGGCAGAAGTGACGTGAAGCTCTGTCTCTGGATCGGCAGAAGTGACGTGAAGCTCTGTCTCTGGATCGGCAGAAGTGACGTGAAGCTCTGTCTCTGGATCGGCAGAAGTGACGTGAAGCTCTGTCTCTGGATCGGCAGAAGTGACGTGAAGCTCTGTCTCTGGATCGGCAGAAGTGACGTGAAGCTCTGTCTCTGGATCGGCAGAAGTGACGTGAAGCTCTGTCTCTGGATCGGCAGAAGTGACGTGAAGCTCTGTCTCTGGATCGGCAGAAGTGACGTGAAGCTCTGTCTCTGGATCGGCAGAAGTGACGTGAAGCTCTGTCTCTGGATCGGCAGAAGTGACGTGAAGCTCTGTCTCTGGATCGGCAGAAGTGACGTGAAGCTCTGTCTCTGGATCGGCAGAAGTGACGTGAAGCTCTGTCTCTGGATCGGCAGAAGTGACGTGAAGCTCTGTCTCTGGATCGGCAGAAGTGACGTGAAGCTCTGTCTCTGGATCGGCAGAAGTGACGTGAAGCTCTGTCTCTGGATCGGCAGACGTGACGTGAATTGCAGGCCCGACTGGACTGGTGGCCATGTCGTCCGAAGACACATGCATAGCAGATGCAGTGGGTATGTCACTATCCTTCTCCATTATACCCACTGTAAAAGCAGAACCGCTCAGTTGCAATGCAATATCAATGTAGTTTTTTAGAGAGCAATTAGGATCGTGCAAAGGCATGTTAGAACTGAGTGGCTCAGATAGTCCTCCTCTGAAAAATATCATGAGGCACACCTCGTCCATTGAAGTCAAATGGGCCAGCTCAATGAAGTCCTCTACATAGTCCTCGATGGGGCGATCTCCCTGACGGAGACGCATTAACTGTGCTGCTGGATTCATAGTGGCCAAGTCTTCTGTAACGTACTGCTCCGAGACAGAGGTTGAGAATCCAAATGCAGCTTTTAATAAAAGGGTAATCCACAATCGTAGTCAAAAGTACAGGCAAAAAGGTCATACACGGGAAAGCAGTCCAAACAGGCAAACAAGGCAGGAGTGACAGGCAAAAGGGTAATCCGGGAGACAGGCAAGAAATCCAAAAACCGACAGACATGAAACCAGGGAAACGCTCAGAATTGCAGTGAATAACAAAACAAGACTTAGCCATGATAGACAGAGTGAACATGGTGTATATAGGTTGGGGTAATGGGGTAATGTGACACAGGTGCAAACAATGAGTGAAGATGAGTCCGGGCAAAGGATTATGGGTAATGTAGTTTATGATGAAGTGACAAGTCCGGGGTGGAGTGACAGTCTGAAGTGGAGTGCCCTCAGGTGGTTCTCATGGGCACTCACACTGGTGAATTGTGACAATAATAAAACATGTAATTTTAGTGATAGTCAATGAAACTGCAACTTATAATAACAGTGGCAGGTCAGAAATCAGGTTTTCCCTCATGCATGGCTCAATGCTCCCGCTATGGAGTTCCCAGTATGGCCTGCCCTGGCAGAGAGATCTGCGGTAACCCCTACAAAACCCCGCATGGACATGAATAAAATAATGATTTCAGAAAGATACAGAATAAATCAAGATTAACATTTATTTTGGCCAGACCGGAAAAGTAAATAAGTAAACAAGAATCCATGGTACACAACTGATCAGCGTAAAACCATAAAACACAATTGCAAAGCAATATGAAAATAATTTAAAAGAGTCATCATGTCTGGCACATCTACATGCAGTTTGCACGGGGGGTCTGACTACAGAATATTCCCCCAGAGAGTTAGAACATCCAACCTTAAATACTCCAACTAGAACAAAGGGTTGTAAATATTTGCAACACCCCCACCTGGTTTTGGGGGAGTGGATCAGATATCTTTGAAGAGACTACTCAAAGGAGAACTGAATTCTCATTAGTTTTCCAATCTTTCTAATACTACCAGTGACTGCAGTGAAACTGAGACCATTTTACCATTCGCACTGAGACCTTTAGAAAGACATCAAACATGAAAGGGATAAAACAATAGATTTACAAAATACATCATCACTGATATATCTGCATTTGGTGACTTGAAACCAGGACAAGGAGAGGGCAAAATGGGGAGGGGGGAGGAATGTTTGTCAGGGTGTTGTCACAGTTTCTGTGAGATCTTTTCCTCAAGATTAGTGACTTTTATTGTTCAATTGCTGAGGTGTGTATCTCAGCTTTTGTCTTAGCACCAAAACCGACTCTTACAACTCCAAAGGCCATCTAATGTGTTGTGTTGCTGGGATCTGCGGGACACAGATTGACAAGCACTGCGAGTTTGTGAGTGAGTTACTTTCACCTATAGATCAGAGGTGCTTTATCTCTAAAAATATGGAAGGAGGGCTGAAGGAAAGAGACAAAACTTACTGTCAAGCCAGCAGAAGTGTGCTTCCTTCAGAAAGGATTCCTCTCTCACTATCCTCCAGAAACGAGTGCATGTGAGAGCAAGGGTACAAATTGCAGGATCACCATCTTGAAGCACCACAAGGATGAAGATCATCTGCAAAATTTCCTCAGGCAGCTGTGAACATAAAACATGAGTCACTACAAAATCAGTAGGCTCAATAACAGGTCTCCATCATCATCATCATCATCATTGACCAGGAAAGGGTGAAGGACCAACTCTTAATAGGAATGTTCTGTAGCCTTCACATTTGTGTCCTGAAAATAGCATGTACTGGAGGTCTTCAACCCTGCTCCTGGGGATCCAATGTCCTGCTGAATTTATTTCCAACCTACTTCAGCACACCTGCCTGTGATTTTCAAGCGATCCTGAAGAGATCAGGTGTGTTTGATTAGAATTGGAGCTAAACTCTGCAGGATAGTGGGTCCCCTGGAGCAGGGTTGAAGACCTCTGCCATATATGTAGTTATTGTTGCATCTTGGATTAAGCTACAGAATATAAGAAGTGGCAAGGTGGCATGTCTACACGGAGTGCACATATAACTAACGAAGATCCTGTGAGCGAGTTTAAACTGTGGCATATAGATGTGCTTCACAGATACATGCCTGCAAAATGCCAATACCCTCCGGTAAGGACTCAACTCTGCATGGCTCCTTCGCCTTGCATGGTTTTATGGGGACAGGTTCCTTTAAAACAAGGGAGTGAGATGCATATTACATAATAGCTTAGTACATGTAAAGCACAAGAAAGATGATCACTTTAGATCAGGGTTATTCAAATCTTGCCCTGGAGGTCCAATGCGCTGCAGAGTTTAGCTCTGACCCTGATCAAACTCACCTACCTGTGATTTTCTAATGAACCTGAAGACATTGATTAGCATGTTCAGGTGTGTTTGATTAGGGTTGGAGCTAAACTCTGCAGCGCATTGGCCCTCCAGGGCAAGATTTGAATAACCCTGGTCTAGGGCATGGTTCCTCAAATCTTGCCCTGGAGGTCAAATGCGCTGCAGAGTTTAGCTCCAACCCTGATCAAACTCACCTACCTGTGAAGCCTACCTAATGAACCTGAAGACATTGATTAGCATATTCAGGTGTGTTTGATTAGGGTTAAAGCTAAACTCTGCAGGGAAGTGGATCTCGTGGGCCAGATTTGAGGATCCCTGCTTTAAACCAAGTTTTTGGGCCATAATTCTTACCATGGTGACCTCATCATATTTCCTCTTCCTAGGGATGCGGAAAATTGGGTCCAGACTTCCCCTGGCCATCTGTATTCCCTGCTCTGTAAAGTGAGCAAACCTCCGGCCATGACTGTAGTAATAAGTTAAAATAAAATAAAAATGTTTACCTTGCTGCCCCAGATTACTGCTAATAATAGTATCTTGAATTTATCTAAAAAAATTTGAAGACACTGGTACCCTTCAATCTCAAGATTCTCCACCAACATTGTGCACCACCACCTCCTTAAGCACGGCATGTCATGCTGAAGAAAAGAACAATACATACAATACAATACATACATTTACAATTCAAGATGCAAGTTAAGGTTAATTTTGAGGCCCAACTCACTTTTCCAGTCCGAAAGGGCTTAACTGGCCCACTTTATATCAAGCAAAAAAGGATGGCAATCCCTGACTTAAACCCTCATAGCAGCAAGAAAATAAAAACTCCCAAAAAAAACCAAAGGTAAAGGGGGAAGAAATATCAGGAAGGACCACAGAGGACTTCCTGGACCAAATCAAAATCCAAATTCTACATATTATAACCCATATCTATATGAGCATTGACGTTATACTTACAATTGTAAAATCAAATGGAGCCTCCATTACAGCATACCAGCAGTACTGCAAATATAACAAAGTTGTGTTTGTACTTAAGTTGTAATTCTTTTTTTTTTGTGTGCATGTGAATTCAGCAAGCTGAATGAAAAGAAAGAGAGAATCCTCTTTCACAACATTATGTTTAATATTATGAATACCATTGCATTAACAAAAACTACTTTAGGTGGAACTGAGGAGAAGGGAAAAAACTAAAGCTGTGTCAGAGAGCACTGACCCTATGCTGCCATCATTTGGGCCTTATTCCATTAACACAAGTCCAATGCCAGTAAAGTAAAGAGAAAAGCTGCATGTGTGAAAAGGGCTATAGACGCCATTTATGGACATTTTGTGAGAGAGCATGAATTAAATTTACTGGAAAACTTCACTCACCATCATCATGAAGACTCCACAGTCAATGCCAAATTGTTGTTGAGGGAGTCCCTGTTTAAAAGAGGAAAAAAAACATGTTTAATAAACAGCAAACTACAAAAGTTTAAAGATTTACAGATTTGGGTTAGTGTGAAAGGGCCTTGCTTGGTGGTTTGAAGGGTTTGTAAGTGTAAAACGAGAAATAGTTAAAGTAGTAATAGCCCAAGTTGTGCCAAACCAATAATTAATAAAAAAAAAAAAAAGTGATATGCAGATAAAATGTCCTTGATATTCTACCTCAACATCCAGGCCTGTTAATTCTGTCAATGGTCCAGAGACAATGTGCAATGTGCTCAGACCTGATAAAAACAAAAAGGGCATCAGAAACTTCTATAAAGTACTGGAGCACACAAAGTTCGGTCGAGGAACACATTGTTTTTAAGCTACAGGATATGTTAGTCTGAGGAACACGACTGGCAAACAGCAGTAGTTCAAACAATCTGAGGAAGTCTTGTGAACACGACTAACATTTCAAACAATCTGAGGAAGTCTTGTGAACACGACTAACATTTCAAACAATCTGAGCAAGTCTGGTGAACACGACTAACATCATTGCAAACAGTTTGAGGAAGTCTGAGGAACACGACTTCCAACGAACATCTTCCTTTAGAAACCTTAAGATGTTTAGATAAGGTCCGTGTGCAAAGCCTTGTCCCATGACTGAATATAGGGAATCCAGGAACAGAACCTCTCTTTTAAGTGGCTTAATAACCTACAGGGAAAATAGTCTTGGAAATGAGTCAACAAGTCTTCACCATTACGACACAGCTAAAGTCAATTGCAGCCAGGATTACAAAAGACTAAAAAGAACGGAGGACCTACAACTTAAATGTGTTAGCTTTTTTCAGTATGAATCCTTTCCATGAGTGGGGTTTTGTAATAAATACTAAAAATTCACTTACACACAGCAGAAAGTGCCCTGGGGTCCATAGGGGGAATATCAGGGCATCTTTCTTTTGGGGGTCCAACTTTAAGAAAGAAAATATAGCAAAAACTTAGCTCTGACTTTTAACACTTATTTGATCCATTATTTATTATATTTATTTTTATTAAATTTGAAAAGACATTTGAGGCTCCCTTTTTCATTTTCTCCATGTTGTACGACCTTAAAGTGTTGTCATCTTGTTGTGTGTTGCAAGTTTATTTTGAAAAGCGTTGTATAAGATATAAGGGTTATCACTATTAGTTGAATGTATTATGGGTACTTACTGGAAGACAGAGGAAAGGGTCACAGGATGAGGGCAAGAGCCACGTTGGTGGAATATGGAGATCCACAATGTAAACATCTTTCCCCTGTAGAAGATCTCTATCAGTAATTACAGTAATTGTAATTCAAATGAATTTGTCACAAATATCTGTATAAAATGACAGACACACCTGATACTGCAACATTTCCATGATAAGCCTAAAGCAAGCATTTCCCACCTGGAAAAACAACACTTTTAAACCGCATTCCAGAAAAAGTACAATTACTTCAAAAATAAAACTAAAAATGTTCCCCACCATTGAATCCATTTCCCTTCTTAGTCCCAGGGATACAAAGTTCTCTCTTGTGAGGCACGTCTGACCATCTTTTACAATGATTTCATTCATTGGTCTGTCCTCATCCAGTACATAATTCACCTACACATTACACATATTACAAAGAAATGCAAGCTGTGTCAAACAAAAAAACACTCCAGGCCAGGGATTAAAGCAAGATAATATTTGTGAGCCTGAAAAGTTATCCTGCAGGAAATGTGAAAATGTAATGATTTTTACATTAATTTAAAACGGCTCTATGCCTGAAATCAGGCATGGTGCCTGATAACTTTAAGCTCTGAAACTTAAAGAAATGCAACAATACAAAAGAAAAAGACAATACAATAACATAAATGTGAAAAGAAATTGTGATAAAATAATGCAACCACATACCAAATGCTCTTGAAGGGGATGATGCACTCCTAGTGTCCATGAGGCGCGCGCGACAGGGTCTAAGGTTTGATGTCATAGTCAGAGCCTCGCACTGCTCCCCACAGTGGTCTGCCATGTCCACATCTGTAGGGACATTCACATGCACTGCAAGACAATGACAGTTCTAAGCATTGACGGTGATAAGATGTTTAAAAAATATTTTATTTTGGATTATGTAGGCAAACAAACATTTAAACAATGTTATCCTTCTGTGATGTTTTGTTGAACGGTAGTTGCCAAGATGCAGGCATTTTTTATGTATCTTTGTTAATTTAAGTGCTAGTTGTTCTAAAACAGATCTTAATGTAAATGCGTCAAAATAAGGAAATTAAAGTATAACTACCCAAAGTGGCTTTTCCATGTGCGTCAAGGGTGACATCTCCATGAGAAACTTGTTTAAAATCCTCCATTGTCTGCTGGTTGACTTTCTCATTGTGGTGATGTAAAATGTTACGCATAAGGAAGATGTGGCTTGCTGGGGAGAGAGAGTTCATGAAGTAGTTGTTCTTTCGCATGCCAGAAAACAGCTGCTCCACTGTTTGGGAGTTGACCCACCCACATAGCTCAGGCACAAGTCCAATTAATCTCAGAGCATCCTTTTCATCTCTTGTGTTGTACTGATGAAAAGTGTCGTACAGTGCATAGTGTTCTGAAGAACCAGTTGCAGGATGGCCATTAAGATCAGGTGGGTGTTTTTTTAACTGCAACCATGGCAAATTCCTTTTAAGTTCCCCTCTCTTGGCAGATGCAATATTCTCTGGGGTAGCTGCAACCACTCTTCCTTCATATGGACTGAAGGGCAGTCTCTCTGGTTCCCGAAGGTTAGTATGAGTTACTAATCCCCGAGCAAAATCATAGATAACAACGTTTGGAAAATGTTGGAAGGAAAGCAACATATCTGCATAATCGCGTGGGCTTTCAGCTCTTATGTTGAATTTTACTGAGTTCACAATGCCACAAGGACACATGATCACTGCCCAGCCACCTTGAAATGGAAATACACACGATTAGCTTGACCATTAACCTAGCTATCTTCAGGTACACGTACAGACACATAGTGACATGTTTACAACAATTAAATATTCTCTTGTCATTACATAAATAATAGAACTACATATATGTAGGACACTTACCAGATGCTCCCCAAACTTTTTGGAACACTTTGTCATAAGTGCTTCTTGTTTTCATCTCCTCCCTCAAACAGAGGAGAAGATCCATTTTGGAGCCCTTTGAGTCAACGCCACATTCTTTAACAAGTTTTCTCAAGGCATCAACCTGTGTAAAAGTAGATGCAACAACAGCCAATAATTAAAAAGCAGGGTACATCACTGCAATCTTCCATGTGATTTTTGCATTTAGTAAATAGTCAAATCTGGAGCGGTTTCAAAAACATCCAGCAGAGTAGACATCCAGTACAACAATGTACTTAATGTCTATAAATAATAATAAAAAGTTCAGTGCATTGCTACTACATTTACATAATTTCAAAATTCACCTTTAAGTTCATTAGTTCACTTGACAGCCGTTCTTCTGAAATGTCTATGTCTGCCTGTTCTACAACAGACTTCTTTGCTGCGAGTTGGGCATACTCAGTGTTGAGTACTTTTTTGCTGGCTCTGGTGAGAGGCCCAATCCATGGTGCCCATTTCACATAGGAAGGTGAAACTTTACATGGATTCTCACGGTTACCTTTGTAGTTTAAAAACAAAAGCTCTCTTAAATGTTATTGCATTTAATACAATTTATGGCAGTTCAAATGATATGCACAATCATCCATGGGACTAGAAAAGCATGCACATACATAGTTACAGGCAATTGTAGACAGATAGATACATCTTTTGGAAAACTTTTTAAAATATGGCTGCAGAATACTCCCTTTTACAGAAAAATGTCTATCTATAACTTACTTTGTAAAAAGCCTCTGCAAACAATTTCTTGGTCAATAGATTGCCAGAAATCTTCAATGTCAACGTGACCATCAAACTGTGGCGGGGGTTCTTCAATATCACTCACTGTAAGACATTTTGCTCAAAATCAGTTATTTGGCAGTACTAATCATGACTCATGTTAAGAGAAGAGAGACCACTACCTGGCATGCTAAAACTCCCTTCTTGTGCAAGTCCATTATCACTACAGGTGGATGGACTCCACAGTGCACACATGAAAAATTATAATTGTGTTCTGTCAACGCCTCAAAGTGAAGATAACCATGAAGAATGGAGTCATGGTTCGGATACTTTTTTTGGTTTGTCTGTTCCAAGATGTCCAAGGCCCTGCCAACTGCAGTGTGATTCTGTAATAACATTTGAAATTAGATCACGCCAGATTACAAGTCATGTTTGCTTTTCTCTTGACATTATGTGAGTTTACAAAACAGGATTTTCAGGGAGACACTTTAAGAGCAAGTGCTTATATATGCTTATATAGACTTCAAACTATCCAAATTCCTACATAACTGAATTAAAATAATTATGAAAATAGTACATGAGAAAAACATGCAAGTCATGTGTTTATTAAAATAGGATGGGTGCATTAAAAAGTTGCATGAATGCAAAAGTGACCTGTACAGACTGTCTCAAGAACAGGCAAAGATGCAGTATTAATATTGTGTGGTCATCGAAATTGTGCAGCCCCTCAGCCCATTCCTGGTATCGGTAAAAATGTCCACATACACCACACCTTTTACAGTATGTGTTCACATCTACAAGGAAGAAAAATAATACTGTATTAGTCATGGGATAACTGTAAGTTTTAATTTGAATTAACAATTTAACTGTATGTAACTGGCCTGTACTTATGAAATAAACTTGCTATCTTAAAGTAAAACTTTAATTAGACTAGGCCTTGTAAATATTAAGAAACAATAATGTATTCCTAAATAACACACACCTTCCAGTATGCCAGTAAACGTGACAATCTTTGCTCTTTGTGTAATAAAGATTGGATCCGAAAGAGGGATCTTCCCTGGGCATACAATGCAAAAGGTCTCAATTGGAATGAGGTGCTTTGGCAGAGTCTCCAGGTTCTGTGGTGAACAAACATCTTTTGGCAGGACTGCTGGCAATTTCTTGTTGTTCAGCAAGTAAAGGACCATTGCATTCAAAGCTTTTTTGTCAGGTGGATAGAGAATAATTTCCTCAGTACTGTGTACATCTTGAGGACCAGATTCTACAAAGGTGTCAAACACATCACTGTCTGTACTTCTAACTTTTAAGAAAAGTTCAGGTCGAGTCTGGTTCAAGTGCCATTTTGCAATGGACTTATGAGGACATGAATTCCTTGGCTTAGAGCATGGGCAGTGCCAAGTATTTCTTTTTTTGTCGAAACAAACAGTTACTCTACCTAACCGAGAATAATATGAGGTGCATGTTTCCAGGACTGACACACATATTTTTGATGTTCCATTCCCTAATGAGACTTCTTTACTCAGTGGGCAGCTCTCAGACTCCGCTTTTTGCTTTCTAGCAAGACACATTTTCTTTGTATTTTCAGAAATCCACTTTCTTCCTACCATATCTGACAGAACTTCTTCCTTGAGTGTAATGTCTGGTTCGGATGAAATAGGACAGTATGATATAGACTTCACGTGGATGCACTGAAACCCCATTAAGCCACTTCTTCTGGAAAATTCAGAAGCCCGTTTGCATTGCTCCAGCTCACAGCTCACATGATGGTTGTTACCCCAAGTGCATTTCTGCACATGTATAGGGTTACTAAATCCAGAAAAAGTTCTTCCGACAGCGAAAATGCCATTTTTACGGTCAATGCATTGGGATGGAAGATGGTGATTTGCCGTTACATCGACATTTACTGATGAGTGACGTCTTTCAATGTGTTTTTTGATATTTTTCTTATTCACAATCAAATTACAAAACAAGCATGTCGTTTTTTTGGGCCTTGACTTGAGTATTTTTGGGTTACTCATACAGGTGGTTTGGGCTGGAGTTGATGAGATAGGTGTGTCTTCACTGTCAGAAAGTGTAATGACTGTTGGATAGCATGCACGGACGCTGGAAGGTTCACTGACACTGGAGGTTGCACGGACGCTGGAGGGTTCACAGATGCCGGAGGCTGCACGGACGCTGGAGGGTTCACAGATGCCGGAGGCTGCACGGACGCTGGAGGGTTCACAGATGCCGGAGGCTGCACGGACGCTGGAGGGTTCACAGATGCCGGAGGCTGCACGGACGCTGGAGGGTTCACAGATGCCGGAGGCTGCACGGACGCTGGAGGGTTCACAGATGCCGGAGGCTGCACGGACGCTGGAGGGTTCACTGACACTGGAGGGTGCACAGACACTGGAGGGTTCACAGATGCCGGAGGCTGCACGGACGCTGGAGGGTTCACAGATGCCGGAGGCTGCACGGACGCTGGAAGGTTCACTGACACTGGAGGGTGCACTGACACTGGAGGGTGCACAGACGCTGGAGGGTTCACAGATGCCGGAGGCTGCACGGACGCTGGAGGGTTCACAGATGCCGGAGGCTGCACGGACGCTGGAGGGTTCACAGATGCCGGAGGCTGCACGGACGCTGGAAGGTTCACTGACACTGGAGGGTGCACAGACGCTGGAGGGTGCAGAGACACAGGGAGCTATTGACACATCAACTAACCCACATTTCTGCACATGGATCAAAAACAAATTTTGCAGAGTAATAATCCTTGCACAATAGCAGCAGTGATAATGATGACTTCTGCAACATCCACTGTGGCATCTGTATATTTTATACCCTATAAACAAATAGAAATACAGATTTACAAACTACTCATACATACCTTACAATGGCAAAATTAAAACTGTAAACAAATTAACATTGGAATTAAATGCTTAACATTACAATTGTCCAGTGGACAATTTGAAATATTTATTTAAACTGACAGATACCTCCAAATCAAATCAAATCAAATCAAATCAAATCACTTTATTTGTCACTCTACATATGCACAAGTGCAACAGTAGGTGAAATTCTTAGGTGCAGTTCCGAGCAACATAGTAGTCATGACATGACATGTACAACATTTAAAGCAGCATCAGATTACACATCTGATGCGCACACAATTACTCACAGCACAGTATACACTACAATGAACAATAAATAATTTACACAATGTGAGTGTAAACTCACAGCTTTAACCAATATACACATACTTACAATATACATATACTTTAAACAATATACACTAAACATACACTAAACAATATACATTACGCTATAATAATAATAATAATATACAATGTACAGTATAAAATATTATTCACAGATTGAAAAATTGAAGTCCAAAGTGAAATAGATGCTGTATGATAAATAAATGTGTATATAATGTGTGTGTATCTACAGTGGGTTGTGCTGAGTGATATTCTGTCCAGTGTGTGTTATGATCCTGATGGATCAGGAGTTAAGGAGTCTGATTGCTTGTGGGAAGAAGCTGTTCTGGAGTCGGCTGGTGCGTGTTCTAATGCTGCGGTACCGTCTGCCTGATGGCAGCAGTGAGAGCAGCCCATGGTTCGGGTGGCTAGAGTCTCTGATGATCCTCTGAGCTCTCTTCACACACCGCCTGGCGTAAATGTCCTGGAGGGAGGGAAGCTCACCTCCGATGATGCAGCTGGCCGTGCGCACTACCCTTTGCAGGGCCTTGCGGCTGCGGGCGGTACTGTTGCCGTACCAGGTGGTGATGCAGCCAGTCAGCAGACTCTCTATGGTGCAGGTGTAGAAGCGTGTGAGGATGTGGCGGTTCATTCCAAACCTCCTCAGCCGTCGCAGGAAGAAAAGGCGCTGATGAGCCTTCTTCACAACGGCCTCGGAGTGGACGGACCATGAGAGTTCCTCTGTGATGTGGACACCGAGGAACTTGAAGCTGCTGACTCTCTCCACCGGTGCTCCATCGATGGTGATGGGGCGGTGTTCTCTCTCATTCCTCCTGAAGTCGACCACCAGCTCCTTGGTCTTGCTGACGTTGAGGGAGAGGTTGTGCTCCTGACACCACCGTGTCAGAGTATGCACCTCCTCTCTGTAGGCCGTTTCATCATTGTCGGTGATAAGACCTACCACCGTCGTATCGTCAGCAAACTTGATGATGGTGTTGGAGCTGTGGGTTGCCACACAGTCATGTGTGTACAGGGAGTACAGGAGTGGGCTGAGAACGCAGCCCTGAGGGGCTCCGGTGTTGAGAGTCAGTGATGATGAGATGTTACTGCCCATTCTGACCACCTGGCGTCTGTTTGACAGGAAGTCCAGGATCCAGCTGCATAACAAGCTGTTTAAGCCTAGAGCCCGGAGTTTAATGTCAAGTATGGAGGGCACAATGGTGTTGAATGCTGAGCTGTAGTCTACAAACAGCATTCTCACATACGTGTTCCTCTTTTCCAGGTGGGAGAGAGCAGTGTGTATAGTGGATGATATGGCATCATCAGTGGAGCGGTTTGTGCGGTATGCAAACTGCAGTGGGTCCAGTGAGGGGGGGAGAACAGAGCAGATGTGGTTTCTGACTAGTCTCTCAAAGCATTTGCTGATGATGGGGGTCAGAGCAACAGGACGCCAGTCGTTTAAGCAGGTGGTTTTTGACTGCTTAGGTACAGGCACAATAGTGGACGTTTTAAAGCATGTGGGGACCACAGACAGGGAGAGGGACAGGTTAAAAATGTCCGTGAAAACTCCAGCCAGTTGGTGCGCGCACGCTCTGATCACACGGCCGGGAATGCCGTCTGGACCCGCAGCTTTACGGACGTTCACCCGCCGGAAGGATCGGGTTACATCTGCGACAGATACAGAGAGTGCACTAACCTCTGTATCTTCAGCCGCGAGCGCTCTCTCCGCGAGGGCGGTGTTAGTTCCCTCAAAGCGAGCATAGAAGGTGTTGAGCTCGTCTGGGAGAGAGGCAGCGGTGTTCACGGTGGAGTTTGTGTTCCCTTTATAGTCCGTGATGGTGTTAATTCCCCTCCACATGCTTCTGGAGTCGATGGTGTTGAACTGTCCTTCAATCTTGTCCCTGTACTGCCGTTTTGCTGCTCTGATGGTTTTCCGGAGGGCATAACTTGCTTGTTTATGCTCCTCCGCGTTACCGGAGTTAAAAGTGAAGGTCCGCGCATTGAGTGCCGCGCGAACATCCCCATTTAGCCACGGCTTCTGGTTAGGGTAAAGCCGAATTGTTTTGGTCGGAACAACGTCATCTACGCACTTCCTGATGAAACACGTTACGCTATCAGCGTAAACCTCGATGTCGTCATCAGAGGCCGACCGGAACATCTCCCAGTCCGCGTGATCAAAACAGTCCTGTAGCATGGAATCTGATTGGTCCGACCAGCACTGGATGGTTCTGAGGGCGGGTGCTTCCTGTTTGAGTCTTTGCCTATATGCGGGCAAAAGTAGGATGGAAGCGTGATCCGATTTGCCAAATGGTGGGCGCGGGAGGGACTTGTAACAATCCTTGAAGGGAGAGTAGCAGTGATCTAAGACGCGGTTCCCTCGCGTGTTGAAGTTAACATGTTGGTGGTATTTAGGTGCGATGCGCTTGAAGTTGGCTTTGTTAAAGTCTCCGGTCAAATAAACGCGGCCTCAGGATGCGCGGTTTCCTGCTCACTCACTGTCCTATACAGTTCCTTTAGTGCCCGGTCTGTGTCGGCTTGTGGGGGAATATACACAGCTGTGATGATGACCGCTGTGAATTCCCTCGGTAGCCAGAATGGTCGGCACAGAAGCATGAGAAATTCCAGATCAGGAGAACAGAAAGACTTGATAGAATGTACGTTCCTCTGATCACACCAGGATCGGTTAATCATAAAACATACACCCCCGCCATTGCTTTTCCCGGAGAGATCTTTTTCTCTGTCCATTCGATGCACGGAGAACCCCGTGGTTTCGATGGCCGAATCTGGAATCTCAGCGGACATCCAAGTTTCTGTGAGGCAGATAATGCAGCAGTCCCTCGTGTCTCGCTGGAAAGAGATCCGTGCTCTCAGCTCGCAGAGTTTATTGTCCAGAGACTGAACATTTGCCAGTAAAATACTGGGAAGTGGGGGTCGGTTTGCGCGGCGTCTTACTCTGGTGAGTACGCCAGCTCTCTTCCCTCTTCTCCGGCCGCGTTTGCGCGGTCGGGCCGTCCAGACAAAGAGCTCCGCTGCTGTGTTTGTAAACGGCGGTTCGTCACTGAAGAATTTAAAGTCCGGTTTTCGGTGTGCGATTGCCGAACCAATGTCCAAAAGTGTCTGTCTGTCGTACGTAGTAAGGCAGACAACATCCAAGACAAAAAACACAAAAACTATAAACAGAACAAACAAAAAACTACAATGTTTCAGCAGAGCTTGCGACGTTGCGGCCATCCTCGGCGCCATCTTGACTCTACCTCCATGTTTAACAGCTGTCTTCTTGTGTGTTTGCATATGTGCCACAACATATGCATACTCTCCCATTTTGCTGCAGAACTGGCATTTGTAGTTTGGGGCTTCAAAAATTGGATTTTTTAAAATACCTTCCCTACAAACTGTTGGGTGAAGCTGGAAGAAAATAAATTAAGAATTACATTTTTTACACACATAATTTGATTTGATAGTGGACGTTAGAATTACTGGTATGGTACATTCTTGTAAACATGCACTAGTAATCAAAACAAAGAGTCTTGCATTATTCTGAATGCAGATGTGTGGGAGATATGTGGGGGAAAATAAATAACGTTACACGTTACATGTTACAGATTGGGCTCCCAAGTTACCCTAATGTTTACCCTTAACTTTAATTAATACCGCACGTTAAACCTCAGTTCAAACAACCACTAATATTATTTTTTTAACGTAAAGCTAACGTTACGACAAATTTAGTGATTCATTGCGCTAGCAAGCTTCTGTTCTGCCCGCCAAGTTAACGTTATGCTGCCTTCACGTGCTATCAGAAATGTGATATTTACAACTTCTGAAATCGTGATCACGAGCTCATAGCATTCAAGTTTCGAAATGGGAGGGTGTTCATGTACATTGTTATACCAAGGAAACTCTATTTATGTATTTACGACAATTCTGAGAGCACGAGAAGGCAACATTATTATTCCGCCAGTAAAATATTGCTTAACAACGCTAAGCGAGGACGGTTGAGTTTTAATAGATTATGAACTCCAGAAACAATACCAAAATGTGTTACTACTGTATGAAAATGACTTATACAATTCAATTTAAACGGTTATCTCTGGAAAATATTCTTACCGTTGTCTCCATGGTTGTCTCTAAACGAGTTGCCATCTTGCCAACAAAATCTCGTTCTGACTTCTCGTGTGATTCGGTGTGATTTGGACAACTTCAAGTTACGCCCCCTTCAAGTTACGCCCCTGTCTTGCAGACCGCAGACAGACCCATCTCCCCTGCTGACGACTCCGAGTTTCACCAAACTGAACACAATGCAATAAAGTAATACAAGTAAATAACAATAACTTTAACAGTTCGAAATTTAAAGGGGGGGGGGGGGGGGGTGCACTGATATCTGTCCCGTTTTACATTCTTAGTGCTACACATGACCTGCAAACATGACCAACTTTATTTTAACCGATGGCCATGAAAAAACACTGTCATGTAAAAGGTTTTAAAAACGTCACTTTTTAATGTTTGTTGTTATTCTATTGTTGGCCAAACGTTGAATGGAAAGGAAGTATTACTGTATGCTGTAAAGTTCAATAACAGTTGCATGGCTGTGAATACATTTGTCAAATATTTGTGTAATAAATATCCATATATTAAAGTTCAGTCCCAGCCATTCTTTCCCAGTTTGAGCTGATGAATCTTGACATGGTCATCCTGGAATATGGCTCTGATGTGTCTCACTGCATGATTGTTGAAGAAATGAAAAGCTACACACTCCATCAATTAGTGTTAGAAGAACATATACCATAATAACCCCTGCAATAATGATCCAATCACAGCCTCTGAAGCATCTGCAGTGGTGCCGCCCACATTCCTCCAGCATTCCATTAGAATGTCCAGCAGTGCTAATCTCTCTATTGTGATGTCACAGTCAGAACACTAGAACTGAAGCTGCAGGAGTCCTGGAGCCCATCGCTTTCTGCAGAGTCTCGGTGTAAAGTCATTCTTCTGCTGTGCTTGTGTTTGATGATAGTTTACAATGGCTTGTAATACTGGAGTTCAATCAGAGCATTACAGAGAACTGGCCTTTGCTCTGCGTTTAGCTGCTGAACTCACTGGACCACAGCTGGAGGATGACACTCTTCAACCAATCAGTGGCAGCTTCTTGTGGAGTCTGACTGAGCGGTATGTCTATTTTTATTTGTATAATTCTATTATATTCTAGTGATGAAAATTATTTAATATTCTATTTAATATTCTAGTGATATTTTAATTATTTTTTGTGTAATTGTGTTAATATTAGACATTTTGACATTCTGTAGACTACAAGTAATGTTGCTCCTACATGTCAACTACCAGTCATTAGAGTATTAGTAGACTGTTAGAGATAGTAGAGTAAGGGGTTAGGGTTAGTAGAGTAAGGGGTTAAGGTTAGTAGAGTAAGGGGTTAAGGTTAGTAGAGTAAGGGGTTAAGGTTAGTAGAGTAAGGGGTTAGGGTTAGTAGAGTAAGGGGTTAATGTTAGTAGAGTAAGGGGTTAAGGTTAGTAGAGTAAGGGGTTAGGGGTAGTAGAGTAAGGGGCTAGGGCAAGTAGAGTAAGGGGTCAGTGGTAGTAGAGTAAGGGGTTAAGGTTAGTAGAGTAAGGGGTTAGGGGTAGTAGAGTAAGGGGCTAGTAGAGTATGGGGTCAGGGGTAGTAGAGTAAGGGGTTAAGGTTAGTAGAGTAAGGGGTCAGGGGTAGTAGAGTAAGGGGGTTAGGGGTAGTAGAGTAAGGGGCTAGTAGAGTATGGGGTCAGGGGTAGTAGAGTAAGGGGTTAAGGTTAGTAGAGTAAGGGGTCAGGGGTAGTAGAGTAAGGGGGTCAGGGGTAGTAGAGTAAGGGGTTAAGGTTAGTAGAGTAAGGGGTTAGGGGTAGTAGAGTAAGGGGCTAGTAGAGTAAGGGGTTAAGGTTAGTAGAGTAAGGGGTTAGGGGTAGTAGAGTAAGGGGTTTGGGTTACCCAGCAAACATGCAACGTCAGATAAACGTTCAGATCATGTCTGTATAACGTCCGTCAGTTCAGACCCACTTTTGTACGTCTGTGGACGTGCAAATCTGGTTCAGTATCTAGTTTAATAACGTGACGTCTGACTAGGGACCCATTTGGACGTCTATGGACATACGAAACAGGTTAAAATTATAAACTTCTGACTAGGACCCCTTCTGGACGTCTATGGACGTGCTAAACTGGTGAATTATTTGAATGTCTAACTAGGGACCCCTTTGGATGTCTGTGGACGTGCAAAACTAGTTTAATATCAGGACGTCTGACTAGAACCCCTTTGGATGTCTGTGGACGTCCAAAACTAGTTCAATTTCTGGAGGTCTGACTAGGATCCCCTATGGATGTCTGTGGACGTGCGAAACAGGTTCAGTGTCTGAACGTCTGACTAGGGACCCCTATGGATGTCTGTGGATGTGCGAAACAGGTTCAGTATCTGGATGTCGCCTGGTACTGGTGCTGGGGCGTCGCCTGGTACTGGTGCTGGGGCATCCTCTGGTACTGGTGCTGGGGTGTCCTCTGGTACTGGTGCTTGGGCATCCTCTGGTACTGGTGCTGGGGCGTCCTCTGGTACTGGTGCTGGGGCGTCGCCTGGTACTGGTGCTGACTGATGCTGGGGCGTCCTCTGGTACTGGTGCTGGGGCGTCCTCTGGTACTGGTGCTTGGGCATCCTCTGGTACTGGTGCTGACTGGTGCTGGGGCGTCCTCTGGTACTGGTGCTGGGGCGTCCTCTGGTACTGGTGCTGGGGTGTCGCCTGGTACTGGTTTTGGGGCGTCGCCTGGTACTGGTGCGTCGCCTGGTACTGGTGCTAGGGCGTCGCCTGGTACTGGTGCGGGGGCGTCCTCCGGTACTGGTGCTGGGGCGTCGCCTGGTACTGGTGCTGGGGCGTCGCCTGGTACTGGTGCATCCTCTGGTACTGGTGCTGGGGCGTACTCTGGTACTGGTGCTGGGGCGTCCTCTGGTGCTGGGGCGTCCTCTGGTACTGGTGCTGGGGCGTCCTCTGGTACTGGTGCTGGGGCATCCTCTGGTACTGGTGCTGGGGCATCCTCTGGTACTGGTACTGGGGCGTCCTCTGGTACTGGTGCTGGGGCGTCACCTGGTACTGGTGCTGGGGCGTTGCCTGGTACTGGTGCTGGGGCGTCGCCTGGTACTGGTGCTGGGGCGTCCTCTGGTACTGGTGCTGGGGCGTCCTCTGGTACTGGTTTTGGGGCGTCGCCTGGTACTGGTGCGTCGCCTGGTACTGGTCCTAGGGCGTCGCCTGGTACTGGTGCGGGGGCGTCCTCTGGTACTGGTGCTGGGGCGTCGCCTGGTACTGGTGCTGGGGCGTCGCCTGGTACTGGTGCTGGGGCGTACTCTGGTACTGGTGCTGGGGCGTCCTCTGGTGCTGGGGCGTCCTCTGGTACTGGTGCTGGGGCATCCTCTGGTACTGGTGCTGGGGCATCCTCTGGTACTGGTACTGGGGCGTCCTCTGGTACTGGTGTTGGGGTGTCGCCTGGTACTGGTGCTGGGGCGTCGCCTGGTACTGGTGCTGGGGCGTCGCCTGGTACTGGTGCTGGGGCGTCCTCTGGTACTGGTGCTGGGGCGTCCTCTGGTACTGGTTTTGGGGCGTCGCCTGGTACTGGTGCGTCGCCTGGTACTGGTGCTAGGGCGTCGCCTGGTACTGGTGCTGGGGCGTCCTCTGGTACTGGTGCGGGGGCGTCCTCTGGTACTGGGGCGTCGCCTGGTACTGGTGCTGGGGCGTCGCCTGGTACTGGTGCATCCTCTGGTACTGGTGCTGGGGCGTACTCTGGTACTGGTGCTGGGGCGTCCTCTGGTGCTGGGGCGTCCTCTGGTACTGGTGCTGGGGCGTCCTCTGGTACTGGTGCTGGGGCATCCTCTGGTACTGGTGCTGGGGCATCCTCTGGTACTGGTGCTGGGGCATCCTCTGGTACTGGTACTGGGGCGTCCTCTGGTACTGGTGCTGGGGCGTCGCCTGGTACTGGTGCTGGGGCGTCGCCTGGTACTGGTGCTGGGGCGTCCTCTGGTACTGGTGCTGGGGCGTCCTCTGGTACTGGTGCTGGGGCGTCGCCTGGTACTGGTGCTGACTGGTGCTGGGGCGTCGCCTGGTACTGGTGCTGGGGCGTCGCCTGGTACTGGTGCTGGGGCGTCGCCTGGTACTGGTGCGTCCTCTGGTACTGGTGCTGGGGCGTCGCCTGGTACTGGTGCTGGGACGTCCTCTGGTACTGGGGCGTCCTCTGGTACTGGGGCGTCCTCTGGTACTGGTAACTTCAGCAAATCAGCACAGTGCTCAAACGACAAAGCCTGAGTCCAATGATAAAATTAGAAACTCTGTTACTGGATTACTAAACAAAAAGCGGAATATTTCAACCGACCAGCCTCCCACTGCCTTCAGCTTACATTCCGGAGAAGGGAAAACACAGCTGCCTACATTCAAAAGGATAAGAAAATGCCTCTTCTAGAATCTACTTGCTGCACAAACTGCCACAGACTTTTACAAAGGATTGCAGTTCTTGAAACAAAGTTATTTGCGGAACCATCTAACCAGACGAATCACACAGCAGAGCTTCATCATGAACGCCGTCTACACACTGTCGGTGAGTCCCATAAATGTAGTGCTACTCAACAGGTAGAGAAACAAGACACTGATCCACACACTAATCGATGGCACAAACAGGGAGCGAGACCCAAAGGCGCTCGAGACATCAGATTGTCACGATCATCACATATTGCCGCAGTAGCATGCTCTACCCCAGACACAAGGATTACAAACACTTGTTTAATAACACCAAATATACATCTTGAAAACAGATTTGAAGTGTTAATGAATGTGGGTGAGGAATCCCCAAACGCGATGAATGTGACTGAACACAGATCGAATCAGCCCGTAGCTAACACTGATGCTAACAGGCGCTCAAGGTCGAGCAGACAGCGGCCCTCAGCTCAGAGGGCAGCCGAGCCCAGGACTCTGATAGTGGAGGACTCCACAGTCAGAAACATTAGCAGCAGGGATAATACCACATGCTGCCTTCCACAAGCAACAGTTTCTGATGTCAACAGGGAACTTAAGAACATTCTGATGAAACATAAGACTGCAAATCGACTTATCATTCATGTGGGGAAGAACGATATTCAGAGAGAGCAGTCAGAACTCCTTAAGAGGGATTTCAATGAACTTTTTGAAACACTAAGAAAACTGAAAGTTCAGCCGTTCATCAGTGGACCACTTCCAGCAAGAGGAACAAATAGGTTCTCACGGCTACTTGGGCTTAATACATGGCTGCAAAAAACCTGCAACATGAAGGGAGTGAACTTTATCGACAACTTTAATCTCTTCTGGAGTCAGAGACAACTGTTTACATCAAATGGCCTCCACCCAAACAAACTCGGTGCAAGAGTGCTAAAGGACAATATTTATTTTTCCATTCATCATCCTTCAGCTGTGTGTGCTAACACACTCAACCTGGATGGCTCACACACTCCAGTACAGAGTATGGACGATCACAGGACTTCATTTCAGCATCTGAATGGACATGCGGTTGATACACCCCACAAGGACAATGATAACACCACGCAGCCACAACAACCACTTCTCATGGACACACTGCCATCTGAGCCCCACCCTCAGGGCTCACCACAGACACACTGCGACGGATTAGAACTGCTCCAAGTGACACAGATCGAGGCACTAAACAGTAACATCTCAGCCCAGACTGTGGAGTCTGTGGAGGCACTGGTAAAAATGGGAACCATCGGGGGTGAGACTGGTGAACTCTTACACCTTATGGGTGGTCTGAGAAACAAGCTGGAAGAAATGTCTAAGTCACTCCATGAACTGGACGATAACATATTGCAGCCTCCGGTAACACCAGAGAAACAGCCCCCCTCACCAGACATGTTATTCCTCTCTACAGCATCCCCGTTTCTGCGTCGATCCCCAAAACCACTAAAGACTGTGGGCCCAGCTCGCTCTGCCCCTCCTCCTGTGAGATTTCTCCGATCACAACGCCAGGGCACACACCCTCCTCTATCTGCACCAAAAACAACTGATACCAGCTCTCAGTGACGTGTTCTGGGTCCTCGCAACTTCAACAGCAACCTTATCAAATGTTTACAAAACAAGCGGGAACCCATTGTGCCTGTCTCTGTCCCTATTTCTGTTCTGTTACATGATAGAAAGACTAAGGCCTTCTCAGGCCGTATGGCAAACCCATCTAATCTGCGGCCTGTTCCTTGTCAAACTAAGATTGCTGTGGGGGAAAAATTTAAAATTAATACTATTAAGTTAGCACTTTTAAACATCCGTTCCATTAAAAACAAATCATTTCTAGTCAACGACTTAATAACCACAAACAACCTAGATTTTTTGCTTCTAAATGAAACGTGGCTAGAAGACAGCTGCAGTGCAACAGTCCTCAATGAAACAACCCCTCCTAACTTTACTTTTATGAGTGTCTGCAGAACGGTTAAGAGAGGGGGAGGTTTAGCCGCTCTTTTTAAAGATGTCTATCAATGTAAGCAAGTATCATTTGGTGACTATTTGTCTCTAGAATATCTGGGCATTGTGCTAAAAGGTGCTCCACGCATCCTGCTTATCATTATTTACAGGCCTCCAAAATATTGCCCAGCTTTTATTGATGAATTTACAGAGCTGTTATCAGCAATCTCATCTGAATATGACTGTTTTGCTATTGCTGGGGATTTTAACATTCACATTGACAATCCCGAATCCAGTTCAACAAAAGATCTCATGACTGTTCTTAACACTTTTGATTTGACACAACATGTGGACCCACACATGATCGTGGACACACTCTAGATTTACTCATCAGTAAGGGTCTAAACATTTCATCGATAGTTATTAAGGATGTGGCACTGTCTGATCATTTCTGTATTTTCTTTGATATATCAATCTCTCCTGCCATTGAATCTAGATCTGTCTCTGTCAAAAAGAGATGCTTAAATGAGAACACTAGTGTGCTGTTTATGAAGGCTATATCTCTAACACCTAGCATATATGCAGACTCTGTTGATTTTCTCCTTGACTCTTTTAACTCAAAAGTTAAGAGTGTAATTGATGATATTGCTCCTGTGAAAGTCAGAAAAAAGAGTGGCAAACAAAAAGCACCATGGAGAAACTCAACAGCAGTGCAATTAATGAAAAGACAATGCAGGAAAGATGAGCGCATGTGGCGAAAGACAAAACTTGTAGTCCATTACAACATCTATAAAGACAGTCTTCGTGCTTTCAATATGGAACTAGGCAAAGCTAGACAGACCTTCTTTTCAAATATTATAAACAGAAACATACACAGAAACAACACGCGCACTCTTTTTGCGACTGTAGAGAGACTAACAAACCCTCCGAGTCACATTCCCAATGAAATGCTCTCAGACACCAAATGCAGTGAGTTTGCTTTCTTCTTCTCCGAGAAAATCAATAATATCAGAAATGCGATCAGCACATCCTTGAGTTGCTCTGGGGTGAGTCAGATCAGACCACAACCTCAGAAAGTAACTATGACTGATTTCGAAGCAATTGATGGTAAAATTTTAGAAGAAACGGTACAGCACCTAAAAACATCAACCTGCGCCCTTGACACACTCCCCACTTCTTTTTTCAAAAGTGTGTTTAACTGTCTAGAAGCAGATCTCCTAGAAGTGGTAAACGCCTCACTTCTTTCTGGGACTTTTCCAAACTCCCTTAAAACCGCAGTAGTTAAGCCGCTCCTGAAAAAGAGAAATCTGGATAACTCCATACTGAGCAACTACAGACCAATCTCAAATCTCCCCTTCATAGGCAAGATCATTGAAAAAGTTGTTTTCAGTCAGCTGAACAAATTCTTGAACTCAAACGGATACTTTGACAATTTTCAATCTGGTTTCCGACTGCATCACAGCACAGAGACAGCGCTCATAAAGATAATAAATTATATTCGCCTCAATACAGATACAGGCAAAACATCAATTCTGGTACTACTCGACCTCAGTGCTGCATTCGACACTGTTGACCACAACATACTTCTTGACAGGCTAGAAAATTGGGTTGGGCTTTCCGGAATGGTCCTCAAATGGTTCAGGTCATACTTAGAAGGGAGAGGTTATTATGTGAGTATAGGTGACCATAAGTCTGAGTGGACATCCATGACATGCGGAGTCCCACAAGGGTCAATTCTTGCACCACTCCTATTCAACCTGTACATGCTCCCGCTGAGCCAAATAATGAAAAATAACAAAATGGCTTACCACAGCTATGCTGACGACACCCAGATCTACTTAGCCCTATCACCTAATGACTACAGCCCCATTGACTCTCTGTGCAAATATATTGAAGAAGTTAACAGTTGGATGTGCCAAAACTTTCTTCAGTTAAACAAAGACAAAACTGAAATCACTACATTTGGAAACAAAGATGAAATTCTCAAGGTGAACGCATATCTTGAGGCTAAAGGTCTAAAATCAAAAGATCAAGTCAGGAATCTTGGTGTGATTTTGGAGTCAGACCTGAGTTTCAGTCGTCATGTCAAAGCAATAACTAAATCAGCTTACTATCATCTCAAAAATATTGCAAGAATTAGATGCTTTGTTTCCAGGCAAGACTTAGAGAAACTCGTTCATGCTTTTATCACCAGCAGGGTGGACTATTGTAATGGTCTTCTCACCGGCCTTCCCAAAAAGACCATTAGACAGCTGCAGCTCATACAAAACGCTGCTGCCAGGATCCTGAGCAGAACCAGAAAATATGACCATATCACACCAGTTCTCAGGTCTTTACACTGGCTTCCAGTTACATTTAGGATCAATTTTAAAATACTATTACTTGTATATAAGTCACTCAATGACCTAGGACCTCAATACATTGCAGACATGCTGATTAAATACAAACCCAACAGATCACTCAGATCATCAGGATCAAGTCAATTAGAAATACAAGGCTTCACTCAAAGCAAGGAGAGTCTGCTTTTAGCTATTATGCCAGCCGCAGCTGGAACCAGCTTCCTGAACAGATCAGATGTGCTCCGACAGTAGCCACTTTCAAATCCAGACTCAAAACACATCTGTTCAGCTGTGCATTTACTGAATGAGCTGTGCTAGTGTACGTCCACCTGATTGCACCTTATCCTGTGCTTTTACTGTGTTAATTTTACTTTTTATTTTATGAATATTTTAACTTTATTTCTGTTTTAATTATACTTTTTATTCATTTATTTTTTATTTTGTTTAAGGCTGACTGGGTGGAAGAGGTTGAGAGACGGGGGAGCGCTAAATCGAAATCCCTCCGGCGCGAGGACGATCCGTTTAGATCCGCTCTGACGGATATAGATCTGTATAGCCTTGGTAGTACGAGGAAGGACCGTGTAGATCCGCTCTGACGGTCGAACAAAGTAGAGATAGCCCCGGTGTTCCTGTCCGGGAAGATTTGTCTGTAAGGGTAATGTTTAAATGCACAGTTACCTGACAAATATTTTTTGAGTACTCCCTCCGGTGCGAGGAAGACCCGTTTAGATCTGCTCTGACGGGTAAAACATCTAGAGAACGCCCTCAAGTTAGGCCAAGAAGATTTGTCTGTAAGGGTACTGTCTAAACGCAGTTACCTGACAAATATTTTTAAAGTAAACCTGACTCTCCATTTTCTTCCACCCCAGATAGGGGATTTCATCTTTATTTTATATTTTCTTTTAATTCCTATTATAACTGTTATACTATGTATATTTTTATTTTATTCACTTATGAATATTTTAACTTCATTTCTGTGTAAAGCACTTTGAATTGCCCCTGTGTATGAAATGTGCTATACAAATAAACTTGCCTTGCCTTGCCTTGCCCTATTATAGCATCTAACATTAGCTGGGTCATTATAAAAATTACAGATTAAAAATTAAAATTGTTAGTCAATTAATGAATTAATAAATAAATAATATGCAGAATTGTGTTTAACACTAATACACTTTTAGATGGCATGTATGAAAGACAACTGCTGACGTTTTTCCTTCACATTTTGTAAACCAAAATGAGCATACTGATTGGTATTATTTTGATAAAAATATTGTGATTAGAGCTGTAATATGACAAACACTCTCAATCTCATACAGCTGATAAAATAAACAAACAGACCAACACTCTGCAGCCAAAATAGTTCATCAATATTTAAGGGTGTGCACATATGGGTAAACCGTTACAAGTACAAAGTCATTTTTGACTACAGGGAAACAGAATAAAAACAACATCTCTTTATATTCATTTAAAAAACTCTCAAAGTGGAGTGTAAAATTGAGTTCAAGTCAGACTCTTTTAAACGATTCATCATACTGAATTTGATACTGAATACTGAATTTGATGCACAGTTTGATACTGAATTCGGAACCGCATATTACTCTTATCATATATTTCTATGGCAGAAATAGTAAGAATACTATGTGGTTCCGAATTTAGCAATAGAGTCAAAATGATTTGTTAACTTAAGCGCCGTTGCTAAAGAGTCAAACGTTAAATGAATCAGATTCCACTTGTGGTTGTCTGATTTTAATCAGGCAGTGAAGACAACGCAGTGTTTTCTTAACACGTAAACTTATGTTTAAGCACACATCATGATAAATTGGTCGCCCGCTCATACTGAAAACCCTGTATCTGTGTCATAATGCTGCACTTTGATTGATTATGCAGACCTAGTAACTTAGCATATTTGTTTTGTAAATAACGTTAATGAATAGACTCACCTTCGTCCGGACAAGTTCATTGTCTTCTCCTCTTTCTTAATGGACGATCATATCCTAGCCAAAGTTCAGGATATGGATTTTCCGTTGTTGGTTGTCTGTCCATAAAGTGGAATGAACATACATGGATGTTACGGGGCAGAAATTTCAAATTTGGCGCTGCGAGCCATTTTCTTTTGCCCTCGTCGTCGGATGGCATCCTGTACAATTTAAATGGTTTTGGGCATTTACATTCCGCTCTTGTTGTTGGTTTGTGGTCGTAACACTCATGTTCCAGAAGTTTTTTAAGCTTTCTGTAGCTGTTATGACAGCCTTTAACAGCACAAATTCTCCCAGAGCCTCCACTATTCGCCATCACCAGTGTAACGTTGTTTCGCTGATGACAATTACTAAACGGAAGTTCAGAGCATCCTATCGGAAGTAACTAGCCGCTATGGCGCCCCCCACAGAGAAGTGAGGAAAAAGGCGAATAACACAAATCTTCTTAATTTTGTTGTTAATGTATTGTATTGTCTTGTGCTGATGTGTTTTTCTCTTGTTCTTGTATTTGCGCTGGTGATCGCGGTCAGCTGTGTGTCTGCGGCACGCTCTCTCACGGCCGCTGCTGATACTGTAACTCGCAGTTGCGGCTCTTTCAATGAAGCGACTGAAATTTTTCCGCGTTTTTTGCGTTGTTTCTGTAGTTTTATACTTCTATAAGTGTTAAATACAGGTTAAACACAGGTTTTTGAGTTTTTACCTCAATCAACAGCAGTACTTTTTGTGAATTAACAGGAGCTCATAACTAGTGCGTCTGTTCTGAACGTTGTCACGGCAACCAATCCACTCACTCACTCTCTCTCTCTCTCTCTCTCTCTCTCTCTCTCTCTCACACACACACACACACTCACTCTCTCTCTCTCTCTCGCTCACACACACACACACACACACACACACACACACACACACACACACACACACACACACACACACACACACACACACACACACACACACACACACACACTCACACACACACACACACACTCTCTCACACACTGTCTCTCTCATTAGCTAACTACCAACTAACCAGATAACATTAACAAATTGACAAGCACTTACTGGGCAGCAGGGGCGTAGCCATCATTTCAAAAGTGAGGGGGACAGAATGTCAAGCGATATCAGTTTTTTCTGACCTTCGTCTAATTGACTGGTTTTATTTTTAATGTTATATCTTTTTGCTTAATTGGCTTAATATGCTATTTATGTTAAAGCAATAAAAGATGTAGATGCAGATGTTCAGTACTTTATATTTCACATGGTATTGTATATGTACTATATTGTTTACATATTTCAAATTGTTTTTGTGTACGTAGTATGTACATGCCACACAGTAATGGATACTTGCACATTCTCACTCCTCTTTATTCTTTTCAATTCTATAGTCCACGTTTTAGAAAGGAAATTAAAAAAGTCACTCAAACCACTCTATTGCAAATAAACTGTGTATTGAACTCAACTGACAAACATGTCACAATAAGGAGACCTTATATCAGTAGAACAATAAGATGCAATAAACATTTAGTGTAATTTACTTTATGCTTTCTGGCTGGTTTGTTCAAAAGCAGCATATTATTTACACAGAGTTAAAGCTAACATATATCTCAGTATTTTAAGCTGCCTACTTGAAACTGCCAAAAGTGTTTCTGCGACATTCCTTCCCATCTATGAACTGCTGAGCAATCATCTCCCTATCTATACTGTCCAGTTTGTCACTGTGGATGTGACACACAGCAACACTGTTTAGACGAGACATGTGTCATTGTGCTTCGGAGCCAGGTTTTTAATCTTCGAAGACTGCTGAAGCTTCTTTCAGCCTCTGCTGAAGAAACAGGGCAAACAAGGAGCAACCTCACAAGCGTTTCCACTTGGTCAAAGAGTTGGCGGACTTCTGGCAACATATTCTGAAGAGTGCTTGCAGCCTCAGTAGTTGATTGATAATTATACTTGGACTTAAACATTGCTAATTGCACCCTCAGTGAAGCCCAGTGCAATTCTGTATATTGTTCCAACAGACCCCCATCAGACTCTCCTGTCAACAGTACCTTTTCAAGAGTACTGATCATAAGCAGCCCCTCTTGCTCAAATCTTTCTTGAAACTGCACACTGACAACATCCAATACCTTGAAAAATTCTGTCCTGAAGTAGTCTGCTGAGGAACTAGGTACATGTGCTGAACCCTGACCAGACAGGCATTTCGGAGGCTTTCGAGCACGGGGCATTTCGATTGGAGACAGATTTAGGGAGTTACACATTTGTGTTGCTTTGTTGTAGACACTTTTGAATGCATCCTCTGTTCTCTTTTTTGCAATTGTGTCCTTCACACAGTTGACAGCAGCTTGCATTCCATCTACTGTCTGAGTGCGGCTCTGAAGAGAAGTATTGAGACACTCCAGCTCTTCTGTCACTTCTAAGGCAAGTAAAAGGCCAAGCAAAACATTGCCTTTTTGAAATCTATCAAACAAACCATTTGCTCTGCAAGCTGACTCTGAATGACCACATGCCATTTCCTCCAGAGCAAGTAACATTGGCTGATACTGGTTAAGCACAGCACAAATGGCAGAGGTGCGCATTGTCCACCTTGTAGGACACAAAGGTCTGATGGTTTTGACAGATCCACTCTCTGACTTGGAAATATCCTGGAAAATTGTCTTCATTTTCACAGATTGGCCAAACAACACTCCAACTTCATGAACCCACTGCAAAGAGTCACGGATAACAGGAGATGCTGTGCAAGCATGCTGTGTGATTAAATTTACACAGTGTGGACCACAGTGGACATATAATGCAAGTGGCTGACTCTCTTTGATGATGGCCTGTGCCCCTGAATATTTTCCTGCCATGTTCGCAGCACCATCATAAGCCTGTCCTCTCAGCCCAGTGATGGATAAGTTCAGACGAAGCAATACGCTGATTTCACGCAGCCGCCATTTTGAAAGCGAAAGCGAGGCTCCGGTGGGAAGAAAACCGGAAGTAGTGATAAACAACAATGACTTGGACTACAAACCTGAAGCTGCTGCCGCGATTTACTCTATTTGATGTGGAAAAATGGGCAGAGGATGGATGCCGAATCCGACGAGCTGTTTTGTTAAAAGGATACAGCAACTGGATTGAGGGTTACATCACTGATATTGAAGGTAAGGTTAACAATTAATAATAATTTATGTAGTGCAAACAACTACGTTACACTGTATTGTCAAAAGTATTGGAACACAATCGAAATGCAGTATGTTTGCCCATGTTATTTTGTTTTTAGTAAACATCAGCATGACATTTTATGTTAGAATGCATTTCGAATATTTTTTTTAATGTTTACAGTCAGGAAAAGTGAGTCAGGCTGTGTTGTGAGGGCAAGGGCATTTCGCTCAATGCGAAAAAACGATGCCCCATACATGGTGCAGGTAACAGTTACACAAGTTCAAGTTCAGACACAAGTTCAAGTTCAGGCGCTAGTTCAAGTGCCAAAAGTTCGTTCCTACTTCTTTTTTTTACTTTCATAATTCAGCTCGCACTGAAAATCATTATTAAATGCATTTTACCTGTAAAAGAAAACCTGCTTAATTATGCACTCCTGAATATTATGCACACAATTATATATCACTTCTAAAATATTATGATTAATAATATTAATGGTTATTAAAATTTATATGGTATGGAATTAGTAAAAATGGGCTTGAATTTTTTTTCCAGAATATCGACTTGCATTATAATTATGCACACATTATACATACAAATATATATCCATACATATATCCAACATGTAGTATTATCAGTTCAACTCAAAATACAAAACAATTACTGTACTTGTCTGCAATTATTACACTGTTGTCCACTTACCTTGTTGTTTCCTACAACCAGTACCAAACATCAGGTGAAGAGCAAACCTGTATAGTATGAAAGTTTGAATGTTCCTTCCCACAACTTGATGGAACTTTATATTTTCATTATTTTGAATAAATACTGACTTATATATTGTTTCTTATTTTACAGATAGAATTTCCATCTGAAGGTTCCTTTGTCATCGGAGAATCACAATGCAGCTGCAAAGCTGGCCAGGGTCAATGCAATCATCAAATTGGTCTACTGTATACCCTGGCACACTACATCAAATTGGACCATAAGTCCGTTCCACCGGTCGTTAGTAAAACCTCCCTGCCATAGACATGGCATATTCCTTCACGTTCTATGGGTCTAGCCCCTAAACCTATTAACACAGTTAAAATATCAAAATTGAAGCCACCAACAGCTAATCCACCTCAAACAATTTATCAAAGATCTAGTCATGGAGTCATACCTAATATGTATTGTCCCATTTCAACCCCTCTACCAAGTGATCAGTTTGCAAATGACCTTCATGAAAATCTTGCTAAAATTGGAAGCAAAAGCCAAATGTACACACTGCTGCAGGCATCAAAGTCATACCCTGTGGACAAAGTTGCAACTGAATTCGGACATCTGCCTCATGGATCAGCATTGACATACCAAGTGATCGGGTTGCCCTCCACTTCCACTGATCCCTACCCACCTTTTCCTCTCCCACCACAACCATGTACTTTTTCAACTTCTCTCAGTGAAAAGGAGAGCATTTTTTATGATGGTATGACTGTTACCCTCTCTGATTCCGAGGCATTGGAGAAAGAAACGACTGGGCAGAGCAACAATAAGATGTGGCACCGTGTTCGTTCCCAGCGCTTGACTTCATCAAATTTTAAGAGGATAGTCTCACGAGTTGCAGACTTTAACAGCCTTGCAACCAGTATGCAGAAACAGAAAAGGTCAGTTCAGACACAGGCAATGAAGAGAGGGCTGGAACTGGAGCCAGATGCAGCTGCACAATACGAGCAGGTAACCAGTAATCACGTTTACCCTTGTGGCTTTGTCATAAATCCCCATGCCCCACATTTAGGCGCATCTCCTGATCGGAAGGTGGTTGACAGCACTGGTGCTCTGGGGTTACTTGAAATCAAGTGGGTCAGGGTATATTCTGGCAAACCGTTTGCCAATCACGTCTAGCAATCGGCGAAGCAAACTGTGGTACACGCCATTCACCAACGAGAGATGGGTAACTCGCAAAGCACAATGTGCATCCTGTTTTCCCAGCACGAGACCATAGAACGGAATTTAAAGAAAGAGGTTGAGAAGTAAGAGGCGGGGCACCAGTTAAAACAATTCAAAGTTAAAGCTCACGCAAACAGGTATTAATAGACACGTTTTAGTCAAATATTCATGTTTATAGCTACATCCAGTGTTAAAGTAAAACGCACATAATCTGCTGGTTATATTTGGAACATTATTAATGTGCACTTTCGCGCATTCGTTCGGGGGCTAAAGAACAGCCTGGAAAGAACTGCGTCGGAAGCTAGATCTTTACCTGGAGGTGTCAAAATGACTGAGAGAAGATGTTTTTTTTAAATATATATATATATATATCCGGATTACAATAAATTATGTTTGTCACATTGTTTAAAGTGTCAGCTGACACCGTTATGTAAAATGTAGATTATACATTATAAATGTAGGCTAAACGTTGAAAATATTTAAACAACTTGGACAGCAAATACAACGCATTAGGCTGGATTCCACTGTATTTAATATTTTAGATAGTTTAACTTCAAACAGCATTCACCTCAACAAATCTCTACAGACAGCAATATTAGCTCCGTTAGTTTACATCTGTCATGTTGCCCTGATATGCAGATTATAGAAACGATTTTCTTAAACATTGAAATTGTTTTTTTATTATTATTGTCATGAATTGTCAGCATCATTACGCCAGTCTTCAGTGTCACATGATCCTTCAGAAATCATTCCAATATGATGATTTATTGTCAATGTTGGAAACAGTTGTGCTGCTTATTTTTTTTTTTTTTTTTTTGTATAGCTGTGATACTCTTTTCAATATTCTTATGAATCTGATTAATAAAACATATTTTTGATTAAATAAATGCAGGCTTGATGAGCATAAGAGACTTCTTGCAAAAACATAAAATAGCACACACACACGTTTGTTTTTGTGAAATGTGGGGACATTCCATAGGATTAATGGTTTTTATACTGTACAAACCGTATTTTCTATCCCCCTACACTGCCCCTAAACCTACCCATCACACACACACACACACACTCACACAGGGGTGTTTTTGTGAAATGTGGGGACATTCCATAGGCGTAATGGTTTTTATACCGTACAAACCGTATTTTCTATCCCCCTACACTGCCCCTGCCCCTAAACTTAACCCTCACAGGAGACTGTGCAGTTTACTTTCTGTGAAAAAAACTCATTCTGTGATTTATAAGCATTTTGAAAAGTGAGGACATGGGGAACGTCCTCATATTTCACCCTCTACTTGTAATATGTCATACCCATGTCATTATACACAACTGTGTCCTGATATTTCACAAAAACATATCATACCACACACACACACACACACACACACACACACACACACACGCACACACACACACAGTGCTGGCTCGATCACTGATGACAACATAAACTTATATCTGTTATAAAGTCCTGTGGTGAAGGCAGCAGTAAAATTTCAGTTTGCAGAAGCACTTCTAACCGGTAGACTTTCTTGTGACCTTGTGTTTCCAAAATTGCACACAAGCATGAAAAAATATTAATGTACTTTAAATATTTTTACTATCTTAATGGTTCATGATGATGAAGCATGTGGTAAACAAATATAGCTAATGTATAATATGACCTTGATTCTTTTCCAAACAAGATGACTTGTGCCAATAAATATCCCTGTACACCAGACAAAGCAGACACTTTTGTTTTTCACTTTGTTTTGAGCATGACAGTGTATTTACAGTTTTAATAATACAGGTTTGTTGTAGGTGTCATTTTATTATATATTTTATATTTGAATATTTCATTGAATGTGTAAGTTTTTTTTTTTTTTTTGGATTGCATGAGCAGACCAAACTTGTTTTGTCTGGGATCCTAAGACCCTGTGTTAAGTGTGTTAATGTGTGTTTAAATAAATGTGTTTTTGCTCAAATATATCATATATGTCATGACTTCTTGTTTGAAAATAAAATTTCAACACAGAATCAGTTGCTCTTTATTATTATTATTATTCAAAATTAAACTACTCTCATGATTTTTATATTTTATATTTACAGTACATGTGCAAATTACATGGTCTATTATTTTAGCCAGTAAATAAATGCCATTGAAATGTGAACATTTTAAGGACAGCCTTTAGAATAGAACTAATTCATGTGTTGTCATTTTCTAAAGTAAATGCATCATTTTTGGGGGGGAATAAAGCTTGGGAATGTTTTTGATACTATGAAAAAATAACAGAACAATCACAGCAGTGTGTATACATCAAATGTCCCCATATTATTAACAATAATCCTCATTCTTTTCCATGATTTTAACCATATATAGATCATTGTGTGTTTTCTGGAAAAAGATGAAGGTTTACATGCATTAATTCCTATGAACGCATGCATGTCAAAAACATAAACATTTCTCATTGTGTTTAAAGTCTGGTTGAAGTTATAAGTTTATCAGAAAAAATAATCACAAAAATTTAACTTTATTATGCCACAACAGATACATTCCTACAAGTTATCAAATTAAATGACTAAAAGACCATCAAAGCAAAACATAATAATAAAAATAAATAAAAAAACACGATGGCTGCTGGCTCATTTACTAACGATAGGCCACTGACAAATCAATGGAAGTAAATAATCATTAACTTATATCACTGTGTAGGCTACAAACTATTGAGAACAACCTACACGACTGAAATAATATACCTTTGTTTATTGTGACCATAACCCTTGGACTGAGTTATTTCTTAAATAATTATATAGACTAAATGTATTATTTGACCGACACATAGTTACGTTTGCATATGATTGCAAATGTATATTCACTTAGCCTATTTATCAAATTAACGAACTTTTAAAATGTATTTTTATTAGGGCTGTCAAAAGATTAATCACGATTAATCACATCCAAAATAAAAGTTTGTGTTTACATAATATATTTGTGTGTACTCTGTATTTTTTGTCTTGGATGTTGTCTGCCTTACTACGTACGACAGACAGACACTTTTGGACATTGGTTCGGCAATCGCACACCGAAAACCGGACTTTAAATTCATCAACGACGACACGCTGTTTACAAACACGGCAGCGGAACCTTTTGTATGGGCGGCCCGACCGCGCAAACGCCGCCGGAGACGGGGAAGCAGAGCCGGCGTGCTCATCAGAGTAAGACGCCGCGCAAACCGACCCCCGCTTCCCAGTATTTTACTGGCTAATGTTCAGTCTCTGGACAATAAACTCTGCGAGCTGAGAGCACGGATCTCTTTCCAACGAGAGACGAGGGACTGCTGCATTATCTGCCTTACAGAAACTTGGATGTCTGCTGAGATTCCAGATTCGGCCATCGAAACCACGGGGTTCTCCGTGCATCGAATGGACAGAGAAAAAGATCTCTCAGGGAAAAGCAAAGGCGGGGGTGTATGTTTTAAGATCAACAGATCCTGGTGTGATCAGAGGAACGTACATTCTATCAAGTCTTTCTGTTCTCCTGATCTGGAACTTCTCAAGGTTCTGTGCCGACCATTCTGGCTACCGAGGGAATTCACAGCGGTCATCATCACAGCTGTGTATATTCCCCCACAAGCCGACACAGACCGGGCACTAAAGGAACTGTATAGGACAGTGAGTGAGCAGGAAACCGCGCATCCTGAGGCTGCGTTTATTGTGACTGGGGACTTTAACAAAGCCAACTTCAAACGCATCGCACCTAAATACCACCAACATGTTAGCTTCAACACGCGAGGGAACCGCGTCTTAGATCACTGTTACTCTCCCTTCAAGGATTGTTACAAGTCCCTCCCGCGCCCACCATTTGGCAAATCGGATCACGCTTCCATCCTCCTTTTGCCCGCTTATAGGCAGAGACTGAAACAGGAAGCACCCGCCCTCAGAACCATCCAGTGCTGGTCGGACCAATCAGACTCTATGCTCCAAGACTGTTTTGATCACGCGGACTGGGAGATGTTCCGGTCGGCCTCTGATGACGACATCGAGGTTTACGCTGATAGCGTAACGTGTTTCATCAGTAAGTGCGTAGAAGACGTTGTTCCGACCAAAACAATACGGCTGTACCCAAACCAGAAGCCGTGGCTAAATGGGGATGTTCGCGCGGCACTCAATGCGCGCACCTTCACCTTTAACTCCGGCAACGCGGAGGAGCATAAACAAGCAAGTTATGCCCTCCGGAAAACCATCAGAGCAGCAAAACGGCAGTACAGGGACAAGATTGAAGGACAGTTCAACACCACCGACTCTAGAAGCATGTGGAGGGGAATTAACACCATCACGGACTATAAAGGGAACACAAACTCCACCGTGAACACCGCTGCCTCTCTCCCGGACGAGCTCAACACCTTCTATGCTCGCTTTGAGAGAACTAACACCGCCCTCGCGGAGAGAGAGCTCGCGGCTGAAGATACAGAGGTTAGTGCACTCTCCGTATCTGTCGCGGATGTAACCCGATCCTTCCAGCGGGTGAACGTCCGTAAAGCTGCGGGTCCAGACGGCATTCCCGGCCGTGTGATCAGAGCGTGCGCGAACCAACTGGCTGGAGTTTTCACGGACATCTTTAACCTGTCCCTCTCCCTGTCTGTGGTCCCCACATGCTTTAAAACGTCCACTATTGTTCCTGTACCTAAGCAATCAAAAACCACCTGCTTAAACGACTGGCGTCCTGTTGCTCTGACCCCCATCATCAGTAAATGCTTTGAGAGACTAGTCAGAAACCACATCTGCTCTGTTCTCCCCCCCTCACTGGACCCACTGCAGTTTGCATACCGCACAAACCGCTCCACTGATGATGCCATTTCATCCACTATACACACTGCTCTCTCCCACCTGGAAAAGAGGAACACATATGTGAGAATGCTGTTTGTAGACTACAGCTCAGCATTCAACACCATTGTGCCCTCCATACTTGACATTAAACTCCGGGCTCTAGGCTTAAACAGCTTGTTATGCAGCTGGATCCTGGACTTCCTGTCAAACAGACGCCAGGTGGTCAGAATGGGCAGTAACATCTCCTCATCACTGACTCTCAACACTGGAGCCCCTCAGGGCTGCGTTCTCAGCCCACTCCTGTACTCCCTGTACACACATGACTGTGTGGCTACCCACAGCCCCAACACCATCATCAAGTTTGCTGACGATACGACGGTGGTAGGTCTTATCACCGACAATGATGAAACGGCCTACAGAGAGGAGGTGCACACTCTGACACGATGGTGTCAGGAGCACAACCTCTCCCTCAATGTCAGCAAGACCAAGGAGCTGGTGGTCGACTTCAGGAGGAATGAGAGAGAACACCGCCCCATCACCATCGATGGAGCACCGGTGGAGAGAATCAGCAGCTTCAAGTTCCTCGGTGTCCACATCAGACGGTACCGCAGCATCAGAACACGCACCAGCCGACTCCAGAACAGCTTCTTCCCACAAGCAATTAGACTACTTAACTCCTGATCCATCAGTATCATAACACACTCTGGACAGAATATCACTCAGCACAACCCACTGTAGATACACACACATTATATACACATTTATTTATCATACAGCATCTATTGCACTTTGGATTTCAATTTTTCAATCTGTGAATAATATTTTATACTATACATTGTATATTATTATTATTATTATTATTATAGCGTAATGTATATTGTTTAGTGTATGTTTAGTGTATATTGTTTAAAGTATATGTATATTGTAAGTATGTGTATATTGTTTAAAGCTGTGAGAACTACACTCACATTGTGTAAATTATTTATTGTTTATTGTAGTGTATACTGTGCTGTGAGTAATTGTGTGCGCATCAGATGTGTAATCTGTTGTTGCTTAAATGTTGTACATGTCATGTCGTGACTGCTATGTTGCTCGGAACTGCACCTAAGAATTTCACCTACTGTTGCACTTGTGTATATAGCTGTGTGACAATAAAGTGATTTGATTTGATTTGATTTGATCTCAACCCCAGTCACACAGAGAGACTTAAAGTCACTTGCTTCTTTAACATTAATTGTGGTTCTATATAAATCAAAATATCATGAAAAATTCAAATAAAGTAAAAATAAAACTTTTCCTTTTATAAGTTATCTCTTTGGTCGCCCTCCGGCCTTTCAGAAATTTGAGGGAGTCTCCGGATAATTTAGATAGTGACTTCAGCCAATTTGTCACTTGGTCTCTGCCGTCAAGTCTATAAAATTTACGTCTACCATTTTTAATCAATTGACATTATTTAAATTTAGGCCCTCAGTTGAATTTAGACAAGGGTTTTAACCCATGATGGACGGCAATCTTTAACTTTACAATTCCACTTTAACTAATCCAGAGAGTAATTCAGATCAACATCATAAATGACAAAAGTCGTCACAACAGACAGAGCTGGATAAGAATCCATTTAAAGCTCGTCCTGTGTTCTGGATCATCTTTTCACCAGATTTCTTCAAAATTATCAGTTTCTCTAAAGGTTGTCGTTTACCTTAACCAATCTGTAATGGTCAAACACTCATTCCAGAGGTTAATGACACCCAATCAGGACAGAACAGTTCTAGGAACAGACCCATACAAAACATAAAGTGCAGTCACACCCACACACACATTAAACATGAATTGCTCATTCTCAAATTTTACTTTTAGTGTTAACTCAAATTATTATTTAAACTCAGCTTTTACGTCTGCTCATTATTAATTTGTCTCTACAAAAGCCAGCTTCTTTGGTCATTATTCACAATCATTTATTTTAATCGGTTTTACTTCTGTTTTACTTACTCTACTATTACTAAATTATGTTTTTTTATAAAAAAATTTGGTTTTGCCTTCAGGTCCATATGTATAACGCCGCTCAGAGCAGGGCTAGTTTATGGAGGACCAAACCTGCAGAAATTAAAAATACATTAATTAATTAATGAATAAATAAATAAATAAATGAATAATGAAATAAATATATACTCAACTGCTATTGGCTCATCTGCGTTCGAGGGGAGGGGCTTACCGATAGGTCAATTGTTGTTCCTCTTGATGAGCAGGAGGTTGGAGGATATCAAAGATGAGGCCTGGTTCTCTATTCATAACTCTAAGAAAGAGTCCTCGAGCTTCAGCCACGTTCATGTTCCCTATAACATCCTGAAAAAGCACATCATAAATGTTAATGCCAAACACGGAACCTATTTTGGAAACTTTAAGGATGTCCATACTCACTTGTGTCATCAACCTCCTGTCCTCTTGCAGCCTAGTCACCCTCACTCTGCCCTCTTCACTCAGTCCAGATGATGCCGTGTTTCTTCTCCCTCTAGCTGCCTGTCTTCCCCTTGTAGATCTTCTCTGTCTACTGGCTGGTCGTCCTGGATGCTTCATGCCAGCTGCTATGGGGAGGACTCCAGATCTCATCATTTGACATGGATACTTCCATCTGTGTCTCTCTGCAACATATACCCCTTTTCCACCAAAGCAGAGCCAGAGCTAGATTGGAGCCAGAGCCTAGTTCCAAATCGGTTCTTTGTGTTTCCACACCCAAAGCTCCAGCTCCGAGCCAGGAAAAGTGGTTCTTAAGTAGCACCAAAACATAGCTGGGCTAGAACAGGGCTAGAAGTAAGAACCGATTACGTCAGGCACTGGGGGCGGGGTCAACAAGACGAACACAGACTTGAGATCCGCCATTGTTGAAATAGCAGCTAATGGAGCTAACAGCTGCTGCTCGTTTGTAATCTCCGTCTATGCTAATTACGGCGAACTGCACGAATGCGTTGGATTCGCTGTGTTTTCGTTGTGTTTTGATGCCGATGTAGGATCGTAAAGCCATGTGAATCAATAGTAACGCAACGTTTGCATTGTTGATGGAAGGCTTGTTCGCTGCGGTGCTGTGCAGAGACCGATCGCCGTATGACAACGAGTCCAGCGAGAGCACACGACTCCTTATGCTTTTGATTCACTCATGCGTTTTTTTTTAATATTATACGTGGATCAGTCTGCGCAGCGCCGATGCATCTCAAACAAGCCTGGTGTGTTTGTGTTTCCTGCTGGCGTTGCTGAGAAAGATGAGACGTATAAAGTGACGTAAGACCTGGCTCTGTTGTGGCTCTACTAGCCTGTGGAAACGGTTCTTAGCAGGCTCCTCTGTTGAACCAACTATGAACTGGGACTAGCTCTGGCTCCGATCTAGCTCTAGCACTGCCTTGGTGGAAAAGGGGTAATAGTCACATGTCAACAAAAGCAAATATCAACAATTGTACATACAGATATGACATGACAGCTGACAGGTGTATAAACTTGAAAAACTATGTTTTACTGTTATACTGCATAATCCTAAATAACATTAAAGTAGCAATTCAGCATGCTTAATATTATATTTTCCAAATGTTGCATTCGGTATGAGTAATGTTTATGCAGAGGTGGACAGTAGTGAAGTACTTTTAATTTCTAAGTAATTTTATTTTTCGGTATGTACTTTATCAGTGCTCTTCTTTGGAAAACTTTTACTTCACAACATTCCAAAACATAATACTGTCATTGGTACTGCACTACGTTTCATATTAAATATAATTTAATGACATTAAGAATGATGTACTTTTTTTTACTTTTACTCAAGTAAAAGTAATTCAAAGTTTTACTTGAGTACAAGTAAGAGAGTATTACATTTTAAATGTAATTAAGTATTAAAGGTAAAAAACAAAACAAATTTTTTTTTTAAATGTATGAAATGTAGTGCAGTAAAAAGTATGACATTATGCTTTGGAATCTAGAGAACTAAACGTTTTCCAGAGGAAAACAGTGATAAAGCCCATATACTTGAAATATATTCTCGAGTAGAAACTAAAAATACTTCACCTCACCGTGTTTATTTAAGGACAGTATTGTTGCATTTGGTTTGTGATTTGTTTATTGACATTGTTTATCACGTCTTGTGGTAAATGCAATATGTGTTATCAGCGTTTTTTGCAAATGATGGGGATATGTTCAAATGTACTTTTACTACGACTGTTTTGAACAAATAAAACTGTGCAGTGTTATCACACCATTGAATTCGACAAATACAGTAACATGACAACCAATTTAGTATTAAACCTTACTTGCGGCTAATTCATTAGAGTGGAATAAAATCATGTCATCAAACGCAACATTTATAAAACTATTACTTTACCTCATCCGTGAACATGATTTCTGATTCCCGTGTGATTGATCACCATCAGCGGTGGAGCTGAAGACGACAGATCCCATCATTCCACGCTCCTTCACATCGGCATCAAGCTAAGACGTTGTTGCTCTTTTGAATATACACCCTCTAGTGGCGACAAAGTTACATAGTGTACCTTTAAGACACAAAAATGTGAATGCAATGTGTTAGGTAGTGCTTTAATAAAAAAAATTAACTGTCAGTGTGAACTTTATTAACTTACCATTGTGTTATTAAATGTATTTCAATAATACATTCAACTCTGAATTTTGTCCTCTTTTTAAATAGATATTTTCTACATACATTTCTATGCACTTCTGTGATTTTAGATGCAACAGTGTGTGAGCCGGACTTTTATTTTGATATCCACGTGTGACGTCATAAGGCCGCGCCGCGCTTCTGCATTCAGCTGAAGAAAGAAAGGTATAGAAGAAAAGGAAGAAAGGTTTGTGTTTTAAGTGTTTCAAGCGACGCAGAATGAAATTGAATAAATGTAACACTGCATTGCTTTATCTAACATTTATCAGCGTTGTGTGAGCAAAGTAACAGAATAAACTCATGAGTAACAGAAGGAGCGGCTCATTTCTCTCTTTATCGTGAATCAGTTCAAACATGAGTTCAGTCTCTGGAGAGAGAACCGGAGCTTTAGACTCTCCGAGTCAATTGAATCAAATTAATCACAACAAATGATTCAGTGATTTATCTATCATTTATCAGTGTTGTGTGAGTAAAGTAACAGAATAAACTCATGAGTAACTGAAGGAGCGGCTCATTTCTCTCTTTATCGTGAATCAGTTCAAACATGAGTTCAGTCTCTGGAGAGAGAACCGGAGCTTTAGACTCTCCGAGTCAATTGAATCAAATTAATCACAACAAATGATTCAGTGATTTATCTAACATTTATCAGTGTTGTGTGAGTAAAGTAACAGAATAAACTCATGAGTAACAGAAGGAGCGGCTCATTTCTCTCTTTATCATGAATCAGTTCAAACATGAGTTCAGTCTCTGGAGAGAGAACCGGAGCTTTAGACTCTCCGAGTCAATTGAACCGATTGATTCACAACAAATGATTCAGTGATTTATCTAACATTTATCAGTGTTGTGTGAGTAAAGTAACAGAATAAACTCATGAGTAACAGAAGGAGCGGCTCATTTCTCTCTTTATCGTGAATCAGTTCAAACATGAGTTCAGTCTCTGGAGAGAGAACCGGAGCTTTAGACTCTCCGAGTCAATTGAACCGATTGATTCACAACAAATGATTCAGTGATTTATCTATCATTTATCAGCGTTGTGTGAGTAAAGTAACAGAATAAACTCATGAGTAACTGAAGGAGCGGCTCATTTCTCTCTTTATCATGAATCAGTTCAAACATGAGTTGAGTCTCTGGAGAGAGAACCGGAGCTTTAGACTCTCCGAGTCAATTGAACCGATTGATTCACAACAAATGATTCAGTGATTTATCTATCATTTATCAGCGTTGTGTGAGTAAAGTAACAGAATAAACTCATGAGTAACTGAAGGAGCGGCTCATTTCTCTCTTTATCATGAATCAGTTCAAACATGAGTTCAGTCTCTGGAGAGAGAACCGGAGCTTTAGACTCTCCGAGTCAATTGAACCGATTGATTCACAACAAATGATTTTGTGTTATTCGGAGCGCTCCATTTCTTTTTCTATCTCGATTTCTACAAATCGTTAAATAACTAAACTGATTAGTATATCAAGGGTCTGTATAATTTGCTTTCTTTTAATCATTTGTAGTGTTAGTTTTGACTGTTTTTAGTCTAATCTGATTATATAAGTCCATTAACTCTTTTACCAGTGAATAGGGTTGCCAACTTCTGGAAAAGAAAATAAGGGACAATCGTGGTTCTATTTAGGAGAATAAGGGACACTCCAAATATTTGTACTGTACCACACAATGTATGTCATTTCAGTATCTGCAGTTAAGTGTGTGTGTGTGTGTGTGTGTGTGTGTGTGTGTGTGTGTGTGTGTGTGTGTGTGTGTGTGTGTGTGTGTGTGTGTGTGTGTGTGTGTGTGTGTGTGTAAGGTTCTCAGACAAACACAACTGGGTCATTTGTTTCTGAAGAAAGACAAACATAAATGAAGAAAGAAAAGACAAAATAGTAAATATACATCCATCACATTTAATGAGTAATTCAACATTTTGTAGTGGGGGTCAATTTTCAAGACAATTTTCACAGGAGCGTAAAAATGGCTTCAGAAAGATGGCAGCATCATTATTTTATTTTTACACAGAGATTGGTAGATCTATTAATGAAATCTTTAGCAATCTTTGTTGCATTATATGCCAACATGACAGTTCAAAATAGGAAAGTTTGCACGCCTGTAACCCATTTTGAAGAAACCTTAATATCCTTTTAGATTCTAATTCTTAAAACTCTTTTTACTTTTCCAGAGACACCGGGATCTCAATGTGGCTCAGTGGGTAAACTGGTACCAATGGTCACATATTTTCTGAACAACAAATAATGTTAACACAATTGAACATTCCTGTCTGAATGCCATCAATACTATTTTACCCATATTGTGCCTGTAACTCTAAGAGTATTAAATATATCTCAATATCCTTCTATATTCTCATTTTTAATAAACTTTTATTTTGTAACCTTAATTTTAAAGGCCCTATATGGTTCAGTCCCATAGATATAATGTGGCTCCATGCTCAAATGATTGAATATTTATTTTTTACACGGATATTAAATATCATCAACCTCTATTCAAAATGATAACCTTAAAAGTTTTTTGTTTTGGTCAGGAAGATACATAGATGGCAAAATTTTTGAATGCATAATAACTGAACGTCTTTGAATTTTCAGCCAATAAAAACTTCTTTTTTTTTTAAATGATGGCAATTCAATTTTTTTACAAAATTTTGTTGCAACCATGTATGAATACAAGTTTTTTTCCCTCCTCTATTTAACAACATTAACGTGAAAGACAATTTCCCTTTTTGATCGTGACTTCCCTCAGGGAGAGTGCATGTTTTTTTGCATGGCTGAATGTTGGACTCATGAACAATATCACGTTGTCCGCCCAAACTGATTTGCCGAAATCAAAATGCGAGCAGTTAAAGGGATTTGCCGTTAACGGCACCGGCATAGGTTTCTGCTGGGTCTTAAAGCCTCCTGTGAACGCCTACATTCGCAAATCAAACAATTATTTGTCTCAAAGGAATGATTAATTCTCAATTTATGCCTGAATATACGGGACAAACTGCGTTCCTTGTGGCTTTCATACGGAACGCTTCATTGATGCCTTAAATATGGGATGATTTATTATACGTATTATACGGAACGGTTGGCAACCCAACAGTTACTGAACTATTGAACTAGAGCGGATTGAGACACTTTCAGAGATTTAGTTTGGATTTATTTTTCTTTCTGTTAATTATTCTCATCTTAAACAGGACAAACACACTGAAAAACTCCTGGTGAAGAGACTGAGATCCATGTGACACTATTATAAAGATGGCGTTTATTAAAGAGGAGACTGAAGACATAAAGATGGTGTTCATTAAAGAGGAGAGTGAAGACATGAAGATTGTGTTTATTAAAGAGGAGAGTGAAGACATAAAGATGGTGTTTATTAAAGAGGAGAGTGAAGACATAAAGATGGTGTTTATTAAAGAGGAGATTGAAGACATGAAGATTGAAGAAACATTCGGAGTCAAATGTGAAGAAACTGAGGAACAAACAGGTTGGTTTCATTTCATTCTCAAAGTTGAACTCAGTTTTTTTTATCTTTATTAAAGGGGTGATGAATTGAAAAATCAACTTTCCCATGAGCTTTTAATATATAAAAGGGCATGGTAATATAAGAATATCCTGTAAGTTTCAGAGCTGAAAACTTCCTTGTTAGTCAAAGAAAAGCTTTTATTGACACCAGGCCCAGAAAACGATCAATCTGTGAATGTTCTTCCCTGTGACGTCAGAGAGCAGTGAAACACCGCCTCAACAGAAGAAGAATGCCAAATTCTGTAGCCCCGCCCACTGATTCACACATGACATGTAACATAAATAACATAGGCCCAAAGCCATAGAGAAAGAGAGTTGAAACACTCTTTGATCTCGCCGTCACGTGGTTCATAGAGCTCTTAATATTTCCAAACAACTCGCCGCTGTCAATCTGTTTGAATGGATTAAGCAGAATAGACAGCAGTTTCACTATATTTGCAGCAATTTCTGATAAATATTAATACAACGTGCATCGACTTCGACTAGGCTTTACAGTAGCATTTTATTATGGGGAGAGATAAAGAAGAGACAACGTTAATTTGTTTTTTTTTTGAGTGATCTGGTTGTTTTATTTGGGTCATGTGAGTGCATGATTTTACAGCGTTGAGTGTTGTAGCCTATCACAGGCATATCTGTTGAAAATAATGACCAGTTATATGTTTAATTTACCAGGAATGAGAATCCATATCGATCAAAACAAGTTTTATACAGTCTCAAAACGCTGAATGAATTTTAGTGCAAGTTTACGTTTTACATGAATCTTCCCATTATCTACAAATTCTCTCATCATAACAAAGCACAGAGACGATTTAAAGAAAGACTTATTGTGAAGTTTAGTCAGCAGTTTTTGTTTTTCTTGAGACTGTGATTTTCCCTACAATTAGCCCATACATTTAACACTTCAGTACAAATGAAGGAACAAAAAATAGATATTTAATGTTATAATAGTGATTTGATAATCTATTAAAATTAATTCAAAAAGCAGAAAAAATGGCTAATAAACCAATAAGTGTTCGTCTTCCGCCATCTACTAGTTATGGGGTAATTTATTTTATTATTTCAATGTTGTTAACATCCTAATGTTATTTTATGATACTCACATAAGCATACACAACAGCATACAACATGTTTTTGAATGCAAAAACCATACAAACGTCATAAGTTGACCTCAGACAACAGTAAAAAAATATATTTTTAAAGCCAGTTCATGACCCCTTTAAAATGTCCAGCTGTACAGAAATAGAGAAAATACGTATAATCATACAGTGACAGAAGTAGCCTAAACAAAACGATTATTTTGTGTAGCATTAAACCCAGTATCTGCTTCTGAATGGAAAAAAATAAATAAAAAAAGATTTTTTTTCTTATCTTACTCAACGGTGTCCTACTAACATTTTAACATCCTTAAATAGCAGTAAATGAACATTAAATCAAGCAATAAATAAGTCTTAAGTTAGGGCTACAGACTAAAGGCCTGTACACACCGGGACGAATATCGCGCGCGTTTATCGCCAGCGTTTTTCGTGACGTTTTTCGGCGCGTCTTGAGTGTTCACACCCAAGCGATTTTCTCTCGCGATGCGCCGAGTGAACGTGCAATTTCACTCCCTGACATTAGATGGCGCTTATTGAAAAACAGAAATAGCCCGGTACACAAGGTGGCGCTGCGCTCGCTGCATCCCTTGTCACACAGAAGAAGAAGAAGAGAGTATTTACATGTTAGCCGAAACACACATAACGTTCTCACATACTGGAACATGGATTTCTCAAGCAGCAGCAGCAGCTCCAGCGATGAGGACATTGTTGTTCTGTTGAACGAGGAAAGACAACAGAAAAGACGCAGATTTTGGATACATCCCATAGTTAAAAAAAGAGAAGAACATGGGGAGTTCTATCGACTGATACAAGAGCTAAAAATGTATCATGAACGTTTTCGGGGGTATTTTTGAATGTCCGTCAGCGAGTTCGAAGATTTACTTCAACAGTTGGCGCCCTTGTTGACAAAAGAACAAACACACTACCGTAAACCAATCGACCCAGAGCAGCGTTTAGCCGTGTGTTTACGGTGAGTTCGTCTATATTTGTATTCACTTTAATTAATAGTGTGAAAGCATAAATTAAGTGCTGTTGTGTGGAGATCTAAAAACGAGTATTTGTGTATTTCAGTTTTCTAAGCACTGGGGACTCGTACCGAACTATTGCATCCAGCTTCCGACTAGGCGTGTCGACTGTGGCGTTGATAGTGAGTGAGACCTGTGATGCAATTTGGCATTGCCTCAAAGATGAGCATTTGCCAGTGCCTACTGAAGAGATGTGGAGGAATACAGCCAGGAGGTTCCATGATAGATGGAATTTCCCTAATTGTTTGGGAGCTATGGATGGGAAACACATACACATCCAGGCCCCTGCAAGCTCTGGTTCTCTCTACTTTAATTACAAAGGTACATTCTCTGTAGTTTTGCTGGCCCTAGTTGATGCGGATTACCGCTTTCTGGTGGTTGATGTGGGGAGCTATGGCAGCAACAGTGATGGAGGCATCTTTGCCAATTCTGTGCTGGGAAAGGCACTCAGAGATGGAACTCTGAATGTTCCACCACCAAGAGAACTTCCAGGTGCTCCTGAGCTGGGAAAAGTTAACCACGTCATTGTGGCAGATGAAGCTTTTCCTCTGAAACCATATCTCCTTCGGCCATACCCTGGACGGCGCATACCCACAGACAAGCGAATTTTCAACTATCGTTTGTCTCGGGCACGGCACATCTCTGAAGATGCATTTGGCATCCTCAGCCAACGCTTCCGGGTTTTCCGAAGAACTTTACAGGTTCAACCAGCTGTCGTTGACAAAGTGGTTAAAGCTGCTTGTGCATTGTGCAATTACTTACGCCCGAATGGAAATGACCAGGATTGTGCCACAGAGGATGACCATGATTGTGAGGCAAAACTGCAAGGTTTTGAACATTGTAGGGGGCAGCGGGCTTCTGTGGAGGCACAAAATGTCCGAGAACTGTACAAAGGGTACTTCAGCTCACCAGCAGGAGAAGTTGCTTGGCAGTATGACCATGTGAACCATGGTCTGGAGCACAGATAAAATCAAAATGTACATTTGTGCAACATTCATTATATTCCCATTTTGAAAACGTGTGTGTGTAAATAATTTTCTCTTTAAAAAACAATTTCTTTGTGAACTTGAATAAATTTTTTATCATATCTATTGTGCCCAAGTGTCTTTTTTACCCCCATCAATTTATATACCAATACTCACCACAGCAAATTACATATTCATTTAATAGTTAAATATAATGTAACTTATTTCAATAAAGTCAAGAATACTTAAATACAAATATGCCAGTGTCAAAATTGTAACATCATTTTTATAGCAGGTTCATAACCGCTTTACTTAATGGCTTTTAAAATTTTAATCATAATTATTAAATAGCACAGCCACCTTTACAAGTGGACATGTTAAATTGTTTTGTAATAAGAGCAGAGAGAAAGTGTAAGTGAAAAATCTTTTATTTTTTTGACAATGTATTCACAATTTATTTTTGTGAATGAAGTACAGTTTACAATAATAAGAAACATGGCATTGGTATAAGAGTCAGAAACAGTAGTGCAAACAAGTCACAATGATAGTAGTGCAACGTAAAAGACCGTAGTGCAAGTATAAATAGACTTTTTTTTCTTAAATCTTTCCGTTATAAACACAAAAATTTTTGAATGTAAAAATAAAATAAAAACACAAAAAGGGCAAATATCTTTCCGTTATAGACTCTAAAATAAAATATTTTTTGAATGTTAAAATAAAAACACAAAAAACAGCAAATATCCTTCCGTTATAGACTCTAAAATAAAATATTTTTTGAATGTAAAAAATTAAATAAAAACACAGAAGCTGGCATATAATGCTCATCTATTGGTGTGACCAAGAACTGGCAGAGCACCCATAGTTTGTAGGGGTCTGTGGGGTGACCTGATGGTAGGACACAGGCGACTGGTGAGGGAAAAGAGCAGAGGAGGGCTGGCCAAACTCAGCATCGTGCAACAGCTGATGTATTTTGAGTTTGACTGAAGACTGTTGGGCTGGGGACAATCTCCTTAGTATTGGTAACAAGCCAAGCGCAAACAAGTAATTGTCATCGTTCTGTTGCTCTTGTCTTTGCTGTCTGCGCTCCTCTCTCTCTCTTCTGTGCTCCTCTTTCTCATTTTCCCTGGCTTCTTTGGATAAGAGGTACCTCCAAGAAGTCTGGGATCTCTGACCGCTTTCTTTTCTTTACATTGGACCTCATCACAGTTGGGCTGGTGATGGATGATCCTGAAGACGTGCTCGTTTGTGCCTCCTCACTTTCACTCGCATCACACACTTCATCCGTTTGTTCAGGTGAAATATTGCTGTGAACACTGTAAAAATAAATAAAGTTTACATCAGAAACAACATTTTAGAGCCAATGCGTTACATATCTGTGGCAAGGGGGGCGGTGCTCAGAACCATTTAGTAATTTTGCCGCTCGTAAGTTCTAATGATAATACGTTACCTTCGAAATTCAGTTGATGGTGCGAGGAACTCCATAACCTTCATAAATTTCCACGGCTTCTTGTTTACAGCAGCCTGTCCACTCCGGCAGTCATCCTCGCGCTTTTTCCTCGTGTAAGTGTCGCGTAAACTTTTCCATTTCTATTTTATCTCCTCCACTACAGCACACAAACAATGGCGATGGTCAAGTTGGAAAAAGTTACAAGCCTCTGTAACTTTACATGAAAGAAAAATAGATTCAATTAAACTCACCATCGAGTCCTATTTGATCTGCGATTACTCTCCATAACAGCTCCCTCTTTTCAATATTTCTGTAGTCACTGTGGCGTTTGTCAAACAACTCTCTGTGTTCAGACACCAACGAGACCAGCAGCTCGACGTTCATCTTTCCTCGTTGCATTGTCTTCTTCGCCAATGTGTGCTCGGCTAGACCGTTTTGTGCTTGAGCGCCACCAAGTCGTGTTTTACTGTAACTTCAGCAGCTCCAGGCACGTGAACAAAAGCGCCGATCTGATTGGTCGGACAGTTTTTAACGCGCCGCGTCAAAAAAAAAAACGAACCCGAGGCGTTTTTTTTAAAAATGACGCTTTTACGCCTGACGTTTTACGCGTCGGTGTGAACACTCACATTGGCGCCCATTGTTTAGTCACGAGGCGTTAAACGCGCGCGAAAATCGTCCCGGTGTGAACAGGCCTTAACATTTGAGAGCAGTAGCACTGGTGCCACTAACACGCTGAGGGGTGAGGGGGGATTTTTTTTATCGTAAAGGCCTTTTAATCATAAAATTACTGTAATTTTGCATTGATAAGTGTAGTTACTAATCATGTTACAGCCTGGTTACACATACAGGGCTGAAACTAAACCAGGATTAGGCCTTAGTTCAATTAGGACATTTAACTCTTTCCCTGCCAGCGTTCTTTTTTAAAAGTTGCCAGCTAGCGGCAGCGTTTTTGATCATTTTCACAAAAATGTAATGGCTCATCGAATATTTATCTGAGCATGCAATGTATCAAAAGAAAGAGCAGACCCTCTGCTTAAAAAAAAAGTTTTATTCTAGTTTCATGCATTCCTTTTTTATCAACACTTAAATATGGGTTTTATTTTATTATTTTTTTTTTTTAAAAAGCAACATTTTGAACAAGGATCTGATAAAATCACGTTTTTGTCAAAGACTACATCCAGATCAGATTCAGAGCGATGATCAAGCACAGATGGAGTCCATCAATACCCTTAATGCTTCTATTTTTTTTTTATATGCATTTGGCAGACGCTTTTATCCAAAGCGACTTACAGTGCCCTTATTACAGGGACAATCCCCCTGGAGCAACATGGAGTAAAGTGCCTTGCTCAAGGACACACTGGTGGTGACCGCTGGGATCGAACCAGCAACCTTCTGCGTATCAGTTCCATGGTTTAACCCACTGGACCACCATCTTCTATAGCTCGTCCTGGGTCGACATTTCATTCAGTAACAGGCAGTTTTGGTTTACATGTTGTTTAATGTTGATCACGTTATTTTATATGCATCTGCTTACATACGATTGCTTGTTTTATTGAGTCTTCTTCGCCTGTGTTTTGATCAGGAGATTCTGTACTCATTCAGAAGAGGAGTAATAGCGTCCCCCCAGTGGCGGCTGGTCAATAGAGGGCGCTGGGGCGCCGCCCCCGTTAAATTCCAGAAATATACATGTATACAAAAATGATATAAAAATGAAATAAAAATAAAATAGTTTACTCATACGACGTGCCGGCTGATAGTAAGAGCCTCAGCATTTAATAAAAACTGGCTTTGATTGGTTAACTATTTTATATGTTCTTCAGTATGTTTCATGTGGTTTCATGGGCGAGGGACGCCGGACAAATGGACGTCTATCTGAGTCCAAAAATCTACGGGCAGCATGTGACCTGAAGCTGGTCTCTAATTGGTTTCTTAAAGATCCTCCTCCGGACGCAGGTCGCTGCGTCCCTGGCGAATCAGAATTGGATGCGTGTTATTTTATCCAATCTGATTGGTTCTCGTCACCTGTCATTCAACTTTACGCTCTTGGCCACTAAAGCGAAAGTGCGCGGGCGACACCGTCACTCCGACTCCGCCAAAACCTTGTTAGGATGGTCACTTTCGTAGAGATGGCAGCAGTTAAACCAAATTCTTTCACAAGGCGTTCGTTGGAAGAAAAAAAAAGGATAAAGGATCCCATAACCGGACCAACGCGATTTACAAATCCAGCAGCCGGCCAGCGACAGAGGACGAAGCTACACTCAGAGCTTCACGCGCTTGTTATAAGAAACGGAAGTGGCTGGCTGGATGTGTTGTTAGCAATGCCCTTTATTGCTTTCCCTGTCTTTTATTTCAAAGTGTCGGTACTGAAGTTTTGTGGACAACAACGGGGGTAAGAGACCTCAAATATCTGACTGAACAATGCAAACGTCATGACACTACTGAGATGACTGACTTTAATCAGAGAGTCATTGAGTAATTTGCTGGCCAGAAAGAAAGGAGAGCAAAATTTATGTTCCAGTAGTCAACATGCTAGTCTGTTGTTGCTGTTTTCTTTTGTTTTTCCTTTCCTCATTCAATTATATGTGGGAAATGAATGTGTAAAAAGATAAAAGTGAAGACACTGTTTTCTCTTTAATGCTTGAATTTAGTCAACATGCATCTTGATACTGCTTTGTATTTATTTGATATATATATATATATATATATATATATATATATATATAATATATAACACATACAATTATATAATATATATAATCATTTTAAAGCTTAAATCTCAGCTTTCCAATGCATCTATCCATTTTGATCAACTCTTAACGAGTATTCCTCTAAACCGGAGTGTCCCGCCAGTGGGCGCCACCTAGCTGCTATAAAAATGAATTGTCATATTCTTCGAAACTGCATTGATCAACACAACTTCCGTGAGAAATATCTTGTGATCGAGGCAATGGATTATGTTGATTTTGGACTCATTTCAATCGGGAGCATCAACTGTAAGTAACGATGTGCCATTTTCATCGATCTGAGCATTTGCATTTTTCATGAAGTTATAAGCGTAAACACTACTTTAAAGCTACTGTTTACTTAGTTTATATGCCCCTGTCAGGTTACATGTATATAATTCCATGATTAATAACTTTTGATAAGTGACGGATTATGAAGTACTTGGATCTCTTTTTAATCGTGAGAGTCTGCTGTAAATAAGGACATTTTTAACGATCGGAGGATGTTTCATGAAGTTATCAGCGAAAACGCCAAATCTAAGCAACTGTTATTTTTCTACTCCGCTCATGTACGTCTGTGCTGTTTTTTGGGTGTTATAATTCAACGAGGAATATCTTTTGATCTAAAAGTCAGATTATGGTGACTTTGGGCTATTTTTAATCGCGAGAATATGGGTCTTGCAGGACTTAACTTACAAAAACTTGCTCAAGTTTAGATAAAGCCCAAAACAATTAGACTTGTTGTGTTCTGCCCCGTGAGAACTTACAAATAACATCTGACGCATGACTATCTGAGCTGTATGATGTGATGAGACATTGCAGTACATAATACACCCCCCCCCCCCCCACACCCCTCCATAAATTATTTATTAATTATTTTATCAGCAAATAAATCATCACTACTTTGTATATACTCATAATGGCTACATTCATTGTAAAGTTTAGACTCTTAAGCTTTCAAATGACTCCTATTTTATGTTGATCCATGCAGGATTTTTGAAAAATATGACAATTAATTTTTTCACAGCCAGGTGGCGCCCGCCGGCGGTACACTCCGTTTTAGATGAATAACTCAGTGGATAGCTGCATTGAAAAGCTGATTCTAAGCTTTAAAATGATACCTATTTTTTGTAATTACATTCAGTGGTTGCTTAGTAATTTGATTATTATTTTTTTTTCACAGGGGTGTACCGCGGGCGGTTTAAGGGGTTAAAGAACACTTTAAAAGAAACGTCTCGGTTACGTATGTAACCCTCATTCCCTGAAGGAGGGAGCGGAGACGTACGTCGGAACTGACCGACGAATTGGGATCTGATTTCAGAGACCAATCTACTTCGAGTGTTTTAAAACGAGCTAATGAAGATTGGCATAAGATTCACGCATTCCACGCACCGCCCCGCAGCGCGGGTATAAATAAGGAAGTGGAATGCCTGATCATTGCTTTTTCTGCTGAAGAGCCGAACTCGTGACTCGGCCTCCCAGCGGAAGCACAGCACCTGGCGACGGGACATACGTCTCCGTTCCCTCCTTCAGGGAACGAGGGTTACATACGTAACCGAGACGTTCCCTTTCAGTCGGTCACATTTGACGTACGTCGGAACTGACCGACGAATTGGGATCCCTACCAAAACGCCAGGGCGCTGGCCCTTCCAGCGTCCTGCTTGAGCGCACTGGACCGTCTTAATGGTACGGAAGTCAGGGCTCCAAGCAGGGAGGTCAGTCACTGCTGTTTCTGCAATAATAATGGATAACGATGGGAAAGCGTGCCCGTCTCGTCCTTCAGTGGAAGGATTGGTGGCGGAAACACATAAGGACTAACCTAGCAGGGTAGTGCAACATATGGCAGTCTCTGGGGTGGTTCCAGCCTGGTTCCAGGGGGAAAAGAATACGCCCAGAGACGACAGAGCGGGTTCTGTCAAGGGAAAGACACGGGGAGCCAAGTAGGGTAGCAGGTACCGTGGAAGAACACACATATAGGGTTGCCGTGAGGGAAAGGCTACATATGGAACCCAGGCCTAGCGTCAGACGGCCGCAACGTCTGGCACCACAGGGGTGACGGAGGAGCTCGACAGGGTTAGCCGTTTCCGGGGAACACAACTGGAGATAATAGACGCACGTATCCGGCCCAGAGGGCGGGAGTGGCGTTGCAAGCCGACACTTAGAACGGGCACTTAGCGCTACTGGCCACTGGGGGCGAGGATGCGGGAAGATACCGGCTCTACACGGAGGCTATAGAATCTAGCGAACGTGTTAGGTGTCGCCCAGCCCGCAGCTCTACATATATCTGTCAGTGAGGCGCCTTGAGCCAACTGAAAGCTTTGAGTCCGTTCAACGTAAGCGCGAAGAGTGCGGACGGGACATAACAAAGCCAGGGCTGGGTCGGCCTCCTCCGAAGGCAGCGCTTGCAGGTTCACTACCTGGTCCCGGAAGGGAGTGGTAGGAACCTTGGGCACGTATCCAGGCCGGGGTCTCAGGACAACGTGAGAGTTGTCCGGCCCGAATTCTAGGCACGATTCGTTGACCGAAAGTGCATGCAGGTCCCCTATCCTCTTAATAGAGGCCAATGCCGTCAGAAGCACTGTCTTCATCGACAGGATTTTAAGCTCCACAGACTGCAAAGGCTCAAAGGGAGGGCTCAGAAGTGTTCTGAGCACTAGAGCCAAGTCCCAAGAGGGTAACGAGTCTGGACGAGGGGCTAGCACCTCTGAGGAACCTGACGATTAGGTTGTGCTTTCCCAAGGACTTACCTTCAACTGCATCGTGATATGCCGCTATTGCTGCAATGTACACTTGAGGGTGGAGGGAGACAGCCTTCGCTCCAGGCCATCTTGCAGGAAAGAAAGCACGACACTAACCGAACACCTTCGGGGGTCTTCCCGGTGGGAAGAGCACCATTCAACGAACAGGTTCCACTTCAAAGCGTAGAGGGGGCTCTAGCAGAAGAGATGGTGTCCACCACTGCCTGTGGTAGACCACCTAGAACCTCCGCGTCCCATCCAGGGACCAGACATGGAGTTTCCAGAGGTCTGGACGCGGGTGCCATAGAGTGCCCCGTCCCTGAGAGAGAATGTCCCTCCTCAGGGGAATCGGCCAAGGAGGGGCTGTCGCGAGGAGAGTTAGTTCTGGGAACCAGGTCCGGTTGGGCCAGTAGGGCGCAACTAACAAGACCTGCTCCTCGTCCTCCCTGACCTTGCACAGGGTCTGTGCAAGAAGGCTCACTGGGGGAAACGCATATTTGCACAGGTCCCGGGGCCAGCTGTGCGCCAGTGCATCCGTGCCGAGGGTGCCCCCGGTCAGGGAATAGTACCACTGGCAATGGGTCGAGTCCGGAGAGGCAAACCGGTCTACCTGTGCGGCTCCGAAGAGGTCCCATATCAGCTGGACCGCCTGGGGATGGAGTCGCCATTCTCCCGGAGGTGCAGGCTGCCGTGAGAGCTCGTCGGCTGTCCGGTTGAGCGCACCTGGGACATAAATGGCACGAAGCGACCTCAGATGCTTCTGACTTTAAAGGAAGAGGTGGCGGGCGAGTTGGAACATGCAACGGGAGCGTAGACCACCCTGGTGGTTGATGTACTCAACGGCTGCAGTGTTGTCCGTACGGACCAGTACATTGTCCGTACGGACCAGTACATGCAGTACCGGCCCGGACAAATGAAGCGTCGGTCCATGGGCTGAAGGTTTGGCGGCAGTAAGGAGTCACTGGGACCCGGTACTGGCCGCTCTGCCACGCCCACCTCGGGACTCGGCCATGAAGCCAGTGTTGAAGCGGTCTCATATGAAGCAATCCGAGCGGCGCTACCGCGGCTGCAGATGCCATATGCCTCAGGAGCATCTGAAAGAATTTCAGTGGGACCGCTGTCCTGACTTTGAACGTATTTAAGCAGTTCAACACTGACCGGACGTGTTCTGGAGTGAGGCGCGCAGTCTGGCTGACCGAATCCAGCTCCATACCGAGATAAGAGATCCTCTACACGGGGGCAGAGTTACTCTTCTCTCGGTTGACCCGAAGGCCCAACCGGCTGAGGTGACGGAGCACCATGTCCCTGTGTTCACACAACTTCGTGAAGCTGTGAGGCGACAGGGACAGCCTGAAGGGCTTCAGGTCTATCACTGCAACCAATCTCGGGGACGGATGCATTCAGGAATGCGTTTCTGCGTTAACATTCTGAATGGGAGCTTGTGCAAGGCCCGATTCAGAATGCACAGGTCCAAGATTGGCCTTAACCCACCACCTGTCTTGGGTACAATGAAGTAGGGCCTGTAGAACCCTGACCTCATATCGGCTGGAGGAACTGGCTTGACCGCGTCCTTCGCCAGCAGGACATCGATCTCTGACCGCAAGACATGGGCATCGCTGCTCCACACGGTGGTGAAGAAGATGCCCCTGTACTTGGGAGGCTGGTGAGCGAACTGAATCGCGTAGCCGAGTCTGATGGTACGGATGTGCCAGCGAGATGGTCTGGGGAACTGTAGCCAAGACCCTAGAGACCGCACAAGCGGGACCAACGGCACCACAGACATACCTGGGGTGGGGCAGCGAGGCGGAATAGACAGACCCGACTCGGGAGGCCCGGAGGCGGCCCGGAGTGTTGTCTGAGTATTCCAGGGTGGGGCAGAGTGTGGGTGAGAAGGCCCGGGGGCATTCTCGGTGCCCACACTTCTGCCCCCTGGCGAGGGGAGGGGAGGATTCGAGTGGCAAGGCCCGAGGGCGTCACACACTGCCAACCTGGCCCTCTTGGTGCCCAGGGAGAGAGGAAACTGCTCTGAAAAGTGGGTACCGCTGGACTCCGGAGAGCCAGCGGCAGAGTATGACACCAGTCGGGGCCCCCCGGTCCTCCTCCGAGCAGCTCCTGTTCTCCCTGGGCTGCCCATCTCAGGGCCGCTTGCCCTTACGCTTGCTTGTAGACTAGCAAAGCCCTGAGTGGGTTGGGAGACAAGCAGGTAGAGGTGCCTTTCGAATTTAGGATGTTTTTTTTTTTTTTTTAAACCGCCTCTGTCTGCTACTGGGCCATCGAGAACTGCTGGGCAGAGTTCTCGATGGCGTCGCCGAAGAGGCCAGCCTGACAGACAGGGGCGTTGAGGCACTGAACTTAGTCAGACTCACGCATATCTGCCAGGTTTAGCCCCAGGTTCCTGGACCACTAGCGTGGACATCACCTGACCCAGGGAGCGTGCAGTGACTTCCATCGCCCGGAGAGCGAGGTCCACTGCCGCACGCAGTTCCTGCATAACCCCTGGGTCGGGACTACCCTCTTGCATGCAGGACAGAGGGTAGTGAGAGAGGGAAAAATTTATACAGATTTTGGCCCTTTTGGTGTTCCATATTTTGACACCAAATAGTTCCATACTGCTCATTTTTCCAATGCCCATCCGGGGAAAAAGGCACGGGGGTAGGCAAGGCGAATTTACGCATTGCACTACGCCTCAGCCACCCGGGAAAGCATGGCTGTCAACTCTGAATCTGATTCAGCAAGAGCACACACACTACTATAGTGGGAACTCAGCATCATCATTTCCAGCGCATATCAGCCCTCTATCCGATGCAGCAATTGACATCTGTCCTCTGCCAGAGCCCCAAATGAAACACTAGGTCCCCTTGTTTTTTAAAAGGACCAGCAATCCCATCTGTAGGCTGCCAGCAGGCATGTGAGACAGTGAACGTGGCCGTCCACGCTCTTTGAGATTCAAATACTACAAGATCCACGCGTCAACACCCACACATCAACTCATACGAACACATCTAGTGAAGCGCTATAACCTTACTTCAGCTACATCATTTTGAGACGCCTTGAGCAATAATCTTGGAATAATAAACTCATAAAAAGCTGTTCATTTCTGAGATTCAGGATTGTATTCATGGATTCAGGGCTGATTGAAAGGTAGGCTTTATTCTGTAAAGTTTATTCTGTTAGCATCTGTGAATATTAAACACAAAAAGAATATGAATATGAATCCTGCTGCAACATTAAATGTCATACACGCAAGACTGTTTAGACAAGATTTATTTGGCTTGTTTTGGCAGATTATAATGTGTTTATTGTAAAAGAGCCTATAGTGTCACATCATTAAAGCTTTTATTCGCAAATGTCTGCTCCGATGCTATAAATATAGTACCAGTCAAACGTATTTTGCCTCAAATTGATGTTTAAATATTATAGCCTAATGTTATTTTTTTAATTTAATATCAAAGTTTGTTTTATCAAGTTAATATCGAGTTTTGTTTTGTAGAAAGTGATTTTGTTTTGTTCTGTAGAAAGTGAATTGCTTTCTTTACAGTGAATTTCGTTATGTATAAATTGTATCTTAATTTGAATTATTTATTATAATTTTTTTTAGCATTAGACTACTTTCAAAAACAAAAAATGTAGAAAAAATGCTCTTAATAATTTTTGTCTTGTTTCTAGTCTAAATATTGTCGCGGAAATAATTTTATTTTCAAAGTAATTAGGATTCAGAGAAGTATTGAAAGGTTTAACAATTGTTTATTTCTTGCAAGAAAGGCGTTCATCACTCTGAGCTTTCAGAGAGCGAAGGCCCACTTTCCTCTATGTCTGAAAGCTTTATACCCCCCCCCCCCCCCCACGCACAAGCTGCCGTACTCAACTTCCTCTTTCTTTCTTTATCAGCTTACACCCGGAGGGTTCACAAAAGTCATGTATTTTAAAAAAAACACATAAACATAGCATGTCATATTTCTTAATATTAATACACTCTCTATATGGCTGTTGCTGGGAAGAAGTTTCTTTTTTTATCGTTTCTCTGAACTAGACCCCTTTTCCTGTTATCTAGTTTCGGCGAAACCAAGCGGAACTTAATGTTCTCTGAAATGTATTTTAATAATGCATCAAACCAAGCAAAACTGAATGTTCTCTGAAGCTTCAATTAATAAGACATTGGTTAATGAAAATGAATGTTGAAGCATGCATTAAAAGTTCCATAACAATATTTAAACATTCTTAAATCAAGATGGATTTACTAGATAAGTACAATATATAATGTATATAATATATTTCCTTTTTCCTGTTGCTCTGTCACATACCTGAAGCTCATTCATTATGCAGGTCATTATGTGGGCTATTATGTTCTTTTGTCCTCTCAGGTGGATACCCATCATTATTCATTAGCTATCATATATTTTGCCATTTAATATGTTTATAAGCAACTAAAAAATGCACAAATGTAAAAGCATGTCAAAACTTCTAAAGGGCCCCAAAAGAGCTCAGACTCCTAGGGGTTAATAGCGGTTCACTTCCGCGATTTAGTTCGATTGCGTTCACATCTGCAACGAACTGTACCGGAGTTCACATGAACCGAACCCCAGACCCCACCTTTTTAAGCGGACTCGGGTACGGTTCGTTGGTGCGCACCCGAGTTCGGAAGACCCAAAAGTGGTGCGCACCAAAAGTGCTAGTGTGAAAGCACCCATAAATTAATGAATAATTTCTACATGGTACGTGTGTACTAACCATACGGATTAGCTACTACTTTTGTGTGCGCTACTGTTATTACGAAAACAAACATATTCTATTACTAAACTTTTCAATTAATTGAATTCATTCAAGTATATTTAGGTTTATAACAGGTGTGGTTCTCACCTTGTTGTTGAACAGGAATTGTAGTTTGCAATTAAAGCTGCAAATTCCTCCATCAGTGTCAGTTCTCTTCTAATAAGCTGATGATCCTAACCAGATGTGATAAATAAGGGAGACATACAAAATGTGCAGTGGCTTTTGAAAACCACTGGGTGTATTGAGTATAAGATCTGTAGATGGGACGGGAAGCTCTAGTCCTGGAGGACCACTATTCTGCAGACTTTAGCTCTATCCTTGCTCAAACATGCCTTCAAAATTCAACCCAACCCCCAAATTTAACTATAAATCTTCAGGACTGCTTGAAAATTAAAGGCAGGTGTCTTTCATTAAAACTGAACTCTGCAAGACATTGGCCCTCCTTGACCAAAGCTGCCCACCCCTGATTCCTAGAATAGGATAGGTTATATATCATACTAACCTATACCCTGGTAATGATGCTTTAAATGTTTTATTTTATGTCTGTTTTTGCCCTAGATCTCATGGCATTTAAAGATGCAAGGCATGTACTTAATGAAAGGGAAGAAGAGAAAGACCATTATGATAAACATCATGACTTCATGACTGGAGAAAGATCGACACAGGCTAAAAAGTCTTCCTCACAAAAAAGAGCTCAAAAAACAATAACTAAAAGTAATTTCACCTGCAAACAGTGTGGAAAGAGTTTCAATCGAAAAGTAAACCTTAACAGGCACATGAGAATTCATACTGGAGAGAAGCCTTTCACCTGCCAACAGTGTGAAACTAGTTTCACTGAAAAAGAAAGCCTTATAGCCCACATGAGGGTTCACACTGGAGAGAGCCCATTCACCTGCCAACAGTGTGGAAAGAGTTTCAGTCGAAAAGTAAACCTCAACAGTCACATGAGAATTCACACTCGAGAGAAGCCATTCGCCTGCCAACAGTGTGGAAAGAGATTCAATCGAAAAGTAAACCTTAACAGGCACATGAGAATTCATACTGGAGAGAAGCCTTTCACCTGCCAACAGTGTGGAAAGAGTTTCAGACATAAAGGAAACCTTAAAATCCACATGAGAATTCATACTGGAGAGAAACCTTACACCTGCCAACAGTGTGAAACTAGTTTCACTGAAAAAGAAAGCCTTATAGCCCACATGAGAATTCACACTGGAGAGAAGCCTTACACCTGCCAACAGTGTGGAAAGAGTTTCAGACATAAAGGAAACCTTAATGTCCACATGAGAGTTCATACTGGAGAGAGCCCATTCACCTGCCAACAGTGTGGAAAGAGTTTCAATCGAAAAGTAAACCTTAACAGGCACATGAGAATTCATACTGGAGAGAAGCCTTTCACCTGCCAACAGTGTGAAACTAGTTTCACTGAAAAAGAAAGCCTTATAGCCCACTTGAGAATTCACACTGGCGAGAGTCCATTCACCTGCCAACAGTGTGGAAAGAGTTTCAGACTTAAAGGAAACCTTAATGTCCACATGAGAATTCATACTGGAGAGAAGCCTTACACCTGCCAACAGTGTGAAACTAGTTTCACTGACAAAGAAAGCCTTATATCCCACATGAGAATTCACACTGGAGAGAAGCCTTTCGCCTGCCAACAGTGTGGAAAGAGTTTCTCTCAGAAAGAAACCCTTAAAGGCCACATGAGAATTCACACTGGAGAGAAGCCTTACACCTGCCAACAGTGTGGAAAGAGTTTCACTCAAAATAAATACCTTAACAGGCACATGAGAATTCACACTGCAGGAATGGCTTCACACAAGACCTAAGCCTTAGGAAACACATGAATATTCACACTGGAGAAAAGACATTTGCATGAGATCAATGTTGAAAGAGTTTCAGATGTAAATGAACCCTTAATTACCACATGAGAATTCACACTGGAGAGAAGCCATTCATGTGTGATCAGTGTGGAAAGAGTTTCAGATTTAAAGATTGCCACATGAGGATTCACTGGAGAGAGAACTTGTAAACCCTGTTGTTGTTTAATTGACTGGCCTGGACACCAGTTATTTTGCCAGGAGTTCTTTTTTATTTTATTTTATGTTTATATGTTATTTATCTGGCTGCTCTGGATTCAGTGGTTGGGTTTTATAGGCTGCTTGACCAAAGAAATGAATTACATTACTAGAAAAACATGTTTAACTTGTGCTTACGCGTGGCACAATATACCATTGAACAAATGCATCAGTGGAAAACATAGAGAAACTTGTTCATGTTCAAAATAGATGTCTTGTAGAGAACTTGTGACTTCTGTCATATGCATTAGTAGAAAAACAACATCACAAAAGCTACACAATTCTTCTTTACAGAGAACTTGAAATTATTTTGGATCTCCTCTCCATGGCTTATTTTACACTTGGCATAAACATGCAACCTGTTTCCGGATGTTGTCCACACACACACATTGAAAAGACAAGTGTAAACTCGTTTCTGATTGGAATGCTATAAGTGAAAGTTCAAACCAATCTAACACACAATCTTCACAACCCCTGACCCAGGCAGACCATGATGTCTGGTTTCACCACTGTGAATTATCACACTTTTTCTCCACTCATACACTTCAAAAACACTTGGGAGAGTATTTGTTCTCTATGAGGGAACAGTACTGGCTACAACAAACAGCTATGCAGCTCCATAGAAATTAAAATTGCTCCACTAATTCATTGACAATCTGTATAATAAATGAACATGAATTTCCCCAGTACCTTTTGTGTATGTCAAAATGTACAGCCTCACACACATCAAGCCATGTGTACCTTCTTCAACCATAACAGTCAACTAATACCGCAAGTTCACCATCATTTCTTCATTCAATGTGGAAGGAAGCGATTGCAACTTCAGAAGCATCGGACCGAACTATCAAGACTTTCGCGTGCAGCTGTATATCCGGACGCTCTTCAACCGCTAAGGCAAATGCAAGTAACATACGATATACTGAATATGATTGATATATTGCTGCTTAGTTAGTTAAAGCTGTGAATCCCTTTGTTAACAAAGGAGCTTAGTAGTAAGTACTGAAGGTGTTAGACTCTTTTCATAGCTTCATTCCTCTGTTCTGAGTTTTCCAGTCACTTCCACTTTCCATGCTACCCATTTATGCGTGCTTGTGTGTATGTATTTCTTTAGATTAGTTATGTGTTCGTATTTTAGTTAAATTAACTTTTGTGCATATTTTTATGGGTTTGGTTCTGGTCTGTTTATAAATCAATGTCAATTTAACTTCTTAACCCACACTGGATCTTGGGCAGGGAGATTGTCATGAGTGGGCGTGTCTGTACTTTTATTTACTTTTGTTTTATACAAAATATTCAATCAACTGTTTATCCATTATAATTAGCAGTTTATTGCAGATTTATTTGAATGAAAATCTACTCTTTACAATTGCAAATGTTCTGAAATAAATGGCCTTTTTGAAAGGACGCCTAGTCTTTTCCTGACATAAAAGCTGACAGAAGCTACATTACTGAGAGAATCATCCTCATATTTGAATCATGACATGATTAGACATTCAGTTTTATATTTAAGTTATTTTCAGACTCTTAACATTAAATTCTCATATTTTTCTCCCTAATTGAAAAAAAAAAAAAAAAGTGAGTCACTTACATGTGTATTTACATGTATATTACTCTGTTCCCATATTACTTTGAGTTATTATGACTCTTGGGTAGCAACATTTCAAGTGTCTAGTTTAAAATAAGACCAGATTTATGAATATAGACCATAGGAGCTGCAGACATTTTCATTTGGGTATGTTGTTTTCAAAAAATTCTCAAAAATAGGGGTGCAGGTTAAGAGGTTAACAATTAAAGAAATTTTAAGAAAGTTATTTTCCTGTGACCACGAAAAGTATCCTTTCTGAAGAGTTGATAGAAAATCAGTACTGAATAGTGATGTCTGGTTTGTGGACAAATTGTTCTTTCAAACCGGTTCTTTTTAGTGAACCGGTCGAACCAGTTCAGCAAATTGGACTGAATCGTTCCAAACATTTCACATCTCCAGTAAGCACTAATCCACAAATTTCTAAAGTTACTCACTTTTTGACGTGCCTGACTCTTTTTTTTCTCTCTCTCTCTCTCTCTCTCTCTCTCTCTCTCTCTCTCTCTCTCTCTCTCTCTCTCTCTCTCTCTCTCTCTCTCTCTCTCTCTCTCTCTCTCTCTCTCTCTCTCTCTCTCTCTGACACAAAATAAACCAACATCCCAGTGTTATTCAGTTACTCCAACAGTACACTGACTTAACCTACTGTTAGATAACTGATGATGATAACCACGAGAAGCTGATATACTGACAGTGTTGGGAGTAAAGCATCTCAGTAACATATTACCTTTTGCTGTAATGCAATAGTGTAAAGGCCCTTTCACACCGGACGCGTAACGAAAAAGCGAGGTGAAAAAAGCGACTATTTCGTGTGCGAATAGTTCGCGTCAGAACCATTCACATCAGCCGCGACACGAGTTTGCGACGTGTGTGACGTTTCAGAGCTCCAACATTCGCGGTGACAGTAAACACGGACACTTCATCATCCAGTGAAGACGAGCTTTTCATTTTATTTAAATAACAGAATAGAAGGTTTTGGGTGCACCCACTCTTAAAGAACAGAGAGTCTGAAGGGGAGTATGCCAATCTTGTACAGGAGCTAAAACTTTATCATGTCGGATGTCCATGGGACAATTTGAGGAGCTCCTTTCAGACAGTGGCACCGCAACGGACGTGACAAACCACAAACAGCAGCAGTCTGCTTAAGGTGAGCTGTCAAATCACTGATTGTCATGTCCAAGTGTTGACATTACGATGTTAGCCAAGCCACAGGCTTAACGAAGGGTCAATTGAGTCACAATGTAATTCAGTATTAGAATTTATTTATTGACATCTATTAGTTTCAATAACACTTAAGGACAAAACAATGTTATAAAAAGGTAAAATAATAATAAAAAAGTGTGTTGCACTGATGTCCTGTTGGTATTGTTTATTCACAAGTATGTCAAATTTTGTTTCAAATATGCAGACAAGGGTGCAATTGTTGGCAAATACCAACTCAATGTCCAATTTGTAGAATGTAATTTGAAAACGAAATAAATCTGTAGTGAATTTTAATTAAAAAATACTGTATTTGCTGCCATTGCAGCAGTAAAACGATACCACTTTAAAACATTAGTGACGAATGACATCTGAAAAATACATTTAGTATCAAGTACCTTTTGTCTCCTGGCATATTTTTATTGAAACATCGATGTGCAATTCTAAAATTTTAAGATTGATAAATACTTGTCATTAACAAAAATGTGTCTAAGGTCAAAACTACAAGACCATGACATGACAAATGTAAGTCAGATCACCTCAGATGAACCCAGAGGGTTAACATGCAGCGTAGACTTTGGCAAATCTTTTCTCCAGTGTCTTGTGGAGTCTCTCCACCTTCCTATGGTTCCATCCCATGGCAAGCACAGTTATTATTTCTGCTCTGCCTTCAAAAACAAAACAAAACAGATAAGAACAAGGTACATTTAACTCGCACACACAGTGTGAGCCTTGGCATGCATTACAGATAGAAAAGGCTTCATCACTGTAAGTGGTTGGAGTTCAGGAAACTTCTCTGCCACCTTTCCCGAGGCTAAAAAGTATATAAATGTTTTTTTTTTTTTTTTAGTCTGATGGTTGGGCTAGATAAGACCCTATTCCTCGGCTGGGATCATGCAGAGCCTCTGAAGCCCTTCAAAAAACTTTGAAGCTGCATTGACTTGGACCGTCAACACGTTGGTTGCAATTGAAGTCTATTATATGGAGAAAAATTCTGGAATGTTTCTTTTTCTTTCTTTTTTTTCAACTGAAGAAAGACATGAACATCTTGGATTCGATGGGTGTTGTCACAGTTCGCAGGTTCCCCTGTTCATGCTGACTTTGTGTTGTCAGTGGCTGAATCTGAAAATGCCCCCTATACGCTTAAATAGGGCACTATTTGAAGGGACAGTCATTTGTAGTGGAGTCCGAAACCATAGTGGACTTTATTGAGTGCACTCATTCAATCCCACATTGCACCGCAGTAACGAGTGTACATCCCATGTACTCACAACGGCTGTCTGACTTCACGCACTTGTTTTCATTCACTCCTTCAAGTGAACTATATTAATGGACTAAAGTAGGGTTTTGGGGGCGATTCAATAATTACAATTTATTTTCACTCCCTCATTGAGACTCTTACAGTTATTTTGAACACAAACTATTGGCAAAAGTGAATTGCCCTTTTATGAGGCTTTCTTAACAGCTAATGAACGTCTGACTAGGATCCCCTATGGATGTCTGTGGACGTGCAAAACAGGTTCAGTTTCTGAACGTCCTACAAGGGACTCATTTGGACATCTGTGGACGTGCAAAACTGGTTCAATATCTGAAAGTCTGACTAGGATCCCCTATGGACATCTGTGGACTTGCAAAACAGGTCCGGTATCTGAACGTCCTACAAGGGACCCATTTGGACGTCTGTGGACGTGCACAGGGGTTAAAGCAAAAAAAAATCCTGTGTTTGAACTTTTTTTTTCTCTGTGGGGTTGAGGGCTGGGTGAGTGAAAAAAATACGTTATTTGGCAAACAAAAGAAAAAAGCAACAGTATAATAATGTATCTGCCAGGGGTGGAGCCAGACATTTTAAAGATTCGGGGCTTAGCCCAAATCTAGTTTGTTCAATCCCAGCAAACATTAAGACATTTAATGACCGTTGAAAAGACGTCCCTCCGACACGTCCCGTCATGGTTGAAAAATTAGTTCCGAAATGAAAGTTGAACGGACGTCTTCGACGTAATCTGGCCGTGATTTCCACGTCTTTTCTGGGCGTCCCTGGACGTCTAAATGCGTCATTTTCTGGATGTTTAAATGTGTTTCTGCATTATAAGTTATATATATATATATATGCGCCTGCATATAAAATAATCACATACCTTTTGTGTAACACCGTGAAAGGCAATCATGTCAAGGTTTAACACATCTTGACAAACGTTCTAAAAAGGTCCAAAATCGGTCCAGTCAGACCTGAACGTCCATAAAACGTTTTAATCACATGTACTTTACAAACAAGAACACATAATTTATGGAAATAATTACAAAAAAAAAGCATGTTCTGATTTATCACAATTTTATTTTTCTTGAACAGGCACAAATGTTCTTTATCCCATTAATGTTCAACATCTGTTAACCAAACTAAAATACCAACTACAAAATATTGAATTACTATATAAAGGTATAGTACACACAAAAATGAAAATTCTGTCATTTACTAACCCTCATGTTCCAAACCTGTATACATTTCTATGTTCTGCTGAACACAAAGATATTTGGAAGAATGTTTGTAACCAAGCAGATCTCAACTCATTAGCTACCGTTGTAGGGAAAAAGGATCAGTAGCACGTACGTCTCATAGTGTCGTTGCTTAATCTAGGGTATGGATCAATCACACACATCTTGATACCGATGTTCACTGTCATGAAGTCTGCTATCACCTGTGTAAACAAAATACACCAAAACAATTTATATACATTTTGGAGTTTCATATTAAAATATATAAAAGTCCATTTGAAAGCATGATTCTTCTTCATAGTATTAAGCAAAGCAGTCAAAAACGTACAACTTAACGTAGGGTAGACAAAGTCAGGGGTCGGGCACGTCTCATCCAAGTGTGTTGGACACACAACTTGATCTTTAGCACAAACAAGAACATATGAAAAATTAGAACATTAACACGTGTAGACTGTTTAAGCCATATCTACAGTTGTCATTTGGTTTGTGTTGACCTTCAGCTGTAAATGAAATTAAATAGTAATTAATGATATTAACCCCCCCAAATAACTCCAATTTGTTTAAGTGTATTTTCAAACTGAGGCATTTACCTGGCTTGGGTTTTGGATTGTTATATTTTGGAGGAGGATCTGGGTAGGACACAGTCCTTTTATCAGCTGGTTTATTTTTGTTGTTTCGATTGGGTTCTGCTTTTCCTTTGTACAAAACAAAAGCAAAGAAAGTTACACTTATGCTGAGCTTTTAATAAAGAACATAATTTAACATTTTACATGAGCAATGATTAGGCAATCAAATCATTGTAATTCCATGCCAAATAACTTCCTTTGAAAGCCTTCATTTTGAAGGGCTATAATTACAATTCTACAAAGTGAATATTCGTGATTAGGCTAAAGACGCACAATAACATAATAAAAGTTGGCAACTCACGTTTTTTGACTGGCAGGAGACTTTGACTAAGCTGTGTCAATTCAATGTCAGTCACGTCACTGTCGTTGTCAAGATCCATGTCTAAATTGAATAAAACAAAAAAAATTGTGACAGTTTCAGGTTCACATAGGAAAGACAATGAACATATCAACAAATGATAATCTGAAGCCACTTTGAAGCACCATATAATAATGTACCATTGACAAAGTCATCGAAGACTTTCCTCTTTCTAGTTCTTTTAGCCTTGCCCTGGTTGTCCATTACCTAAAAGATAAAACAACAGGACAGAGTTTAACTTTCAGGACACTAAATTCTGTCCATTTATTCCAACAGTGGAAAAGCAATTGGATATAATTTTGCATTATACATGCTAGTAATGGTATACAAATAATGTTAAGTCAGATCATGCTGACCACCGTTAACAAGATTAAAACCATCAGGTGGATTTAATGTTATCGCTAATTAGTGTCGGGTGCCTTTTCAAACCTTACTGAAGTAACAGTGAAAGTATTATTTAAAAACAATGAATTATTACCAAGTCTAGTCATTCTGGTTTGTGCAGCAGAGGGAATATAGCGAAACCCTGTGTGTAAGGAAGACACACAGCCTTTTTGTAGACGCTTTCTGTGTTTGTCAGTATTCGCTTTGCCATTGTCAAGTCACTGCTGACAAACGTAATGTTGAAGAGCTTTGAGTTGCATGGCTTTTCAAAGAGACAGTCACTGTCAGTTTCCCTAAACACATCCATCCTTAGTGTTCCTTCGCTTCGTTTCTCCTGAATAAATCCCACTGCATAATCCATTAGAAACACACAGTTGTCAGGCATCTTTGCTGTTAGCTTGGTTGTACTTTTGGACCATCTGGCACATCTATCAAGACATTGTCTTTCAGCAAGTCTCTTTGTTACTTGCACTAGCGGTTGTTTGCCACTTCTACCAGGAAGACTCAGGAGACGAGATGAAGTATGATAACATCACAAGTTTATTAGCAGACCAGCAAGTATTAAATTAGAGGTTCTTTGGCGTAGGTCCCGTCTGTAGCGCTCGTCACGAGGGTAACGGACTCTGCATTTCCTGCCTGAAGATGAAGGCAGGGGAGCAGCCGACCCCCGGGAGGTATAGACAGGGACCGACCTGGTGGTGGTGGGGAGGATGGAGGTAATGTTGGCGTCAGCATCTGTGAACTCAGACATGTGTAATTACCGATCTTTTATACTCTGAGAATTATGACTTGATTGGATAGGTCTGAATGTGATAAGTGACGTAACATTGAATCTTCCTTCCAGAACTTGCGCATAAGCTTCATTTCTACCATGTTCAATTTTACATCAGGTGGGTGGCATTCCTCATGACTATGTTAGTATGTGTCATGCAGTAGTGATTACACTGCCTCTGGTGGTCAGTAGGAATGAAAACAAATGCTAGTTACGCGTGTAACTGTGGTTCTGTGAAATCTGGATGACCGCTTTAATCACTCGGAATGTGCGAGACAGGTGTTTTCGTGGCAGATTGCTGAGCTACTGTGGCTTATAACCTCCCCCCCAGAGCTCAGCATACGTATCCACATGTCTTGTCTATATTTTTTCGGCCTAGCGGGCTGGCCCTGCGATAATTCAATAGTGTTTAAACTGTGGTTCTTTGAGTTCTAGGTGAATGCCAGAGGCAGTTATATGTGTAACTATCATTCGTCTGGAAGTGGACCGAGACCCATCTTGTTTGGTGCGCACCAAGGTTCGGATGGCAGCGTTCACAAATGTTTCACACATCTTTGAATCTTTGAAATCTTTGATCCAATATGCCACAGCAGAATTTATATTCACATTGTACAGACGTGATAGAAGCGAGTGAACCTGCATTCTATTAAAAGCTGAGGTGAAATCAATAAAAAGTTCTCTTACGTAAGAGTCCTGAACATGCTTTACAATAAAATCAATTAAAGTAATTGTGGCATACTCTGTCCCCCTGTATGGTCTATATATAAACTGCAATGCATTTAAAATAATACTCACTGAAGACAGAACATGATTACTTACAATTCTTCCCATACATTTTGCCAGGATAGAAGTCCATGCAACTGGTCTAAAATTGTCAGGTAGAGTTTCCCTGACGTTTTAGGCATAGGTATTATCGTAGATATTTTCCACATACTGTGTGCTTAAGTAATCTCTGACTTTTGTGAATGCAACCAAGAGTTTGGCACCCCTGGCGTATATGATCCAGTATACATGTAATTAGTTTTAATGTTTTGTTTGTCTAAATGTCTGTTGCTTTGTGGCAGTAAACTGGGATTAACTTTTATGTATTTTTTTTTTCCGCCTTAGACCTGATGGCGTTGAAAGAGAGTCAATATCTGAATAAAATGGAAGAGAAAGATCAGGACAGGAAACATCATCATTTTATAATTGATGAAAAATATTTTAGTTCCTCACAGACTAAAAAAACAACCTCACGTAAAAGGGCTCAAAAAACAGGGACTATCTTTAATTTTACTAGCCATCTATGTGGACTAAGTTTTAAAAAGCATGGAAACCTTGAAGTCCACATGAGAGTTCACATTAGAAGGAAGCATTACCCCTGCCAACAGTGTGGAGTAACTTTCAATCAACAAGGAACCCTTAAAGTCCATATGAGAATTCACACTGGAGAGAAGCCTTACAACTGCCAACAGTGTGGATTAACTTTCACTCAAATAGGAAACCTAAAAGTTCATTTGAAAATTCCCACTGGAGAGAAGCCTTACACCTGCCAACAGTGTGGAAAGTGTTTCAGGCAAAAGGGAAACCTTAAAAGGCACATGAGAATTCACTTTGGAGAGAGCCCTTTCACAAGCCAACAGTGTGAAAAGAGTTTCAGGCAAAAAGGAAACCTAAATAATAGGGATGCACCGAATATTCGGCCACCAAAAATTTTCGGCCGAAAATGGCTTAAAAGTATATTTTCGGTTTTCGGCCGAAAGACTTTTATCACTGAAACAACACGGCCGAAATGTTGTGATGACGCAAACAGAAACCGCGACCTGCACGTGCTTGTCTGAAGCAACATGTCTGCGGTGTGGACGTATTTCAGTATATCTGAGAAACACCCACGTCTGCTCCATGCACAAGCACTGACAGCGAGAGCTGTTCAGTACCTCATGATCACGATGAGAAGAGGACCAGACTTCACTGTGAAACCGGACGGTTTCCGAATGTAATCTTTAACAGTGGGCATGTTTTAAGCGCGGAACACACTTCAATTCGAGTACTCACACCAACATCGATCAACATGTATCACGAAATTCAAACGATAAATGCCGTTTTGACGCTCTTTATTGTTGCATCACTGATCACATCCCAGTTCAAGCGGCAGCGCGCGCGCGCGTGAACGCGATCATCTGAGCGCGATCGATCATCTCTTCCTTAAGAATAAACATGAATGAACATCTAAGGTGTGTTGAGGATACATTACAACTTACTGTCATGTAGTCTATCATATGTGGTGTAATCGCTCAATCAGTGTTTCAACAGCGAAAAGACATCAATATAACTGCTTGTAAACTAAACAATGTCATGTAACTTTAGCATCACATTTACCTCAGGCAGTCATTCAGTGTCCACAAAATTTTATTCACTAGAGAAATCAACTCTTTCACTAAATATATGACCTATATTAGCCGTTATATTCATTATATTCTACTTAACCTGTTAATGATATCTTGATTATTTCATGTAGCCTGTTTAACCCTTTGACACGTACGATCAAACCCGTGTGATAAATCTAGGCTGGTCCCTGGAGTGTACGAACATACTGGTGTGATTAGAACGCTCAGTGATCAACTGCCAAATTCAAATTTCAACTGACTGCATAGCTGTCAACATTGAACATTGAAAATAAGGGAGATTTCCCGGAATCCTTCCCCAAAATAAGGGATTTTTTTTTTTACACGATTCTTACCCACAAACTTAAAAAAAAGCACTTATCATTAACAGTCTAAAGAGTTTATAACTACACAATATATATTAAAGAGTGACAGACCAATGGATGTGTTTAAAGTGCTTTATTTATAAACAAAGTAAACATTACTTATACATTTTAATTTGCTACAACATGTTTTAGCTTAATGTTGGGGGATAGAGTGAGAAAGAAACAGAGAGAAAGAGAGAGACAGAAAGAATGTGTGTAAGAGGCAGTTGAACAAATGGATAGAGACAGTAAAGCCAATCTGGTCACCCTTCCTGGTGTGAAGCATGAGCCCTATTGTATACATATGTGGCTGATTTTGCATTTCGTAACACTTTCTGTGAGGGAGTGTATAGGTGAACCTGACCAGTGTGATTTATTTTACAAGATAGCAATGCACACACAGTGCTGGAATCCAGTGCCATTCGGTTGGATGTAACAATCTTGCTCACCATGCTAAACGCCCTTTCTGAGCTTGCGTTACTGTGTGGTATACATAACAGTATCTTTGCAAGTCTCGCCAACTCACTGAAGCTGTCATTCTTTCCTACAAGGCCCCAGAATCTGTCTATTCTTGGTTCTTGTGGGAGATCTTTGCTATCAGTGACTTGGAAATCAATTAGCTCCTTTCTGAGCCTATCCTCATTCATGAGAAACTGTGGGAACAGGGCACCTAGCCTCGACACTGAGAAAGAAAACAAATTAATTTATCATAACCCTCAAGGTAGATCCTGCCAGCTTACTATCTCTGATTTCTTAGTTAAAAACATTCAGAAATTGCCCTTCCTTCACTCATCACAGATGTACCATACAAAATAAATGTTATCCCTACCAGTGTCTGGACTTCTCCATTCGAGATCCAAGGTCTAGTATTCTCAAGTCCTTCAGTAGCTGGGAATCAATTGGAAAGCAGGCAAACATCTTGCGTAAAACTGCTTCGTAGAAAGCTCTCACAGTTCTACATGAAATGGATAAAAAAAACATGGATTTGTGTTAGACATTTCAATGTGGGTTAGAACAGAAGATGAACATTATAATTATATTGTACAAATTAAATCACTTACTGAAAGAATTTGTTCTTAGTTGGAACAGGGAACTCTGCAGTTCTAATGAATGCCTTTGTGTCCCCACCAATGAAGAGGTCCTCGTCTGCCAATTGATGTCCCTCTCCAAAGTTCACTTCTTTGAGAGGGACATCCATAATCACCTTTGCTGGAACAAGGCACCCCAGCATCTGCTTGATAAGCCTGGTCATCTCATTGTCCAGCTTGTGTATCTGTACCTGCTCTGACTGTAGATAGTAAATAATAGTGAATGAGGATTATAATCTGTGGTTATCAATTTATTATTGTGACAACTAGGATATGATGACTATACCAAGCTGAAAGGCAATATTAAAGTCTGATAGAGGCTTAAGGGCAACACTGAGGAACTTGAAGTACGCCTTAATCAGTGGATCGTTGAGATGTTTTGACAGATCCCTAATTTTGGTGTTTGTCTCCACCAGTGGCGTAGCACCAAATTTTGGGCCCTGGGTACAAACCATCTTGCTGGGCCCCCGTACCAAATACCATATACCAATGGGGTATTGCATTTTTATCATAAAAACACTTAAAATGTAAACAAAATAAGCCACACTCTGATTAATATATTTTTGTTTTATTGTCAAAAGTACTACTACTTACTAGGGGTGTAACGGTACACAAAACTGACGGTTCGGTACGTACCTCGGTTTTGAAGTCACGGTTTGGTACAGCAGTTTTAAAAAATGGCTTTTTTTTTTTTTTTTTTAAACAGTTGTTTACTGAAAAAATTGTGTCTGTCCTTAAATTAATTAAATTATAACTAAAAGTTTCTTAAAGATACTGTAAATTATATAGGGAGCCCTAACTTTATAGCACATTATTACTATAATATTAAAGGTTAACTACAGAGCCCAAACTATGAGCCTATATTCAGCTGATATTCATGTTTAGATATAATAAGCAACACTCAAATAACACATTGTGTGCGAACAACTTCACATAAGGCTAGTTTTTGCATTAATTCCTAAATCTAATTATAAAATTATGTTTTTTTTCTCCAATACGTTGTTGAAATATAATCTTAGTGACTGTCATTTTCATGACAGATTTATCTAAAATAGCATTAAATAATCAAGACATCACTAACAGGTTAAGTAGAATATATATATATATATATAGTGCATATATTTAGTGAAAGAGTTGATTTCTTTAGTGAATTAACAGCTGTGGACTGAATGACTTCTGACTCTGAGGTAAATGATGCTGCGTGACATTGTTTACAAGCTGTTTGACATCTTTCCGCGATTGAAACACTGATTGAGCGATTACACGACATATGATACGTTTCAGTAAGTGTTATCCTCTACATACCTTAAGATAGTAATTCATGTTTATTCTTCTGGAAGAGATGATCGCGTTCACTCACGCGCGCCGCGGCCGCTTGAATTGACCTATACAGTGATCAGTCATCACATTAAAGAGCGTCAAAACGGCATTTATCGTTTGAATTTCGTGATAAAATGGACTGAATACTTAATATGTTTGAGTGGGAACAAGAATTGAAGTGTGTTCCGTAAAATAAAATAAGTAATTTTCAATCATTAAGATGTGCATTAAACTGAGAACAATCCTGTACTTAATGTAAGAGCGTGCGCGAGCTAATCTGCATAACAATGCGGTAACGATCTGTGTTTTCGTGGATGTTAGATTTTGACAATAGAGGGAAATATACAGTGTTTTCATGTAAACTTCTGACTCTGGGGAGAACTGCAGCAGAAGAGGAGACAACGAAGAAACGGAGAGAAGGCAAACGGAGCCAAATATTGCATTTATTTCACTTGCTGATAAAGTATGCAAACACAGCGCGAGCGTCACTGTGGGAAGAAGAAAGTGTCCGACTTCACGTCTCCGTTTGCCGCTCCTCTCCGCCTGCACGCGGCTACTTTCGCCGATCAGTTGCATCCAGCCGCAGCCGATGTCCAACACACCTATTAACTGATTCACCGCAGGTGCACCTGACCTGCGGGTCGTACCATTTACATTGATTCGAGAGGGGTGGTGGGGCCCTGCACAGCATGAAAATGACTTTTTTTTAAACCAAACCAGTGCCTAACTACAAGTTTAGTTTTGCACAGAAACTTTTTTATATGTACATAAATGCTATACAAATGTTAGTGCATGTATATGTATGTATAGAAAACTGACTTCTATGGGCCCCCCCTCTGCCTCGGGCCCTGGGTACTCGGTACCCTTTACCCCCCCAGTCCGACGCCCCTGGTCTCCACCCCCTCGTGACTGTTAAAATATGCCTATAGATAGGAATATATGGTGAAAAAGAAAATACCATTATACAATATAATTTTAGGTTTGCATATTATATATAAAAAAAACTGAACACAAAAGGAAATTTAAAAGTGCATTTTATTTTTATACCTAGTTTATCATTATCATCATCATCACACAAGAGTTATGTGATTTTTTTTTTTTTTAGGATTGGCATACATATACTATAACAAACCCTACCTGAAGAGCAGCCCACTGGTTGAGAACCCTCTCTATACAGCTCAGCAGACTGAGCCATCTGGTGCTGCAATATCTAAGCAGTTTCAGGCTGTCAGAATCTGTGAACTCTACAAAATCCTTGTAGAGTTCACATCTCTTTGCACTGAAAACAAACACATATCAGTTCTGTAAGTGTCAGTTAACACGATAACAGTTATACAGGTGAGTGAGAGAAAAGAGTTTTACCTTTTGTCAAAGTGGGTGTAAATGCCCACCAGTATGTCTTCCACAGGCAGCTTTGTAGTTCCCCTTCGAGGGAACTCGCACTGCGTCGTCGAGTGACAACACTCTGGGAACGCCCACAGCGTTACGCATCTGAAGCATGAATGAAATCAAGCCAATCTGATTGGTGTCGCGTCGTGACGTAGTAGATGACGGCATACCCGGAAGATACAAAAAGGAAGCTGATGCAAACACACACTTGCTTTTTTGCTCTTCAGCGAAGCGCTCTGTTTTGTCAGTCTTATTTGATGTTGTTTGTCTACCAACGTTGTTCACAAGCAGGGCTCGCGAACCCCGTGGCTGGTCCCGTGTCTGTCGAGAAAAAAAAAAAAAAAAGACAGCACGGTTGATCAATCATGGGACTCGCAGATGGGCTGTCAGGGGAACTTGAGAGGGTGTTGAGGCATCTTCTCCTTCCCTGTTTGACAGTTCCATTGTTCTCCTTCCCCGTGTGGAAGCCCGCGCTGCGGCTTCTTCCCCCGGGGTGGAGGACCCGATGCGTGAGCTGTCTGATTCTGAGGAATTAGACGTGCTCCGTATCGAGGCTCGCCATTTCCTATGCTAGATTCAATCTCGCGTTGCCAAAAAAAAAAAAAAAAAAGGCAGTGCGTAGGTTCGAGTCTGCTAGTGAAGTGATACAACGTGATACGGTGAAATGTGATACTGTTGGGTGCGAGGCATGCGGTCAGCACCTGAGGGTGCTGGCTGTTTTCATTGAGGAATATCTCGACGCGTACTGCCGTGCGCTTTTCGGGTGTTTCAGCCTCGCGCCTGTTTGGCTTTTTTTTCCCGAGGGATGAAAGCCAATTGTATTATAAGGGCTCGAGCCACGTTGCTGAGGCAACATGTGGTTTAGGAGTCCGTATAAATACAATAAAGCAGTATCGTCTGGTGTTATTTCCGACCATGTTTCACTGTATTGTGGATACTGTTGGGTGCGAGGCATGCGGTCAGCGCCTGAGGGTGCTGGCTGTTTTCATTGAGAAATATCTCGACGCGTACTACCGTGCGCTTTTCGGGTGTTTCAGCCTCGCGCCTGTTTGACTTTTTTTCCGAGGAATGAAAGCCAATTGTATTATAACGGCTCGAGCCACGTTGCTGAGGCAACGTATGGTTACGAGCCATATAAATACAATAAAACAGTATCGTCTGATGATTTGGGCTGTATTTAATTCTGAGGAATTAAATAATATAGGATCTGACTTTGAGGAGTTAGATATTCAGCCTATCATTCAGACCATATTATGGCTGCATTTAATTAATATTATCTAACGTGAGGAGTTAGATGTATTTTTTATTCAGCCTGTTATTCAGACTAGGTTGCACGGGTTGGGTGATTATGATGACATTTAATTCTGAGGAATTGAGTGTATGTTATCTGACTTTGATAAGTTAGATACTTTAATCGGTCTGTCACCCAAGCGTGTTTGACTTGTCTGGATATTCATCTAAGAGGGAGCCCTCCTGAAGTTGATGTCGTTCTCGCCGCCTGGTGGCCTGCGGGACACATCAGTTTCAGGTGGTTGCTAGGCGCAGTGTCCGCCCTAGTATTGCGGCCCTGTCGAGCTGCTCCCTTAGATGAGGCCCCTGCTGGCCAGCCCCCTCTCCCGGGTAGGAGCGACCGAGGTCGTTTTCCCCCAGGAGCTCTCGGGAAATCAGTGCTGTGTTCCCGCCGTCAAAGACGCTTCGGGCCTCACTGATTTCCCGCACACACACGCTGCCTTCGTCGCCTCCAAAGGGACTTGCGACTGGGCAGCGAACGTGTGCGCCCACCGAAAATCGTTCTCGACCGCTCCCTGCCGGTTAGCCGCTTCAGGGGGGTCGGGAACGAGTTTCGGTTGACACCCGAGGCCAGCCTCGAGAGGCTGGTTCCCTTAGTAGATTATCTTGGCGCATGGTAATGCCTTCCGAGTGTATCTACATGGGTCCTGCAGACTGTAGAGCTGGGTTACAGGCTGCAGTTCGGTTCTCCTCCCCCGAGTTTCAACGGGGTGGTCCGGACTGTGGTCGGCCCAGAGCAGGTTCGGGTTATGGAACAAGAAGTACAAGCCCTGTTAGCCAAGGAAGCCATAGAGCGGGTTCCTTTGGCGGACAGGGACTCCGGGTTCTACAGCCGGTACTTCATAGTTCCAAAGAAGGATGGTGGGTTGCGTCCGATTATAGATCTCAGGCTCTTGAATCGGTCTCTGAGGAGATTCAGGTTCAAGATGCTCATAATTCCAGCCATCGTGAGTCAGATCCAGTCCGAGGACTGGTTCGTCACGATAGATCTAAAGGACGCATACTTCCATATTTCCATCCTTCCATGTCACAGGAAGTTCCTGAGGTTCGCTTTCGGGGGCGAAGCGTACCAATATCGGGTTCTTCCCTTCGGCCTGGCACTCTCCCCTCGCGGTGGCGGTTCGGCATCGAGATGTCGTTCTGGCCCACATCAGATGCTTGGGACTGAGACTCAACACGAAGAAGAGCGTGTTGACGCCCTCCCAGCGGACTACGTTCCTGGGGGTTGTATGGGACTCCACGTCGATGCGGGCACAAATGTCCCCCGCACGCGTGGAGTCCATACTGGCGATGGTCTCCTGAGTGAAGCCGGGCCGCAGCCTCACTGTGAAGCAGTTTCAGAGACTGCTGGGGCTCAGGGCAGCAGCGTCCAAGGTGATACCTTTTGACCTGCTGCACATGAGACCCCTACAGTGGTGGCTTAGGGCCAGGGGGTTTTCCCCGAGGGGAAATCCGTTTCATATGATCAGGGTAACGCGCAAATGCCTTCGTTCCCTCGTCATATGGCGGAAACCTTGGTTCCTGTCCCAAGGACCAGTGCTGGGAGCATCATGTTGCCGGAGAGCCGCTTCAACAGATGCTTCCCTCACTGGTTGGGGCGCGGTCATGGAAGGCCGTTTTGCGAGAGGTCTGTGGGAGACCCGGCATTTCTTCAGGGCACATCAACTGCCTGGAGATGCTGGCGGTCTACAAAGCTCTGAGAAGCTTTTACCCGGACCTCCGCGGCCACCATGTCCTGATACGCTCAGACAACACTTCGGTTGTCGCGTATCTCAATCACCAGGGGGGTTTGAGGTCGCGCCCTCTATGCAGACTGGCGCATCAAATCCTCCTGTGGTCCCAGGGGAAGTTATCGTCCCTCAGGGCGATGTACATTCCCGGAGACCAAAATCAGGGAGCAGACATCCTGTCGAGGCAGGGGCTGAGGCCCGGGGAGAGGCGACTCCACCCAGAGGTGGTGGAGGCCAGGTGCGAGAGATTTGGCCCAGTGGAAGTGGACCTGTTCGCGTCTCGAGAGACGTCCCACTGTCCACTGTGGTTCTCTCTCAAGCATCCAGCTCCGTTAGGGCTGGACGCCATGATGCAGACGTGGCCGAGGCTGCGTCTGTACGCATTCCCCCGATCGCTCTGCTCCCGAGAGTTCTGGAGCGGGTCCGCCGGGAGGGCATCAGCCTGCTCTTAGTAGCACCCCGGTGGCCCACTCGAGTATGGTTCTCGGACATCATAGCTCTGCTAGACGACTCTCCGTGGCAGGTTCCTCTGAGGAGGGATCTGCTCTCTCAGGCAGGGGGCACAATATTTCACCCCCGGCCAGAGTTTTGGAGCCTCTGGGCCTGGCCCCTGAGGGGGCTCGGTACCTAGAGGCGGGCCTGTCAGCAGAAGTGGTCGAGAACTTACTCAGCTCCAGGGCTCCTTTTACCAGGAGACTGTACAGCCTCAAGTGGAATGTATTTTCCACTTGATGTAGAGAGCGTGAGGTGGATCCAGTTAACTGCCCAGTGGCTTCAGTGCTGGAGTTCCTCCAAGATCGCTTCTCCGCTGGTCTTACCCCGTCCACCCTGAAGGTGTACGTGGCTGCCCTTGGGGCTTTCCACGCACCTCTAGGTGATGGACCCTTGGGGAAGCACCACCTGGTTGTACAGTTCCTCCGTGGGGCTCGGAGGGTGAGGCCTGCGGCTCGCTCCAGAGTCCCAACCTGGGACCTGGCGGTGGTTCTGGAAGGGCTGGCTGAGGCCCCCTTCGAGCCACTGGAGCTGGCTGAGCCTGAGAACCTGACCCTGAAGGTGGCCTTTCTACTCGCCATTACCTCTCTGAGGAGAGTGGGAGATCTCCAGGCCTTGGCGGTCACGCCAACTTGCCTGGAGTTTGCCCCCGGCTGAGTAAGGGCCATCCTTCACCCTAGACCGGGTTACATTCCCAAGGTTCCATCTCAGGGAGCCCGGTCTCTGGTTCTTCAGGCTTTCCATCCCCCTCCCCACCTGACGGCGGAAGAGGGGAGACTTCATCTGCTCTGCCCGGTCAGAGCCCTGAGTATTTATCTAGAGAAGTCTTCCCATTGGAGAAGGTCAGACCAGTTGTTGGTGTGCTTTGGCTCACCCAAGAAGGGGCTGCCTGCGTCAACTCAGACGATCAGTAACTGGATCGTCCAGGCTATAGCCACGGCTTATAGGGTGCGCAATTTGCCTTCACCCATGGCCGTGAGGGCCCATTCCACCAGGAGCTTGGCTTCCTCAGTGGCCCTCCTTTCTGCGTCTCGCTTCAAGAGGTATGCGAGGCGGCCGGGTGGGCCACCCCGCACACCTTCATAAGATTCTACAGTCTGCACCTCCCGGTGACGCCTGGTGCTCGAGTTCTTGCGTCCTAAGTGTGCCTGGGTACCCAGCTTCACACTGGGACGTGGGGTGATTTGGTGTGGCTTAGTGGGTATTAACGTTCCCAGAGTGTTGTCACTCGACGACGCAGTGCGAGTTCCCTCGAAGGGGAACGTCTCGGGTTATGACTATAACCCTTGTTCCCCGAGAAGGGAACGAGACACTGCGTCTCGTCGCCACACCTATCACGGCTAGAGCGCTTGCTTCATCGCAAAAGAGCTAGTGTGTGTTTGCATCAGCTTCCTTTTTGTATCTTCCGGGTATGCCGTCATCTACTACGTCACGACGCGACACCAATCAGATTGGCTTGATTTCATTCATGCTTCAGATGCGTAACGCTGTGGGCGTTCCCAGAGTGTTGTCACTCGACGACGCAGTGTCTCGTTCCCTTCTCGGGGAACAAGGGTTATAGTCATAACCCGAGACGCTTTCATTCCACAACCAGTGGCAAGCTGGACTAGGTGGCAGATGCAGCCGAGATCTTGCACATTAGGCTGGTTTGTTTTAACCCTACTTATTACTGAGTTGTGCCTGCCTTTCATGAAACTTGCGTTATCGGAATTGAACGCAATCAGATTTTTCCAGGGAATGCCACGATTCCTAAAATCAGGAAAGAAAAGGAAAATGGAGCCACAATGTCTTTGATAAATACTGTATGTAAACTCTGAGAGTGTGAGGGAGAAACAGAGTGTGTGTGTGTGGGAGAGACAGAGACAGTGTGTGTGTGAGAAAGACAGTGAGTGTGTGAGAGAGAGAAAGAGAGAGAGTGTGTGTGTGTGTGTGTGTGTGTGTGTGTGTGTGTGTGTGTGTGTGTGTGTGTGTGTGTGTGTGTGTGTGTGTGTGTGTGTGTGTGTGTGTGTGTGAGAGAGAGAGAGAGAGAGAGAGAGAGAGAGACTGACCTTAGTGTTATGTCCAGCTTGTTGAACAAGTTTTCTGCATTGCCCACATTGCATGTGGGCATGTCTAGAAACTTTGTAGCTACTTCCAGGTTTGCCTCATTGTATACCCTTGCAAGTATGACAAATTGCTTATCAGTGTTTCTGTTGTTGGACTCATCACATAAAAGAGAGAAAGGCTGGGATTTACAGATTGATGTGACCTCTTCATCCATGTCCAGAGCTATGGCACCTGTGCAGCAAAAATGTGAAGTTAACATTAACTTACATTGACTTAATGTCAACTAAAGCCACCCTTACACCAGAAGACTTTGATAAGATTTGGGAAAGATTCTTGAAAGATTGTAGTCTTTTGAGTAAAGCGTGAATGTGGGACATTAGTTAAAAGTCTGCAATCTTTCCCAAATCTTGTCAGACTTCCGATGTATGGGTAGCATATTAAAGGGTTAGTTCACCCAAAATTGAAAATTCTGTCAGTAATTACTCACCCTCATGTTGTTCCAACCATGTAAGACCTTCGTTCATCTTCGGAACATAATTTAGTATATTTTTGATGAAATCTGAGAGCTGTCTCACTCCTCCATAGGCTTTCAGAGGGACTGAAACTTGATGGCCCAGAATAGTAAGTAAAAACGTCATTTAAGGAGTCCAAATGACTACAGTGGCTCTGTATTAAGTCTATCATGCGACGAAAATACTTTTTGAGCGGAAAAACAACAAAAATAACGACTTTATCCCACTATTATTGTTGTTCAATTTGAGCCTCTGACGAGAGTTCGCGGGAGTGCCACTCTCGTCAGAGAGTATATAGTTCGCGGGAGTGCCACGACGCATGCGCGAGAACTTGCGCATGCGTCGTGGCACTCCCACAAACTCTCGTCAGAGAGTATATAGTGGGACAAATAGTGGGATAAAGTCGTTATTTTTGTTGTTTTTCCGCTCAAAAAGTATTTTCGTCGCATGATATCACAGCTCGTGATAACTTACAGATCAACTAACATATATATTTTTAATAAGTATATAAACCATAAGGAGTTCACGTGCATGCATTTAATTTAGTTAACAAGTTTGAAAATATTTTGTATAAAAATAAACCATTTGAACAGTCATGCATTGCAAGCATTTTTTCCCGCTGACAAGTTGTCACGGTTGACGTCACTGTTACCTCACACTCGCATTGGTACCACACAGTAAAATCATCAGTGTAAAAATAGCAGTGTTAAATGTTATTTATTCCCAAAGAGTTGAATTAACAAAACGCAGTGTTAATGAGTAGTCATTTTTAGTGTAGTTACAGGGTGTTAATTGATGTAATTTTATTTTTACACTGAAAGTGCAAAAAAAAAAAGCGCCAAATTGTCTTGACTCCGCCCCTCAATGAGTGTTGCCTCACAAGACGACTACGCCATTTTGTCTTCATGCGACTGAGACGGTAAGTGTGTTTGTATTTCTCTCTCTCTTTCTCTCTAAAATTAAATAGGAAATACATTTGTGTTAACATTTTGTTGTAAAAAAAAAAAAAAAAAATTCTATATATATATATATATAATGCCGTCGAAAGCTTAAGAAATGACTGACTGCACGTTTTCGTTAGGTGTAACAAGAATGCTCATCAAAGTGAAGTTCAGAGAGTTCCAGAAGTATGTAAAAGTTTCCGAATTAGATTCGAAACTTTCGGATTTCTTGGATGAAGGTAATTTTGCTTATAAACTACATTAGTAGTAGTGTGTTGACAACAGGTAAATATATATTAAGCTACTTGGAATTTGTTTTGTTCACAGCCTTTGTGAAATTCGGCATTCCCGCTTCAAGTCGGGCCGAGGCGAAGCTTTATGATGAGACAGGTACAGAAGTTGACGAGGATGTCTTTGAGGAGGTTCTGAGGCAGACACATTTGGGCGTTTTTCTGCTCAAAATAGAGGATTTATCAAACGGTAATTTTATATTTACTTTGCGTTAAGAGTTAAGTGTGATATTGCTTTGTGTCCATGCAGTGAAGACGGTAAAAGTGGGTCTGAAATGCTCTTTTGTGACTCATAAGTTACACATTTAACGTAACGCTATACTTAATTTTCGACAAAATTGTTGTTTGTGTAAATTTAACTGCACATTGTTCGTAGTGAATATTATTTATGTCGTGTCATCATATCTACGCTGCCATCAAGTTTTCTTATATGAGAATTATGCTGCCTTCACGTGCTATCGCAATTATTTTAAATGCGAGTTCACTAGTTAAAAATTGGACATGAACGCCCTGTCAAGGCCAAATTTGAACGCGATGAGCTTGTAATCACGACTTCAGAAGTGGGAAGTAACGTTAGAACGTGTCCGATAGCACGTGAATGCAGCATTACCTTGTTAAAGTGTTTTAGAGCTGAACTGTAATCCCGTCAGTCTTCCAATTCCAGCCGTTATTATAGTGCGCACTGGCAGAGCATACGAAGTGAAATCGATGTTTGCTATCATTTCATATTACATGTTATTTCAGGTTAAAATATAGTCTTCAATATTTACAAGGTAAGTTTCAATGAAGAGCATAATATATGTCTGTATGTATCTGTTTGCATTATAATTACCATGAATAAATATAGTACGTTAATGTTAACATGCATTATACATTATTCATTTACTTTATATAAATGCATATATTAATCAGATTAAATAAATGCTTTTGAGTATTTCATTTTTCCAAACTAATGTTGCCACGGTCACTAACAGTCTTTTAATTAATCCTTAAAAAGTTAATATACATTATTCTACAATTTGATACCAGTACTAGACATATTTCAGCATATTCAACATTGAGGATAATCACAATTGTTTTACCAAATGGACAGTCCTAATTTAAATTGTAGTGCTTTACTGTAGTGCTTTAGCGTTTTATTTTCAACTTAATTTTTTAAAACTCCCTTTTCAATAGAATTGGCTCAGACAAGCTCCTCTGAGACTGCAAATTATGAATCTGAGGACACTGCTATTCTAACTGATGGAGCCCCTTCAAGAAAGCAGCAGAGACCCGAAGATGAAGCCAGAATTGTGAGTCTGTACAGACACCAATTATGTCAGTGTGTTAAAGGAACACGCCGACTTTTTGGGACTTTATCTTATTCACCGTATCGCCCAGAGTTAGATAAGTCCATACACACCATTCTCATCTCTTTGTGTGCCATAACTCTGTCTGACGCACGCACCGCTAGCCTAGCTTAGTACAAAGACTGGAGGTAAATGGCTCCAGCTAGCCTACAGCTCAATAAATGATAAAATAACCCCAACATTTTCCTATTTACATGTTGTGATGTGTATAGTTACATCGTGTACTAAGACTGACGGAAAATGAAAAGTTGTGATTTTCTAGACAGATATGGCTAGGAACTATACCCATGGTACGGCTCAAAGTTCTTTGATCATTATGCAGGAATGAGAGTATAGTTCCTAGCCATATCTGTCTAGAAAATCACAACTTTTCATTTTGCGTCATCTTGGTACACAATGTAACTATACACATCACAACATGTAAATGGGAAAATGTTGGTGTTATTTTGTCACTTATTGAGCAGTAGGCTAGCTGGAGCCATTTACCTCCAGGTTTGTGCGTCAGACAGAGTTATGGCACAGATATGAGAATGGTGTGTATGGACTTATCTAACTCTGGGGGATACGATGAATAAGCTTATGTCCTAAAAAGTCGGCGTGTTCCTTTAAAGGATTAGTTAACACAAAAATTAAAATTCTGTCTTCATTTACTCATACTGGAGATTAAGCCTTGTAGATTAATATTTTGTAAGTTCAGCTTTGTTCCAAAGCTGAACGAAAGTCTTACAGGTTTGGAATGACATGAGGTTGAGTAATTAATGACAGAATTTTTTTTCTTTAATACATGATACTAAACCAGACAAAGTTAATAAAATAATGTGGCGTAGACCACATCCAAATGTGGTCAGAACTATTGGATCTCAATGCGTCTTGGGTGTGTTTACACCTATACTGATCTGTATGACTACACATCATGTTAAAGGGAGAGTTCACCCATTTACTCACCTTCTTTTTCTGATGAACACAACCAGAGTTATATTAAATTATATCCTGGCTCTTCCCAGCTTTATGATGGTAGTGAATGGTACCAGAGATTTTGAAGCCCAAAAGCTCATCCATCCATCATAAAAGTAATCCATACTTCTCCAGGGGTTAATGAAGACCTTCTGAAGTGACGCAATTTATTTGTGAGAAAAATATCCATATTTATAACTTTATAAACTATAATCACTGGCTTCCGTTAATAGCTGTATGCTAGTCGAGTTCCAGCAGAAGAGTGACCTTTGACCCAACGCATGACGTAGGCGTAGCATAAACTTAGGTCAGAGTAGATGCCTCTCGCGGTTCAAACAGCAAACTCAAGCTCTTCCAACGTTTCTCTTTAAAAATTCTCCTTTAGACTTCTAATTTGTGACCAGTGTTTTGTTTTGCTCTATCCTCTGTGCTTCCACATTCATCAATATGTCATGCGTCGGGTCAGAGTTCACTCTGGCTGGAACTAGATGCGCATATGGCCCTTACCAGAAGCAAGTTATTATAGTTTATACGTTTTAGATAAGGATATTTTTCTTACACAAACCCATCATTTCAGAAGGCCTTTATTAATCCCTGGAGCCGTATGGATTACTTTTATGATGGATGGATGTGCTTTTTTGCGCTTCAAAATCTCAACCCCATTCACTCCCATTATAAAGCTTGGGAGAGCCAGGATATTTTTTAAAGGGATCCCATGGTGTTAAGACTTGTTTGGCTTAATAGAGTGCCGAAGTTATGACGTCACTTTGTAGGCCAACCCGGAAGTTAGCGGCGCATGGGTTCCCTCGATCGAAAAGCCATGCATTTTCCCCATAGACTTTTGGAAAATCGCAAAAAATAAGATCTGTGTTCAACAAAGAGTAATGACCCTTACACATTTTGTCTATCAAGATAATCTTTACAAATTAATCCAAAATTTATAAATTTTGAAGCCTAAATAAAGCCGTCAGATATAAAATGCTAACGGTAGGCTATAAAAAGACTACAGCACACCATGGTCGCGGATCAACGTCATCATCAAACTTTATTTTAAAAACACGCTCGCTCATTATGATCTGCGCTGTGTATGAACACTTATCCACTTTTTCATGAGAAATTTTGCCCATTCGTTTTTTCCAAAAATGTTAGAAACAAATTTTGTTTATGTGTGCCTCTCTGAGATTTATCTTTTGTTAATGTTTTTTCAGACAATATGATTATCACTGTGATAACATTAAATGACATGAAACACAACCCAGTCTCTTTTTGTTAAATGCAAGTTTATGTATGATCAACAGTGATGCCAGTAACGCGTTACTTAGTAACGCGTTACTCTAATCTGACTACTTTTTTCCAGTAACGAGTAATCTAACGCGTTACTATTTCCAAACCAGTAATCAGATTAAAGTAATTTATCCAAGTCACTGTGAGTTACTATTTTTGTCATTTTCCTTAGTAAAAATATATATTTTTGCTTTCTTGTTGAGTCTCAGCAGGGTTTTTCCTGCATAGAGAATTACGAGGCGGCCGCTCCGTCAAATTTCTTGCCGCCTCCGTTTGTCGACAAAACTCAAGACAGGCAGTCACTTGCTCAGATTAGGCATGTCGTGATAATTAAATAATCATCAGAAATATATATTGTCACATTATCCTTCAGCAATCATTATTAGCATATTATTATTTGCTAGTAGCCTACAAAGTCATCTAAAGCCATTCCATAGCTGAATGTCTTTCCTCCGCTGTAGCTCAATCATTCTCCGTTCAGCAAAACTGCGCGTCGCGTTCTGTTACAGTCAGCAGCAGCACGGTAAAGCTCACTCCATATGATATATTCCCGTTATAATACTTGATATGTTGATAAAATAATTTATCTTGCTGGAGTTTATCTAGCGGTTTCTGAAAGATGTTGTGCTCGCTACCCGGGTGACAACAGATGGACTATTAATTAGCATCACACGCACAATAACCGGAATTTAAAACTGTGAAGAAACAAATAATCAGTGAATGTTTGGACCGATATAGGCTACATAGTAGACTAGGATTTGTGGGCTCAACGCTCATCTTCTCTTTATGCCGTGAACTTTTCAATGTGCACTCGCTCTGCACTGCGCCCTCTGATTCCATGTTGCTTTAAGCACATCATTCTGCACTCGGGATGCGCATAAGCGCTTTGTTGCCGCTCTGTTTGGAAGCGTTTCATATATTTTCATAGTTTTCTCAATCCAATCGAGCATCTGTGGGATGAGCTGAACAAACAAGTCTAATCCATGGAGGCCCCACTTCACAACTTACAGGACTTAAAGGATCTGCTGCTAACATCTTGGTGCCAGATACCACAGCACACCTTCAGGGGTCTAGTGGAGTCCATGCCTCGACAGGTCAGGGCTGTTTTGGCAGCAAAAGGGGGACCAACACAATATTAGGGAGGTGGTCATAATGTTATGCCTGATCGGTGTTAATAATAATAATAAAAAACATAAATGATACTCATAATGCACATTCTTTGAATTTTCTGAACGTGTAAAAACAAACTTCCCAGGAAGACTTGAATGCACCATTTGGTACTAACACTATGATATTGCCTGAATAAAAGACAAAAAAACACAGTTTTAGTATATAAATAAAAACAAAATAAATATTTAAACAATCAAACATACTTTTTTACATGCTGATGCACATGCATATATTTTTTTTAATAAATGTATTTCAATTTAAACATGTTAAAAAGTGATATTTATCCAACCAATTGATGGCACTGTGTCCCATGTGGCTTTGCTTCATGAAAAGAACTGCTCCACCCCCAAACAAAAAGTCACACCCACTTCAGCCCCTCATTTCATTGAACAGACATGTCAGGTGATATTATGTATTTAAAAAAAATATAAAAAAAAGTTAAAGGGGCGGTGTGAGGTCCAAAAATGTGGTTTGTTGCCTGAGGGCAACACTATGCCATAGAGGGTTAAAAAATCCATTGTTTATTTGGACAATGGGCGGCGGCATTTTGTTTGCGTTCTAGGTTGATGACGTAGAATCAACTGCCGTTACCCGTAGCTATTTTGTACCACAACACAGCTCGAAAAATGTTTCAGAGTTAAACAAAACCAATCACTTGCTTTGCAATTGCATATAAAATGCACTCAAACACACGTGCACACAAACACTCACACATACACACCAACAGATCTCTTTCTGTCTCTGTCTGTCTGTCTCTCTCTCTCTCTCTCCCTCTCTCTCTCTCTCTCTCTCTCTCTCTCTCTCTCTCTCTGTCTCTCTGTCTGTGTCTGTCTGTCTCTATCTACCTGTCTGTCTCTCTCTGTCTGTCTGTCTGTCTGTGTTCGCGCACGCTCAATTAGCTGTAATGTTATACACGAGGTTGACTTGCCTATTTTGTCACCTGGTTCTGATTCGGCAGGCCAGCACTCTCTGTGTTTGAGTGCGTTTTAAATGCAATTACAAAGCAAGTGATTGGTTTTGTTTAACTATGAAACAGTTTTCGAGTTGTGTTGTGGTAAAAATAGCTACGGGTAACGGCAGTTGATTGCCGAGTGCAACCATTCTACGTCATCAACCTAGAACGCAAACAAAATGGCGCCGCCCACTGTCCAAATATATAATGGATTTTTTAGATAACGTGGAACTTTCATGGGTTTTCTACTACATATTTCAGTATGAGACATAATTTGTTATATTAAGCCATACAAGTCTCAACACCATGGGTTCCCTTTAAGATAACTGTATTCGTCTGAAAGAAGAAAGTCATATACACTAGGATGGCTTGAGGGTGTGTAAATCATGGGATCATTTTCCTTTTTAGGTGAACTAACCCTTAACAAAACGGATCTTGATTGGTTATCAATGATTGTACTATATAACTTTTTGCAGCTGGTCCAAAATATCCTGCAGGGTAAACCTGGTGGGGACACAATCATCTGGGAATACAACAAATCCAAAAGCTTGACTGACAGCACCAGGAGGAAGATGATCAAGATTCTTACTGCAGATATGACCGAAAAGCATAGGTAACACTTTATTTAAGCATTCTGTATTCTACATCCAGGATTCTCTTCGATCATGGAAAACATAAAAATATCAAATTATTTACAGCCTTCAAAAACTTATTATTAAAACTTATTATTAAACTAAAAAATAGTAAGCGAGAACCAATGAGATTCATTCTCGTGTTACGCAGCACGTTTGAGCTTCAGCAAGAACAAATGAGATTCATTCTCGTGCTAGCCTGCACGTTTGAGCTTCAGCAAGAACCAATGAGATTCATTCTCGTGCTAGGCAGCACGTTTGAGCTTCAGCAAGAACCAATGAGATTCATTCTCGTGCTAGGCAGCACGTTTGAGCTTCAGCAAGAACAAATGAGATTCATTCTCGTGCTAGCCTGCACGTTTGAGCTTCAGCAAGAACCAATGAGGTTCATTCTCGTGCTAGGCAGCACGTTTGAGCTTCAGCAAGAACAAATGAGATTCATTCTCGTGCTAGCCTGCACGTTTGAGCTTCAGCAAGAACCAATGAGGTTCATTCTCGTGCTAGGCAGCACGTTTGAGCTTCAGCAAGAACAAATGAGATTCATTCTCGTGCTAGCCTGCACGTTTGAGCTTCAGCAAGAACCAATGAGATTCATTCTCGTGCTAGGCAGCACGTTTGAGCTTCAGCAAGAACAAATGAGATTCATTCTCGTGCTAGGCAGCACGTTTGAGCTTCAGCAAGAACAAATGAGATTCATTCTCGTGCTAGGCAGCACGTTTGAGCTTCAGCAAGAACCAATGAGATTCATTCTCGTGCTAGGCAGCACGTTTGAGCTTCAGCAAGAACCAATGAGCAAATGAGATTCATTCTCGTGCTAGGCAGCACGTTTGAGCTTCAACGAGAACCAATGAGATTCATTCTCGTGCTAGGCAGCACGTTTGAGCTTCAGCAAGAACCAATGAGATTCATTCTCGTGCTAGCCAGCACGTTTGAGCTTCAGCAAGAACCAATGAGATTCATTCTCGTGCTAGGCAGCACGTTTGAGCTTCAGCAAGAACAAATGAGATTCATTCTCGTGCTAGGCAGCACGTTTGAGCTTCAGCAAGAACCAATGAGATTCATTCTCGTGCTAGGCAGCACGTTTGAGCTTCAGCAAGAACCAATGAGCAAATGAGATTCATTCTCGTGCTAGGCAGCACGTTTGAGCTTCAACGAGAACCAATGAGATTCATTCTCGTGCTAGGCAGCACGTTTGAGCTTCAGCAAGAACCAATGAGATTCATTCTCGTGCTAGGCAGCACGTTTGAGCTTCAGCAAGAACCAATGAGATTCATTCTCGTGCTAGGCAGCACGTTTGAGCTTCAGCAAGAACCAATGAGATTCATTCTCGTGCTAGGCAGCACGTTTGAGCTTCAACGAGAACCAATGAGATTCATTCTCGTGCTAGGCAGCACGTTTGAGCTTCAGCAAGAACCAATGAGATTCATTCTCGTGCTAGGCAGCACGTTTGAGCTTCAGCAAGAACCAATGAGATTCATTCTCGTGCTAGGCAGCACGTTTGAGCTTCAGCAAGAACCAATGAGATTCATTCTCGTGCTAGGCAGCACGTTTGAGCTTCAGCAAGAACCAATGAGATTCATTCTCGTGCTAGGCAGCACGTTTGAGCTTCAGCAAGAACCAATGAGATTCATTCTCGTGCTAGGCAGCACGTTTGAGCTTCAGCAAGAACCAATGAGGTTCATTCTCGTGTTAAGCTGAAGATTCCCATCATTACTATACAATGATTTATTGCTCATCTTTGTTGACAAAGAGACAAATAACTGCTCCACACGGCTCCGGGGTGTTAATAAAGGCCTTCTGAAGCGAATCGATGCGTTTGTGTAAGAAAAATATCCATATTTAAAACTTTAGAAAGTAAAATTTCAGCTGACCGCCTGTCACAATTCGTCCTGTGTGAGTGCCCATGTGAACCACCTGAGGGCACTCCACTCCAGACTGTCACTCCATCTAGGACTACATCACCCATAATCCTTTGCCCGGACTCTTCAACACCCATTGATTACATCCACCTGCACCTCATTTCCTAGTTAGCTCACCCTATATAAGCCTGTTCATTCTGTCAGTCATTGCCAAGTCTTGTTTTGTTATTCACTGCAATTCTGAGCGTTTCCCTGGTTTCATGTCTGTCGGTTTTTTGGATTTCTTGCCTGTCTCCCGGATTACCCTTTTGCCTGTCACTCCTGCCTTGTTTGCCTGTTTGGACTGCTTTCCCGTGTATGACCTTTTTGCCTGTACTTTTGACTACGATTGTGGATTACCCTTTTATTAAAAGCTGCATTTGGATTCTCAACCTCTGACTCAGAGCAGTACGTAACAGAAGACTTGGCCACTATGAATCCAGCAGCACAGTTAATGCGTCTCCGTCAGGGAGATCGCCCCATCGAGGACTATGTAGAGGACTTCATTGAGCTGGCCCATTTGACTTCAATGGACGAGGTGTGCCTCATGATATTTTTCAGAGGAAGACTATCTGAGCCACTCAGTTCTAACATGCCTTTGCACGATCCTAATTGCTCTCTAAAAAACTACATTGATATTGCATTGCAACTGAGCGGTTCTGCTTTTACAGTGGGTATAATGGAGAAGGATAGTGACATACCCACTGCATCTGCTATGCATGTGTCTTCGGAGGACATGGCCACCAGTCCAGTCGGGCCTGCAATTCACGTCACTTCTGCCGATCCAGAGACAGAGCTTCACGTCACTTCTGCCGATCCAGAGACAGAGCTTCACGTCACTTCTGCCGATCCAGAGACAGAGCTTCACGTCACTTCTGCCGATCCAGAGACAGAGCTTCACGTCACTTCTGCCGATCCAGAGACAGAGCTTCACGTCACTTCTGCCGATCCAGAGACTGAGCTTCACGTCACTTCTGCCGATCCAGAGACAGAGCTTCACGTCACTTCTGCCGATCCAGAGACAGAGCTTCACGTCACTTCTGCCGATCCAGAGACAGAGCTTCACGTCACTTCTGCCGATCCAGAGACAGAGCTTCACGTCACTTCTGCCGATCCAGAGACAGAGCTTCACGTCACTTCTGCCGATCCAGAGACAGAGCTTCACGTCACGTCTGCCGATCCAGAGACTGAGCTTCACGTCACGTCTGCCGATCCAGAGACTGAGCTTCACGTCACGTCTGCCGATCCAGAGACAGAGCTTCACTTCACGTCTGCCGATCCAGAGACAGAGCTTCACGTCACGTCTGCCCGTCAAGAGTCTCGTCCCGCCGAGCCTGAATCTGTTCCTCTTCCTCTTCCCGTGTCTGTGTCTTCGGACAAGATGGCCGACTCCACGCCTGTGTCTCTTGACAAGATGGCTTCCGGCGAGCCAGTGTCTCCGTACAAGATGGCCGCCGCCGAGCCAGTGTCTCTGTACAAGATGGCTCCGGCCACTGACCAGCGTCCAGAAATGGCTCCGGCCACTGACCAGCGTCCAGAGACGGCTCCCGCCACTGACCAGCGTCCAGAGACGGCTCCAGCCACTGACCAGCGTCCAGAGACGGCTCCAGCCACTGACCAGCGTCCAGAGACGGCTCCAGCCACTGACCAGCGTCCAGAGACGGCTCCAGCCACTGACCAGCGTCCAGAGACGGCTCCAGCCACTGACCAGCGTCCAGAGTCGGCTCCAGCCACTGACCAGCGTCCAGAGACGGCTCCAGCCACTGACCAGCGTCCAGAGACGGCTCCAGCCACTGACCAGCGTCCAGAGACGACTCCAGCCACTGACCAGCGTCCAGAGACGGCTCCAGCCACTGACCAGCGTCCAGTGAGGGCTCCGGCCCGTGTCCCAAGTCCAGTGAGGGCTCCGGCCCGTGTCCCGAGTCCAGTGAGGGCTCCGGCCCGTGTCCCGAGTCCAGTGAGGGCTCCGGCCCGTGTCCCGAGTCCAGAGAGGGCTCCGGCCCGTGTCCCGAGTCCAGAGAGGGCTCCGGCCCGTGTCCCGAGTCCAGAGAGGGCTCCGGCCCGTGTCCCGAGTCCAGAGAGGGCTCCGGCCCGTGTCCCGAGTCCAGAGAGGGCTCCGGACCGTGTCCCGAGTCCAGAGAGGGCTCCGGCCCGTGTCCCGAGTCCAGAGAGGGCTCCGCCTCCAGTCACGAGTCCAGAGAGGGCTCCGCCTCCAGTCACGAGTCCAGAGAGGGCTCCGCCTCCAGTCACGAGTCCAGAGAGGGCTCCGCCTCCAGTCACGAGTCCAGAGAGGGCTCCGCCTCCAGTCACGAGTCCAGAGAGGGCTCCGCCTCCAGTCACGAGTCCAGAGAGGGCTCCGCCTCCAGTCACGAGTCCAGAGAGGGCTCCGCCTCCAGTCACGAGTCCAGAGAGGGCTCCGCCTCCAGTCACGAGTCCAGAGAGGGCTCCGCCTCCAGTCACGAGTCCAGAGAGGGCTCCGCCACCAGTCACGAGTCCAGAGAGGGCTCCGCCACCAGTCACGAGTCCAGAGAGGGCTCTTACCGGGCCGCCTGCACCGTCGTGGGGGTCTCCAAGACCGTCTGCGCAGCTATGGTGGTCGTCTGCTCCGCCGTGGGGGTCTTCAACCTCACCTGCGCAGCTATGGTGGTCGTCTGCTCCGCCGTGGGGGTCTTCAACCTCACCTGCGCAGCTGTGGTGGTCGTCTGCTCCGCCGTGGGGGTCTTCAACCTCACCTGCGCAGCTGTGGTGGTCGTCTGCTCCGCCGTGGGGGTCTTCAACCTCACCTGCACTGCTGTGGTGGTCGTCTGCTCCGCCGTGGGGGTCTCCAAGACCGTCTGCACTGCTGTGGTGTTCGTCTGCTCCGCCGTGGGGGTCTTCAACCTCACCTGCACTGCTGTGGTGGTCGTCTGCTCCGCCGTGGAGGTCTTCAAGACCGTCTGCACTGCTGTGGTGGTCGTCTGCTCTGCCGTGGGGGTCTCCAAGACCGCTTGTGCTGCTGTGGTGGTCGTCTGCTCCGCCGTGGGGGTCTTCAACCTTGTCTGCACTGCTGTGGTGGTCGTCTGCCAAGCCGTGGGGGTCTTCAACCTCGTCTGCGCTGTGGTGGTCGTCTGCTCCACCCTGGCTGCCTGCGCCACCCTGGTCATCTGTCTGGCCTGCACCACCCTGGTCATCTGTTCAGCCTGCTCCTTCCTGGTCTTCTGCTCGGTCTCCAGGCCCTCTTCCGCTCCATGGGCCTGGCCCTCCATCCCACCCCCTGGTCCGCCTCCGCTCCACCTCCCTCCGGTATTATTATTATAGGAGTGTCTGGAAGCCACTCCTTAGGAGGGGGGCTATGTCACAATTCGTCCTGTGTGAGTGCCCATGTGAACCACCTGAGGGCACTCCACTCCAGACTGTCACTCCATCTAGGACTACATCACCCATAATCCTTTGCCCGGACTCTTCAACACCCATTGATTACATCCACCTGCACCTCATTTCCTAGTTAGCTCACCCTATACAAGCCTGTTCATTCTGTCAGTCATTGCCAAGTCTTGTTTTGTTATTCACTGCAATTCTGAGCGTTTCCCTGGTTTCATGTCTGTCGGTTTTTTGGATTTCTTGCCTGTCTCCCGGATTACCCTTTTGCCTGTCACTCCTGCCTTGTTTGCCTGTTTGGACTGCTTTCCCGTGTATGACCTTTTTGCCTGTACTTTGGACTACGATTGTGGATTACCCTTTTATTAAAAGCTGCATTTGGATTCACAACCTCTGTCTCGGAGCAGTACGTTACACCGCCTTCCCTGTTCAATTTATGGAAAGTGTTGAAAGTTTCTCTGCCGATCGAAAGACTAATGCGACAAGGTACGCGTTTCATGACGTCACGTACGCATCTTGAGTTTCACTTTCAACACTTTTCAAAGGAAGGTGATCGGCTGGAACTTTACTTGATTAAGTTTTTAAATATGAATATTTTTCTTACACAAATGCATCGATTCACTTCAGAAGGCCTTCATTAACACCCCGGAGCCACGTGGAGCAGTTATTTGATGGACAGATGCACTTTTTATGGACTTCAAAAACAGAGCAACTATAACTGCAGTTCTAAAGCTTGGATTAGCCTGGACTTTTGTAATATAACTCTGATTTTATTTGTCTCAAATAAGAAAGTCATATACACGTAGGATGACCTGAGGGTGAGTAAATCATGAGCTAATTTTCATTTTTGGGTGAACTATCCCTTTAAGCAGTACAACGGTTTCAACTGATTATCCTATTAGTATGATTTCTGAAGAATCATGTGACACTGAAGACTGGAGTAATGATGCTGAATATTCAGCTTTGCTATATTTGCTGCATAAAATATAAATTATATTTTAAAGTATATTCAAATAGAAAACTATTATTTTAAATTGTAATGATATTTCACAATGTTGCAGTTTTTACTGTATTTGTGATTTAAATGAATGCAAGCTTGATGAGCATAAGAGACTTCTTTCAAAAACATAAAACATAATAATATTTTCAAACTATTGACTGATTAGGCATGCTGACATTTTAAGTAATTTTCATAAATTCTAATGTTTGTCCATTTTAATTTTGACAGCACATCTCCACCTAAACGTATCAGAGAAATGTATGCCCAAGGAATTGTTGGCCTGTTTCCATATCTTCGGGATCCCTACACAAAGAATGGATATGTAAGTAAAAATATTTCTTAAAATCTGGTTATGAGATAGTTGGTTACTTTTGTATTACTGAAAACATTATTTGTTTTTCAAAGGAGCATTATTATGATCCTCAAAGTGGACAAGGGTACTTGACTTGGAAAATAAAGAACATTCAGAGGAACAGTGCACAATCAGAGAACCGTAGATATTCTCCTCAGTTTTTCAGCGGTGGCCCAACTGCAGAAAGAGAGGCTTCATCCAGCACCGAAGATATCCTGACAGAAGAGCAGTGTAAAGAAGCTGTTTCTCTAATGAAACATACATCAGAGGTGGAAACTGTAAAGGCCAAAATGAGGGAGACATTTCAGTATCGTCGCAAGATGATTCAAGACCCAAGCAGATCCACTGATGTGCTGACTGAATTTCCCCGTTTCTTGGACATTAAAGGCCTGGTAAGATTGCTTAGGGTTAAATAAATGTTGTGGGCTTAATTTAAGTTAAGCCTAATTGACAACATTTGTTCTCGACTTCTATTGAAATAATCCTTGTGAAGTAAATGGGTGATCTTGTTGGTTTTTACAGATTGAGCAGGATTTTGTTTTGCTTTTTGGTGACAAGACATCTGCTAAATTCCTGGAAAGGTGGCCAACTACATTTATGCAGAAGGTCATTCGACAAAGCAAAGGCCTTCACTTTTCCCAAGACCTTCAGGACTTGATTGACTCTGCAGAATCAGCTGTCGAAGATGATGAAACCGATGATGCAGGTTAGACTGTTTGCATTCAAAGATTATCTGTGTGTCCATGTGTTGTTGTTTTTTTTGCTGAAGTTTCTATATCTGTTTTTTAGGATGGGACAGCGATATTGCTTCAGTTCTCCTCTTACTTTATCTAATTCCACCATCACCGCAAGGTCGGAAGAGACCTGGAAAGATGTCCGCTCATCAAGCTGAGAAACATCTCATCATCTTCAAAAAGGTAATTTGTTACTTTGTCTGCCTCAAAATATTGCCAGTTGGGTTCATTGTATTGTGGAAAACTGTAATGTAAGGACAGAGGCAATTAGACAGCCGAATTTGAGTGTTTTTTTATTTTTTATATTTAGGCAGGGACTAACATCCAAGATCACATTGATGCCATCGAAGAGAGCACACAGCCTTACCTGCTCGCCTTGGGGACAAAGAAGAACAACATTCATGCATACTACATAATTCTCGACAAGAAAGCCATACCATGCAAGTCAGTGAGTGGTCTGGGTGCCTTTGATGAACTGTTCAAAGCCCACTTTGTGTTTGGCGCGTCTTACAGCAAAGTGCTGCACAATATGTACACATTCGTACAGACAACTGTTTTTCAGATTGACATTGGCAAAGTCAAAGAGAGTCCAAGAGTTGCTGAGCTCAGAGCTAGATTCATACATTAGAGCTGATTGTCAGTAAAAAATGATCTGCTTTGTTTGTTCTTGTTGCCTTAAGAACACAAATGTGCTTGTTCGACATCTGAAGTTAATTCATGGACTGTTGCCTGGCAAGTCACTTCGTCTTAAATGTGGTCAAGGAGCTTGCTGTGTAGAATTTGGTACATTTTCAGGATTCCGCAAACATTTGAATAGAGTTCATGAAACAAGTAATGAAGTTCTGGTACATGTTGAAGATAGTGCTGTTCAGAATGCAGTTGTTGAACTACCAAGTAATATTGATGTGGCTACATGTTCAAATGGCAGTTCTTTGCCAGTTTCTGGCAAAAACGTTAGAGATTTGTGTGCATCAGCAATAGCACAATTGCAAGCTGCAGGTGTTGGTCAGACTACTCTTAATACCTTTGTTACGTCTATGGAAGAAGTTGTTCAAGACATCCAGGATCAAGTAAAAGAGGCTGCTCTAAATTGCCTATCTTCACAGGACACAGACATTAAAAGTACAATAGAGCGGTCATTTCAGGAAATTGAAAACCCTTTCACCTTACTTAATTCCATATCTAACCGAAACTCATATTTTACAAAAAAATGGGGAGTTGTCCAGCCTGTGGAGAAGGTACTTGGGGTCAGATTTGACAACAGGAAAAACCGGACTACTGGATTATATGAGCAAGTTCCAGTGACTGACAAGTTTGCGTATGTTCCAATTCTGCAAACCTTAAAGAGCATTATAATGCATCCAAACACCTCTTACAGGTTTAAGTCAGGCATACCAAATCAAGATGGCATTTACGCTGATATTGAAGACGGACAGTACATAAAGAGCCATCCCCTGTTTTCCACTGAAAAAAATGCACTTCAAATTCAACTATTTTACGATGATTTCGAGACTGCCAATCCATTGGGGTCAAAGAAGGGAATTCACAAATTGGGTGGTATATATTTTACTTTGAGAAATTTCCCACCTCAATTTAATTCATCTTTAGCAAACATACATTTATGTGCACTTTTCCATGCCCAGGACATTAAAACGTATGGATTTGATGCCATATTGGAACCTATTGAAAATGATCTAAAAGTCCTTGAGACCAGGGGAATAGAAGGTCTTGGTGGTTGTGTGCGTGGCAGCATTGTCCAAGTAACAGGAGACAATCTTGGTTTGCATTGTGTTTTAGGTTTTGTAGAATCTTTTAGAGCTCGGAATAGCTGTAGGTTTTGCCTAAATGAAAAGGAAGATTATCAAACTGTGTTCTGTGAAGATGAGCCAAATGTAACTTTGCGCACTAAAGAGACACACTTGCGACACTGTGAAGCTATACAATCAGACCCAACACTAACTCATGTTTGTGGTGTGAAACGCACTTGTTTGTTAAACACTCTGCAGTACTTCAGTGTATCGGACAATTTTTCTGTAGACATAATGCATGATGTTTTAGAGGGAGTTGCACAGTTTGAATTAAAACTTGTTTTGCGTTATGTACAAGAGAATTTTATGACCGCAAAAGAGTTAGATGGTAGATTGCATTCATTTAACTATGGGTACATGGAGAGGAAAAATCGACCTCCTGCTGTAAAACTGGATGATCAGAGCAATGATTTGGGCATAAACGCTATCCAGTGTTGGTGTCTACTCCGGAATGTGCCACTAATATTCGGAGACATTGTGCCCCAAGATGATAAATACTGGCAGCTACTACTACTTTTACTACAAATAGTAAACATTGTATTTTCTCCCATTTTAACTGAGGGCCTTACTGTTTATTTAAAACACTTAATTGCTGAACATCACAGGCTGTTTAAGTGCTTATTTCCAGAAAAAAATTTACTGCCTAAACATCATTTTCTAATTCATTACCCACGATGTATACGAAATATCGGGCCTGTTGTTCACATGTGGTCCATGCGATATGAGTCCAAACACAATTTCTTCAAGACGCAACAAAAATGTTTCAAGAACATCACTCTGACACTTGCAAAAAAGCATCAGAATTGCATGGGATATAACTGGGAATCCTTCAACCATGACAGAATAGTGCTTGGACCAGGAAAGACTGTCTCTCTCAGTGACTTGAATGAAACTTTTCAGATTGCATCCAAGTTGAATGTTCCTCCACAAACAAATGTTCTCTCAGTGAAATGGGTGAAGTGCAATGGAACTGAATATCGTTCTACATTAATTATCTGTGGTGAAGTAAACCTTGATTTACCAGTGTTTTACAAAATCAAAGATATTGTTGTTAGAAACGAATGTGTGTTGCTGGTGGCATCGCAGCTTAAAACGGTTCATTTTGATGAACATTTGTATGCCTACAGAATTGACCCAAGGCCCAGTGATTCTCTGAAAGTCTTCAATGTCAATTAACTAATTTATTACAAACCTTTTGATTTACAGATGTCATATGGGTCTGATAATTTCTCTTGGTTTGTTGTACCTTACTGCAATCTTGTTCAGATCTGTTCCTAAATCTATTTTATCAAATCTGTTCTTAAATGATTCATGAAATTTTATGAATTTGTGTGTTTTAAGTTTGAAATGTATGTGCAACACCTCATTAATATGAATTTGACCTTGACACATCTGCCATGTTTTAAAGTAGCCACTTTTTGCCAATTGTTAAATAAATGTTTGTTCTAAATGAAACATCTGTCTGAAGTCTTGATTTTTATGTTTGATCATCTACAATAACACTGTATGGTGTAAAAAATGGTGTAAAAAATGGTGCAAAAGTACAATGAAAATAACACTTTATTTTTAACACTTTCAGAGTAATCCAAATTAAAACAACACTCAAGGTGTTAAAATCACCATAGTGTAAAACTAGTACAACAATAGAAAGTGTAAAAGTTTACACTCATGGTGTAATTTTTTTGCACTATAAGGTGCTTTTTTAACACCATAAATTCAACACTACAAAGAGTGTACTTTTTACTCTAGATAGATTGGGACCATATATGATCCCAAGTAGTGTTAAAATTAACACTTTAAGTGTTGATTTGACACTGCCTGTTTTACAGTGTATTAGAAGTTGCTCAAGCAAGTGACAAAACATTTAAACATATACGTATGTTAACATCCCACACTTTAAATTCTTGTATCTTAAACCAATAAATAATGCATGTCACAAAGAACTTGTTTTTCCACCTCCACAAAACAGACAATGTCTTTCATTATGTCTTTGTTGAAGTAAATTGTAGTTTTCCATGCTTTTCCCCAGTAAAAAGAAGACTGGTCTAATTAAATGATTTAATTAAATGCATTTATGGTGATATTACTAAATTTTCATGTCAATCTTTATTCATTTGGACCACAAACACTGTCACTTTAATTCAGCGGTTGCAGCGCAGCAGAAATAGACTCCATGCATAAACGATCGCTCCACTTCTGTATACACGCCGCATCCGGAACAGATCAACAAACCACATCTTCATGTACTGTAAACACTCTAACCTATTAACATTACAGACACACTGAAAATGGAATATGTGTGAAACAAGCGTGACCGCTGCAGTGGAGGGAAGAATTATATTCTGAACACTTATAATACAGTGCACCAAAACTTAATGGTGCTTAATAATGTATTAATGCCTTTGGTAGGACTTAACAATGACATAATAGACCCCTTCAATGTTTGTAAATATCGTTGGATGCGCGCGCAGCATGGGGTCAGAAAAAATGACGGGGCTAATAGACTGGCATATTGTGTCAAGCTATGCACAGTCTTTGACGCCACAGGACCGGGAACAATACTATGGAAAACTTGTTTTAGCTAATGGCGATTGTCTGCCTGATCCCGAGCTCCTAACAGAATGGGTTGACAACGTTAGCAAGTGGCCAGATATTAACTGGCCCGCGATATACTGCTATCTGGTGGACAAGCCGAGTGTTTACATGCACCTGCATGGCAGGGTAAGTATTTATAATTGCACAAAAATACATTAAAAAAATACTCGTGCATGTCATTAAGAAACATAACATGGTTTGAACAGGCATACTTAGCAACACATAGCCTACATAACATAGTAGCCCTCTGTAGCTTGTCTTATCTGCAGTATGTCTAGTAGTATCCCACATGAAAAATACTATAGTATATCATAGTAAAATTACTCTAGTAAATACTATAGTGTTTTTGAACCATACTATAGTAAAGATACTACAGTGAATTGTATTGTAGTATATTATAGTATTTACTACACTTTGTTAATTTACTGTTGTATATTTACTAAAGTATAGTTCAAAAACACTATAGTATTTACTAGAGTAATTTTACTATAATATATTATTTTTTAATATAAACTTACGTCTTACGGTCCATGACATTAACAAAACTATTAACCTGCATAACTTAACGTTATAGGCTAGTGTACAGAAAACTGTTCATAAAATCCAGGCTTTTGAGTTTAATCTAATAGAAAAGGATAGGATACTTTACCTGATATGAAGTGAGCACTACAAACACAAGCCTCTTTGATCGTAGCATTGTCCCAATCTGCCCGTTTAATAGCTTGCAGCCACAGAAGTCGTCTATTTTTTTTAAATGGATGAGATCCTGCAGGAATCCTGAAAAATTTGACTCCACAACTGGTACGATTTTCGCAGTTCACGACGCAACAAGTAGGCATTTTTTCTTGATGAGAAATTAACTGGTTGACACACACTTCAATGGGACGGAATTAACTTTCTGACCCCGACATGCGCAGTGCGAACTGCGAATTTTCCCGTGACGTCACCCGTGAAGGGGTCTATAGTATAAGCACAATATCAGATTTGGATCAGTCTCATCTGATCATTACCCAATCCAACCAAAATGTCAGTATCCGTGCCAAAAATCCTATCAAGGCATGCCTATGTTCAGGCTAATGGCTATTTTGAAGGTCAAAATAATTCACCATTGATCAACTAACGCCTGATCAAAACTCAATGACGCAATATTATTTGTTATTTAAAAAAACGTCTTAGTAATGTACACAAATAGACGGGTCCAAAACACACATGCTAACTACTTATTTTACATACAAACACGCACAGCAACACGCATACCATTCCAATATTACAACTAAAAGGATTACAATGTAAAATAGTATTACTGTGTACACAAATATAGGCTATGATGAAATCCAGCTTATCCCATAGATGGTCTGCTTGCACACAAACACAACTTGCATTTAAAACATATGAGATAAAACTCTTGACTGGTTTATTGCACATAAAGCCCAAAACACACCCATCATCTAAAACACATGTTATCCCTTATGTCAAGAATCATTAATATGCTTACATTCAAAAGTTGCAATTCTCACCACCTATCATTCTGTTTATATATTTAATTTTATTATGTGTTAAATATCACTTCCTTTTTCTTCAAATATCTGCAACAGAACAAAAACAACTTCCATACCATACATGCACACCTATTGGTAATATCAATCATCAAGCTTACTAAACTATCGACATAATTACTATAAAAAATATGAATATTAAAAATGAAATAAACATCTCAATTAATTTGCTTATGCAAATGTTACTTTAATGTTTTTTTAATGTTTCCCTTTATTCATTAAAATGTTAGTAATCATTGAACATAAAACTGTGCGTCAATTATGACATTATTTTATTCATTACAGATCACCAACCTGGAAGCATCTGTCCACACAATGGACATTTCATGCACTACTGTCATAGTACATGAGAACAATTGTGAGCTGAAGACCTGCTGCCTGGCTGACAAAACCGGAACAATCACACTGTCATTATGGGACACTCAAATTGAGCTTGTGGAAGTAGGCAGATCATACTGCTTCACAAATGTATCTACTAGAAAATTTAATGACACAACCTCACTGACCACTACACGCACGTCCACTATTACACCACTACACAAAAAATATCAGTAACAATTACTGATAACACCGAGACAACTCAGCCCACACTACACACAGTAACCAAAGAAATAACAGGTGCAGCAATCACCATTAAAAAGCAATCACCCAAAATGCCACACCCCCCAACATTCCTTGTCCTCAAAGGACAACTTTCACAGATGCGTTACTTGTAAAATCCTGCGAAAAGGCACTAGCTATATTACTAGATGTAATGGTTTTCTAACCATTGAACTCAACCACCAAGAAACCTCTCTGGCCATCACAAATTCCCTTGTTACAAACTTTGTAAGTAAAGAAAAACAAGTGAACACCATGGACAACCAGAACATAGAAGAGTATTTCATGTCATGCGGTCCACTCACACTCACATTCACCGACAATCACCAAATTACAGATATTCAAACACAAAACCAAATGACACCACAACAGAACTACAGTGATGAGGAACTATCTTCAATAGTAATAGAAGTCCCTGAACAACACCCACAAACACCTGAGCCAACAATTACCCAGTCAACACAAAAGATATCGACAAATGAGAATATCAGAAAAAAAACACAAAGCAGTCTAAAAGAATGCACTGACACTAAAACGCACTATACACTGCATTACATGTTTATAAACCATTTTTATTTATACTGCAACATTCCATTACCTTTTTATTTATTTTACATTTAACCTGATGACACTCACAAAATACAATTCAAACTATTACTTTTTCCATTTCTACAGACAACAAAAATGTTTGCTATTTTAAAAATACATCAATGTTCAGATGTATTGTTTACTTGTTAACCTCTAACTCAAGAGTTATAGCATGAGTACTGTTAATACAGTAGTAAAGTTGATCTATATAATGTCATTAAGACATTAATGTTCCTTACATAAAGATATATGTAAACAATAGTGCACATTTTCTCATAATTTGTGTTCCGTATGTCACTACACTTTGTATTGTCTATTCCCTTGAAGATCTATTAAACTGATGCATAATCCCTCTGCTTTTGAGTCCTGAGAAATGGTTTTAATATATCTTGTAGTTTTAGAAGGTGAACTAATGCAGAATATGTATTCTCTTCTACGTAACATGCCCCTTCTAGTTAGGGGTTCAAGCACGAAGTGCTGAAACCCAATTGTAATTGTACTGATTTTTATTAGGGGTTCAAGCAAGAAGTGCTGAACACCTATTGTATTTGTGCTGATTTTTATTATTATTAGGAATCCAAGCACGAAGTTTGGCAAAACATGCTCAAAAGCCTATTAATCCTGAATGAAAATTCAAAACTTCACGAAAATAGGTGGGCACATGCAGCATGTGACTCTAAAGAAGCATGCACAATTTCATGGACATCGGGCATTAGATGCCTCTATAACAGTAAAAAATGGTTGTGGCATTTTACCTAAAATTGCCACCAGATGGCAGCAGAAGACCACTCATTGGTTCATTCTGTCCACTAAGCATATATATATAAACTTTAAACAAACATTATATTAGCATTGCAAATGACATTTTGTCAATTAATTTGTTCAATTGATGCATGTTTTTACAATAATTATTATATTACAATTAAAATACTGCCTGAAAATTTGGGTTAAAGTGGAAAACCTAGAATAAGCTATTTGTTATCTATCATTTATTTCAAATATCTATATCTCCAACAAAATGTGCATGTGAGTTAGCACATTTGAAGGCATTAACTTGCAAAATGTGCCCATTAAATGAAAAACAGACATTTAAAATGAAAATGAGCCAATGAGTGGTTCTCTGCTGCCACCTGCTGGGCTTAAATAGTTATTTTATCATACTATTTACTTATCATGTTCTATAATTCCTATTTAGACATTATAAAGTCACTATTACAATATTTATAATCACATTTTGTCAAAATAATTTATTTCAAATATATCTTCAAAAAGATTTTAATTTTGAATGAGTTAACATGGAAAATGTGCCTATTACATATTCCTTAAAATTACAAAACCACCAGAGGGCAGCAGAAGACCACTCACTGGTTTATTATGCTCACTAATATAATTATATATCATATTTAAACTGTATAAAATCATAATAACACTACAAATCATATTTTGGCAATGTTTACCAATTAATTTGTTCATTTGATGTATGATTTTACAATAATATTATATTACAATTAAAATAACACCTGAAAATATGTTTTTAGGGGAAAACCTGGAATAAGCAATTTGTTACCTATCATTTATTTCAAATATCTATAAGCTATAATATCTATGAGTTAAGACATTTTAAGGCATTCACTTGGAAAATATGCCCATTAATTGAAAAACAGACATTTAAAATGAAAATGAGTGCCAATGAGCTGATGAGTGGTTCTCTGCTGCCACCTGCTGGGTAATAAAGTCATTTAGCCATACTACTTGATTATTAATCTATAATTCATATTTAGACATTATAAAACCACTAATATAAAATTTACAATCACATTTTGTCAAATTTGATCAATGGTAAATCATACTACAATGTGATAAATCATGTTAAATCATATTAGAATGTGGTAAACCATGGTAAACTATGGTAAATCATGCTAGAATCATGGTAAATCATACTACAGTGTGATAAATCATGGTAAATCATATTAGAATGTGGTAAACCATGGTAAACTATGGTAAATCATGCTAGAATCATGGTAAATCATACTACAGTGTGATAAATCATGGTAAATCATATTAGAATGCGGTCACTCGTGGTAAATCATGGTAAACTATGGTAAATCATGCTAGAATCATGGTAAATCATACTACAGTGTGATAAATCATGGTAAATCATACTACAGTGTGATAAATCATGGTAAATCATATTAGAATGCGGTCACTCGTGGTAAATCATGGTAAACTATGGTAAATCATGCTAGAATCATGGTAAATCATACTACAGTGTGATAAATCATGGTAAATCATATTAGAATGCGGTCACTCGTGGTAAATCATGGTAAACTATGGTAAATCATGCTAGAATCATGGTAAATCATACTACAGTGTGATAAATCATGGTAAATCATATTAGAATGTGGTAACTCGTGGTAAATCATGGTAAACTATGGTAAATCATGCTAGAATCATGGTAAATCATACTACAGTGTGATAAATCATGGTAAATCATATTAGAATGTGGTAAACCATGGTAAACTATGGTAAATCATGCTAGAATCATGGTAAATCATACTACAGTGTGATAAATCATGGTAAATCATATTAGAATGTGGTAAACCATGGTAAACTATGGTAAATCATGCTAGAATCATGGTAAATCATACTACAATATGGTAAATCATGGTAAACTATGGTAAATCATGCTAAAATCATGGTAAATCATACTACAATATGGATAATCATGGTAAATCTCATTTGCTCTCATTTGTAATTCGCTTTGGATAAAAGCGTCTGCTAAATGACTAAATGTAAATGCAAAATCATATTAGAATGTGGTAACTCGTGGTAAACCATGGTAAACTATGGTGAATCATGCTAGAATCAGGGTAAATCATACTACAATGTGATAAATCATGGTAAATCATATTAGAATGCGGTCACACATGGTAAATCATGGTAAACTATGGTGAATCATGCTAGAATCATGGTAAATCATACTACAATGTGGTAAATCATGGTAAATCATATTAGAATGCGGTCACACATGGTAAATCATGGTAAACTATGGTAAATCATGCTAGAATCATGGTAAATCATACTACAATGTGGTAAATCATGGTAAATCATATTAGAATGTGGTAACTCGTGGTAAATTATGGTGAATCATGGTAAATCACACTAGAACATGATAAATCATGGTAAACTATGCTAGTTAGAGTTTATCTCTTCTTTTGTACTGACACTTCACATAAATACTAGCAATGTGGTAAATCATGGTAAATCATGTTAGAAACATGGTAAATCATAGTAATTAATACTAGAATGTGGTGCATTTCACAAAAAATGTGACATGCTCATAGACCATTAAAAGATATTTTCACAATAACATATCTCAAAAACATTGTGTGTGTGAGTGTGTGTGTGTGTGTGTGTGTGTGTGTGTGTGTGTGTGTGTGTGTGTGTGTGTGTGTGTGTGTGTGTGTGTGTGTGTGTGTGTGTGTGTGTGTGTGTGTGTGTGTGTGTGTGTGTGTGTGTGTGTGTGTGTAAGCATGCATAATGGAACAACTGGTTTGAAGCCTGTTTCAGAGCCTATTTTACTAAAAGGGCTATAACTCAGGAACGAAATGAGATATCTTCACCAAACTTGGTACACATGTGTATGGGCTGAGTCTTTGGTCACGGTAAAAATAATTTTGAGGATTGAACACTTGGTGGCGCTATAACATGAAAAAAACATGAAAAGGGCTATAACCACCTGACTGCTAGTCCGATTGACTTGAAAGTTGTTATGCAGTGTCTTGGTCCAAGATACCTTGCATGTCTATGAGGAAATTGGCGTAGCTCAAAAAACATGGCCACCATTGGCCAATGAAATTTGAGCACCTATTAGACAAGGTTAACAGAGGCCGATCAGAACAAAACTTGGTGAGCATGTTTGATTCATGGTCCTAGAGGTCTGTAATAATTTTTTAAGAAATTGGCCACTAGTAGGTGCCAATGAGTTTTACGGCTCTGTAATCTTGGATGTTTCACATATTCCCACAATATTGATATCATTTGATAGATCTTCTCATACTGAACAACTTTGCCTCTAGAAACATTGCTGTCAATCAAATCGTTTATTAAATATTCGTGATTATGTTAGAAACCTACCTTTGCAAACTAGGTCCTGTTTTTGTGCCCGATCGGAACCAAACCAGTCTAGGACAATTCTCTGGACTCTCTAGATCAATAATTATCAAAAACGTTGAACTTTTGAATTTGGATGGCTATAACAGGGTCATTTAGAAAAGAGGCGTGGCAAAATACACTCAAAAGCCTATAAATTCTAAGGGAAAGCTCAAAACTTCACGAAAATTTGTGGGCATGTGTGACATTAGAGCCTTAATAAGCATGGAACGTTTTATAGCGATCAGACCATAGGTGGCGCTATAACTGTTAAAAACCTTTTAAAACCATATGTTTCCTATGGTAAATTGCCTATATTGCCTGTAAATTGAGTTTAAAAGTTTAAAATCTTGCTAAATAAAACTTAATGTCTTTTGATGCTTGTGTGCTTAAAGGCCTTAAAGGCTTGAACCCCGCTAAATGCTGCTTGCAGCTTTAATTATTATTATTATTATCAGAAACTGACTCCGCCCAGAACTTTAATGCTTCACCAAACTCAGCCTCAGACCCTCTGGATGGTCTGACTCGCTTATATCTTTTCTAAATGGTCAGACTTACTTTCCCAAAAACTCCCATTGATCTGTGTCATCTGAGCACTGAGGGCCGTAACACTTAATGCTGTCCACTAGAGGGGGCGACAGGATAATAAGGCTGCGTCTCGGTCAGCTCCTCTGGTCAGTAGTCAGGGCACTGATCAGGGATCAGTCAGTCGGCTGAAATCATGCTCAATCTATTCACTGATATCAGTTGCAAGTGTGTGGCCCCTATAGACTGGGATTTTGCAGTGACTGCCAAAGGTTGAATCATTTTTAGCCGTGATATCAGCTGTAATTGATGTGATTTGACTTTCTGTTTTCCAAAACATAATCATGTTTATTTGGCACCAGCTGCAGTTAATGTTGACTTTTTCTATTTTCTTTCCCAAGCTGTGGTTGAAGAACCTGTTCACCTCATGCAGGAGTGTGGTGGGGGGGCAAGGTCTGTATTGACCAATGGATGGAGAACTCAAGGCAGGGCCCTAAATGCAGATCTGAAGATGTTGTCATCACAGAAGGTGCAGGCCTATCCAATGGGCTTGAAGTCACTAAGAGTTTTGTCTAAAACAGTATTCATGTCTCCACTTCCTGCTGTAACATTTGTTCAGTTAGTAAGGTTCAAGCAGGGAATGTGACAAAGACTTCAAAATCTTCAAAAGTTCGAAAACATTGCAGTTTTGTTTGCAGTTTTGTAGGCTGACATTGTGGCATTGCAGTGCTGTGAGAACAAATACAGTTTTTGAGACTTCCATTTTCCATTGTACTGACTGACCTACACATCTGCATGCAGACACCCAACTTTGCACATTCATTTATAGATTTAACACCCAGTCCTGACCCTGGAGGATCATCTTCTGCAGAGTTCAGCTCCAACCAGTCCCAACACACTTTCCTGGACATTTCTAGATATTCTGAAGACCTAGCTTAGCGGGTTCAGGTGTGTTTAACTAGCCTAGCTAAACTTTGCAGGACATTTGCCCTGACATTAGCTCATTACATTAATGGAATGTGATTCATCAACAGCTAGTACATCTTAAAACACAGAGCTCATGACAAATAAAAGTTCCAGATGGACAAACACTAAATGCAAAATAATAATCATATCTTAAAAGAAACTAGGGAGTGGCAAACTTTGAAGTAGGGTTCAAGTTTGAATGAGCTGTACAGCTTCTCATACACAGATATGGCCTATTTATGAATACAACTCTTGCATTTATTTGTCATTTAAACTGATGCAAAAAGGAGAGAGAGTAGAAAAGACTTAGCATGCGTCTCAATCAGCTCCCTAGTTCAGAAGTCAATGGGCTGGACTGATCCCTGATCAGTGCCCTGACTACTGACCAGAGGAGCTGACTGAGACGCAGCCTTATTATCCTGTCGCCCCCTCTAGTGGACAGCATTAAGTGTTACGGCCCTCAGTGCTCAGATAACACAGATCAATGGGATTTTTTGGGAAAGTAAGTCTGACCATTTAGAAAAGATATAAGCGTCAGACCATCCGGAGTCAATTTCTCATAATAATAATAATGATGATGATAATAATAATAACAATCATCATCTTTAAATATATGCTGGCTTTATTAAGCCAACATAATAAAGAAAACTCAGAAAAATCGACCAATTCAGTATGTAAAAAAAACAACATTATAGTTTTATTTAAAAAAAAATAAATACATTTTGTCAGTATTAAAGGGTTAGTTCACCCAAAAATGAAAATGATCCTATGATTTACTCACCCTCAAATCATCAGAGGTGTAAATGACATTCATCTTTCAGACGAACACAATCTGAGTTATATTACAAAAGTGGGGGTGTAAATTAATGAATTTCATACTTTTTTTTTATATTATGTTATTGTAATTATTTGATGTATAATCTTTGTTCACGGACTGTGATGGCTGAATGTTTGTAAATTGTAAAAAATAAATAAAAAAGATTAAGGATGGTTTGTTTAGTTTGAGCTGCGAGTAGGAAGAATGTGTAATTATTTAATGCTAAGTTTCCCCCTTTTCATGCATTTTTTTCTTTATTGTATCAATTACACAAACCAAAATGCCTAACACAATAAAACAGAAACATTGTTCCAATAAAACAATTCATCCTCATGAAGCAAACGGTCTGACATTACTGAAGTAAATCAAAATGCTTTAGTGTTTGTCCACTATATGCTCAGGATCATCTTATAATGTATATTCAGCAGAGCTTCCATCTCTCTCTGCTGACTCTCACACACGCTGATGAACTGCACTAGAACCAGCTTTTGCTCTGGTTTGGCCCAATTCTGTCTGTAGTCTACCGGCCCAGTAAAGGGACATCTTGAGTGACCATGAACCTGTTCTCAGCGTTATCACACACACACACACACTCACACAGACACGCACGCACACACACACACACGCACGCACGCACATACAGACACACACGCACACACTATCTGACATCATGGAAAGAGAATGAAACACTCACACAAGATTAAATCAAAGTCTTCAAAGTTTATTCAGGACACAAGCAACACTTTCAAAAAATATAATTTATTATGATTTATAATGTGTTTTCTTCATGATGGCCGATGATTCTTATCACAATGTCATAAAATGCAGGTGTTACTATGCTTTTGACATTTGGTCCCCACAACAAAAGGAATATCTGGAACACACACAGACAAATATTATATATTTTGTTTTCTCTGCAGTTTCACGTCTAGTATGTATTCCTGTGTGCTGGAATATTGCTTTTGGAAAGCTGAACATCAGTTTATTGGACATGTATCACTGGAGTTTGAATTCTCAGTACATTATCAGTTTATGTGTGTTTATATAATCCTTCAAAATGCTGTTGATCTTCATTTGAGAGAAGATTAAAGACCCCATGAGCTCTTACTCTAAATGCTTCAGTTCAGTGTTCAGTCCAAAGTCTGAAATTATTACACAAGTGTCTTTGTTCCATCTGTAAGATTATGAGAAGGATCATTTAGTTCATGTGACCATAATTACAGCCAAAATATCATTTATTTATGTGGTTCCTTATCGGAATAAATCCAGATTCAGAAATAATCAACTATTTATTTCTTTGCACAGTCGTTCTTTGTGTGTATGTGTGTGTGTATGTGTGTGTGTGTGTGTGTGTGTGTGTGTGTGTGTGTGTGTGTGTGTGTGTGTTCAGGGTCTGATCTGAAGCTGTTTAACAGCCTAATGTCATTTTTTACATGTGTCAAAAATATCCTTTCATTATTGATGAACCACTATGTACTTTATGGTGGTTTACACACCCTGGCGTGCCTATGATGAAGAAAAACAGATAAAAACATAATCTTACCACAACAAATTCAGACGTTTCAGTCTAGCAGATGTCCATGAACACATTATCAGAAGTGCAGATTCTTGCACTTTCCCATAACTCAGGATATTTTAGCATGTGAAGGAAAAGCACACATATAATGATTAACTCAGTCCAGCGAATGATACGAGCACACATCAGTGGCTCAAGGCTGGAAGATTACGCTGCTGTTTTAACCAATAATCAGAACAAAAGCAGTTGAAGGATGACGAGCATAATTCAGTTTAATATATTTCATCTGACTCCATTAAAGTTGTTGTTCTTTAACCTCTTATTCTTTAACAGTAAAAGTCCACCCTAACTACTATTTTGGACTGTACTTGGTGTACTTCTGCTCACCAAGGCTGCATTTATTTGATCCAAAATACAGCAAAAACTGTGTATATTTATATATTGTGAAATATTTTTACAATTTAAAATAACTTTTTTGGTAACACTTTACAATAAGGTTTCATTAGTGGAAGATTCCAATTAGTTTGTCCCGTTTTCGTGCCCTTCTCAGCATTTATCGGTGATCCAAAGACAATGACTTCTCAGATCTGAGGGAAGCAAAATCTTCAGACTTTAATGGATTTTTTCAGATAGATATAACAGAAAGAAAGAGGTGGAGAACAGACTTATCCAATGGAAAAGAATTACATCATATATATCTCATGTTATAGGAACGTGAGCCACGTGATAATGTATACAACACATCTGGTAATCATTATTTCCACCATCGAGACACTGAGGTCCAGCCGTTCCACTTAATGCAAGGAATAGAGAAGGTTGGAACCCTTCTCTCCTCGAGGCCCAATAGAGCCTTCGTATATGAAAAACATATGTGGGGGATAATGCTAAACGAGAGAGAGAGAGAAAGAGAGGGAGAGAGGGAGAGAGAGAGAGAGAGAGAGAGAGAGAGAGAGAGAGAGAGACCTAAAACATAGGAACAAAGGCTATACTTATATGAATGTGATGTAGATTAAAATAATGAGAATAATATGGGTGATTAAATAAAGAGTTAATGCTGAGATGTACATAAAAACCTATCAATTAGTTAGCATTATATTAACTAACAGGAACTAACCATGAGCAATACATTTGTTACTGTATTTGTTCATCTTTGTTAACGTTAGTTAAAATACAGCTGTTCATGTCATGTTTTGCTGTGATTTGGTTCATTTTTCTTTAGTTACACACCGTTGTGTGTGTGTGTGTGTGACAGAGTTAAAGCCTTTCTTATAGCAGGAGGTTACACACCGGTGTGTGTGTGTGTGTGTGTGTGTGTGTGTGTGTGTGTGTGTGTGTGTGTGTGTGTGTGTGTGTGTGTGTGTGTGTGTGTGTGTGTGTGTGTGTGTGTGTGTGTGTGTGTGTGTGTGTGTGTGTGTGTGTGTGTGTGGGCATGTTTTTGTGAAATATCAGGACACAAATGTGTATAATGACATGGGTATGACATAGGTATTACAAAAAGAGGGTGAAATATGAGGACGTTCCCCATGTCCTCACTTTTTAAAATGCTTATATTTCACACAGAATGAGGTTTTTTTCACAGAAAGTAAACTGCACAGTCTCCTGTGAGGGTTAAGTTTAGGGATAGGGGCAGTGTAGGGGGATAGAAAATACGGTTTGTACGGTATAAAAACCATTACGCCTATGGAATGTCCCCACATTTCATAAAAACACCCCTGTGTGTGTGTGTGTGTGTGTGTGTGTGTGTGTGTGTGTGTGTGTGTGTGTGTGTGTGTGTGTGTGTGTGTGTGAGTGACAGAGTTAAAGCCTTTATAATAGTTTGAGGTTACACACCGGTGTGTGTGTGTGTGTGTGTGTGTGTGTGTGTGTGTGTATGACAGAGTTAAAGCCTTTCTTATAGTATGAGGTTAAAGGTCACCTCTCTCTCACACCGATTACAATTTCATTGGGTTTGGGCATTTTTAATCTGATTGAGGTGTTTATATGGAGCATTTTCATTTGGATTGGACTTTTAAACCGATTACAGTGCTCCATGTAAACGCACCTACTGTCAATACTAGTAACTCCATTTGTAAGAAAAGCACAATAAAGTATTGATAAAAAAAAACAAGTAAACTGTAAATCACTTAGCGATTTTGCACAAATTTGACTAGAATCTAAATACACAGCAATGGCAAACAAAGGGTAAAATGAGAATAGGAAATAGACGTGCACACTCAAACAGTAGCATTACAGCTTTTAGACAGACTACTCTACATATGAACCAAACAGAGCTTTTACAGAAGCACGCTATAAAAACACAATACTTCCAATCTTTATCAAGATAAATGCTTACCATACGCAATAATAAACTCACTGCAACAGTTCACTTCCACCAAATGATACGTACACTCATTTATTTACATTGCTAATGCTGACAACAACTCAAGATGGAAAATTGCAATATTATTCATTTTGTAAATATCTTAGGGTTTTTCCAGGGCACTTTTTCCATTTGCTGCTAGTGCTTTAAAAGACTATTGTCTTCTTTATATTTTCTTCTCTGTGTTCTCTAAAGCTGTGCAACAATGTACAAAAGGTGATGCACAAATGAACTGAATTGTAATATATATTGCTTTGGATTAAAGCATCTGCCAAATGTATAAATGTTAAACTGGTTGCACTCTCTGGCAGAACCTGTGATTCTACTGTGGGTTTATTCCTAGAACCTTAAAAGAAAATCAGCCATCTTGGTGGAGTTTGCCGGAGTTCAAGGACATGAAAAGGCGGACAGCGAACACCTGTGAGGCCTTGAGAAGGATCTTGGAAACTTTGGGAAAGTTACATCTTGTGTCAATATAAAAAAAAAGATTAGAACCTAACTTGAGCGGTAAACAACAGGGGTATAAAGGCACATGAGAGGCTGTGGGGATGACAGAGCAAGAGCTGGAAACAGACATCAGTGAAGAATGAAGGGTTTAGTGTGTTTACTGCTGCTGTTGGAAACCTTTGTGTTTGTCGTCCAACAGACGGTCAATGGGGGACTCAATGAGAACGAGATCGGTCAACAGCTCAGCTCTGAGGACAGAAGACAGAATCCACCTCAAACAGACACTTTGAGAGCTGAAGCTTCAACTGACAGCCAACAATACTGCCATCTGTGCTTCCCTGACATCCATGCAGCCCTGAGAGAACTGACCGCCACGGTCACAGAGCAGAAAGAAATCAACAGAGAGCAGAAAGAAAACATCAGAGCTTTAGAGACGCGACTGAGAGATGCTGAACAGGCTGCAGAACAACAGATGAGTAGCCTGGAAGAGC